>CM041781.1:287320874-288055935 GCA_023374045.1 Limonium bicolor
AGTGGGACACTGGTAGGGCACCTATACCAGTTCTCATATGGAAGATTCTTGGATCCTTTTAGTACCAAACCGCCACTTTCCGGCACAATCAATCACACTACTCACGTGACCCTATATATAAAAAAAAAAAAATAAAGAATATGAAATAAAAATGAATAATTGGTGAGTATTTACAGTTTTCACAGGGGAATGGGAGGTAGATTGATTTCCGATCCGACTGGTAGATGGGAAATAGACAAATCCAAAGTATATAAGAGGGCATCATTTCCTCTGAAGCAAGCTTTCCTTTCCCTAGTCCGCCGAAGACCCTAATCTCCGCCGGCCGCTACGCACAAAGCCACAACGAAAAGCCGCAAATAAAGTCAGCCCACACAGAAGAATATGAACAAAAGGGAAAATATGAAAGAAAAAAACCAAAAGTAGAAAATCGGAGTATCCAGTGAACTTCCTTCCATCATGGACGAACCTCTCATCACCAGAATAACCATAGACGACACACCCAGATCATCCGCCACTTACCGCCGTCAGTTCCCCGCCGGATACATCGACCGATTTCTAGACGACATACCTAGTTCATCTCCACGATCACCCCCAATCTACAATCGTCAATACCCTTCCGGTTACATTGAACGACTTATCTCCAGACAATCCACTTTCCAACGCCGGCAACAACAACAACTCCAGGAACCTATAGATGGATCCATCTTCTCAAGATCCTCAACCCTTCGCCGCCAATACCAATCACCATCAGGATACCTCGACATCACCGGCACAACAGCATCAGTTAACGTCATGGATGGCGGAGTCCTTTCGACACTGGTATCCGCAACACCCAACACTTCAATTGCATCCCTAATCGTAAATCTCGAGCAAAAACGTCGCCTTACACGAAGATCTCACTCCGCTCCCGCAATCTTCACTGATGAGAAAGAGGAACGAGACGATCAAACCGGGGAACGGAAAAAGAAGGATAAGAAATCTATCCCGACTGTTGTCCGTCTCGCTTTCGTTGGGTTGATAATCTACATCACGATTGGAATTTGTCTTTTCATCTTTGCTAACTCAATGTTCAGCGGGGATAAGACCATCGCACCGGTAGACGGGATGTACTTTATGGTTGTTACACTCTGTACAATTGGGTATGGTGATATCGTACCGGACACGACGTTCACGAAACTCTGTACTTGCGTGTTTATTCTAGTTGGGTTTGGGTTCATCGACATACTACTGAACGGGCTTGTGACATATGTTCTCGATCGGCAGGAGGAGGTATTGTTAGGTGCGGTGGATGAGAATCGGTTCAACACGATGATGACGGCGTATGTGGTGGACAAGAAGAAGCGACGAATGAGGATAAGGACAAAAGTGGGGCTTGCAATGGGGGTTGTGGTGGTGTGTATATTGATTGGGACAGTGACGGCACATTATCTGGAGAGTATAAGCTGGGTTGATAGCTTTTACATGGCGGTGACTTCTGTGACGACTGTGGGTTATGGGGATTATAATTTCAAGACGGTGGAAGGGAGGTGTTTTGCTGTTGTTTGGTTGTTGCTGAGTACTTTGGCAGTTGCGAGAGCATTTTTGTATTTGACTGAGCTTAGGCTTGATCGACGGAATCGGAAAGCCGCCAAGTGGATGCTTAAGAAGAAGCTCACTCGAGCTGATCTTGTTCTAGCAGATTTGGATAATGATGGTTCAATCAGGTTGGTGTCATCTTCTTCTTCTTCTTCTTCTTCTGCCTAATTCGTTCCTTCTTCTTCTGCCTAATTTGTTCCTTCTTGTCTGAAGTGATTTCTCATATACTACCTTCTATTTTCAGTCTAGATTCTATCTCTAAAACGAGTAGTAATTACGGAGTGCTAGTGTTGAATTGATTGTGCCTTCTCACATGATCTATAAACAGAGCAGTTACAGGAATGAATGGTAAGATTGGAGACTGTAGATGTCTGAGTTTAATCCGAGTGAAGTAGCTGGTTTGGTAATAAATTCTGAAAATGAACTTATTCTTCTCTAAAACTAGTGTTTGGCCATCTTCAGTGAGCCGGGCCATTTTTTACCAGACAAAACATTTGTTCACCAAAGCTTTGCCTTTAAATTTTGCCAGAGAAAAGGCGAGGGAAAGAGATGATGGGCACGAGATATCTGTTCTTTTAGTACCCAAATATAGAAGAGTCACCACTTTGTTTAAGTTGTACTTATTGCAGCAAAGTAGAGATCGTAGAATATATAGTTCAAAAGTAAAAGACAAACTTTGATTCACAAGAATGGGCAAGCAGATAAGTTCAATCGACAAAAGTCTTCTGTTCCTGCAAATCTTAATTTACCTGCTCACTATCTATCTGTTGTTGGCTTATTATTAGTCCAAGCCTTACGTGTAAATATGCAATTAGTAGCAACTGGCAGCTCACCCACGAAAGTAATACTATAATCTTTTCCCACTCCGTGTCGTGCGCAGCAAATCGGAGTACGTAATATATAAGCTGAAAGAGATGGGCAAGATAGCAGAAAACGACATAGAGCCGATCTGTCAGCAGTTTGACTGCTTGGAGAACAGCCTTGGTGGAAGGATCACTTTTGCAAATGTAGAGGAAAGCGAAAGCGACTAAAGTGACTGCTGTTTTTCTTGAAGGAGCAGCAAGGATTTGTTAATGTTATTCACACACACGGGAGGTGTATATACACATACCACATAGGAAGATAATTCAACATGAGAATGCATCGTCCAATTTTTGTGTGCATTGATTGATTTATTTTTTCCATTATCTTAATGAGGTACGCATTTTTGTGTTTCATTTGTTGAGAAATCTTCAAAAGTATGTATGTAGATAATGAGATGTTCATTATGGGTTAACTGATGTCTGTACTTTAGGGATGTCAATGGATCGAGATCGGGTCGGGTGAAACATCACCCGCATCCGTCCCGGATATATCATTCATCATCCGTCAATCCGTCATCCGTTTATCCTTCATCCATTATTTGTTCATCTGTTATCCGTGGGTGATTCGGGTGGATCAGGTGATAATCGTTTATTATAATGAATATAAATTATTTTTGTATTGTTAAAGGTAAAATTTCTTTGTATTTTAAGAAACTTTACTCCAACGTAATCAAATATTCCACCAATATCAATAATAAAATAAACATAATTTTGCGTTGTATGAGGGAGACAACAAAAATGCAACGTATTTTTTAGTTTTCTTAAAAAAATTATAAAATTTGTTTGGTTACTTAAAATAAAATAAAATGTAACTTTAAATGGATGACGGTTCGGGTGATAAACGGGTGACGACTTGATCATCCATCACCCAATCCATCATCCGTATATTTCGGATTTTCATCTGTTTGTTTAAATTGGATGAATCGGGTTAATGATATCCATTTAAAATTTCCATCCCTACTCCTTATTTTTTATTGAGAGACCAGATATTGGGGAAAGTAATTTTTCACACCCATAACAAGAAATGGTAAAAGTTAAAAAACAAACCGACATCACAGATTTTTTTTAATATTGTTAGTTTAATCGTTAGTTTCTCTAATTTATTTGAGTGCGAGAATTATACATGTTTAGATTTATATGTTGCAAGTGAAGATCTTACTGACTTTTGAGTTTCAGAAACAGTTTGTCTTGCCCTTTACAATTGTAGAACTTGAAGAGTTTCCATTACTCCATGTTTTTTTTGATAATTGGGGGCACAAGGCCCAAAATTGCCTAGGGGCAAATTAAAACATAAGGACACCGCCCTTAAAAACATATCTAGCCTTACCACACACCAAGCATTATCTAGGGATCTTACTCTTACCCCTTTTGGCAATCTTAGAAATACGGGAAAACTTGCTAAACCCTATAGCCCTGGACCTGGACGTCCTCCTGGACCCATCCTTCGAGGAATTTTTAGAACATCTATCCGAATCTTCTTTTGAGCCACCACTAGCGTCCTGCTTCATCGCCGAAAAGTCTCTCTCTGCTCACAAAAGATTCCAGCTAGATTGTCAAGAGTGTGCGCCTCATCTGGGATAGCACACCCAAGCTTCTTCGCAAGAAGAAGAGTCTGCTTCGCTTCCTCTTGCACATAAGCCTCATCCGGATCCGCCACAAAATCGTTGGGCCTACTAGTTGGCTCGAAGCCTGGGGGAAATTCGGGATCCTCAAAGAGATTCCTCAGGCCACTATCTTCCTCCTCCACTCGTAACTGGGGGGCCACCGGCAAATCGCTTGGCCTAAGCGAATCAAAACCGGCCTCCAACAAGTCAACATTACCAAGCTTCTCACATCGATCGGCATCAACCTCCATCCCTCTCTTCTCACAACTCAAAAATTCTTCAACAAGCGGATTGAACCGCACCCCTTTCACTATGAGGACTACAAATAGAAATGGGTACCCGGTTGCCAGAACCAAGCGCCCCTTGTTGAGTAGCACCAAGCGCAGAACCAGGTGCCCCCGCCTGGGGGATAGGTTGGGCAAGTGGAGCAGTCCCCGAGGGATACCAGGACAAACCATGATCATAATACCATCCAAAATCACCACTCCAACCCGGAACATATCCCCACCACCCGACTTGGGAAAGACCATGCATCGGACCCGAGGAATAAATCCACCCCGGGAAATAAATGGGTGCAGCGGCCCCGGTACCATACTGAGCCCCACCTACCAAATTCACTGCAGAATCACCCCACACACTACAATTACCACCCGACACTCCTTCCCCAACCTTGGGATTGACATTCGACGTATCGCCTTCTGCACGCATTGATCTTTGTTCCCGACAGCAACAATTAACGAGCACTTGGACCGGCGGCTGACCCTTCGACTCACTAGGGAGATCGAAACGCCCACAAGCCAAGAGTGGCTGTGCATTTCTGGTCTGATTGCAGGCGCCGCCCGCCTGCGCTAATCCCGCGTCGTCACCATCAACTCGACCGCCACTACTCTCGTTACCAGCAACCGGATTTTGGATAGTCGCCGCACCAGGCAGCTTCCCATGGCCCCGAATATCTTCAGGCTGAGACGACAGAGACTCAGCATGGCCAGCAAACCTATTTCTCTCATGTTTAGACCAGCGAACAAGGATCTTTCGCCCCAAAGAAGAAGTCCATTATTCCTTACCACCGCCTGCTGCACTTGAGCCGCCGACGCCATCGAAGCAAAAGCGAAAGCCATCGGGTTATTCGGCCTCCTTTTTCTCGAAATGAAAATGCGTGTAACAATACCATCCAACCGAAGCAACCACCGCAAAGCTTTGGCATCCACAGCTCGATTAAGATTATCGATAAAAAGTACCACCCCTTGTGTATCACTCTCAGAGATCTCTGCCTCCACTGCTTTCCCAATCCCAGAAGGACGTGAAGTCCTCCTACCCCACCTCCCTGGAACTTGCGAAAAGCCCCGACGCAGAGTATACTCCCGCACTGGCTTCCCCTGTCTACTGCTAGAAGCATCCCTGACTTTCCGGCGCCGGTTGCGACTCAAAGAAGAACCTCTAGAGCATCGTCGCCTCTCCGACCAACCCTGGCGTCGCCTCGACTCACGCGAGCGCCGCCAACTCCTCCCCCGCAGAGGCTCACGGGTCCACCTACGCTCGACTGATCTTCTTCTCCTATGGCTGCTTCGACCGCTGCGCGACTCCCGACGACCATGACTGCGACGGCCATGGCTACTCCACCAACCGCTCTGTCTCTCGCTTCGGTCACCACATCTTCGTCTACTCCGACTTCTCCGGCCACTAACGAAATGAAACCCTTCCTTCTCACGACTCCTGTTACTCCATGTGTTTTTTTACCATCGTAGCTCAGCTACCCACACTTGGCCCCATGACTCCTTTTCTCTCTGTTGAAATTTCCAACCTCAAGTTTCTAGTCCTCTTTTAATACTTTCCTCCACCTTTTTTAGCTTACTTGATGGATGAGCATGGCAAGCTCGTTTCACGATGCAAAAGTATAACATTAAGATGTTTAAGATGGTGATGAATAATTTCCACAGTAGTTTCCTCCATACGAAAAGATTGCTCACTTCATAAATGATCAACAACATACATTTTCACAGTACGTAGTTTGTATCATTAAAATTACCAAACCATCTGCACATGACGCGTATCAGACCACTATCTGATCACGCCACTATCTGATCGCGGGGAATTTACTCTTAGGGTCGGATCACCATTGGCTTGCTTTGAAGTTAAAGTGGAGTTCCATTTGAGCCCATAAATGTTGGATCTGTAATATTTTACATTTAACTTAGTATGGTTTAAAGGCTAACCACTCATAAACCGTCATGTGTTATTTTGTTAGCTTTTAGTAGATCTAATTGTAAAGTTAACAAATAACAAATTGACAAGTGATCATTGATGGGGTCTTATATAAGAAGCTTCAACTCAAAGCTTCCAAAAGTTTGAAAAATCTAATATCAAACAGCTCCTTATCAAGGGTGTGCGATGAGATCATTTAGTACATACCCAAGTTCTTGACCAATTGTAACACCCCATCCAACAACAAACACACAATAACAATTTGCAGCGGAATACACACCTCAACAAATAACTTAACTCGTTGGTGTTACACGCCGTTAACCACCCACGTGGCTAACAAGGCTAATACATATACATTGTACCGGTCCGATGGGCTAAATTACCGAGCGACTACACATTACTATCCCTTTCCATTAACAACAACAACAACATACACCTTTCAACTATACCGAGTATTTATAAACTGATGCCGATAACAATTTCGGTCTTACTACACCTATTGTATATATACACTTAAATGAATACCCATATACAACGACTACCCCGTCCTACTCTCGAACGGCTTCCTGCTCTTTGTACCTGAAATAGGAAAAGAAGAGAAAGGGTGGCCCCCAAGGGGCTCAGCACCTTTGCTGGTATGGTAATCCCGCAGCCCACATGCTACCGGGCCACGCACAACTAATTGTCGTCTTAGCATGTGATTTATTATATTTAATCATGCATGCAACTGTAAACACACAACACAAAACATTTCGCCTCACTGGGCTCAACAAACGGATAATACATCCTTACTTGATAAGTCACTCATGGTATTCATTATCCCTAGAGTGTTCCCCCTCTAACGGAGCTACTTCCTTAATAGACGACACTTACCCTTAAATCGGGTTATCCTTATACGCCTCTTGTCACAAACTGGGATTCATTTCCATGATCCACACACTCCATATCTTACAACATATCACATTCCTCACATAGCAAAACATAACAACACTTTTCTCGTTTCAACGCACACATGATAACATCGAATTCATTTTAAACATCTAACGTATACACATCATAGCATAGCAAGGGAAATTGCCTAGCACAATATCAACACAAAACACCATAAGATCGGTTCACACAAGGAACCTTCCACCATAGTTAGTATACATAGTGAGCCTAGAGATTATTGCCAATCTCATGCTAAGCTCGTTACCAACCTCGTTACCATCCAGTTATATCGAACGGTTAACTTAAACCCAAGGTGTGTCGGATATAGTAATCCCAAGCACACCGAAATAACATTTGTATGCCCCTGTGGCCCGACGTGAGTCAGTAAACTAGCTTTGGATAAGCTAAGGGAAGATTGAAACCAAATTGGAATACAACCTATACATACACCAAGAGAGTCGAACCGGATATGACATCGACTCCCGTCCTCACACGCGTGGCCGGAACAACCGGACTCCTCACCCCCATTAGTACATATACTTATAAATAAGTAGTTAGAGATCCATTATGGAGCCTATCACATCCACACACCATACGGTATCATAACGAGTTAAGCACACAAGGGAGGTTCACACACTTGCATACAACAACAATATCCAACTAACTCACACATAGCCGTGGTTGGAACGTTCCCAAGGTTTGGGTCGTTAACTCCGAATACCGATCTCTCATGTGCCCCTAGTTCTAGTTAGCTGAGGTTTAACACTTATTTGAGGTTTAACGGTATCGGAGTTTAAAAGCGCCACATAAATGAATTACTATAAACTCATTACATGTTTTTATCTTACAAGGTGGCAAACACTCAGAAAAACACATTGGCATACAAGCCGGTGTAATCCGGTAGGACACAGGTTGCAAGAAAACCATACCTGTCACCGGAGTCCACTTTACCACGCCCACTTATGTTCCACAAGCAATTCTCGAACAACTGATAACATTACATGTATTTTTATTAACATCGGGGTAACATGATTGTTTAAAGTCTAATGCTTATAACTTTTCCCCGTTAACTTAGTTGAATAACTTCACATTTTAACTTATTTTACCTTTACATTTTAATACAACTTTTCACTTACTTGATTGTCATTATAACCCACCTAATATGTCTTAAACAACCTTATAACATCATTACCTAACAATCCCCATCATTACATATCATTTTATAACCATAAACAACATTTTTGGTCCGACCGACCTTACCGACCGACCTTGCACAAGGTCGGTCCATTCCAGAACACTTTACCGTCAAAATTTTCTACTCCGACCGACCTTGTAAGTTCGGTCGCATGTTCGGTCGATTCCAGAAACTTAATCCGTACAGAAAATTCAAGCCCGACCGACCTTGCAAGTCCGGTCCCCAAGGTCGGTCCATTCCGGAAACTAATTCTCGCAGGGTAAACTGGGCTCGACCGAACTTGCAAGTTCGGTCTGCCCCAACCCTTGTTTTCCTTTTCTCATTCAACTCCAAACTTCACCCCATATATCCTAGTACACCCTAACCTCATTTGGGCACTTCAAACACACCTTTAGCCATGTACTAAACTCTCTAAATCACACACCAAAACCATCTTATCATTCACAAATTCCTTACAAAATTCTTAGCACTTGGAATGTTTCCTCCTTAAGATTCCTAAGTGGTATTTCACCAATAATGACCACTATACCAAGGTGTTTCCTCTACACCTTAACATCATCTCTCAAACTTCTTTTCTTACTAACTAAACCTCCTTTTTCACACCTTACCTAAACATCACTTATTCCTTGGATATCAACATTACCTAAACCTTAAACAAACTTCTCCAAGACTTAAATACATTCTCAAAACACACATTGAATTCCTAGAACTTCCAAGATAACACCTAAATCCTTGCATCACTCTAAATCACCTTAATACATGTTTTCTTCCCAAGTAAAACATTTGTTCACCTTTAACACTTCCTAGTTCACCAAAACTTACTTAAAACACTTAGAACTTCTTACACATTTTCCAAATTTTGCCATAGCTTCTCTTGTATATACTCACATCCAAACACTTAGGTTTTTACCTTATTTCATTCAAGAACACCTAAAATCCATCAAACACATTTTTATCCACAAACTTCACACATTTAGCACTACATCACAAATAGTGCATAACTTAAATTGCTTGGCACATAGGCCCTTAAATAACATGGCTCTTAGGCCCTTAAATTGCATAAACCATAAACACTGAATTTCCCACATAAATAATGCCTTTGACCTGCAAATACACCCAACATACATATGCCCTTAATAACCTCCTTGAGAGCATTTCACTAGGTCATTCACCTTTGGCTCCTTAGATCATTTTAACAAGAAATATAAGCTCATTTCTCCTAAGGCATTATACCACATTAGGTTAGTACGTTTACCTCTTTTCCACACAAACTTCTTTCTTGTTTCCTCTTAAAACCGGTAAGGCATTTCTTTCCTTGTCAACTACTAAACAATATACCAACATTGAAATGAGGATAAAGCTTTATGCTTCATCTCATTGTAAACCCTAGGTTTATATTATTTCAAAAACACTAATGTAGTTGTTTTACCTTGATCTTTGAAGGGAGTTTGAATATCTATGAAGAGAGGACTCCACCTAGTCCTTGAAAGATTCAAATGGAGCTAGAACAAAGCAACACAATGAGCACCATTAATGGTGATTTTCGGACAACAACAAAACAATGAGGAAACTTGATTTTTCTTTGAGTTTCCTTACCTTGGAGCAAAGGAGAACAATAATATGTGAAAAGGTGAGCTCAAGCTCCTCCCATGGAGATTCCTCTTGGCACCGAAATGGAGCTCTTGGGATTTTGAAAGGATAGAATTGAAGAGCTTGATGAGAGGAAGAGATTGGTGGTGTTTGTTTTTGATTTGGATAAGTGAGCTAGATTTTACAAGGGGTCAAAGATGGAGTTCCATGGTGGTGGTGTTGTATTACCGTGAGAGAACAGCAAGAAGGGAGGAAAAAGAAGGTTGGAACCGTGTGAAATGAGAAAGGAAGTGAGAATGAAGATAGACTTGCTTTTTAGAAGATATTTGTAACTTATAAAGCAAATAGTACCTTAACTAGTCATTCTTTACTTATTTGATATGTTAACAAGAGTGGTGAGTCACCACACTTAAAAACCGGCCCCCTTTATTACATAAGGGGTATTTTAGTCTTTACTTGTCAATTTAACTACTTATGATAACATATGTTACAAACTAGCTTATAAAAATCACTATTCACAAAAACAAGGCACATTGTTGTGAAATTTTTGATTTCCCATTGATATAGACTTCCAAATGTGATACTATATAGTACACATGTTAATTAAAGAGTAATGATGGACATTTAGCCATTCAAAACTCATTTACAAGACAATTTTTCAAAAACGTGCTTTAAGACTCCTTAAAGCACATTTTGTGTTTTAACTTGTTTTCAAGCTTGGTTTTCTTTGGTAACTGATTTAATATGTTCATTAACATATTTATAAGGTATAGGTATGACCATTAGGTCTTATACAAATTTATCCCAAGCTTAGAGCACATTTTGCTCTTATTGACTTTAAGGTATATTCTTGTGTTTTGTTTGGTTTCATTGTCTACCAAAGTTTCCTAAGGAATTAATTAGCCTTATTAAGTCATAATTAAATATTATCAAGTCTTGGTAGGCTCTTTGGGTCCTAACCAAGTTCACTCCAAGCTTAGAGCATGTTTTTGCTCACACCGTGTCTTAGTGTTTTATTGTGTTTTAACAATGGTTTAAACTATACACTAATGTTCCTAAGGCACTTTTTAGCCTTTAGGTAACATATTTAAACATTTAAACAACATACCAAGGTTTGGGGTATTTCAATCTACCCCCCTTAAAAGAACTTCGTCCTCGAAGTTCACATTTCCCACGCATCATTGGACTAGCATACAGGAATTACTTCTAAAACAAACTTCCATAACCAAACACACCTTACACCAAAACCTCGGACTTAACGGTCCGGGTACATATCCACATCCATACATAAAATATCATACTCACATGGTAACCTCGGACTTAATGGTCCGGGTACCTTCACCACACTTGCACTTACATAATATCCCTCAGACTCTTAGGTCTGGGTGACATAACCACATTTGGACTCGTAGGCCCAGGTAACACAATCAATTCAGAACCCATCCACATTAGAACTCAAGGTCTAAAATAATATTTATTACTTATACCACACAACATGTCTTAGCATGTATATCAAACAGAAATACCTTTTTCCATCTCTCCATGGGCTCCAGTCCCATGTTGAGTACATACACAGTGATCCCGCAGAACCCGGTCGCGATGGACACCTTCTGGTCCCCGTTCCTTTGGGAGGTCAAAATAATCACATACATTTTTAACATATATACTTCTCATGTCACCGGTCCGAAGACAAAGGCTCATGCGTCCTCAGCTCGTGAGCAAGTACTACAAAAATATTCTTTACTAGGTTAAGTATAAGAGGATCCTTTATTCAAAATATTAATCGTTTGTTTGAAAACACCAATTGAAAATCCTTTTGAAAACACAACACAACTCCAAGTCCAATTTATGCTCTTTGTATCTTTCTTAACATGGTTGTTTGTGACCACTTACAGGGAGCTTCAAGAGTCATCCAACCCTGATGTGATCAGCATCAGTGTTGAACTATCTTTCCACCCCAATTTGTATTTGGCTTCCCTTGATCTCATGATAATCAAGTTTCACCTCCCACCTCATTTTCAACCAACAACTAATTCAAGCATGTCCCATTTTCTATCTTTAAATCCTTCTAGTCACAATCGTTACATCTCCAAGGGATAGAACTCCGTCTATCAATCATCATCCAAATCCAACTTAATTCAAGTTACCTAGGGAATTTAATTCTCACTAGGTTCTATGTCGGTCCCATAACCCTTCATAAATCACAGCACTGTATATATATACATATTTTTTTATCAAAATGCAATACATGGTATTCGCATCTTCTGTGCGCAATTACCACAATTTAACCACAAATGAATGCGTATGTTTATATAACACACGCGCCAACCATCATAACAAATCATTTTTGTGCTATGCACAACATAGTTCACGTACACTTGTACGGTAAAACACCTAAGCGGCTTTACGCTCTACCCCCCTTAAAAGGGATTACGCCCACGTAATCAACCACTGAACATTGGCTTAAAATGTTCTGCCGTCGTGAAGTATTTTAACTTCCACGCGGTCTGGTACACAATGCGTTTTGGTTAGAGGATTTTAACCATATTGGTGGTTTAATCCCTAAACCAAGAATTCTTATTAGAGTTTATCTAACTCATAACCGGTTTCGGTCCTGGCCTGCGAGGCTTCTAGGCACTAGGCATTGATGACTAGCCATCCATTCATATTCACAATGTATATTCGGCATTTGATGCATGGGCTCACTGGCCTCTGCTGCGCCATTCTGATAATTATAGGGCTAGTTTGCCCCATTCGTTACTGTTACTGTATTGTACATCTCCAATGTATTACCTTATCTTGGGAAGAATGGTTTCTCAACCGACGCATGGTATCTCTTACCCTGAGCGAATTCGGTGAGTTTCACAATTTTCCATCCACTTCTCCAATAGCTTACAGCGTAAACTACTATATAATTCACAATGATTGACTTGCTTCTACCGACTTACTGTCGGTTGAGATTGAGCTACTACCTAATGTGTAGTGCTCCTCAGTATTTCCCACACCTGGGGTATATCTCATACCGACATTTGGTATTTAGTGTTACTGTAGTCACTTACTGTTAATCATGTCTCCACCTTTGGTTTTGTACATGTATTCTTTCATTCCTGCGGCCTTGCATTACCTATGCATCGGCCATTATAACATTATTCCTCCACAATTACCATGCTTCTGATTCCTAGCTATCCCACTTGATCATTACTGCGCAAGTGCAATACCAAAACACTCTGTCATACAGAGTGCAGAGGCGTAAACTCTTGACAGTAAATCCCTCATGCGATTGCGATAGGAATTTACACTGTGTTTTACTGAAATTCTTATCACATAATACTTGTCACCGGCTTACTGCTCGGTTCGTTTGCTATCTTTTACTGTTGTGCCTCCACTGGGTTTAACTCATAACTCTACTCACTCCCCATTTTATCATCTAACAATACTCACACAACGGTCGCTTATTGCGCACCGTATCCTTACTCATTATACACATCAACTTATACTACATCCGCTATTATATTAGCTTCCGCTATTACGCTGGGTTTATCTGGCCACTTATTTGGCTGATTTTTGAATATACTACTATTTTTCTTGAGCCTTTATGTTCCTTAAGCGTTGTTCACTACACATTTAGCATCACACACCTATGGTGGTTGCTATCAGACTTATCACTCTTCCTTTCTACATACTGGTACAAACACTTCCTTTTCGTGTTATTCTTATTCAAATCATTCTAGGGTTATAACAACATGGTCCATTATCGTACATCTTGAACTTGGTTCACATAACTACCGCTCCTGCGGTCTCACAATATCGAGAGGTATCCCCACTCTTAATGCAGTGGTTCGTTTACCACTCTATTTACTTGTGTAACATATACTTCCGCAACCGATCACATTTACATAACATATGTTGCTTGTGGCTTACAAGCCTTACTTTCACGATTCCTTCCAGTTGTGTCTTTGGCAACTTAGGGTCTTACTGTTGAGTAGGTTATCTTCAGCGTTCAATCCGAGTATTTGTTTCAACTCTTGCGTTTCTGTTACATTGCTCTATCTAACAATGTTTGATCCAATCACCCCTCATGGATTGCTCCTGGGTGTTGTTAAGGTATGCCACTACATTTGGCTTGCATTTGTGGGTAAATTCAGTAAACTACACCTTCCTATGTTCTTAGCTGGGTATTCGTTCCAGCTATCATGTTTTATCCCTCAGGCTTAAGACATATGTGATGTCTTTACATAACAGTCCGTGCTCTTCGCACTTCTTGACTCTATACATTTCTTTGAAATAAACTCACTAGTTCCTTTAGTCCTTTTAACTTAACTGGGTTCCTTTACTCCAACCATTCATGGTAATCCTTAGCTCTTACTTGACTTTTACTGCTGACCGTAGTATGGAGTCGACTACTTCCCGTGTTCTGGACTCTACTCGTATACATATATGGGGTATCATACTGATACATTACTACTTACCCAACTAACCTATAAGTAGGTCTGTCAGGCCCACATGCTCCTATCGGAGTGCGGTCGTCCCACAACACAGTTGGTACACTCGTAGTGTCCGTCACACGCCTAGTGAAGTATTCTGTTGTCAACTCCCTCATATTGTCCCGTGACAATATTCATTCCTTGCTTCCCGAACTTAATCGAGGGAAAGTTTATCCACTGTTGTATCCTTGTCAACTGCCCCTGGTTTCACTGGTTTGGTTTAAAAGAATGTTGGAAAGAAGTGTTGGTTTGAAAGAAAATCTGGTTTTGAAAAGAAAAAGGGTTTGAGTAAATCTGAGTTTGAAAGAAAATTTTCATGGTTTCACAACATCTTCTTACCTTAACCAAGTCTAGCTTCTTGCTGACTGGTGTATTTACAATTACAGAGGTTAGGCTAGCGGGCCCTTCCACTGTTATGACGATCACATTTAACTTTATGGTACTTTTCCAAGTACTTTGTAGTGGTTAAATTTCCCGATCAGCCCTGTTATAGCAGCACTTGCTATAGCAAGTGCGCTATGCTAACTGGCTATCGGTTAAGCACACATACTGGTTGCGGTATTGTTCTTACTCGCACTATTATCAGTGGCCTCATTGGCCCTCACTTGATCTTACAGTCTTGACAATAACCCTCTAGGTAACTCCTCACTGTCTTCACATGATACTCATTAACTAGGGTGTTTCCCATTCTGGGAGACCCCTTTTTCTTAGTATTGTATTCTCTTTGTAACTCGTTCCACGTATTTGGGCACTACGTTGTAGTTCCCTTGTCGGTTGGTATACCGTTGGTGTATTATTTATCAACTGTGGTCCCGTAGACACTCGTCTCGGGTTTTATTAATCCACTTCTTGCCCGTTGCACGGTTGGTGTGTTGCAAGCTGGTTATCCTTGACTGCTCGGCATGTCGACCCAGGTTGCCGGAAATTCTATTCTCTCATACATGAAATTCTTCATTCTTCGCTATTAAATGCGGTTAACATTGTTCAGATGGAAACCGTCTCCGGGATTCCCAGTTTTCGGGATCTACTGTATGACAGGTCTTCCGTACTTTAAAGGTATTTAATAACAGCCAGATCGGGTATTCCCGAGTAGGAGTGGACTTCCATATCTCTGGCGTTGTTTTCTCAAGTTATAAAGCAGGGGTTGTGGAGGGCGGGTTGGATATAGTAGGTTTTCAGTATTCACTGGTAGTTCCTAACTAGCGTATCTCTCACGCTATCACTCAGCCCTTAACCCAAAGTACTTAAATCCTAACTCGGTACTTCCTAAGCTCGGTAATTCAGTCATCAGAGCGATACTTGGCTCTGATACCACTTTTTGTAACACCCCATCCAACAACAAACACACAATAACAATTTGCAGCGGAATACACACCTCAACAAATAACTTAACTCGTTGGTGTTACACGCCGTTAACCACCCACGTGGCTAACAAGGCTAATACATATACATTGTACCGGTCTGATGGGCTAAATTCCCGAGCGACTACACATTACTATCCCTTTTCCATTAACAACAACAACAACATACACCTTTCAACTATACCGAGTATTTATAAAGATGCCGATAACAATTTCGGTCTTACTACACTACTGTATATATACACTTAAATGAATACCCATATACAACGACTACCCCGTCCTACTCTCGAACGGCTTCCTGCTCTTTGTACCTGAAATAGGAAAAGAAGAGAAAGGGTGGCCCCCAAGGGGCTCAGCACCTTTGTTGGTATGGTAATCCCGCAGCCCACATGCTACCGGGCCACGCACAACTAATTGTCATCTTAGCATGTGATTTATTATATTTAATCATGCATGCAACTGTAAACACACAACACAAAACATTTCGCCTCACTGGGCTCAACAAACGGATAATACATCCTTACTTGATAAGTCACTCATGGTATTCATTATCCCTAGAGTGTTCCTCCTCTAACGGAGCTACTTCCTTAATAGACGACACTTACCTTAAATCGGGTTATCCTTATACGCCTCTTGTCACAAACTGGGATTCATTTCCATGATCCACACACTCCATATCTTACAACATATCACATTCCTCACATAGCAAAACATAACAACACTTTTCTCGTTTCAACGCACACATGATAACATCGAATTCATTTTAAACATCTAACGTACACATCATAGCATAGCAAGGGAAATTGCCTAGCACAATATCAACACAAAACACCATAAGATCGGTTCACACAAGGAACCTTCCACCATAGTTAGTATACATAGTGAGCCTAGAGATTATTGCCAATATCATGCTAAGCTTGTTACCAACCTCGTTACCGTCCAGTTATATCGAACGGTTAACTTAAACCTAAGGTGTGTCGGATATAGTAATCCCAAGCACACCGAAATAACATTTGTATGCCCCTGTGGCCCGACGTGAGTCAGTAAACTAGCTTTGGATAAGCTAAGGGAAGATTGAAACCAAATTGGAATACAACCTATACATACACCAAGAGAGTCGAACCGGATATGACATCGACTCCCGTCCTCACACGCGTGGCCGGAACAACCGGACTCCTTACCCCCATTAGTACATATATACTTATAAATAAGTAGTTAGAGATCCATTATGGAGCCTATCACATCCACACACCATACGGTATCATAACCGAGTTAAGCACACAAGGGAGGTTCACACACTTGCATACAACAACAATATCCAACTAACTCACACATAGCCGTGGTTGGAACGTTCCCAAGGTTTGGGTCGTTAACTCCGAATACCGATCTCTCATGTGCCCCTAGTTCTAGTTAGCTGAGGTTTAACACTTATTTGAGGTTTAACGGTATCGGAGATTAAAAGCGCCACATAAATGAATTACTATAAACTCATTACATGTTTTTATCTTACAAGGTGGCAAACACTCAGAAAAACACATTGGCATACAAGCCGGTGTAATCCGGTAGGACACAGGTTGCAAGAAAACCATACCTGTCACCGGAGTCCACTTTACCACGTCCACTTATGTTCCTCGAGCAATTCTCGAACAACTGATAACATTACATGTTTTTATTAACATCGGGGTAACATGATTGTTTAAAGTCTAATGCTTATAACTTTTCCCCGTTAACTTAGTTGAATAACTTCACATTTTAACTTATTTTACCTTTACATTTTAATACAACTTTTAACTTACTTGATTGTCATTATAACCCACATAATATGTCTTAAACAACCTTATAACATCATTACCTAACAATCCCCATCATTACATATCATTTTATAACCATAAACAACATTTTTGGGGACCGACCTTACCGACCGACCTTGCACAAGGTCGGTCCATTCCAGAACACTTTACCGTCAAAATTTTCTACTCCGACCGACCTTGTAAGTTCGGTCGCATGTTCGGTCGATTCCAGAAACTTAATCCGTACAGAAAATTCAAGCCCGACCGACCTTGCAAGTCCGGTCCCCAAGGTCGGTCCATTCCGGAAACTAATTCTCGCAGGGTAAACTGGGCTCGACCGAACTTGCAAGTTCGGTCTGCCCCAAACCCTTGTTTTCCTTTTCTCATTCAACTCCAAACTTCACCCCATATATCCTAGTACACCCTAACCTCATTTGGGCACTTCAAACACACCTTTAGCCATGTACTAAACTCTCTAAATCACACACCAAAACCATCTTATCATTCACAAATTCCTTACAAAATTCTTAGCACTTGGAATGTTTCCTCCTTAAGATTCCTAAGTGGTATTTCACCAATAATGACCACTATACCAAGGTGTTTCCTCTACACCTTAACATCATCTCTCAAACTTCTTTTCTTACTAACTAAACCTCCTTTTTCACACCTTACCTAAACATCACTTATTCCTTGGATATCAACATTACCTAAACCTTAAACAAACTTCTCCAAGACTTAAATACATTCTCAAAACACACATTGAATTCCTAGAACTTCCAAGATAACACCTAAATCCTTGCATCACTCTAAATCACCTTAATACATGTTTTCTTCCCAAGTAAAACATTTGTTCACCTTTAACACTTCCTAGTTCACCAAAACTTACTTAAAACACTTAGAACTTCTTACACATTTTCCAAATTTTGCCATAGCTTCTCTTGTATATACTCACATCCAAACACTTAGGTTTTTACCTTATTTCATTCAAGAACACCTAAAATCCATCAAACACATTTTTATCCACAAACTTCACACATTTAGCACTACATCACAATATAGTGCATAACTTAAATTGCTTGGCACATAGGCCCTTAAAAACATGGCTCTTAGGCCCTTAAATTGCATAAACCATAAACACTGAATTTCCCACATAAATAATGCCTTTGACCTGCAAATACACCCAACAATACATATGCCCTTAATAACCTCCTTGAGAGCATTTCACTAGGTCATTCACCTTTGGCTCCTTAGATCATTTTAACAAGCAATATAAGCTCATTTCTCCTAAGGCATTATACCACATTAGGTTAGTACGTTTACCTCTTTTCCACACAAACTTCTTTCTTGTTTCCTCTTAAAACCGGTAAGGCATTTCTTTCCTTGTCAACTACTAAACAATATACCAACATTGAAATGAGGATATAAGCTTTATGCTTCATCTCATTGTAAACCCTAGGTTTACATTATTTCAAAAACACTAATGTAGTTGTTTTACCTTGATCTTTGAAGGGAGTTTGAATATCTATGAAGAGAGGACTCCACCTAGTCCTTGAAAGATTCAAATGGAGCTAGAACAAAGCAACACAATGAGCACCATTAATGGTGATTTTCGGACAACAACAAAACATGGAGGAAACTTGATTTTTCTTTGAGTTTCCTTACCTTGGAGCAAAGGAGAACAATAATATGTGAAAAGGTGAGCTCAAGCTCCTCCCATGGAGATTCCTCTTGGCACCGAAATGGAGCTCTTGGGATTTTGAAAGGATAGAATTGAAGAGCTTGATGAGAGGAAGAGATTGGTGGTGTTTGTTTTTGATTTGGATAAGTGAGCTAGATTTTACAAGGGGTCAAAGATGGAGTTCCATGGTGGTGGTGCTGTATTACCGTGAGAGAACAGCAAGAAGGGAGGAAGAAGAAGGTTGGAACCGTGTGAAATGAGAAAGGAAGTGAGAATGAAGATAGACTTGCTTTTTAGAAGATATTTGTAACTTATAAAGCAAATAGTACCTTAACTAGTCATTCTTTACTTATTTGATATGTTAACAAGAGTGGTGAGTCACCACACTTAAAAACCGGCCCCCATTATTACATAAGGGGTATTTTAGTCTTTACTTGTCAATTTAACTACTTATGATAACATATGTTACAAACTAGCTTATAAAAATCACTATTCACAAAAACAAGGCACATTGTTGTGAAATTTTTGATTTCCCATTGATATAGACTTCCAAATGTGATACTATATAGTACACATGTTAATTAAAGAGTAATGATGGACATTTAGCCATTCAAAACTCATTTACAAGACAATTTTTCAAAAATGTGCTTTAAGACTCCTTAAAGCACATTTTGTGTTTTAACTTGTTTTCAAGCTTGGTTTTCTTTGGTAACTGATTTAATATGTTCATTAACATATTTATAAGGTATAGGTATGGCCATTAGGTCTTATACAAATTTATCCCAGCTTAGAGCACATTTTGCTCTTTTGACTTTAAGGTATATTCTTGTGTTTTGTTTGGTTTCCTTGTCTACCAGTTTCCTAAGGATTAATTAGCCTTATTAAGGCATAATTTATCTCAAGTCTTGGTAGGCTCTTTGGTCCTAACCAGTTCCCTCCACTTAGAGCATGTTTTTGCTCACACTGTGTCTTAGTTGTTTTATTGTGTTTAACAATGGTTTAAACTATACACTAATGTTCCTAAGGCACTTTTAGCCTTTAGGTAACATATTTAAACATTTACACACATACCAAGGTTTGGGGTATTTTCACCAATAATGCTCCTCAACCGTATCCATCTGATGCGTTGAAGATTGTTGGATGGGTAAAAATGAGAAATACTCAAAGCGGGGTATTTACGTCTTAAACTCTTATTTATTTCTTCTTCTCCTCGACCTACAATATCCAATTACTTGAGATTCATCGCCATTTTCCCCATTTCCCTCATTTCTTTCAATCCGAAACACACTTCCTTGAAACGTATTCAAAGCTCAAATTTCAAACTTCCAAATTCCGTAATTACAAATTTTGACTCGAAATTGTCAAAACAAGAACCATATCCGCTGAGAACTCTTGCATTTTGACCAACTTGAAGCATTTTTTGCACATTCTTGTTGATTCAAGCCTTTAAAGGTTGAGGCAAGGATTCTAAGCCTGTGAGAAAGACTTAAGTGAGACATTTCTGTCTTAAACCCTTAATCTATTTCTCCATCCGCTCGACTAATACCAGTTAATTTAAATACGTCATCCGTTTTTTCATTTTCCTCATCTTCTCTTAACCCAAAAACTCAACTTCTGTGAACATATTCAAAACTCTAGGAATTTCTGCAAATTCTGTTGATTCAAGCTACAAAAGGTTGAGGTAAGGATTCTAAGCCTATGAAACTTGTTTGATGAAAATTATGGTTGGAAAAGTTAGTGTTGCTTGATCAAGTCAAACAAGGCGCTAAATTTCATTTTCCTTGTTTTTAGCATATTTTTGTGCTTTAAATGATTCCTTTGATGCCTTGGTTGGTTGGTTACACTTAGAAGATCGGGTTGAAATGAAGCTTGAGAAAATATAGAAATGAGTAAGACCATGCCAAATTTTCATTAAACAAGGTGTTCCGCTTGCTATTTTTACTTGATTACCTTAAGATGATTGAACTCTTGATTGAACAAATTTTGAGTGATCTTTTATTACTCAAGAAAAGCAATGAGAAATGGGTTTATTGTGTCAAGTACTTCATCTTGACTTGATTGAATGAAAGAGGGAATAGAAGTTGTCTTGATTCAAGGGGTGAGCATTCAGTTTGAATATTTTGGATTTATCGAAAAATAGAATTAATCGATTTTTTTTATTTTTAACCGAACTTTCTAACCAATTTAAACTTTCGGTTAACCGAATTATCCACGTTATAATTAAGTTTGGATTTCAGTTTGACTTTGTCTAATTCGGTTAACCGAATTATCCAAATTTTTTTTAAAAAAGAATATTCTATTTTCTAATTATAGTCTTTAGTGACAAATAGTCAAACACAAACCCTAAATTTTGATTAGTTGAAATCCAAACTAGCTAAATTTAGATTTCAATTCGATTTTTGGTTTTTCACTGAAAGAATTTTTAGATTTTGGATAATTTGGAAGATGGGAATAGACATGGAATGCTTCATCAGATGATAAATGGTAGATTTTGGCAAATTCTTGTAAAGGAAGTTGTACCACAAGGAAATACCACTAGGATTGAGTTTTGGATAAAAAAAGTGTTGGAGATCAAGTGTAACTTAGATTATGGGCTACTCCAACTGATGGCAATTGGTTTATGATGAAACTCATGGTTATTAGGTCTTACTAGTTTATACGAATACTCTGTCGAGTTTATTCTTTCCCACAATATTTCTAATAAAAAAAGAAGTCAACAATGTCACTTGTAGAAATTTTTGGTTTTAAGAATGCAACCGGTTTTGTAATTTTGTCCAAAAAAACAAAATTGACTTCTAAAAAAAAGGATCGTTGTCCTTTCTGAACCTTGTTTCATGACTCTCACATGTCAGTTGCTATATACAGGTCAAAGCAACGCGAACCAGCCATGTGAACTTCCGCAGAGAAAGTAAAGCACTTCGAGTAAAGACACTTCTATATACTCCACGTATGAGATGGAGAGAAAAGAAGAATCTCACTTCTTCAATAGCAAAAGTGAATACACCTATCATAGAACAACAACTGATGACATTTCTGGTCAGCCATTTGATTTTATCTCACTCTGCATAGCAATCTAGATACCTTCTTCACCACAGTTATTCAATGGCTTAGATACAGATTAGGCGGTTTGTTTTGTTTTCGGCTTCTGTTTTATTATTGCGTGTGTACTCTTTGGTAAAGTTGTAAATCCTAATATGATAGGCACCAAGAGATCGAGTAGTTAAATATTTGATAGTGGGAGAATTACGTTCCTTAACTTTAAGGGTAGATCATTATAAGATGAAGTTTCACATACGGTATGGCAACATTAACAAGTATGTTGAATATAAAAACTTCTCTTCACAGCCATTTTGCTTGTCTTCTTTTGATCTCTACATTCTCTTTCAACGGAGAACTCAAAAATTACAAAAAAAAAAAATACAACTTTATTGCACTTGATAACTTTTTCTTAAGGTATAGATTGTCTTAGACTTTTGCACAAATATACAAATGAAGATCGTAGAAATAACATGAAAGCATTGTAAAATAAAAATAAAAAGGACTTTATATTAATATATAAAAAAGCTAACGTTGTATGTTAGAATGGAGTAACAGTCATTAGCCATCATTAATAGTTTAATAACACGATGATGATTTTCACACAAACTTAAAATATATACTAAATGTGTGGAAAGGGATCTCGTGACGTGATCTAGGCAAGAGACAAATCTGAAAGGAGAATAGCAAGTGCGGAGATCAAGAACCAATTACCCTTCCCCTCTGAATCCTTCCTAAAAGACTAGACAGGAAGCAAGATCAGAATAGGAAGTCAACTGGTGCTACAGGCACTGTAAAGCTTTAGTTCTCCAGCATTGCACTTGGCACACTGCTATGCAAGTTATAACCCCCTTTCAAGCCTGATGGAAACGTCCTGTAATTAACAGAGTTTTTTTTTTTCGAAACGTTCACAGCCATGTGGAACTTTCTCAGTATATGTTTTCACTCAGTACGTTATTTGATTCTTGTACATATTGCTCCACAAATGCCACACTAATACCATTACCATAGCCAAAATGCACATATGGTTAGCAGTTCGTGTCCATGAAATTGACCAATAGTTCTCCAACCATGCCTCTGTCTGGCATTCTCCCAGCTGCGCCATATATGGAGCAAGTCCGCCTTTAATAGGTCCTGGATTTGCTCTTACCTGACGAAAGAAGGAAGCGGAAACTTAGAAGCCAGCACCCAATCAACTGATATCTTTTCCTCATGCAGAGAATACTGTCTTACCGTTTTAACGGATTCTTTCAAGTCCTTAACGAACTCCTCAGCTACCGGCACATGTTGCAGCGTCACACAGATGTGTATGCTGAAAATAGGCAAAAATATAGACTGCATTATTGAGACTTATCCTCTAATATCACCAAGATACAGAATCTAGTGCAGAAACAAAAAAGAAAAGAAAAAGAAAAGTAAAAAAAGTTCCGGCTATCAATTATATCCACCCCACAGAGCACAAAATATTGACAGCCCCGGCAATTTTTGAGAAAGGATAAAAAAAAGGAAGAGATAAAAAAAATCTGATACATATTTTAAGAAATATTTTTGCTATGCATTACAATTGTATTATCTATCTACAATTATTAACATCACTATAAAATACAACTCGGCCCCAGGCATATAGAGGAAAGCGAAAAAACTTCAAATAAAGTGGTTTATGATACTAACCTGTTTGGTCTCTGTAACGCATTGAGATGCCATCCCTTGGATGACATTATGTCGTTAACTTCGAAAATGTCAATAACATCAGATTCTAAATGCAACAATCGTCATATCTGGCCTTCCAACAATAGACAGCTCTGAGATTTCCTTAATTCTGCACACCAATAAAGAGTTACAACGTTTCCAATGACTAAGATCTCAGAAGCGGGTTTGTACTTTTAGAGAAACAAACATACCCTTCCTCTATTTTTTTTGATGTTTCCATAATTTGTCTCGTATTCTCCAAGTATCCTGCATGCTCAGTTTGAATAACAATAACAAATATGCATATTATATAAGAGTGACTCGGATTTCCCTCATCATAACAAACAGAACAAACTAAGATTTCTTCAACCTTCTAGCCCCAGAGCCATCATGGCAGCCCAGGCACCAGCAATGAGGCTGCCTGGCCTGCTTCCAGCTACGGTAGGGGAAACGTAAAGTCCACCAGTCCACTCGGTCACTGCAGGATGCAAATGCACATAATATGATCAATTAGATACTACAGATGATATGATCGAATGAAGCCATCATGACATGATGACAATGATCTTACAGACGGATGTATAAACTCACCTGCAACAAATTGATGCTGGGGAGAAGAGGTCATAAGTGACAAAATCATGAGAAAGAAAAAAATTCGTATGGTTAGAAAGAAAGTGTTGAAGGCCAAAAAGACAAAGAAAGAAGCTCAAGGATCTCAATGGATGCAACATAAATCACAACATTCAATTAGCCCATCTTAAGTTATACTTCAGCACATTCTTCCTTTTTCCAATTCATTCTGCTAATTCTGGTTGCCAAACAGCCAACTGTAAAGTTGCATAATCACCTTAACAATTTAGGACAAAAATCAATCACGAAATTAAAGAACACATGGAACTAATATATAGGAGCTTCTGTCACCATTTGAATGAGATATAATGTCTACCTTCCTGATCTCACGGTTCCTATAAAACCACACTTGTTCCCTTGGGAGCCAGCCCGTATTTGTACATCAACTGATATAGATGTAACTCCTTGGACAGAGAAATCAAAGGGTGGAATTGGATAGCTGCAACATGTCAACAATCAGAGGGAGCAGATGGATTAGATATCTAATACAAGGTAAGGACATGCAAAAAACTTCCAAGCAAACAGTAAAAAAGAATGATGAATGTCTAGGTGTCTCTTACACTCGGTTAGACTTTAAAGATTGAAAAGAGCGGCATAACAGGACCAATCAAATAATCAGCCACAGGGAAAGATACAGTTTCTACACGAGCAGAGATGACTTCATATCAAGCAAACTAGGTGTGAAAGACAACAATGGTATGATGAATTTGCCAAGCAATAAAACGAAAATGGAAGTTTCCACCTAAAGTGAGCAGCAAATAATACCCACCCTAGTTTACGGGCAAAAGGTAATACAAAACCACCAAGACAAAGATCAACATGGAAGCAGACCCCATAGCTGGATGCTAACGCTCCTAGCTCCTGGCAGATAGATTTAAACTCAAATCAATCTTCAAAAGGTTTCCGAATTTCAGCACTCAAGGATCATGATACAAATATAATCGAATCAACAAAAGTTTTCATACTTCAATAGGATCGATTATGCCATGTGGAAACCCCGGTGCTGATCCAACAATCTGATAATGGGAAAAAAATTTATCATAACCAAATCAAAAGATACCACAAAACATTTAAAGCTGCTCTAAATACAGGCACATAAATGACCTAGTACAGGAACAAAGTTCAATAAACTATACCAAAACTGTATTCTTGTTGATACAACTGCGAAATCCCTTGACATCAGCTTTGAAGTTTGTATTCACCGGAACACGCCTAAGCTTAATATTGAAGTATTGTGCAGCCTTGTCATATGCTGAGTGAGCAGATTCAGCAATAACCCTAATGCAGAGGAAAGAGTAGAAGAGATAATTTTGATGATGTACAAGGGTCAGAGGAGACGAAATAACAATCTCTAAGTTCACTACTAGTGCAAAGAATAATATCTAGTTCACAAGTACAAAAAAATATCTAAGTTCAAAACAAGAGCACCGACACTTCTGTCAAGCAAATGGTAAAGTTAGGAAAGTAGCAAAGGTCCAATTATAAAAGTTAAGCGCACCCAGTAAGTGTTATTATTATTAAACCTAGAAGGGCACCAAAGAAGACTTGAACCCCGGACCAACTAGAGTGTCAACATAGTTAATGTATTATGTGGATTCACTAACATTTCTGGCCGGGTGATTCCTTCTTTGCTTTCATGTAATCACGAGAGGTTTTCACAGCCATTAGTATACTTTCAGTGCCTCCTGATGTCATGTTGCCACATATTTGCCCTCCAGATTCCTTTATTCTGCTACCCAGCAATGCACCAGTCATAGCAACTACTTCCTTCTCAAACCGGACCACACTTGGAAGACATCTGTGTGTAACGGGTTGGTATGAGCAAACCTTCAAAAGGCATACCATGATAAAATCCAATGAGATACTAAAAAAAAGGGACAAGTAAAATAAAGAATAGAGATTATACTAAGACAGTCAACCAAGCCAACAGGCTCCCTCAGGCACGGAAAATCAAAGACCGTTCCCTGCTCTATGGAAATGCTAGACACTGTATGTGCAATTTTCATGCACCATTGGTCTGTCCCATTATGAAGGAGATCATGCAGAAACTGAATGTACATATATGAAACTATCTGACATAGCTTGAGTGGAAGGAACACACAGTGGTGATCCTATCAAAGACTGAAAATCCAGGTTACTTACATTGAACAAGCCTCATTGATCAATGAAAAATGGCCTTCAGATTCACTTCCAGCTATATATCTGCACCGAAGCTTAAACCTCTGTAAGTTTTACCTCAGAAAGTCACGTACTAAGTTCATATCATGGAAGGTTGGACATGGCGACATCCAAATACTTTATTAGATCATCTTCCTTTATTAATCAATTATCCATCCAATGGTAAAAATCATACACTGTGCCAGAACATTTCCCTTGCCATTTTGCATCTTTTTCTTTCTCTTCTTTCAACATATCAATCACTCTACACCCGACACCTCCGTTTGGCAATTCAGTCGCCAGTCATCTTTCTTGGAGTTACTAGACGATTGCATCTTATCCACACCTGTCTCAAACAAGCATTATCACAAAATTAAGATATCTAGTCTCATAAAGAACATGGCGTACAGAACGAATTTAAAACCTGAGCAAATCATTAGAGCAGAGGTATTTGTATAATTGTATTTTGTGCATGCGTTTACATTTGCTATCCATCGTTTTCCACGAGTAGAGTAACGTTAACAAAAACAGCAATGGAGATGACAATGGAAGAAATACATCACACCCCCTAAGAATATACAGACATTAGACAACAAATTATTAACACAGTAGGCCCCTTCTTTTTGATAATATGAAAACGAATTTATTTGATCAGTTTATTTTTTGTCTTTATATGTTACATACATCAATTGTCATATCAAATATTTACTTTTTCTCATACTATTTTTCTATCTACCTTTTCTAACTTCAGCAGACAAATAAACTCACCTCTCAGTTTCAGAATGGGCTTTAAGTTTGAAGACGCAAGAAAAAGTTGCGGATGTTTGAGACAAAACATTCCTATATCAACCTTTAGCTAATTTGAAAAAAGCAGAAAATCGAAATGCATATTCTAACACAACGTCAAACAAATTCCGGCTCTGAAGTTTTAAACTAAGCGCAGTCATTCTACGTTTCTCGAGAGATTGTAAGAATAGGCGAGCGAATATATCTTCAAATACGCAGAAAGAAGGTCAACTGCAAACATTACATCTGCAAGTAGTCCCGGATGTCCTTTTTCTAAGGTATTTGACATGTAGGGATCTTCTTTCTAACCATGTTCACTAGCCCTGTCATTTAATACGGTATTGATGAGGAAAATCTACACAGAAATGCCAGCATTTAATTCAATTGTTTCAAGAAATTGAGTTGCGCCAGAAGTATTTCTTAATTTCTTGCTCTGGCTTCATTTAATGCCTATAGTTCATTTTATAGTACTATCGCTGGAACCCATCTTCCCAGTCTTCAAAACCTTAAACGGAGCTTCTAAAAAAAGAACAAAAAAAATTTACCAACTACGAGTAGTATAAGAAGGAAATAGTAGTAAGCAAATAACCAAAAGGAAGTCAAACCTTCTGTTTTTCGGCGTCGATGTAGCCTTGACGCCAGGAATCAATCTGAATCCAGAGTAAAGAATAACAAAAGGAGCTCATTTAACTGTGCAAACAGATTCGCATAGTAAACAAATACACAATTGATTGAGTCAAATTGCTCACTGGGAGCACTAGCCGGAAACAGAAGCTCTCACTTGATCGAATGCATAAATAACGCGATCAGACTGGCTTTCAGCCCTCTATCTCGAACAACCTCCAACAGGGACTGAATCAACCCAGCAACCAGGAGAGAGAAGAGAGGGGCAAGAACGAGTACTAACGGCTCGTACTGAGAAAGCCATAAATTAGCTGAATCTTTTAATCGAATCAAATGAGGCACAAATAACGGTTGGACCTCGGATTCAGCCATGGACGAGCTTTGGCGGTGCGGAATAGCTGCTGAAGGTAGAGGGCAGAGAGAGAAAGCGAGATAGCTTTGCTTGTTGCTTGCTTGAGCAATTTGTGTGTTGTTTAGCATGAATTGGCGCTTGGAATTTTCAGTCATGGATGGGCGCCGGGGATTCGTTTTTCGTTATCACTCGGGTTAACACGCTGTCGTATCGTTCACGTGCCGTGTAAGCTACATTCAAAGAAAGATGTCAATCATGTTGCCGAATGAGATGAACCAGGAATAGGCCAACCCTGGTAACCTGGTTGTAGACAATGCTGATAAACCACAAGAGGTGTATACAATGGGTCAAACATTAATCTGTCATGGGAATCCGGAAAATATCTCTCTAGTTAATAAATATTAACTTGACACATGTATTATAGTTAGTAGTACATCAATTTAAAATTGACATTTGTCCATCACTTTTGAGCAAAAGAACATTAATCTTCAAAAAACCAGCTTAATGCTTCAAGAGAATGGGCCCTAATTGGCTTAACATTTCAAAATGCAAAAGTGGTAAAGTACCACATATACCCCATTACTTTGTGTGGAAAATAGCCTGTACAAATGAAGCTAAAGTGGGGTAAAGGGGTAATATGACAGTGATCGGACAAACCTTATTATGAGCTTAATTTCCAAAAGCAATAGGTGACAACAATTCATGGACAGCAGGGGGTTAATCTACTTTTTTACTAAAAGTAGTTGACAAGTGTCTCTTTAAGATAGGATGAAAAGCAAACTCAGCCTAGTTGGCCAACTACCATTTGTTAACCACATGCGCATTAACCGAAACGCAGGAATACCTGCGATTGGAAGCGCTGAAAGAACGCCCCCTTATTCTTTAAGCTCCAGTTTATTTAAATCACATCAAAACTGAATGAGATTAATGTGACATTTTACAGCATTAATGCCCAAATTTGAACATTAATGATGTGAACGAATGACCCCAATTATGAGCAATGACCAAATACCATTATAAGGATGTTGGATAGGTAATGAAATCATATTCAAACTTTAGAAATCATATAGGAGGAGAGAGGAAGAGAGTAAAGAGAGGAAATGACATTCAAGAATCCCAATAAATTTTTCGGATGTCAGAATAAATGAGACGAATATAGTGAAGACGATGATGCAGGGACATCTCCGGAACATTTGGAATTAACATCCACGAGAACATATAAGAGGCTCATTTAGAGGTATTTTTATATATTTACAGTACTTTTTAAGTTAAATTTGACTTAAAAATAGGACAAAAAACGAAAACAACCAGAAACGTGAAAAATGAGACACTCTGCCCCAGGGTGCAGGCATTGACAACCACCCAAGTTGGCCGGCGTCGACGTGTGGTCATGACAGCCGCCAAGGACACTAGGGTCAACAACGGAGAGATACAACAGGCGGCGGTGATGATATGAAAGGGTAAGCGTTGACGGCCACTGAAGAAGGTAAGCGGTGGTGCATGCCATTTGTTGCGGGCGTTGGCTATCTTTGACCAGTTTGGGTTGTTTTTTTTCAACCGGGTTTGACCTCTCAGTGGCTAGTTTTGACCTTTTAGGATCCAGTTATGACTTAATTTGACTAGGTTTTACCTAAGATGAATGTTTTCAACCAGCTTGTACTTCATCTGTCAATTCTTGCTTAAATACGCTCTTCCATTGTTTACGTTGACCGTGCTCTTAGCTGTAGTTGACCGCACAATATTTTGTGCTAATAAGGGTGAAAACAATGGATTTGATCACGAAGAAGTGAGTATAGACACAAGTCATCTATTCAACACAAGTCAAATAGTTGTCGATAGAGAAGAGACAACTAATTTGTGATCCTCGTTGCCAAGAATCATAACATATTTGATTAGACACACCGTTAGGGATGATGGCAAACTTTTGTTGACGTGCAAAATGTATGGCAAGACTAGGTCACGAAATATCCAAGGATCATCCTCTTCTAGCCAAAGGCACTCTGCCTTGAAGAAATGCAACTGTAAGCATTCACAGTGGGTCTCTTTCTGGGTGGTCAATTGTTGTTATGCAGCCAACGCACAACCATAATCTGGCTTGTAATCCCCAATCTCATTTAGTGCGCCCTCACTTGAGTGCGGGTCAGAGATCAACCCTAAAGAGCTTGCACATCAGTGAAGTTGTGCCACGACAGATGTGAGCTCATTTGCATGACATGAACCCTAACAGCACGACAAACAACACTTTAATAGATAATTTGGTCACTAAATTCAAAAGGGATGACTGGGGTGGGCGTATTGAAGTTACATCTCTCTTGTATTTGCTCACCAATCGTAACTACAACTGGTGGTCGGTGAAAAATCCAAGTAAGTGTCTCACTTCTTATAGTAATTTTGTATGGTTGCAATGTTTTAAGAAGAAATTTGTGTTATAATGTTGTTTGCAAAGGATAACTCTAGGTTGGGGCACATTTTCTTCACTCACCTGTCGCTCTTACAATGTTAAAGTTGTTTCTATAAGTCATGCTGATTGACAACACTTATAAGATGAACAAGTACAAGATGCAGCTTGTTGAGTTTACGGAGTCACTCCAGCCGGCAAAAATTTCAACATTGCACTCAGTTTCAGGTGTGAAAGAAGATGAGGCCGCCTACACCTGGATGCTTCAACAATTGATGAAACTGATGAGTTCCCATCCTGAAGTTCATTTCTCTAACAATGAAAAGGCCTTACTGAAAGCTCTCACATCGGTCATTCCAAGTGTTCCCACTTATTGATGTCGGTGACATAGATCGGTAGAAATGTGAAGGCCAAAGCTGTAACACCCCAAATTATAATCCAATTACATTATTAGTGACTAATAAACAGTGCAAACCATACAAACCGCATAAGTCTTTAAACTATGGGTGTTACCGCCACATTCACAACCTCTGTGAATGCTAAAGCTTCTACCAACTTATACATAATAATTATACGAATTACAACAATCTTACAAAAGTTTAAACCAAAATGTAGTATAGGTGGAAGTCTCTACTATCACATCCCTAAGCTCTCGTCATCACAACACTTCAAGGAATGATTCATCTTCACCTGTACCTATGGCCATAGTTTCAAACAACACACTAAAGGGCCACATGTTACAAATCCATAAAGTTAGCAAAGTTGAGTAACAAAGCTACCATATAAAATAGTGTAGTAGCAGAATAAGTATATATAATAAAGCACACATTCCAAATTTGTGAAGACATACAATAACTTAAATCAACCACTTGTGTGTTTATGTTATCCAATGCACTTCCAATTTCCAACCATTCCAAGTGTAGGGATAAATCTTTGATCATATAGGTGACCCAACCTTTTTCAACCGCACTTCAGGCCCTAAAAGATGTGCACACCTCCAATAGTACTTGAAACTATAGCGTAGGAAAACCATAGAGTGTCTCATAAAGCCCGCGACATGCCATGAGCTACATACTTATAATACTAAGGCAACTAGTGCCAACGCTCCAAATCCAACCATATGGCAATTTCAATTCCACAAAAGCAGCAAAACATCAAAAGTTGTCCTCCACTTGAAGCTCTTAACGAGAGATCTACACGATGGTAGCAAGAACCAGCTTATTAATGGAGGATTGAAGGAGAAATTTGAAAAATTGAAGATGATAAGAAAGACAAGAGAAAGAGAAAGGAGGGGGCATGGGGAGGTCCCCCCCCGAGAACTTATCTCTCTAAAATATACATTGCTAACAGTGCACTTCGTCTCGTTGATATACATTGATATATACTTGTAACTAATACAAATTTATAAACTAGTCAAAACATATCCATAATTAATTTTATTTTGAAACGATCAAAATTTTTTATTTTAAACTTATATTTTGAAAGTTACAATCATTTAAAATTAATACAAAATTTACTCTTACCTATATAATATATATACTGACATAATTCTCGCCCCCACCGTCTGATCTGGATACCCTAAGATTTAGTTAATGGTAAATAAAAACATTTCCTTAATCAGTCTGCCAGCATGTAGATGGTGCAGCCTGCCCGCGTGAAATTTGGTACGGCACACATGAGTTGGCAGTCCAGTCAGCTACTAATTGGACTGTTTTTTATTATATTAACTTCAATTGGTTGTAATTTTTAAAATATAAGTTCAAAATGTAAAAAAATTATACAATTGTTTATCTAAAATTCAAGCTCTTCAAAACAAGACTAGTCACGGATATATTTTGAGAAATTAAAATTTTTTATATTAATGTGACTTATGATTAATAACATCATTTTAGTGTATCATAATATTAGTTTTAATGAATCATAATATCAGAGTTAAGGAATCATATCTTCATTTTAGTGTATCATCGCAAACATATAAGAATAATTATTTTTACACAATAATACAACACAAAATAATATTTGATATGTATGAAAAATACACGATTCATCGTATAAGGTTTAAAATACACCATACAACAATAATAATACAATACAAAACAATAATAATTTTTATCGGTTCCGAAGTTTGTTATCTAAATTCACCACTTATTCGTTAATAAATCATAATACCAATTTTAATGAATCATAATATCAAAATTAAATGAATCATATCTTCACTTTAGTGTATCATCGTAAACATATAAAAATAAAAAATTCAAACAATAATACAACACAAAACAAAATTTGGTATGTATGAAAAATACATGATTCACCATAGAAGGTTTAAAATACACCATAGAACAATAGTAATACACTATAAAACAATAATGATTTTTTTATCGGTTCCGAAGTTTGTAATCGAATTCACCACTTATTACTTAATGAATTATAATATCAATTTTAATGAATCATAATACAAAACTAATGAATCATATATCATTTTAGTGTATCAGCGTATACATATAAAAATAATTTTTTTAAAAAGTTGTCAAAACATATCCATGAATTGTCTTGTTTTGAAGAGCTTGAATTTAGATGAACAATTATATAATGTTTTTAATTTTAGACTTATATATTAAAAGTTACAATTATTTAAAATTAATATAGTAAATAAGCAGTGTATTCAACAAAATAGTCCAGTCAGCAGCTGATTGAGACTATCAAATCATTGTCCAACGCCTAACTCCGTGCGGGTGGACATGACATCTAAGTGCATTCACAATGGTGTAGATTCTACCAATAATGGTAAAAAAAGAAAAAGGAAAATGATGAGGTGGAGGTGAAGGAGAGAAGATGTGGGAGAGGTTCTTAACTAAGGAACTCTCTTTTATGAGAACTCTCTTTAATTCGAACATAGGTAAGAAAGAGAGAGATTATGGATGGAATAAAATAATATTTGTTAATGAGTGGATTATTGTAAAGTGAGGTTAGTAAACAAATATCACTATTATTAAATGAGGCGGACGAACTTTGAAACGTTCAAAATATGTGAACGAATTACTTTTATAATGGCACTCCAGTCTCTAGGTGAGCGAAACTTCTTCCATGGTCAAGCTTGAAGTATTGTATACTGACTATTATTTTGTCTTTATCCCGTTAAATTATTATTCTATTTATCATTATATTAAGAAACACAATCACGTGCGAGCACACCAGTGAGTAACTGAGAGTATAGCCAGACTTCACCGGCCAAGCCATGTACTTGACGCACGTTCCTATACTATTTTAACTTTTGAGGCACATTCGCACGATCCCGTACTGTTTATCTTAAGAACATACGCAAGTTCTTGCCCTTTTTGTTTAGGAGAGGCAGATTGTTATATATTTGAATTTGACTATCTATTTTAGACGGTATATCCTATGATTTCAATATTTAACTTGTAGAATAACATAATTCCATATTAATGGAGTCGGTTCCATAGCCATGGGTTACAATGTACCAGATCTTGTAGCATTTAACAATGTAATTGTAACTTTTAGTATGTTAGAGGGTAAATCAATTATAGACACTAAGGCTGTTCGACATGTCTTTTTTGTGGTTGTTTTGTTACTGCTATGGTTTGATTGTTTTGACTGACTGTTTTGCAGTGGTTTGCTGGTTGTTTTGTGCTGACATATCTGTGGTTGTTTTGAAAACTGTTGTTTGGCAGTATGGTTGTTTCGTCTAGCATATTTGAATAAGTTAGTTATGTGCAGTGCGTCTACCGATTTCTATGCTACAATTAAAAAATTTATATTACATTCTAAAACAATTTGTTTAAGATGTAAATAAAGAAACTGCTAACAAATATATAGATTAATATATACATGTTAATTAGGAAAACAACAAAGTTTCATTACAATAAATATTTGTTAACATTTATATTAAGGTCTATACAAAAAACTTCACTATTATCAACCACAATTCGATCAATGGATAACAACAATTGTAACTATACATGGTTTTAACACACCACACTACTTGTTCACATTAGAATAAAAGGAAAATATAATAATTAATTTGTGAACTTTATTCATGTTTACAGTATACAAAAAAATAAACAATTTAGCTATTAAAAATATGGCCAATATATTACTATACGTACATATAATTAAATATTCATATTTTATACCTTATTTTTAATAAAATGTATCCTTTTACCATTACTGTTGGTAAATAATTTGTAAAATCTACTACTTAATGACATTTTATAAAAAAAAGTGAATTTTTTAAATTAGTTAATTTATTCACATCAATCGTTACAATTTTGCAATTAACTTGTAAAAAAATAATATGCACAATATTCATTCTCTTCATTACAGTAATTTTGCAAAATTACGGTATTCATTCTTTTTGCAGCATAAACCACTGGTTGTTTTGTGCTGGCATATCTATGGTTGTTTTGAAAATTGTTGTTTGGTAATGTGGTTGTGTGGCATTTTTGCTAAAAATGTCACCCTAAAACATCCAACATATATACCACAAAACTGCTGCCTTCGAACGAAGCCTAATACAATTAGATACGCTTTTTCATAAACAAACTTGGAGATGAAAGAAAGGCCACTTCTGTTTCAAGATCGTGGGATAATTTTCTATCAGATACGAAGGATTTTTGTACAAAATGCATTTATAAGTAATTACCTTATAGATCATATATCTATCTTTCTAAGAGCATCCACAACGGTGTGGATTCCACTCTTATGTGTAAGTAAGAAAACTAAAAAGTATTGCAATGGTGTGGAATCCCTTTTATTTCTCTCGCATCGTTCCTTATTTAAAAAACGCTCTACAAATCAATATGATTGGCTACAACACTGCAACGTTAATAAAAATAATAAAAAGTTCTAACAAAAAGCTAAAGTAAAAATAGTTGAGGAGAGAGAATGCGTTTTGCCGAATCGGTTATTTTATAAAATTATTTTGGTGACATGACCGCCTCCAATGCTTGGTGAGAAAGTGGAGTTAGAAGGATTCGAACCGTGGACCTTTCGTCTCATATCTCCACCGACTCAGATGTCCAAGTTTGGACACAAATTGTTATATTACTCTTAGAGCATCCACAAGGATGTGGATTCCACTGTTATAAGAAAACTAAAAAACTACTGCACTGGTGTGGAATCCCTCTCATTTCTCTCTCATTGTTTCTTATTTAAGGAACACTCCGCAAATCAATATGATTGACTACAACACTGCAAGTGATAATAAAATAAAATAAAAAGTACCAATAGGAAGCAAAAGTAAAAATAGGGGGGAGAGGAGAGAGAATGCTAAGGAACTCTCCTATTGTAGAGAGAGAGTTTCTTAATTAATAAATAATATTGTGTTGATGTGACACCTAAATATGTGGTAAGCCTCACCACCATGTGGATGCCCTTACTGTTCCTATTTACAAAAGGGACTATGTCCATGTGTGTATGGTTTTGACATACTCAACACATTTCCCGTTATTAGATTATAATTTATTTTTAAAACATTAATCTCAATTGTAAATCAGTTTATTTATTTTATAATTGACTTTGTAAAATAGAAAAAAAAATCAAATAATTATAAAAAGGGTATGATAGACTTTTACAATTAAGATTTCAATAACAAATTTTTTCTACTAACAACGTCCCCTTGTGATAGTGTTATGGTGATTATGGAAGTTTTTTTCTCGCATATATTATTAACTTCCTCTGGTTGTTAGTGTAGGTGAGATATTAATGCTACATAGCTCTTGTTAAAAGATTTTTTTATTTTCAAATAAGATATTTAAGTAGAACGATAGAATTTTATAAATACAAATGTAGCTTTGTTTGATAAAAGTGTAGATTTATATTAATAATTAAAAGTGCAGATATTTAATTAAAATGATAAATTTTTCAAAAATGTAGGTGTAGCTTTGTTTGATAGAAGTGTATATTTTTAGTAATTCCTCATTTAAGTAAAAGTGTAGATTTTTAAGTAAAATGATAGATTTTGTAAAACGAGGTGTGGATAGATTTGTTTGATAAAAGTGTAGATTTTAAATTTTTACAATACAATTTTTAAAAATAAAAGAGTGTAATTATTTTAGTGGGTAATAAATAAATAAAACCCATCAAATTAACCTTCTTATATTTATTTCAAAGGGTTGTTGTCAAAATATTTTCTAATTGCTTATTTTTAAGCAATTTGCTTAAAATGTAGATCTTTATCTTCTTCTTTTTTGTGGTTGTTTTAAAATGTAGATGTAGATTTGTTTGATAAAAGTGTTGTATTTGAATTTAGACAATACAATTTTTAAATGAAAAAGTGGATTTATTTTACTTTGATTTATATTCTACATTTTTTAAAATGCAGGCGTAGATTTTGATTTAAAAGTGTAGATATTCCACTTTGCACTAAATTTATAAATTAACTTTGACATCTATACCCCTATAATAAACATTATAATTTACACCATCATTTTTTTAAAGATCCAATGGTCATGATGTAGTTGAACATCATGCTCAAAAATTGTTTTGAACACCTTCCCCTCGTTGTCCTATTTAACCATCTTGTTCATTATTTAAAAATTATTTAGAGTAAAATACTCGGAACCCCCTTGAGGAATGAGCATAATATGGTTAACCCCCTTGTGTTTATCATAATTATTGGTAACCACCTTGAGGTTACGGTATCTCTGACTATGAGCCCCCGAACTATAACTTTGTTATCAAAACATTAACTACATGCTGACCTATCAGCTTAATCACATTATTAATGCCAGTCTGGACAACAAAAGTGCTTAATCAACATCGTTTAACTCTCCTTCATCCCAATTCAGATGCATTTTCGAGGTAGGGTTAACGTTTTTTGGACAATAAGAATGCTGATTAAGCACTGTTTTTTGTCAAACATGTCATTAAGTTGATGGGTCAGCACTTGGTTAACGTTTTAATAATGGAATTATAGTTAAGGGGCTCATAGTCAAAGATACTGTAACCTCAAGGTGGTTACCAATAATTATGATAAACACAAGGGGGTTAACTGTATTAATTATGCCCAATCCTCAAGGGGGTTTCGAGTAATTTACTCAATTATTTAAATATAATATTTAAAATTTAAGATAATTATATAATTTATAAATCTAAGTTATGTTATATTGTATAACTTATTTTTATAAATTTATTTGATCTTAATATTTGATTTAAAGTAAAAAAAAGTGTTGAAAACCAATCAATAAAAGTGAGACTGGAGGAATAGTAGATTTGTATATGCACATCCTGATACGACCAGGACTCACGTGAAGTTCGACCAAGGCTCCACGAGCTAGACGATCGATGCATCATGAGCAGGTGGCACGCAGTACAAACTTCACTTTCACTTTCCTTCGAATTATTTGCTAAAGTAATTTTTTTTTTTTTTGAAAACAAGACCATTATATTATATTATAAAGAGAAGAGTACATGCAACTTATACAAACTGACATGTGTCAAGCATCCTATCCAATAAACTACACATGTCCTCTTTAAAACAAAGTTTGCATGATAAGCTTCTTCTACACATAGGGCTTCCACCATCCCCTTGGTCACCACCATCGTCACTGCCGCTGGTGCTAGCGGTGCCACCGCCGTCAACAGCATCCAGCCACCCACGGTAACCGGCATCGTTTGCAGAGCAAACTTTCTTGACCACCATCGCCACCACATCGGCTTTCGCAACAACAAAGATAGAAACTTCATACCCAAAACCAACACAAAACCCACAAAAACCAGAGAAACTAGACACATACTATACAGACAACAAACTCCCCTAACCGTAGAGGAATTAGAAACTAAGGAGCAAAATTACTAAGCAAAAGGACATCTTAAGTATAGATGTAGAGTTATTAAGCAAACAAACATGACATAGAGAGGAGAAACTAGTAGAAGAAGAAGAGAGAGGAGAGAGCACTTTCTCTCTCAAGGTCTACATCGTGACTCCAACCAAGCCAAGGTCTACATCGTGACTCCAACCAAGCCAGTCTTTGCTAAAGTAATATTTCTAACAGGTTTCATGTAAATTGTATATTTTTTAAAAAGGTAAAGATATATTAATGATGATAAGCTTTGTATAAAAGCGACACACAAGAGATATACAAAAAGGCGTAGGGGAGGGAACATTTCTCTAACATACCGAAAGTGGCGCATGTTACAAAAGGTGGCAATGAGTTAACCTACGACAGTAATCAAGTGAGGGGAGATACAAAACCCCCTGGAAACACCTGGATGTACAAAAAAAAAACGCAAAGGAACATACAAAAGCTATTCTATCAACATGCAAGCACTAGGAGCTAAGAACTTGATCAAGCCAGTCAAAGTCTCTATTGAAGGCTCACTTTTTCATCCAAATGATAGCTTTTATGGCACCCTTGATATCTGCTACTATGAGAGTGGGGTCTCTTGTTTGGTTAGCCTTGTCACGTTTGTATCTCTCGATCCATATGTAGTAGACAATGTTGGCAATGACATCCCTTCTCACAAAGTCAATCGATCTTTGCATCATGCAATAGCTGGATATCTAGTACATGCAGTTGTGGAGGCTTGACCTGTTGGTGGGGATACCCAGCCAATCACAAATAGTCCAAATCTCGCGAGTGAACCTACAAAGTGAAAATAAGTTATGGCTTGTCTTTAGAGCGTGCTCACAGAGCCGACATCTGTTAGCTAGATGGACACCCCAAGATTGGAGCTTATCACAAGTTTTAAGTCTACCTCTAAAAGTCATCCATAAAATAAATTTAGCTTTAGGGATTGACCAATATTTCCAACTGATATTGTACCAAGGAAATAGGTGGGAGAAGTAGGTGACATCATGGTAGTAGGAGCTGACACGGGGCCGAAAATTGTAAGAAAGAAGGAGCAATGAGGTGTCAGCAGTAGTCTCACATTGAGTGATCCACCAATATCTAACATTAAGAATATATTTCCAGATCCACGGGTCATCCCTTTTCATAATGGCAATCTAAATATTAAGGTCCGCCAGGAAAATGTTATGAATCCATCTGATTCAGAGACGCTCAAAATCATTAGTGATCGCGGAGATGGTCTTAAGTAAGAAGCACATGTTCCATTTATGAATATCCTTCAGCCCAAGGCCTCATTAATCTTATTAGAGCAGATGATGCTCCAAGCCACTAGAGGGGTAGTATTGCTATTAGCATCCCCGGACAAATAAAATGAGCGGAATTTCTTGGTAATGCTATTTATAACATTTTTTGGATGAAATGCAGGAAGCCCAATAGCCGACTATACCAGATAGGTACTTTGAATGAGAGATAGATGACCCATAAATGAAAAGAACCTACCACCCCATGAAGTGATGGTCAAGTGAATGTTGTCTATTAAGGGTTAAATGAGGATTTAAAAGGCTAAGGCTATTAATGATAAGATCAATTATATAATGTCATGTAGTAGTGAATCTATGTGAGTATATACATATATATATAGATAAAGCCTAATGAAAGAGATAGGCTAAGTGAATGGAATCTTAGAGTTGTAACATTACAACATGTTAGTGACTAACATGATTAGGGGATTGAATAACTAAGCCCGACCTTGAGTAGAAACCCGAGACTAGGATGAGTGTTAATCAAGGGGTTAATTATCAGGAGATGTTATTATTCGGGATTACCGATTTGGTTTAGATCATAGTGAATTAATACGTAGTGTTATGTATTCCAGATCTAAGTGAGTAGAGAGCGGGCCCGGGATGGGACACCTGCTGCCTATCGTCGGTGAACGGTATGTTATTGTGTGATCCGATTGTTCTGAGGATCCTCGGGTTCGGATATTGTGTGCTTGATTGCTAAGAGGATATCCATGATTGATATTAATTATCATGATTGATTGTATTGGTGCCTTGTATAAACTGCTAGTGTTATGAAATATTAATTGTTTGTATCCATAAACCAAACTAATGCAAACAATGTTATCTTCTATTAAGGAAAGAGACATAACAAGAAAATGTCATTGTGAAGGATAATAATGAATTACATTTTCCGAGAATTCTAAAAATGTACTTAGATGTAGAGCAATGGTTCAAGAAAGGGCCGCTCTTATGATTATACATTCAAATGGTAGAAATAACCTAGAGATTCTAGGTATAATACCTTAATGGCAATACATTCGAAATGTTATTCACTGAAACCTAAGCTGAGACTTAGGTACGTATATTAAGAGACCTTAATCATCAATGACTTGTGTATGGAGAAAATCCAAGGGGATGTGGCTTGATAAGTGCAAAACATATAGACTTTTAGGGTTTAAATACCTTATGAATTGCAATATCTGAAACACATGTTTCCCACTTATTATGCGTTTTTCCTAAGATTTATGTTTTGATATGAACTAATGCATTTTATATGTTCAATGTAGGAAAAAGCCATGTAATTAAGTAGATTTACTCATGAGGATTCCAACGCAACAAACGGGGATTAAATCAGAGCTGAAACGAAGATTTTAGAGGCAAAATAATTCTCGTCCGGACCTGTGTCCGGATATGCAGGTCCGAACGCAACACGTGGAGCAAGCTCCGCACAGCGTCGACATGTCCGAACCAGCAGGTCCGGACGCTGGTTCGGACACGATGGTAATTTCAGCAAACAGAGCTGCATCGACATGGTGTGAAAAGATAATATTTATCTTTTCACACACCTCTTCCACCGACTTATTACCCTTCCTTTTTACCCCATTATCACTATAATATACCTATACCCTCCATTAATACATATCTCATTCCACCCGCAAACTTATGCCATTTTTTCCTCCACAAAATTACCATTACCCTCCAAAAATCATACATCTCATCTACATAATGTCCACATAAAATCCACACATCACCTCATCCCATAAAACATTCCATTTCCATACCGTTATTATGTCCAACCTCTGTCCAAAATATTAGCAGTCAAAATAGTGGAGCTGAATTATCTTTTCCAGATGATTTCTTTTACTTCTTATTTTGTCTTCTTTTAACCTGTTGGGCTAAGAGGATATACTCCGGGTGAAGGTTAAATTATAGTTTGTTTAATTATGTAATCTATATTTTCACCGGTTTAATTAAATACAGTTTGTTACGATTAAAGCTTATCTCTGCCTTTTTAATAATTTCATGAATTTATTAAAATGTTTTACAACGTCTATTTTGATCAGATCAGTGATAAATACAGTTAATTAATCGATAAATCTGTGGAAAACTTATTTGGATTAATAAGTTAGTATTTTCAGATGCAAAATATAATTCCTCGCACTTAATCCGTTTACATGTGTTTTTGCTCGAATCTAGATTAGACCGAGCATGTTCTGGTAAACGATCCTTTTGAGTCTATGATTTAGTCCTTAAGATAAACAGGAATTTTGCCAAACTATTATAATAAAACCGGTAGAGATAGCATAATTAGTCAGATTATATAAACCTGAACCCGGAGTCCCGTTTAATTTTATCTTCCACTCAGTTTATTTTATCTGTTGTTTACTTATAAAAACAAGTCAATTAATTCCCCCCCCTTTTTATGACAAAGCTTAGGTACTATATTATTTCGCTATAAGTCCCACGGTTTGATACCCGGCCGCTTCTGTCTTACGATACTACTCTGCGACCGACCGGATTTTTTGTTTGCAGCCCGACAGATATTTTGAGTATTAATTTCTTTCTCAATTGTTTTAAATACACCAGTTCCAACCACTCACATTATACTGTCTGCAAAATGGCGCCGTTGCCGGGGACTTGATTTATTCTAGTCCCTAAAGCCCCGGATAATTCACTTGCTATATTATAATATTTTGTTTATACTATTTTGTTGTTTGTTTATTTTATTTCTACTAATTTCTGTCATTTAATTATTCCAGCAATTTAAATATCGTATTAATAACAGTCATTTATTTTTCCAGTCATTTAAAGTTTCTGTCACTTATTTTCCAGTTATTTAAATTTCCATTGTCCTTTAAATTTCAGTAATTTAATTTCTGTCATTTAAATTTTCTTGTCATTTAAACATTCTGTCATTTAAATTCCAGTCAATTTAATTCTAGTTCTTTATTTAATTGTCATTTAATTTCAGTTCTTTATTTTCTAATCATTTAAATTACTGTCATTTAAATTCCCTTGTCATTTTAATTCCAGCAATTTAAATTCTGCCCTTTTTCTTTATTTTATTTTATTATTTTCATTTACTTAAACTACATTTATTTTTATTTCTTTTATGTTTATTTATTTTCGGTTTATTTACTCTTGTTAAAAAAAAGTATTTCTTTATTTTATTCTATTGAATTGTTTCTTTTTAGCTGTTTAAATTCCCCTCCATATTTCTTCCTATTTTTATTTATTTTATCACATCACAAGTTTCTTTTTCTGTTTTGAGTGGTGAATGCCTATTACCAGGTCACACAGCCTTCCGGACAGTATTAACAATCATACGGTTGGCTACATCCCTGAGATCGAGAGAACCTTTCTACGCACTTTAAGGCAAAAACGATCTCAACAAAACACAACCACGGTGATAGAATCTAACCAGGAAGCAGATATGACATCTTCACCAGATACATTTCGTAACATCAACAGGCCATCTAATCATGGTCAACAGCCCACCATCATCCTTCCCCACCTTACCCAATCCGAATACGATGAGTGGCAAAAGCTTAAGCCATATCATCAGATCCGATGTGTAAAGGAGTTAGGCATGTTCGATGGCTCTAATCCTGACGAAGCTCTGTTGCATGTCACCAAGTTTCTGTAGCATGCCAACAGTCTAACCGCGACAAACGCAGTACTCCAGTACGCAAGACTGTCCTTCTTCCCTCACAGTCTGACGGGAAATGCAAGTAAATGGTACCACAGCCTTACACCAAGTACCATTGGTACTTGGTTGAAATGGCCACCAAGTTCTACGACAAGTTCCTGCCCCCGAGCCGAACGTTAGAAATGATTGCTGAGATCTACAATTTCAAGCAGTCAGGGTTAGAAAACATCTGCGAAACTTGGGACCGTTTCAAAGGACTGCTGCTGACGTGTCCTCACCATGGTCTCACAAAAGAACAATTGTCTCAATTGTTCTACAAAGGCTTAATCAATCAATGCAAAACAATGGTACTCTCCTCTTTAGGTGCTGATATTTTGAAAAAGCCAGGGGAACAGTTTCTGAATGGGATAAAGTCCCTCTGTGAAATGATCAGAGACTGGGCCACAGGTGGATCAAGAGGAGGCACACCAGGTTTATACCACGTAGGAGAAAGTGACAATAAATTTGACCAGCTGATGAAAAGCCACAAGCAACTCATGGAGAGCAATGCGTAGCAGGCGACAAAAGTAAGCACCCTGCAGAAAGTAGTTGAGCATGGCCATGAACTCCTACCCCCAACAAGCAAAGTCGATGACTTCTCGATCATCTACAACCCCTACAGGCTATGCTCCTCTATCCCTATCATCTCCTGATGTTTCTTGCACGTAATGTGGTGGGCCACACGATTATGAACAATGTCCCCAGTTACAAGAATTAAAAGCAGTAGAGGAAGTAAACTATGTTGGCAACAATTTAGGGTACAGGCAACCATGGCAGCGTAACATGCACCCCAATCTTCGCTACTCAAATACCGACAATATCCAAAACCCACATACACTCCAACCATCTCAAAATTTCATACCTCAGTCCAATTTTCAAGGAGGCCAAAGGCAGTATCAGCAACCGCCTTATGGCAATGATGCTTCTTCAAGCCGACCGACTCAACCTCCTTCAAATTCTGAATCTGAAATGTCCCAAATGCAAGAGATGTTTAAGGCAATGATGGGTAAGTCCCGAGACACAGAGGAGGTCGCCGCCCTTCGCAAAGATCAAAAATCCTTGCAATCCCAAATTCAACAACTTCTCACCCAACAAAGACCTCTTGGTCAACTCCCTTCACAAACTAACCCCAATCCAAGAGAGCAAGCAAATTCAATCCTTGTAGAAGATGACACCTTCCAATCAACAAACTTGAGTACAATCTCCCTAAGGAGTGGAAGAGAGCTTACTACCAGAAAAGAAAAGGGAGGCCAAGAAGAGGCCAGCATCAATGATGAGAACACAACCAATCCAGCCTCATCTCCCCCAGATATCCAAGTTCCTATTCCATCTACTCCCTCTCCATCTCGAATAACTATCAACATTTCATCTTCCTCTCCTAAAAACATTGAACTCCCATTTCCCAACAGGATGAAAAAGAAGCATCTAGATGAACAGTTTGCCAAATTCTTAAACATTTTCAAGAAACTGACTCTCGATATCCCTCTAATCGACGTTTTGCAAGAGATGCCCAACTACGCCAAGTTTCTAAAGGATCTCTTAACAAAGAAAAAGAAGAAAGCTGGAAAAGAAACAGTTCACCTCATGGAGGAATGCTCTGCTGCCCTTCTTCGAGCACTCCCTCCCAAACAAACAGATCCGGGAAATCCCATTATCCCGTGTTTTATAGGTGGAGTGGACTGTGGAAGTGGCTTATGCGACCTGGGGGGCTAGTATAAATATCATGCCCTACGCCACCTTCTTAAAAGTAAGAGGAGGGGAAATGCAACCGGTTCCATTCAAACTACAACTAGCCGACAGATCGAGATCAAGCCGATGGGAATAGTCCGAGATCTGGTGGTCGGAGTGGATCGTTTTATCTTTCCAGCTGACTTCGTCATTTTAGAAATTGACGACGATGTTGAGGTTCCCTAATATTAGGTCGACCGTTTATGAGTACTACCAAAGCCATTATTGATGTCCACGATGGAAAAATCACTTTGCGATATGAGGATGAAAAGATCGAATTTGATATGAAGAAAATGATGAAGAAAAGCTCTAGCTTTGCTCATCACGCTAAGACAGTGGGCTTAATAGATAATGATGAGGAGGAAGGTGATCTTTCTACAGATGAAGACATGTATTCCCTATCTTCCTTCCCGAGTGATGAAACTGAACCACTGGAGCAAGTATTAGTTACTTCTCTGGAAGAAAAAGTGGAAGATCCGGAAGTTAACGCCATGCTGGCGTCTGTGGAGAAAGGAAGGGCAGGTTTTCAAGCATACCGCCCTATAATTGAAAGACTTGACAGAAAATCACAAAAATCTATTCCCTCAATAGAACAGCCACCAGAGCTCGAGCTTAAGGAGCTACCTTCCAATCTTAAGTATGCCTTTTTAGCTGAAAATGATCATTTGCCCGTCATTATTTCCTCTTCTTTGAATTCCGGGCAGGAAACTAGGTTACTTGAGGTGTTGAAAAAACACAAAACAACGATCGGGTGGACTATTGCTGACATTAAAGGAATTGACCCCTCCTACTGCACACACCACATCTATATGGAGGACAATTACAAGTCTATCAGGCAGCCCCAACGTCGGCTTAACCCAAATCTGAAGGAGGTAGTTAAGAAGGAAGTATTGGAACTCCTGGACGCAGACATCATATATCCCATCTCCGACAGTCCGTGGGTAAGTCCTGTACAAGTTGTCCCAAAGAAGGGAGGCATCGAAGCGGTAGTAAATGACAAAGGAGAGGCTGTTCCTCAAAGGAAAATCACTGGTTGGTGCATGTGCATAGATTATAGGCGCTTGAACTCTGCAACCAGGAAGGATCACTTCCCTCTCCCTTTTATCGATCAGATGTTAGAGAGAGATTGGCAGGACATGAGTATTATTGTTTCTTAGATGGTTTTTCGGGGTACTTCCAGATTCCTATTGCGCCAGAGGACCAAGACAAGACAACTTTCACTTGTCCTTATGGTACCTTTGCGTATAGAAGAATGCCCTTTGGACTATACAATGCTCCTGCCACCTTTTAGCGTTGTATGCAGGCGATTTTCGCAGACTTCATCGAGCAGAGCATTGAGGTATTCATGGATGATTTTTCTGTCTATGGATCTAGTTTTGATGTTTGTTTGGCGCAGCTTGATCTAATACATGGCCGATGTGAGGAGACAAATTGGTTCTCAACTGGGAGAAGTGCCACTTTATGGTCAAGGATGGAATTGTGCTCGGTCACATAGTATCTGCTAAGGGGATTGAGGTAGATCAAGCCAAGGTGGAGGTAATAGAGAAATTACCAAAACCAACTTGTGTGAAAGAAGTAAGAGCTTTCTTAGGGCATGCAGGATTTTATAGACGGTTTATTCAGGATTTTTCTAAAATTGCAAAACTTAACTGATCTGCTTCTGAAAGAGGCCCCATTTGTTGTTTCTGATGATTGCGTATCTGCTTTTGATTTAATTAAACAAAAATTGGTAGCTGCTCCCATTGTTGTTTCACCTGACTGGTCATTACCCTTTGAGATTATGTGTGATGCCAGTGATTTTGCAGTAGGGGCAGCTCTGTGCCAAAGGAAATACAAGATTCTGCGAGTTATTACTTATGCGAGCAAAACTCTAGACAATGCACAAAGAAACTACACAACCTCCGAGAAAGAGCTCCTGGCAGTGGTATTCTCCTTAGATAAATTCAGATCATATTTATGGGGAAGTAAAGTTATTATTCACACTGACCACTCTGCTCTTAAATATTTGTTTACTAAGAAAGAGGCCAAACCACGCTTGCTTCGTTGGATTCTCTTGTTACAGGAATTTGACATTGAAGTGAGGGATAAAAGTGGTAAATTAAATGTTGTGGCTGACCATCTGTCTCGGTTGGTAGTTCCTGATGATGGTGTACCAATTCATGAATTTTTTCCTGATGAAACTGTTTTTGTTTTGCATACGGTGCACGAGCCATGGTATGCTGACCTAGCCAATTATCTTGTTTCTGGGGTGGTACCTCGTGACTTTTCCTATGCTCAAAAGAAGAAATTTTTATCTGACATTAAGCATTATATCTGGGAAGACCCTTATCTCTTTCGAGTTTGTGCAGATGGTTTAATCCGCAGGTGTCTCCTAGATGATGAGGTTGGTAGTGTCATAGAGTTTTGTCATTCCAAAGAGGCTGGTGGCCATCATGGATCTCATAGGACGGCAACGAAAGTTTTGGAATCCAGATTTTATTGGCCCACACTACATAAGGATTGCCAAGCCTTTGTGGCCAGTTGTGATAGTTGTCAACGCATGGGAAATACTTCTAGACGACATGAGATGCCTCAGCAAGGCATTTTAGAGGTCGAACTTTTTGACTGCTGGGGAATGAATTTTATGGGATGATTCCCCTCTTCGCAAGGATTCCAATATATTCTAGTGACAGTGGACTACGTATCCAAGTGGGTTGAAGCAATTCCTTGCCAACATGCTGATTCAAAGACGGTGGTAAAATTCTTAAAGAAGCATGTCTTTACCCGCTTTGGAGTCCCTAGAGCTATTATAAGTGATGGAGGCACACACTTCTGCAATCGAAGCATTGATGCATTGATGGCTAAGTATGGGGTACACCACAAAGTTGCCCTTGCTTACCATCCCCAGACGAATGGGCAAGCAGAAGTGTCCAATAGGGAGTTAAAGTGGATACTCCAAAAGACGGTGCACTCCTCTAGAAAAGATTGGGCTTTAAAACTGGATGATGCTCTTTGGGCCTATCGCACAACATACAAAACTCCCATTGGTATGTCACCTTTTAAATTGGTTTATGGGAAGGCATGCCATCTCCCAGTGGAGCTTGAGCACAAGGCTTACTGGGCTATCAAGGCCTTAAATTTTGATATGTCTGTTGCGGGTGAGAAAAGGAAGTTGCAACTCTCTGAGTTAGAAGAGCTAAGGGATCAAGCTTACCACAATGCTAAAATTTATAAGGAACGAACCAAGAAGTTCCATGACAAGCAGATCCTCAAGAGAGACTTCAAAGTAGGTGACTTGGTTCTCCTCTATAATTCAAGATTGAAGCTTTTCCCTGGGAAGCTCAAATCTCATTGGGCTGATCCTTTCCGGATTGTTGGTGTGACCTCATATGGTGCCTATGAACTACAAAACAAGAAGGGCGAAACTTTCAAAGTTAATGGGGCCCGTCTAAAGAGGTATACTTGTCCTACTGATATTTCAACTGACTTGTTTAGAATTTCTTTTGTCCAGGAACACACGACACTTTTACTCCTGTTTGAAACCGGCACTATCTAAGAAGAAATCTCTCCCGTGGAGAGTTCAACATAAACTCAAGCAGCTACGCAGCTTGACTATAGGATGTTGTGGGACCCCAACTGCTAACAGAGATTTTAGTAGGTATTAAATACAAAATTATGTATAGAAATTAAACTAAGATATGGGAAATCACGAATGTGCCGGGCCATCATACCCGGCACCAAGCACATGAAATAAATATAAAGGAAACCTACTCAATCTACTACGGGTAGCAAACAAAAACCCGGTCAAAAGTAGCAGGGAAGCAAATTAAGACCAAGCAAGTCGAACCCTAGGGACTCGAATACACAATTAGTCCTAGCCTTGGTAATTACTAAGTAAAAGAGGGGGGAAAAGTGTATAAGTATTTCTAAACTAATGAAACTAACTATTCACAACAAACTAACCTTGACTAGGGTCAATTAACAATGTAAGAACTCATATGATCACGGATTAAAAGTGGCAAGTCTCGAAAAGGATTCTTTTTCTCGCAAAATGTATATGCCGGATGTTGTGCCTGACTTCGGATACCCGGCAAATTCAAGATCTTCGAACGTGTCGGACATCTTTTATCCGGCATTGCATCCGGCATCGTACATTTCGTAAATAACATTTCCAGTTTCAATTATGACAAAAGGAACTCATTATCCTTATTCGTATCGTGCATAATTGATGCCGCGAATACGAACAGAACAATGGAAAATAAGAGAAATTATCCTAAACCTTAACATGTGTTACCTACTTCTCAAAGCAACAATATTAAAGATCACCAGAATTATAACCTATTCCATTCTTGCTTTTAAAAGCCTTAAATAGAACTTTGAGATGATAGAACAAGAGAAAACCCTTGTCCTATTTGCAAGGAGATTAAAACTCGGGTTAAGAAACTTGAGAATTCCATTAATGATCAAAGAGTGTTTACAAAGTAATCATCTAATCAAGGCAGCCGAAGAGTCTACCAAACTAACCACAACATTGAGAGAAGATACAAGGAGGATCAAGAGTACAACTTGATGAGAATTCCCTTGAACTCGATAATGTCTTCCTCCTGGATGGAGATGTAGCGCTTCCTTGACAGCAGTCCGCCGCGAATTTGAGTGATTTTAAGTGTAGAGTAATATGAATGAAGTCTCCTCCAAGTGCAGACTCTCGGCCCTTTTATAGACTTAAAAATCTTCAGATGCCGGGTACCATGCCGGGTAAATGTTATCCGGCATGTGAATAAAACATGTACTTTTCAGTAACGGCCGAAAACCGCCTGACGCGAAAAGTCACCTATGCCGGATAGAGAATATCCGGCACCATATCCGGCACCATATCCGGCTGTGAATATTTTACTACCGGTAAATAACCGTATCATTTGGCGCGACGTTTACTTTGCCGGCTACAGACCACCCGGCACTATGCCCGCTACAGACACCCGGCACTATGCCCGGCAAAGACTCCTTCCAGTTGCGCATTCATGCCGTGCATCAGGGATCCGGCTCCATATCCAGCAGGAATTGTCCTTTGCATGGAAAACACTCAAAGCATAAGTCTGATCATTAAAATGACTTTTTATACAAAATAATGTAAATACTATCTATTATAATCTTATTTTAACTAATAATACTACAAATCTAGCTTATAAAACATGATAAGTCTACGGCTTATCACCAACCCACAATCCTCATATACAAAATGAAATTATGGGCGTCTAGCTAAGGACGTTAAAAAGAGCAGCTAACTGGGAGGCAACCCAGTGTTTATCAGGTATTTTAAATATATTTATTAAAAATATTTTTATTAAAATATTTTAATTTTTAGTATTTCTATTTTTGAGTATTTATTATATCTTATTTCATAATTAGAGTGTACAAAAAAATATAAAAAGGAAAAAAACAAACTTTGGCCTGTCTGAACCAGCCGGTCTCGGACGACGAACGCGTTTCCGATTTTAAAACCGTCCGAATCGTTTAATCTCTACAAACAAAACAATATACCAATGACCGCGAGCACACGCCCCAAATCGCCCCAATCTTCCTTCGAATCTAGATTGCTCCGAGATGTTCTGGTAACTAGTCCTTTTGAGTCTTATTTAGTCCTTAAGATAATAACAGGAATTTTGCCAACTATTATATAAAACGTTAGAGATAGCATAATTAGTCGGATTATATAATCCTGAACCCGGGTTCCCCGTTTAATTTATCTTCCACTCAGTTTATTTTATCTGCTGTTACTTTATAAAACAAGTCAATTCCCCTAATCCCCCCCCCTTTTTGTGACAAAAGCTTAGGTTCTATCATTATTTCGCTTAAGTCCACGGTTTGATACCACGCCCACTTTGTTTACCTATCTACTGCGACCGCGACCGGGATTTTTTTGCAGCCCGACAGATATTTTGAGTATTAATTTCTTTCTCAATTGTTTAAATACACCAGTTAACCACTCCATTAATGGTCTGCATGGCTCTGGTGCGATGTGATCACAAACTAAGAGGATAGTTCCTCTCCATTAAATTCCACGATCCCAAATGGTTCGTTGGTCAGATACTCTGTTGTTGGAGGTGGCTACTGTCATCGGTGACCCACCGAATATAGGGGTAAGGTGTAGAGACACATCGTCCTTTAACGAGATGTTTGTCGTTAGGCATGAGATAATTCTAGATAAACATTGAATACGAACAGCAGTTACGCTCGTATTAGTGGTGAACAATATTTAGTGCCTTAAAGACTAAGGAACGAGAACGACTTAAAACAATTCTCGATGATTCACCTTGAATGGTTAATATACTGAATGCATTGTGATATGTTATGTGGTGGAGTATGTGATATGTGTGGGGAGTTGAATTGGTTGAGAATTATTACCAGATGAACCTTAATACGAACAATGTTATTTTCGTATCATTGGTGAACAATATGAAAAGCCTTTAAGACTGAATAACGAGAATAAGTTTGAATTACAATGCTCGGTTATTATATTTTATGTATTGATGTGACTGGTTGATGGTGTGCTAAGTGGAGCCAGGTGCTATGCATGATTTTTTGGATTATTGCAATGTATTATATTGCTTACAATTTTGTATTATGTAAACGGTATCGCATGTAATTGAACCGCATGTCAACTCGACCAATTATCCGAGGTCCGAGGGTGCATGATGGTTACGCAGTAGCATACTTGATAAGTGTCCAAATGAGCATGTTTTATAGGTGTATTTCATATATATTATTAGCACTTATCTTGCTCATTTCTCCCTTATCTTAGTTTTTCTCTAGTTTATGTTTTATTGGTTGACTTACAGATTTATCGGTTAAACATGAGAAAAACCAAGCTAGAAGCAAAGAACATGAAGAGACGAACGCATAGCCGCAGACGGTTTGAAAAACGGAGTCCAAACGAAGAATCTGGAGCCAGTTGAAGGGTCCGGGACTTAAATCCAGAACTAAGTCCCGGACCAGCATATTAAACAGGCCGAGAAATAGCCGTGGGTGGGTCCGGGACTTAGGTCCCATACAAGGACCCGGACCACCCCTTGAAAAATGGCCGAGAGTTTTCTGTGAGTAAGGGTCCGGGACTTGACTCATGTGCAAGGACCCGGACCAACAATGATGCGGACAACACATGAGGCTACCGCCTCTTAACAGGCGGACAACACATGAGGCTACCGCCTCTTAACAGGCGGACAAGACAAACAGGCACAAAAATCAGTCGCTCCTGTCTTCTTCGCGACGCGTTGTTCTGCAAATGGATTCTGTTATCCATCTACTCCCGCACCGCCTACCTTAAATCTCTGACGCTTTCCAGTTCTCTGTCCCCTCTGCAATCAATGAAGATAGCAATCAACTGCAATCGATTATTTCGTACGGATCAATCCTCTTCTCTTCTCTATTTAAACCCACGCCCTCTGCTCAAATAAATTCATTCCCTTCCTCACAATCCAAAATAGACCACGACAGACCACAGTACACCACCGATACAGTTTCCACACCTACGATCCATTTCATCCTCTAATCTTCATTTCTCCATTTTAGTTTTATTCTTCATTCCACCACACAGCAGAAGCGCGATAAGAAGAACAGAAGAAAAGGGAGCTGGAGCAGAAGCGAATCGCAGTCCAGTCTCCGCCGGCAGTCTCCAAATTAATGGCTATTTCTGTTTCCTTTTTATTACTGTTAATGTCTGAGTGATTTTACTCGTATCCTAGGATGGGGTTTGACCCTAAATAATTCAGACTTATTATTAATACCAAGTTTGCTTATAAATATTTGTTTGTCTCTCTAAATTATTAAATGCTTAAGAACTGATCATTTTATGCATTTACGGTTTCTCTTATTTCAATGATTTTGTAAATCTGAGAATAGACCACAAAGAGAGAAACGTTAGAATTTATCTCCTTGATTAGCAGATAAAATCCATCGCTGTTATTAAAAGAATTCTTGCTTAAAGCTAATTAATGATTTTAGACTTTTCTGATTGTAAAAAGTCTATTGAATTAATTAAGAGTTGTCCTTATCTATGATTTAGGAAGGCCACAAGATAAATTCTTAAACAGACAAATAAGAGCAAATTAGGATTATAATTATTGTCTACTTAAATAAATATTTATCACCTGTTTCACTTATTAAACTTGTTTTAATTCCTTTCAGCAAATATTGTTAAATGCTTATTCTGACAAAATACTGCATTTATTTGGTAGCTATCAACATATGATTTGAGATAGTCAAAGTACCACAAAGGAATTAACCTTAGTATTTACACTCCGGATTGAGCAGGAAAATACTAAGGCTATTAATAGGAGTTCGTAACTGACAATTATTAACTCTAATAGACAATAAATATTTGAGACAGGATTATAAAATTGTTTAAGTAATTTAGGAAATTTCCCCGCTATCCTAGGATACCCTTTTCATCCATTTACTTTATTTTACTGTTTTTTTATTTCTGTACTAATCCTAAAACCAAGCTTGCCTCCGGCTAAACCCCAATTTACTTTTTATGCACTTTAATTTATCTTTTTGTACATTTACTAAACTGAATAATTAATTAGACAGTTGCGAAGTCTCTGTGGATACGACCTTGTTGTACTACAAAGATTGGGTTCACTGCCCATAATTAGGAAGATAGTTTAACTACTATTTGCCCAACAAGTTTTTGGCGCCGTTGCCGGGGATTCGGTCCAACTATCTGATTTATTATCTGTTTAGTTTTTCTTTTATTTTTCGTTATTTGCCACTTTTTGTGTATAAATTTTTGTTTTGTTTTTAAAGGTACTTAATTCTGATGGATGGTCACTACGATCAAGCAGGAGATTGGTATGGTTACCCCTATGGCAGAGGACTACAATCAATGGAGTGTCTGTCAAAGGTGCGGAGAGTACCATGAAAGCCCCCAATGTTCAGACCCAAATGCTGAATTGAGAGCTCTCTTGGAGGATTACAAGTCATCTCTCAAGCCTGTCCCCATCTTTGTGTGCCAAGAGTGTGGAGGAGACCATGAAGGTTCCCATTGTCCTATGGTTGCAATAGAGAGACAACACCATTTTAAGAGAAATGATGGCAAATTTTACCTCAGAGTTTGAAAGGATCCAGCAAAGAATGCTAGATCAGATCGAACGCATGGATCAACCGTTCAACAACTGAATGAAGTGGTTCATGAGGAGGAACAACCTGCTGGACATAAGCTACTCTCCACCTCCTCCCCTATTCGAATTAGAGAATCCATCTCCAAACAACCATCAGCTTGATTATGGACAACCCCTCAGAAGAGAGTTTCTCCTTGGACTTCATGGAGTTTCCTCCCTCTGAAGTCAACTACTTTTTCCCCTCCTTCTCCGTGCTCTACCCAGATGAGGGTGGATACATCCTCAACCTTGAGAAGGAGGAGATACCGCCTCCTCGAGCTATCAGAAGAGAGTGCTATAATCAATTTCAAGGAGCAACTTCCCTCTGACGTTGATTACCATAAGCCTCAACAACAAGAGGAGGATTTTGCATCTTCCAATTTGAGGAAGCAAAGCCGATCACACCTGGTCTCCTGTTAGAACTACGCTACCGGCAATACCTCCTCAAACACCAGGTTTTGTGGAGTATTCATTTTCCTATTATATTTGCCGAAGTAACGTTTTGTTTTGATCCAGGTGGTTTGCTTTTAATTACTGCCAACTTCGTTTTCCTGGCAGAGCTATTATCTACTTATATTTTTGATCCAGGATAACAAGCAGGCGTCTAGCCAAAGACGTTAAAGAAGGGCAGCTTCCCGGGAGGCAACCCGGACGAACTTATCTTTTATATGCTTTTATGCTATTTTAATTTTCAGGTTCTCTTTAAATTTTGTTTTTGCTAACTCTTAAACCCCGTTGTAGTATGGTTGCTTCTAGTGTTTTAAGCAAGTGCAATTTCATGTCTACACCGCAACCAAGCTACGCTACTTGAGGCTCAAGCTCAAGTGTGGGGGAACTCTTATAACGCAAGCAAAAATAATCTCAGGGGAGTACCAGTTTCTTTAATTTGTTTTTATTTAATAAAATCTGCAGAGGAGCGTTATGTGCTTAAATGATTATACGTGAGCTTTGTGTTCTCTCTATTTTATCTACTTACCGAAAAGGCCTTCTGAGACTTCCCTTGTTTTTCTAGTGAACAATGAGGACATTGTTCAATTAAGTGTGGGGGAGTGTGCCCTTTTCGGTGACATTTTATGCTAAAATGCTTAATCTCTCTGCTTATCTTGCGTTTGTTCAAATTCAATATCGTGGACCCTTTTTATGTGTGGGTTGTTCTCTTTAAAGATAAATACTGTTATGAATTGTAGGATAAATTGTACAAAATTTTAAAATTTTGATTACTTTTGAGGAGCATTTATATGCGGTGTGACCAAATAATCTGCAAATGGTTGGATTTTTATTGCTCAGGGTTTCTTTCTGTCTTCTCTCTTAGGGATTGCTAAGAGGTACTTCTCTGTTAAAAAAATATATATTAAAATAATAAGGGACTTGCGAGACACCATTGGTAACCAACAAAGAGAGTTGAGTGTTCTTTAAAATACAAAGGCGTTATGCCTACATATTATCTTCTCATCTCTTATGCAAAAGTGAAACAAATGCATGAATCTATTTTTCCTTTTGTTTTTCTCCTCAATGCCCATTCTTGAGAGAAGTTGGCCATGGTAAAAGTTCTCAAAGTCACCTAAAAGAAACATTGAAGTACCTTGGATCATACCCCGAAACTCTATATTTTATTTTTACCCTGAGCACACCTATGCCACCAGCAGTTAATTTTTCACACTCCTCAATAAGTTAAAAGATCATGTTTATCCTACCCTTCATAATAATATTTGTTAGTATTGAGCATTCCCTATTTACTTGGGTACGTGGTTTTGCTTGAGGACAAGCAAAAGGTAAGTGTGGGGTGTGATAAGTGTCCAAATGAGCATGTTTTATAGGTGTATTTCATATATTTATTAGCACTTATTCTTGCTCATTTCTCCTCACTTATCTTAGTTTTTCTCTAGTTTATGTTTTTTGGTTGACTTACAGATTTATCGGTTAAACATGAGAAAAACCAAGCTAGAAGCAAAGAACTGAAGAGACGAACGCATAGCCGCAGACGGTTTGAAAAACGGAGTCCAAACGAAGAATCTGGAGCCAGTTGAAGGGTCCGGGACTTAAATCCAGAACTAAGTCCCGGACCAGCATATTAAAACAGACCGAGAATAGATAGTCGTGGGTGGTCCGGGACTTAGGTCCCATACAAGGACCCGGACCACCCCTTGAAAAATGGCCGAGAGTTTTCTGTGAGTAAGGGTCCGGGACTTGACTCATGTGCAAGGACCCGGACCAACAATGATGCGACAACACATGAGGCTACCGCCTCTTAACAGGCGGACAACATGAGGCTACCGCCTCTTAACAGGCGGACAAGACAAACAGGCGCAAAAATCAGTCGCTCCTGTCTTCTTCGCGACGCGTTGTTCTGTAAATGGATTCTGTTCCATCTACTCCCGCACCGCCTACCTTAAATCTCTGACGCTTTCCAGCTCTCTGTCCCCTCTGCAATCAATGAAGATAGCAATCAACTGCAATCGATTATTTCGTACGGATCAATCCTCTTCTCTTCTCTATTTAAACCCACGCCCTCTGCTCAAATAAATTCATTCCCTTCCTCACAATCCAAAATAGACCACGACAGACCACAGTACACCACCGATACAGTTTCCACACCTACGATCCATTTCATCCTCTAATCTTTCATTTCTCCATTTTAGTTTTATTCTTCATTCCACCACACAACAGAAGCGCGATAAGAAGAACAGAAGAAAAGGGAGCTGGAGCAGAAGCGAATCGCAGTCCAGTCTCCGCCGGCAGTCTCCAAATTAATGGCTATTTCTGTTTCCTTTTTATTACTGTTAATGTCTGAGTGATTTTACTCGTATCCTAGGATGGGGTTTGACCCTAAATAATTCAGACTTATTATTAATACCAAGTTTGCTTATAAATATTTGTTTTGTCTCTCTAAATTATTAAATGCTTAAGAACTGATCATTTTTATGCATTTACGGTTTCTCTTATTTCAATGATTTTGTAAATCTGAGAATAGACCACAAAGAGAGATAAACGTTAGAATTTATCTCCTTGATTAGCAGATAAAATCCATCGCTGTTATTAAAAGAATTCTTGCTTAAAGCTAATTAATGATTTTAGACTTTTTCTGATTGTAAAAAGTCTATTGAATTAATTAAGAGTTGTCCTTATCTATGATTTAGGAAGGCCACAAGATAAATTCTTAAACAGACAAATAAGAGCAAATTAGGATTATAATTATTGTCTATACTTAAATAAATATTTATTACCTGTTTCACTTATTAAACTTGTTTTAATTCCTTTCAGCAAATATTGTTAAATGCTTATTCTGACAAAATACTGCATTTATTTGGTAGCTATCAACATATGATTCTGAGATAGTCAAAGTACCACAAAGGAATTAACCTTAGTATTTACACTCCGGATTGAGCAGGAAAATACTAAGGCTATTAATAGGAGTTCGTAACTGACAATTATTAACTCTAATAGACAATAATATTTGAGACAGGATTATAAAATTGTTTAAGTAATTTAGGAAATTTCCCCGCTATCCTAGGATACCCTTTTCATCCATTTACTTTATTTTACTGTTTTTATTATTTCTGTACTAATCCTAAAACCAAGCTTGCCTCCGGCTAAACCCCAATTTACTTTTTATGCACTTTAATTTATCTTTTTGTACATTTACTAAACTGAATAATTAATTAGACAGTTGCGAAGTCTCTGTGGATACGACCTTGTTGTACTACAAAGATTGGGTTCACTGCCCATAATTAGGAAGATAGTTTAACTACTATTTGCCCAACAATACTCAGCAGGGGCCAATTCCATACATACAAACAAAATTACAAGTGTCTAGTTGTTGATGACGACAGAGCGGGGGATACTTTGGGTAGATAGTCGCATTTGCTATAAGATTCTATTGATGTATTGTAATTCGGATGTAATTATGTTGTATAAGATCTTGGATAATTAGAATTCTCACTAGTTTGTGGATTTGGAACAATGTATAGAATGGTATCTATCTCTTGGCCATCACAGTGGTTATTGAGTACGGTAATGGATGCCTAGTTACTCACATGGTAAGTAACGACGGTAGCATCCGAGTTGGTATATTTGATTATTCTTCTATTTATTGTACTTAAGATTGAGCATATCGTATCAAGTTTAATTTAATGTTTTACAATTAGGGGTGTTACATAAGATGTTGAGGAGATGGGTATCAGCATGGAAAAACAAGAACAAAGAGCAATCCATCCCTCGCTTCCTTTTTTGGCCGCCTTTGAGGAGGACAGAACCAAAGCGGTTGCATGTTGCTTTGTGCAGGAACCTTGAAAGAAGAACAGTTTAGTTTTGAAGATGCTTTGAGTATCTTTGTGAGTGATTCTTGAATGAAGAACTGCCTGCTTGATTTTGAAGTAAATGGGTATTTCCCCTTCAGTTTTGTCAGAGTTAAGATTAGGGTTAAGCTGAAGGGTGTTTTTTGCAGGGAGCAATTAGTTTTTCTAATGCCCCTATTTCATATGCATATGGTTATTGATATGATTTTCATGTTTATTATCTTAGTTTTAGTTAGGACAATAGTTAATAGATGGTGTTTCTCTTTGCACTATGCTAAGCGACTGTGTGGGGTGTAACCGTTTTTGGTGCTATCTTTTATTGTTTCTAATTACTATCGTTGCAAGTCAATAATTATAAAATGAAAATGGGTGGTTTGTTTTCACAAAAATATAAACATGTCTATCAAGGAGAACATAACCTTAAAAGTGTATCATATTAAAACTTATAATATTCCGGAAAGACACAACATCCTTTTTTCATGGTCATAAGTGGGTGTAAACTAACATGTGACTAAACGAACAAGAACAAGCACAAGAATACTCTTCCCAACAATATCAATGGACTTTACGTAATGGTGTCGGGCATAAACTTGATAAGCTCTTCAACAAGGGGAGCTCCATATCGCAATAACCTAGCCCAAGACAAGTGCATCGCTAGTCTCGATAGTGTAGTGATATTTTTACCTCATGTATGACAAAGTCTTAATTGATTACGACAAATGATGAGTGTCCAAATGAGCATGTTTTAGGGGTGTATTTCATACTCCCTCCGTCCTGAATTGAGCGTCCTGTTTACTATTTGGACATGTCGTTTGACTTCAATTTTTAACATATAAGATAAATTAATTTTGAATATTTAAGTTTTGCATATGAATCCTTACATGATAAACTATATGTTACAAAATTTAGTTTTATAAAATTATTTATCTTATATGCTTAATATTGAAGTGGAAAAACGTGTCATAAAGCAAACAGGACGGTCAATTCAGGACGGAGGGAGTATATTTTATCAACATTTTCATGCTCATTTCTTCACTCTAGCTAGTTTTTCTCTAGTTTTGTGTTTTATTGGTGTTTTACACAATTATTCCTAAACAGGAGGAATAACATAGCTAAGAATAAAGATGAAAATGCAAACGCGTGGGCACAAACGGATCCAAAATCGGAGCTAAAACGAAGAAGATACAACATTTTGAACACCAGCCTGCCCACAGGACCGACCTAGGTGGGTCGGTCGGACTTTTTCCGAAATCTACTGGGTTTGACCGACCAGACAAACTCCCAGGTGTGTCGGTCATAACCTACTGGAACCGACCGACCTAGGGACCGGGTGGGTCGGTCGGGCGAAATTCGCACACGTGATGACGTCTTCTCCCAGAGTAGAAAGACCCACCTCCATTGAAGCTCCCAAGCTCCATTAATGAACATTTCTTACTCTCTCTCCCTCATACTCTCTAATGGTTGTTTAAACTCTTGTATACCTTGGGATGGGGTTTCTCCCCAAAATCCCCAAATTGCTTTTGTAAACCTAACTCATCTTTTGTAGTTGTTTTCTCCTCATCAACGCTTATTTAATGCTTTAGATTTTATCTCCTATTGCATTTATTGTGATTCCTTGCAAAGTTATGTTGTGAGCTTGGGATTAGACACACTGGGATGAACCCTAACTTTCATTTCTCTAGATTAGGAGTGAAACTTTAGGGCTATTGTTAGGAGCTTTAAATTAATGCTATATAGTGACTCTAGCCTTTCTTGAATTATAAGGTGTGATTAATTAGGTAAGATTTGATTAGTCCAAGATTTGAAGAATCTTTACATTAGCTATAATAGACAACTTAGTGAGGTAGAAGTGAGAGCAAATTTGAGTGATTTAGGAGATTCCCATATCCTAAGGTATACACCTATCTTAGATTTGTTAGTTTAACTTTATTGTTTTTCTTCAATTTCCAATATCAACCAAAGACTCAAAAACCCCCAATTTAAGTTCATGCACTTTTATTTATCTTCTTGTACATTTACTAAGCTTATAATTGATAGATAGTTGCAAAGTCCCTATGGATACGACCTTGTTGTACTACAATTACTAGGTTCAATGCCCATAGTTAGCAGGATAGTTTCACTACTATTTTGTCCAACAACAAAGAGTCACAAACCTTCACCCAAGTTTTTAGGTTGTCTCTTAGTTAAGCAAACACCCATCCTATGAACCTTATAAGCACGACATTGCCTTATCGTCAACTCCTTTCCCAACCTAATAACATCCACCCCCATACCAAGTGTTGACTTCGCCTAACCAACTTGCAACAAAATATGAGCATCAATATGACATAGCGATGGCTTGCTATGGGTGCCACTCAAGGGTCGCCCATACAAGCTCGAAAGGGACTACCAGCAAGTCTCGGGGGTCTTTGCATATCATAATAGGGCTACAATGTGGTATAAGTAATGTGAGTCAAGTCATGATCGCAGAGCGGGAACATCACTCTACTGACCTTCCTAAATCAACTCAACTCTGCCCGATGTGATACTCGCACACCTTATGGGAAGACTAGCAAGTTGTCGTCCGAGGCACCAGGAACCCAACCGACCCCAGTTAAAGAGATTAACATTAATATGATCAAGACCGCATCAATTTCATCTGGTGCTGACATCTTTAGGCATCGAGGCCTTGAGGCATCAAAGTCAAACCCTAGCTGACAAGCACCATCCTTTCGACACCCTTAGGAAAAGGCATTCTACCGAAGCCAGTGCAACATATGACACTTATAGGACTTATATGCATGGGCTACTCATGGGGAGGTGCAAGCTAGGCAGCTGTCAAAATAGACGTAACAAACCACCGCCACTGAAGTTTTTGCCATCCTCAACAAAGATTTCAAATACTTTCTTATCTTTTAGATTATCCAAGTTCACATTTGTTCCCATGTCGCATTCTCCTTAGACTCACTCTCATTTCTCGATAAAGTTGTCAAACTCAGTTTGAACTTAAATTTTTTGGATTTGCGCATTGAGAAATCACAAGCTTTGCCAATAAGTAGGGATGTCCCGTACATTATTTCCATTAACCTAAATCTAATTTTGAATGAGAAAAATCAATTTTTGAGTATTTAAATTATAACCGAATTACTTGAAATTTAGTCCAGTAATAAAGTTAAACGAAAACCAAATTAACCAAAATCAAAATTTTTTTTAAAAAACCATACCAATGTTAAAATACAATCGAGTTAACCAAACACGTTCATATAAATAATTGGAATATTTATTTATTTACTATTTCATAATAAATAATAAAACATTTAAATACAAATTTGGTGATTCAATCAACCGAATTATTTTCTTCTAAATTGTTACAAATTTGGATAGAAAAGTGTCATAAAAAAATTCAATTTTAGTTATGGAATTGAGCGGAAACCCCTAAGTACTTATAATCACCCCAATTCCCCTTTGGCAGCCAAGTACCTATAAATTATAAGCAACTTATACTATAAATTAGAAACAATTTATATTCTTTTCTTTTTTGTTTGAAAGAAAAAAGCAAATTATATATATATATATATATCTAAAAGACTAACAAAATCAGTGTAAAGAATGGTGATTTAGAACCTGGTGCTGGTGCCAGGTCCACTTTATGCTACCTTCTTCTCTCATAAAAAAGAAACTTTTTCTTTTGCCAGAAGAATAAAGCAAAGGCCACACCACACCACAACAACAGTGAGAAAAATAACTTCCCCCTTTCCTGCTTGCAACCTAAAAATCAAATATCTTCCCTGCTTCTCTTCTTCCATCTAATTCGAGACAGGAGCTTCAGAAGGAAAAATATGATGAGTGTAGAGCTAAGAAGAAGAGAAAAAGGGGTGAGATGGAAGATCGCGGCGACTTGCGGAGAAGATGAGAAGGGTAAGAAGTTGATGAGGAACAAACGGTTGAGTGAAGAATAAGGAGAGGAATTCGCTGGAAAGAAGAGGAAGCGTATGGATGAAGATAAGAGAGGAAGCGTATGGTTGAAGATGACAAAGAGAAATAATTACAAATTTTTTCTTCCATAGACTCTCTTCCCTATATATTGTGCAGAGGAGTATAGTTGTATAATCGAAGAGCAGCATAGAGAGATAGATTAGTGTCCGTTAATCATGAAAATGAGAGTTACGTACAATGGGATTCCTCTTCATCCTGGTCATCACCAACTCTTAGTTTTGATGAACTCTCTGTAGAAAGGTATGTTAACCAACAAAAAGTAAAGACAAAGAAAAATTAATGGCGATTGATGGTAGTATATATGTGGGGGAAGAAATTAAGTGTTGACATTTTAAGATCTAACCTGAAAGTTCCCTAGAATAGTATATGTCACAGTAGTAAAACTCTGAGTAGCAGACACACCAGAAAATACCAAGTCAAGAGAATGATTCAAGTGAAAATCACGTTCTATTAATCGAATGTTAAAGAACAATTACACCCACACGCTCCAACAGGATAGAGCAACACGTAATTGGAGATAACACCACTCGTAATTCATAAGAAACTCACACAGCTCTTTTGAATTACAAAACTCTATAACTTCTAAAAGGGAGAGACAACACTTTAGAACTTGAGCAGAGTTTCCTTTCTTTTCTCTCCAAAAATTACTTCTTATATCCACATCCCAGATATATATATAGCAACTAGGAATAGTTTATCTTTTAGATGAAATATCTCAAGGATAAGTTAATTAAGACTAGAATCTCTTCCAAATCGGTAGACCACCTATGACTGCAAACTTTCCTTATTAGCTTAAATCACTAAAGATTGAATCCTATTTAATTGTTTCCTTATTGGCCGACGTTTTGACTGAATTAAAAACATTGTTTGAAGTCGTGCGATATATGTCAGTTCAAGACTCAACCATCTGTGTCTGTTGCAGAGTTCGAACAATCAAAACTCATGGCACTAACAGTTCCCTCTTTTTGATTTGGGCAAACTCTAAGTTTAAAAATCTGGAGGTTCCCCCTGAGTAACAGCTTCAACTGTTTGAATTTTTGCGCAACAGACAGAGATTCCCCCTTAATATGATCCATGTCAATTTGCTACGCAGAATATGTTCATCCAACACGGTAGTGCAAAAAGGATAGAATATTTGAGCAATGTCATAACCCGAAGCAGTGATATAGTTCAAAACACACATACTTCCCCCTTTTGCCTAATCAAAGAGGGCTTCCAAAAAACAACAAAAAGAGTCAACAATCCAACAAGCAAAGAAACCCATTATAGAGACAACCCACGATGTTCAAAAACAATAAAAGACTAATGATTTGTAGATTAGGAGGAGACATCCGGCTCGGAGAAGGAGGAAGCAGTAGAAAAACTTTGAGTCTTTTCTCTAAGGCATGATGATTAGCGATCAGAGCATTGATCATGGTCAGCATGGTAGTGTCCGCCGCAGTGGTTTGGGGCATCAGCAGAGGTGAAGTTTTGGGAACAGGAGGATTCTTCAGTTTCCATCCTTCATCAGTATGCTACACGACCATATTAGAGAGAGTGTGAGCACCCAAGTGGTGAGTTGGCTTCATGGGAACGACTTTCATAGTGTCAAGAGGAACCTGATAAAACTCGAAGACTTTGGTTAGCCATAAAGGATAGGGAATAACAGGTCTGTTACCATTGATGATGCGCTTCCAATGATCCATTATCACCCAAGGAAGAGACACAGAGATTTTGTGCTCGAGACACCACATTATTGCAAGATCCACCGGAGTCACTCGCTCACGCATGTCGCCTCTGGGAGCGACAATCTGATAAGCCACCAAATGCAAGAGTCTGGGAATAACATCAAAGTCTCTCTGCATATAATTTCTCAGGCGAGTACTGGGAGTCCCGAGACCATAATGTTGATGTACTTCCAAAAGAGTGGCCACTTCAATTTTTTGAGTATTAAACTCAGACAAACCATCATGAGGAACCTCAAGTATATTCGCAAGCAATGGAGATGACAACAAGATAGAGACCCCACCCACCTCAGTCTTGAGGTCATTTTCAGTTAACATTGACATGTTAGTTACAGACTGAATTAAGGCGTCCGGATAATAGTGTGTTTCATATTTCAACAAGGTATCCCACTTTTGAAACTCAAAATACTTAGCAACGTTATCCAGATCAATCTCACGTAACCAACCGCAGTCAATAATTTTGCCCATGATAATATCGGAGACATCAGCCGAGCGAGAGAAGGATGACTTTTGTGGATACTTACGATTAGGGTTTTTAGAGCTAACCTGAGCCCGCTTTTAGGTGCTTGTGCGTGGATGAGAAGCCAGAGTCTTGCGCTTCTTGGCGTTCTTGGTGGGAGGTGAGGATGCGGGAGCAGCCGAAGATGGAGCAGAGCTCTTGATTTGGTTTCGAGTCCTGGGACGAGACAGCGACGCCGGTTTGTCAAGTGAGTCAGCGAGCTGGAGCGGTGAGTCATCCTGAACGATAGCGTCCAACGGTGTGTTTGAAGCATCAGAACGGACAGGATCCGAAGGGGTGGGTTTAGCCATGGCAAGAGAGTGGGTACCAGACTGACATGTAAAGGGTTAGGAGGTACTTATGTCTGGATTAACATTTTGGTCAACCGGAGCTTTAAGAGTGATGGTAGCAAGAGGGGAGAGTGCGGTGGGGTTAGAGACAGGTGGTACGGAGGACGGATTTTGAGTGTGAGACGGGCTATCGGCGGGAGAAATGTCAGCCATGGTAAGGAAGGCAGAGAGAGTGCGGAGGACTAATTTTGAGAGTGAAAGTGATGGTAGCGGGAGAAAGTGAATGAGAGCGCAGAGAGCAAGAAGGCAGCAAGGAGAATAAAAGCTCGAATGTGAAGGAAGAGGTATTTTTGTATTCTTCAGGAGCGAGTGTGCCCGTGTTTTGAATTTTTTTGAATTTTCACTTGAGAAAAAGGAAAGTAACAAAATGAAAGAAATGAATAAGGATAACAATCTATGTGAATGATCAGGAATTTCCTTAGGGAATGTCAATGAGTCCCAGATCAAATATGAAATAGGAAAACTGATCACGACACAACGATTTGGTAAAAATGTCAGCAAGTTGTGTATTTATTGGACAATGAAGCAATTGAACCGTTTCCTTTTCAACTTGATCACGTAGAAAATGATGTCTAATCTCAATGTGTTTTGATCGTGAGTGATGAACTAGATTCTTGGCTAGCTCAATGGTGCTGGTGTTGTCACAGTAAATGGGTACAGGACCGAATGTAAGCCCATAATCAAGTAATTGATGACGTAACCATAAGGTTTGAGCACAACAAGCGGCGGCAGCAACATATTCAGCTTCAGTTGTGGACAGAGCAACAACTGCTTGCTTCCTGGAGGACCAGGATATGAGGCTGTGACCCAAGAACTAAGCAGTACCAGAAGTACTTTATCGGTCCGTTAGGGATCCACCAAAGTCAGCGCCAGTATAGACACTTAACGTCGTGGAAGTACCAACATGATGAAATAGACCAAGAGTTTTTGTTCCACATAAATAATGAAAAATTCTCTTGACAGCCTTTACATGAGGAATTTTTGCAGCTTGGAAACGCGCACAAAAACAGACACTTTGCATGATGTCGGGGCGACTTGCTGTGAGATACAGCAGGGACCCAATCATGCCACGATAAAGTTTCTCATCAGCAGACTCAGCAGTAGACTCAGTTCCCAGCTTCAATGTCGTAGACATAGGTGTGGGTGGAGGCTTTGCATCAGTAAACTTATATTTTGTAAGAAGTCCTGATGTATACTTAGTTTGACCGATGAAGGTTCCCTCGGATGTTTGTCGAATTTGCAGACCAAGGAAAAAGGTAAGTTCACCCATGTTACTCATTTGAAATTCTTTAGACATGAGATTTTCAAATTCCTTTGCGAGTTAAGATTTTGTTGAACCAAAAATGATGTCATCAACATAGATTTGGATGAGTAGCATCTCAGAGTTTTATGCTTCAGGAATAGAGTTTGATCAATTTTTCCTCTATTGAATCTTTGCTGGAGTAAAAACAGTGTGAGTCGGTCATACCAAGCTCTAGGAGCCTGTTTCTGTCCATAAAGTGCTTTCTTTAGACGATACACATCATCTGGACGCTCTTGATTTACAAAGCCAGGTGGTTGACTAACAAACACTTCCTCTTTAAGATATCCGTTGAGAAAAGCACACTTGACATTCATATGATAGAGCTGAAACTAGTTAGTAGCTGCAAAAGCAATGAGTAAGCGTATTGCCTCTAGCCGTGCAACGGGTTCAAACGTTTCATCATAGTCTATCCCTCTTGTTTATTATATCCTTTTGCAACCAATCTTGCCTTGTTGCAAGATATTTCACCACTTTCATCCAGCTTGTTCCGGAACACCCATTTAGTTCCAATGACATTTTATTGGGAAGATCGGGGAACTAACTCCCAAACATCATTATGTATGAATTCATTTAACTCTTCGTGCATATCGTTGATCCAATCGGAATCTGTTATCCAGTGTAACTCTAGGTGCTTGCCTAGTCGTTGGAGCTCTTAAAGTTGCTAACGGGTCAGGTACTTGATCTGTATCTTCCTGAGGTTGTAACCCAGCATTCTGTTCTTCATTCGGAGTTGCATCATCCTGTTGTGGAACAGTTTGTGTGACAACCACTTCATCATCATTTGATTCAGACGAAGGATCAGAGGGAAATGGTGTGTCTTGTTCTAGATATGGACTCCGTCCAGCAAAGCTACTCTCATCAAACTTAATGTTTGTGATTCTTCAACAATAAGAGAATGTTTGTTAAAGACTCGATAAGCCTTACTCTGCAAGGAATACCCCATGAAAACGCCTTCATCACTCCTTTGATCAAATTTTCCTAGATTATTTTTCTTTTGATTTAGGATGTAGCATTTGCATCCAAACACTCTGAGATGAGAGATAGACGGTTTCCTTCCCTTGAAGAGCTCATAAGGGGTTTTATGCAGAAGGTCTAATCAGAGCACGATTGAGTATGTAACAGGCAGCATTGATGGCTTCACCCCATAAACTTTGCGAGAGACCACTACCATTCAGCATCGTGCGTGCCATTTCTTGCAAAGTTCGGTTCTTTCGTTCCACGACAACATTTTGTTGTGGTGTACGAGCTGCAAAATAGGTGTGTGTGATATCGTGGTCAGTACAATTAACTGGTTGAGGAACTATGTTCCTTGATCAGTGCAAATTCCCTTGACCTTTTTATCAGTTTGCAGTTGTAGCTGAGTGACAAGGATTCTGAACTCATCAAAACTCTGATCTTTTGTTGTGAGGAGTTTTACCCATGTGAATCTTGAGTAGTCATCTACTATGACAAGGATGTATTTCTTACCAGACCTACTTTCAACCCTCATGGGACCCATAAGATCCATGTGTAACAGTTCCATAATACATGAGGTGCTAACAATGTTCTTTGAGGAATGACTAGCCTTGACCCGTTTGTTTAGAGCGCACTCCTTACAAACAGTACTAGTATCAAGTGTTTTCGAGGGCAGGCCAACCACTAGATCTTTTTGTCGAAGACGGTTGATGAGACGATAATGTGCGTGTCCTAAACGTGAATGCCAAAGTTGAATATCATCATCTTTTACAGTTAGGCAAGACACGTCTTGTAACTCAGAATTAACATCCACCATATACAGATTTCCATTCCTGGTGCCTTGCAGTAGGAGTGCATGAGTAGTTTTGTTTCAGACTTGAAATCCCTTAGAATCAAAAATTACAATTGACGGTCCTTTATCACACACTTGAGAAACACTCAGTAGGTCATGTTCCAATCCTTCTACCAGACAAACCTGATCGATACAGGATCCATCTCCTACAGCTCCAATTGCAATGATTTTTCCTTTCCAAATGTAACACTTCCTCCTTTGTATTCAGACAACGAACTAAATTTGGATCTATCTCCACTCATGTGCCTGGAGCATCCACTATCCATGAGCCACCAGTTCTCGGTGTGTGGCTCAAGACGTGCCTGAAATCACAAATTCAATGAATATTTTTAGGAACCCAAACCTGCTTGATCCTTGGTTTCAAAAAAGAATTTGTGACACTGTTATGAGTAACGTGTTCAGATCTATTCATGTGGGATAAATTAAACGACGATTGTTTTCTCATCAACTTGAAACATTTTCGAATATGATGCCCAGAGCAGTGACAATAGCTACACCTTACCTGCCTTGTCCTGTAAACCTCTTCGGATCTAGAAAACTGAGGTTTAATATCCGAATTATGAGACCCTAAGCCTTTTCTACCAGTGCTATCCTTATACAACATACCGGGAAGATTTGCTTTCCCTGTATACCACTTAGGATTATTATATGATGAGAGTTCCAACTCACGACACTAGTGCATAAAAGGTTTAATACCACAGTTTTTTTGCTAAAAAACCACAGTTTATAACCGTGGTATATGCTGGCATCGCATATTAAAAAATGGCTATAAACGACGGTTCATAACCGTCATTTAAAGTAAGAGAAAAAACCACTATTGGTTGAAACCGTCATTTAAGATCTTTTCTCCCGCGAGAAAATTCATTGACTTTATACGACAGTTAAAGTCTGAACCGTGGTATAAAGTGCCTTTTAAATGACGGTTATTCTTAAAATCGTGGTATATACTGTATAAAATCAACGAATAAACCACGGTTATACATATAACCGTGGTTTATAGTCTATGAACTTTTTTTCAAATCACCGGCAATTTAGAAGCGCCGCCTTCAATCTGTTAATCTCAACAGAGCACAGACACAAGAGAATGAAGAGGCCAGAACATGTATGTTCCTTGTTTGCGATTTAGGGTTGCAAAATAATGAGTGAAGAATGGAGGCGCAGTATGTTCCTTGTTCGTGGTGGGTTGCACAATTACCGTGAAAGAGAATGGATGAGGCGTAGACCATGTTCCTTGTTCGCCGGTTAGGGTTGCAAAAATTGCAGTAAGTGGAGATGAGGAAGAGGAGCAGAGCATGTGTTCCTTGTTCGCCATTGTAACCTGCAAAATTTACCGTGAAAACAAGAGAATGAGAGAGGCCGGAGCATGTTCCTTGTTCGTCGGTTAGGGTTACAAAAATTACAGTGAGTGGAGATGAGGAAGAGGCGCAGAGCATGTGCTCCTTGTTCGCCAGTGTGGGTTGCAAAAAATTACCGTGAAAACAAGAGAATGAGAGAAGTCGGAGCATGTTCCTTGTTTGCCAATATGGGTTGCGAAATTACCGTGAGGTTGAAGAGAATGAAGAAGAGTTACAGAGCATGTTCGCTAATGTGGGTTGCAAAATTACCGTGAGAGAAATATATAAGAGAATAGAGAAAGAGCCGCGTTAATTTGGCCGAAAATTAAAATTCCCGCTTAGACTATATACCAAAGTTCACCAAAAAACCGTGGTTTAATATATAAGATGTGCAATATAAATGACGGTTACCCGAGGAACCGTGGTTTATTATTAACCTATATACCACGGTTCTCCAAAAACCGTGGTTTATTCACTCCGGCGTGAACTATAAATGACGGTTGCCCTGAAAACTGTGGTTTATAAGTAACCTATATACCACGGTTCTCCAAAAACCGTGGTTTATTCACTCTGGCGTGTACCATAAATGACGGTTGCCCAGAAAACCATGGTTTATAAACTTTAAACCACGGTTTTTCATTTAACCTTGGTTTAAACGTCATCATTAAAAATCTTTTTTCTACTAGTGCGATCTTTCATTGAGATCTCATCAGTAAGTAACTCAGTTTTCTTTCTCAGCGAGTCATTGCGGTCAATAAGAGACGTAAACTCACTTTGAGCCCAAACTGGCAATTCACAGATTCTAGTTTTTAAAGGACTAACAAATTTTATATCAGAAGATACAACATGATTTTCAGAGATTTTTTCAGTGCTTAACACATAATCTTTAAGCTTTTCTTCTAGTTCACGAATTTTTTCTTCATACATTAACTTTTGTGAATTTAGATTTGAAACAGCTAGAGTCAGCATATCAAACATTTGTTCCTTAGATAAGGAATCAAGAGCTTCTTCAACATGACTAAGACTTACTTCATTTTCTTATAGATATTCTCTCCAGTTGTTTCTTGCCATCATGCAGAAGTCTGATCTTTTGTCGATCCTCTTCTCATGAACTAATGTTGTCAGACACATCTGATTTTCTTCTTCAGTCTCTGAGTCGGTTACCGAGCATCGTCTCCCCATGCAGCCGCTGCAGTTTCTGAGAATTTATTGACCTTTTCCTGAAAGCTGTCCCTTTGAGGAAGTGGGCAACTTTTACTCATGGTCAAGCTTGTTACACCTGAAACATATAATGGGACCTTTCTTGTTTCGGTAAAATCTTTTCCCCTTATTCCTTTTTCCTCCAAAAATTTTCTTGATGTTGTTTTCTATCAGAGTGATTTCTTCATCATCATCCACTTCGTCTTCATCTGTTTCCGCAGGATTCTTCTGAACTTTTAAGGCCAGATCTTTGTTCTGAGAAGTTGAAATCTCTCCTTTCAGCTTCCCTTCGTAGACCATTAGTTCTAAGCCCAGCTCCTCCAACGACATTTTGGATAAGTCTTTTGTTGCCTCCAAGAGAGTGATATAATTAAGCCAGTCTTTGCTCAGAATATCCAAGCACCTTTCATTTATTGTGAGATTGTCCAAGATAACACCGACTTCCTTTAGATCACTCAAAATTTTTTCAAACTTCCCAAGCGTCTGGGTAATCGACTCACCCTCCTACATTTTGAAGTTGTCGAATTGTCTCTTGAACTGCTTCCCTTTATCCTTTCTAATTGAGTCAGTTCCTTCGTAAGCTATCTTGAGGAAACTCCATACCGCTTTGGCGGTTCTGATTCCCAGTACCTTTTGTTGACCGCTCTCCGATAGTGATAAGACAATTACCCGTAGGGCCTGCTTGTTTTTACTCAGCAACTTTTTGTCGCTTTCGTTCCAACTTTTATTTGGTTTGGCCACGGTGACGCCTTCCTTAACGATCTGTAGAATCAGATCACCTTCCGTGACAACAACCCACAAGTCGTAGTCAATCGACATGAGTTGATCACCCATTTGCTCACACCAGCGTGCGTAGTTGAATTTTGTGAGCTTCGGTGCCTTGACATTATAGGAACTCATCTTTGCGACCCCTAAAGATTTCTCTTCCGGAATTGAGGGGAACCTGCTCCGATACCAACTGAAAGTTCCCTAGAATAGTATATGTTAGAGTAGTAAAACTATGAGTAACAAACACACCAGAAAATACCAAGTCAAGAGATTGGTTCAAGTGGAAATCACGTTCTATTAATCGATGGTAAAGGACAATTACACCCACACACTCTAACAGGATAGAGTAACACGTAATCGGAGATTACACCACTCGTATTCATAAGAAACTCACACAGCTCTTTTGAATTACAAAACTCTAGAACTTCTAAAAGGGAGAGATAGCACTTTAGAACTTGAGCAGAGTTTCCTTTCTTTTCTCTTCAAAAAGTACTTCTTCTTATATCCACATCTCGGATATATATAGTCAACTAGGAAGATTTTGTCTTTAAGATGAAATATCTCAAGGATAAGTTAATTAAGACTAGAATCTCTTCCAAATCGGTAGACCGCCTATGACTGCAAACTTTCCTTATTTGCTTAAATCACCAAATACTGAATCCTATTTAATTGTTTCCTTATTGACCGACGTTTTGACTGAATTAAAAACATCGTTTGAAGTCGTGCGATATATGTCAGTTCAAGACTCAGCCATCTGTGTCTGTTGCAGAGTTTGAACAATCAAAACTCATGGCACTGACATAACCTTGAAAAACTACTCTAAAACCGTTGTTGCTATCTCTAGTGACTTCGGCAGCTGTGCGCGTGGATGGTCTTTTGTAGGGATGTCATCTTGACCCGAACCCGAAACCCGACCCGAAACTGACCCGTAAAAAGCCGGTTCGGGTTGAGATTTTTAACCTGAAATAATTTTCAGGTCGGGTTCGGGTTGGGTCATTGAAACCCGCTTCGGGTTCGGGTTGAACCCGCTAACCCGTAACCCGAAAAAAATTTAATTAAAAATAGAAAATATGTTATATTTAATGACTTAATTAGTATTTAATGATTAATTTATGACTAAAATAAACATTTAATCGATAACATATGATTATATGTTGTACATAATAATTAATTAATATTATAGTATTATATTTTTTTTATTAAATAATCCAAATTTTTTTTAAAAAAATAAATTTTTGAAAAAATGGATCGGGTTCGGGTTAAAAAAGTACAATCCGCTCCGGGTTCGGGTTAGATTCGGGTTGACCAAAACTATTTTCAGGTCAGGTTCGGGTTGAGCTCAACCCGACCCGAAACCGATTTTAACACCCCTAGTCTTTTGGGCGCCTTTGTCACTGGAGCAAGGGCTGCTGCCAATTTTGGCTGTGGGCATCCTGCAAAATCTTATCCGTTTGTTGCCACGTTTATTGTTGTAGTTTTAATGGCTGCAAGTTTTATGAAAATCTTGGAGTTGAATGTACTCGTGCAAAGATCGTTTGACCTACTTCATTTAATTCCTTTTCATCTGAATAAATTCTTGAATCAATCAGATTAATTCATGAATCGATCGGATATTACTTTGCTATCAAAGCTATCATTTCCGATGACATTTGTGGCATACATGTGATTGATATGCTATTTTTGTAATCGGATCTATGAAATGAGAAATTATAGTTATGCAACTGTCAACACGGCTAAAAGTAGACATATAAAATTGAATCTTATCTTTACCAAAAAAATTATGCGAAAACAATATAAATCTTTCATTTTTTTGAAAAGTGATTCTTTCGTTAAGAAGGGTACTTTTTTTTTGAAAATGAATCTTAAGTTTAAGAAAAGTGAACTTTTCACACTAAACAATGTGAATTCTTTGTTGTTGAAAATGATTATTTTCTTTAAGAAAAGTGAATCTTATGCGAGAATAATATTAACCTTTTGTTTAAGAAAAGTGAATCAAATGTTTAAGAAAAATGAACCTTTCACATTAAACAATGTGAATCATTTATGTTTGAAAAAGTGAATCGTTTGTTAAAGAAAAGTGAATCTTATGTGAGAACAATACGAACCTTTTGTTAAGAAAAGTGAATCTTTTATAATATGAAACTGAATTGTATGGTAGAAAACAATTCACTTTTATAACACTACTGATTCATTTTACGTAACATAAGACTCACTTTGATACAAATGCAGTAACTATAACTGTCATACTAGTGGACCGTTATCAAACAGTACTTATAGCAGTAACTATAATTTTATACCAAAAAATATTTCAGTTTTATAACACTGCTGATTCATTTTGCGTAATATAAGATTCACTTTGCACTAACACATCAAAAATGTATAGTAAACTTTATAATATAAAACTGAAAATTTTATAGCAGAAAAACAATTTACTTTTGTAACATTACTGATGCATTTTACGTTAACATAAAATTCACTTTTGTTTCATTTTACGTAAACATAAGATTCACTATACATAAACACATCACAATGTAAAACATAAAATTTCAAATTTACCAAAACATATCATTGATTCATCTTGTTTTAAAAAAACATGAATTATGATGAATAATATTATAATTTTTTATTTTTACACTTATATTTTATAAGTTATGACATTTTGAAATTATTTATTTCCCTCTCCAAATAGAAACAACACTCACACATTAAAAAAAAAACACTTTGCAGATTTTCCTTTATTTTTTTTTTTACACTGACTCCCCTTTTTAGTACTCCCTCCGTCCTGAATTGACCGTCTTGTTTACTATTTGGACATGTCGTTTGACTTCAATTTTTAACATATAAGATAAATTAATTTTGAAAATTTAAGTTTTGCATATGATTCCTTACATGATAAACTATATATTACAAAATTTAGTTTTATAAAATTATTTTATCTTATATACTTAATATTGAAGTGGAAAAACGTACCATAAAACAAACAGGACGGTCAATTCAGGACGGAGGGAGTATATACTAAGCTGACATGACATGAAGGCAAAGCAATTACCTTTCTAGATTCTCTAGTACCTCTCCACTCTCCAGGTCAGAAATCGCGGTCCCCGTACATAAAAATTACTAACGCTTCTCAATTCGAGCACGCTTCTAAAAACTAAGAAATGCTTATAATATTGATCTGGTTTCTCTCCTCTGAGGTATATATACATATATAATCTCAATCACTTTACGACTCTTCAACCCACACTACTCCGTTTCTTTCTTCTCTCTCACTTATAACACATTCCTCTTTCAATCAGTCTCCGCCCCTCTCTCCCCCACCCACGAATGCAAACCTACGACACCCAACTGATCACGATGTTCTCAAACCTTCCATCATCTTCAGATTTGACTCATGACGTCAGTAAGGCTAACAACAGTATCATCCCGGCGAACAATTACACCACCGACGACGAACCCCTTCTCCCGTTCTCACTGAAACTGGAGACACAGCCGTCGGGAATGTCAGCGTCAACTGACTCCGGAAAGTCCAGATCCGTTGAAATGGATTCTGCCGCAACAGGCGGAGATGGTGGAGTAGTAAAAGTGAATAAGACAAAACCGGGTTTGGGGAAAGTTGGGGGGAAGAAGATTAAGAAAGAGAAGTACGCTTTTCAAACGAGAAGTCCTGTTGATATTCTTGATGATGGATTTAGATGGAGGAAGTATGGTCAGAAAGCTGTGAAGAACAGCAAGTTCCCAAGGTAAAATTGAATTCTATTAGCTAGCTATAGCTACGTACCACGTGCGATCATAAGTTATTAGTAGTAATTTTTGTTTGAATATTTCTGAGGTTGGTTTCTTTGACTATGAAACGAGGCGGCTCTGTTAATTAATTTGAACACGAGATAATTGAACCGTTCATTCATCAGAGTTTGCCCATTTGATCGATGACTTTTCATTGATGGGTATTAGACATTGAATCGAGTGTATGATTGATGACAAACAATAAAAAAAGATTCGGTCAGGGGCGGACCGAAGGTGGTGTAGGTGGGGTCACGTGACCCCATGACTTTTGTAAAAAAAATTAATTATAGTAAGTTTTAAATGTAATTTTTTTATAAAATATAGATATTTATGTGTTATGTACCCCATAAATGTCATAAAAATTAACTATAGAAATTTTTATTTGTCAGTGACCCCGTAACATTCAATCTCTGGGTCCGCCACTGGATTCGGTTACTGATCTCAGACATTATTTAAACAATTATTGCATTAAGAAGCATCATGTAGCCTACTTGTGGTGTCATCTAATCTAATACTAATATTATAATCTGCATACTACTTTAATTTATTTGCATATCATAAATTAAGAAGATGCTTATGCAAAAACGGGAGACATGAGGTTTTGTATCTACGTCCAGCGATGTGCGCGCAACTATTCAATCTTTAGCACTAATTAACTACGTCTGGTAGTTAGCTGTAAACTCGAAAATTTGTCCTTATATAGTACTATTCAGTACTTTAAAAAAGAAAAAGAAAAAAATAGGAAGAATATCCTCATTCTTTTATCACATTATCAAACTTCTTTATTTTATCTATATGTCACATATATCAATTGTCATACTATTTCTGTTATTATTTAAATATGTTGTTTGACTTCAATATTTCATATATAAGATAAAGTAATTTTATAAATTATTTAATAGATTCCTTACATAATAAACTATATCTTAATAAGTCTTATAAAAATTAGTTTATTTTATATGTTAAATATTGATGTGAAAAAATATGTCTAAAAACAAATAAAACAATCCTAGTGGGACGGAAGTGGTTTCAACTATTTTTTCTCTACAACATTAGTTATATGTTTGAGTTGATGAAAGAATGGGACAATATCTGACGGTGGTGGGGTGGAGCATGTGAATGGACAGTCAATTCAGGACGGATGGAGTATTAAATAAAATCGAGACCTTTAAGTTGGTACTTGGTACAGATCTAAATCGTATTTTCTTTTCTTCTACAATATTGATAACATAACAGGAGCTACTACAAGTGCGCAAACGAAGGTTGCAACGTGAAGAAGCAAGTTCAGAGACTGTCGAAGGATGAAGGCGTAGTAGTAACTACATACGAGGGAGTCCACACACACTCCGATTCCGATACCGACAAATGCACCGTCGACAACTTTGAGCAAATCCTAACCCAGATGCAAATCTACAATCCCTAGCTAGCATATTGGTTAACTATATAGTACCTCATTTATCTATTTCTTTTACAGAAATTAGCTCAATTCAATCACCTGTTGTTGTTGTTGTAAATCATTAGTTAGCAGTGCTGCTGGTGCATCAAAAGTGCTTTGTAAATTGGCTACATAGTTTAGACTACTGCTCTCGCTCTCAATTTTCCTCAACTTGTATCTTCTTTTTAATGGATCATGCTCCTTATTCCTTCATTTACGTGCATTGATTTCTAGCAATAGTGTTGTTTAAGTCCCTTTGTCTCTTGGGGATGGTTTGGTTTTCCCTGATAAATAGAGCGACCCATTTATCTACATCCTACATTCATCTCATACAAATATCAACACCAATTAATTATTATATAGCATCTGTTTGTTGACTCCTCAATTACCACATGAAAAACATATAAATTTTCAACTCACTCGTAACAACAAACTATATACAGTATATAAGAACATAACATAAATTTTCTCGATCTTTTTCTCTACTTCTCTCGTTACAATGGTTTGAGAATCCTAAAATCTTTCTTTCATCATTCATGACTGTACGAATCTATATAAATAAATTATTCGAGTGGATGAATAGTGTACTTTATAAATACACTATAAGAAAAAAGCTAGTTTGTTACCGACATAATGGGTAGCGGTAATAGTGAAATTGGTAGCCAAATAGAACGGGCTACCGCTTTTGTTCATTTGACTACTGGAGTTCAGCGGTGGGTAAACCCTTGGTGGCGATTATTTGGGGGTAGTTTTACTTAGTTTGCCACCAATAAATTTAATAGCATAAATTCTTTTTAGATACCAATGGTTACATTTAATTTTTTTGCCACCAATAGTTAGAAAAAGTATTATATTCACATGTGTGGTTCTACGACGTATGGGTTGAATAGATATTACCTTAACCATTGGGACATGATAGTTATTCACAACATATATACATACTACATGTATATATTGAATGTTTGATATTCTAAATATAAATGAAAATTTTTTCCGAGATATGATTGAACATTGGATATGTAAAAACTAATAAAACAGATGTAGGTCTGACTAAGCCACATTGATATTTAATTTACATAATATTACAACATTAATTTTGTATGGTCAAAATAATAAAAATAAAAGTATATGTTGGCTTAAAATTATATAAATTAAAAAATAAACATATGTATATCATTTACAAATACATTAAACATTTATAAATTTTATATATATAGTTTGTATTTATTTTGCAAATTTTAACCAACACGTCAACTAATTTAACTACAATATTTCTTTTTTTAAATCCATAATGATTATCGAGTAAACTCATACTCTTGTATAAATTAAATGATTTTTATATAGATATTTTTTAATAGTGATTTCATATAATATTTGCATAAGACTTTGTTATACTAAGATTTGGTTTATATCAATTTATTTAAATTTAAAATGAGATGAAATAAGGTTATATCTAGATAGCCTCACATGTGTTAAAGCATGAAGGTAAAGCTTCCAAACTTTGTACATAAATGGCATATTATCTGATAAGTGGTGAACATATGTAATTAAAGAGTTTATATTCACTTTCATTCTATTTAGTTTATAACCTATTTTCATCACTTTATAGAGTATTATGTTAATATTAGTGTCTTATGCATTTTGGTTATAATGAGCATGAACGAAAATGCCAAAAGAGTTGTTTGGGTGCATGAGCAAGGTTTTCGAATGCATATCGAGAGGTTAATGATCAAAAGGGGACAAAATGGTAGCAAAACAACATATCTGGTACATTTGGATCTTGTTCAGGTCTGTGTCCGGGTTAACAGACCTGGACCAACATCATGACGTAGCTACTGCCTCTTTTACGACTTGTTATGGGTATCCGTCCAAGTACTAAGACCCGGACCAAATACTTTTACCAAGTTTTGAGACATGTCCGTGTTTGTGTCTAGGAAAACAAACCCGAACCAATCCTTGGATGACCTTTCTGCCAACATTTTTTGGTATGGCTCTGGTATGTGTGCAGGGACAAAAAACAAGACCAATAGAAACTTCCGGTGATGCAAGTCCGGGCACAAGTTCGGACGTGAGAAAGGAAAGACCAGGAAAACGCCACTCCATTTGGTCCGGGTATGCATATCCTGACACATACCAGGACTATACACCAAAAGCAGTAGTTCACACGACTAAAAGAAGAAATTGAGGGCAAAAGTCATTTCGTTCATTCACTCACATGGGAGAGAGCATAGGAAAAAAAGAAAAAAAAGGAAAAAAGAAAGGACGAAGAAGGAGCAGGAGAACCCACCTTCATTACAGCTTCCCCACTTCATTAATGACCACTTCTCACTCTTTCATTCTCTTTTACTTTTCAGTGTTTGAGTAGTCTCATTTTGTATCTTGGGATGAGGGTTTGACCTTAAATCCCCTAACACGCTTGTATTACCTAACGTCATTCAATATAGTTCTTTTCTCTCTCTAGTGCCTATTAAGGGTCTGTTCTCAAATCAATTTGCACAAATTAAACTAGGGTAGATTATCTCATTTGACCACTGGACTCTCCATTTGACAACGCTAGTTATACTAGCCTTTTCCAAGAATCTACCTCTGGCAGCTGGGTTCAGAATGAGACCTTAATGCTTTAGCTTGATCCTTTATAGCATTTATGGTGGTTCCTTTCAACATATAATTTTGAGTTAGGAACTGTGACCAAGAGAGAAAGAAACCCTAGGTTTTGCAATCTTGATTAGTTGGTGAAACTTATGGCTATTGTTACGAACTCGTGATTAATGTTATTTAGTGACTTGAACCCAACTTGATTAGAGTGGTGAAATTAGATAAGTAAGATTTGACTTGTCCATGATTTGGAAAGTCATTACATTGGTTCAAACATACAACTAGAGTGAAGTGGGATTAAGAACAAATTTGAGTAAATTCAGGTAACAACCATCCTAGGGTGCATTCCCTCCTCCATAAACTATAATTCCACTTCAATTTGTTATCTACTTTTCTATTTGTTTTTTAATTGAACAACCAAGCTCGCCACCGGCTAAACCCCAAATTTACTGCTTGTATTTACTAAATACTGAAGCTAGAGAGATAGTAACCAATTTCCTTGTGGATACAACACTTATTGTATCACATCGATTGGGTGCACTTACCCATAGTTTACACCTTACACATATATATTGATTTATATATTTTACACAATAGTACCATGACCCAACTCATTTTATATTGTGGGGTCAATGTTTCAATTAGGAACATCCTGATAAAATATTTAACTTTTAAGTCTAAAAATATGTATTCAATATAATCTTATAAATATCAATTAATCAATATATCTAGATAACAATTTTAAAAATAAAAGTAAAACTCAAACATAAAATTTCTATTTAAGTTAGTTGAATAATTATAAATTTTTAATTAATGTGCACTAGTATGAGGGTTGCTATTCACAATACAAAATTACTAATCACCGCAGTACAAATTTTTGTTAATCAATATATCTAATAGGAACGGGTTTAACGTGTTTTATTAATGCGAGAACGTTTTTGACGGTTTAGGATAATGAAATGATTTTTTCGAAAAACAAAAGTTACAACAACATGTTATTACATATTTACAACGTTAATATGATTAAAAAAAATTGTTCTGCGGTGATTAGTAATTTTGTACTACAAATAGCAAACCAGATAGTAAACTAATGTTAAAATAATTATCAAAGGTGTGTTCAAAATGTCGATAACTAGCATGAATAAGTATTGTAAAATGACAAAGAAATAGACATTAAACTTTTTGTGATGTTACACCCAAAATAAATATAGATGAATGGATAAAGAAGTAGATTACAAATAAGTCATTATAAGGGCAAGGCTAATTAGTTAAAAACCTTTGAGGAGAGAGGTGGTGGGGCTAGTAATTTTCTCGATTTTTCTTGGCTACATCCAACTTTAGCCAGTGATGGCTATATCATGGCTACATATGGAAGGGAGGAGGGAGCACGCGTGGTTTGTTTTTTTTGCATTTTTTTTATCACAAAACGTTGTGTTTATTATATAGTTAACCCCCTTGTGTTTATCATAATTATTGGTAACCACCTTAAGGTTACAGTATCTCTGACTATGAGCCCCTGAACTATAACTTTTTTTTATCAAAACGTTAACTATATGCTGACCCATCAGCTTAATCACATTATTAATGACATACTGGACAAAAAACACTGCTTAATCAGCATTCTTATTGTCTAAAAAATGTCAACCCTACCTCAAAAATGCATCCAAATTGGGATGAGGGAGACTTAAACGATGTTGATTAAGTAGTTTTGTTGTCGAAGCTAGCATTAATAATGTGATGAAGCTGATGGGTCAACATATAGTTAACGTTTTGGTAAAAAAATTATAGTTCGGGGCTCATAGTCAGAGATACTGTAACCTCATGGTGGTTACCAATAATTATGATAAACACAAGGGGGTTAACTGTATTATGCCCATACCTAAAGGGGGTTCCGAGTAATTTACTCAAAATTATATCATTGTTCACCTAAATTCAAGCTCTTCAAAACAAGACCAGCCATGGATATGTTTTGACAACTTTTAAAAAAAATTATTTTTTGATACACTAAAATGATAATATGATTCATTAATTTTGTATTATGATTTATTAAAATTGATATGATTCATTAAGTAATAAGTGGTGAATTCGACGTTTTTAACTTTCCTATGGTGGGTTTTGGGATGTTTTGGGGGTAGGGTAATCTATTTGGAATTTGTTTTGTACTTTATATTGTAGCAACTAACTCGACAGGTTTTTAGGGTTTGTGGTAGCGGGTTTAGGGTTAGCCCTAAACCCGCCCACTACAAACCCTAAAAATGCATTCGACGTTTTAGCTTTCCTAGGGTGGGTTTTGGGGGGTAAGATAATCTATTTGGAATTTGTTCTGTACTTTATATTGTAGCAACTAACTCAACATGTTTTTAGGGTTTGTGGTAGCAGGTTTAGGGTCTACCCTAAATCCGCCACTACAAATGCTAAAAATACCTTCGACGTTTTTTAGCTTTACTAGGGTGGGTTTTGGGATGTTTTGGGGGGTAGGGTAATCTATTTGGAAGCCGTTATATACTTTACATTGTAGCAACTAACTTGACTGGTTTTTAGGGTTTGTGGTAGCAAGTTTAGGGTCGTTAGACCCTAAACCCGCCATTACAAACCCTAAAAATGCCTTTGACATTTTTTTAGCTTTCCTAGGGTGGGTTTTACGGTGTGTGGGGTTAGAGTAATATATTTGGAAGTCGTTCTATACTTTAATGTAATGATGTACATATTTTAATGTGAGAATGTACGTGTTTTAATGTGAAGATGTACATGTTCAAATGTAAGAATGTACATGTTCAATTATTAGAATGTATGTTTCAATGAACATCTATACATATTTGTATGACCATCTGTACAAGTTTTCTCTCTTATATGTACGTGTTTTAATCTAAGGATGTACATATTTAATGATTCGTACAGGTTTATGTGACCATCTGTATGTTTTTAATGCGAGTATATACATGTTTTTACTGTGAAGATGTGCATGTTTTAATGAACATTTGTACATGTTTGTATGACTATGTGTACAAGTTTTCTTTTACGTTTTATGCACTATAAACCTTAACACCGTCAGTTTTTTTTTTAAATAAATATATTTTTTATTTTTACTTCATGTCAACAGGATGTAACTAGGTCCTTTTCTTAGAGAAAACACACGAGTTGAGTTCGATCGGACGGCCGATAACTGCCTCGCGAAGTCACGCTGCGTCCCTCGCTTCTGTATGGAGGAGAGAGTGTGAAGAATTTGACAACAGCAGTAAACCCTCGAGGAGCCGAAGGAGTTTCCCCTTCTCCAGGACAGACTGAAGAATAAGCTGCGACTCGTATTAGGGTCTTTTGATCTGGTATTCTGGCCATGGCCTTTCTTGGGAAAGTCGGTATCCTCATCGGCGCTGGTACTTTCTAGTCTCCGTGCTTATCTGAAATTCTTGATTTATTAAGTGTCCGTTGAACTCAACGACGTGAGTCGAATTGCAAGTTGTGGTGAAAATGCTGTTTTGGTTGTCATATTTTTCTTAGTTGAATATGCTAGCTGTATCGATTGCAATCCCGGGAATGGTTGATTTTTCCCGGCATAGAGCTGTCTTGAACTATGAACGAACGACATGAGACGTATTTGAAATTGGCATTCGATGCTGCTTTGCGTGATTTTTTTTCGACTGCCGAAGTACGCCTTGATGCGGATATTATGTCCAGTGCGTGATACGTATATGGATATTGATCACTCGCCGTGAAATATAAATCCTCTATTTACTCAAATATAGAAAAATATACACGTATAAATATACCGTGCTCACCTAAATGTTAAATCACCTAATCGATATATCTTATTTTTTCCCCACATACATGAACTGCAACAATTACCTCGTCACTTATTCTCATACTTTTGTTCCTTTTTCCCTTTCTAATTAAGCTTGAAGCTAACTCTCTATATGGATATTGATCACTAGCAGTGAAATATAAATCCTCAATTCACCCAAATATAGAAAAATATACACATATAAATATACCGTGCTCACCCAAATGTCAAATTAATTTCCCCCACATACATGAACTGCAACAATTAGCTTGTCAATTATTCACACATTTTTGTTCCTTTTTCCTTTCTTATTAAGCTTGAAGCTAACTCTCTAATGGGGGCTTAATGTATGGCCAAGCTGTTGGATCTTGGTCTTCATATGTTATCTTTGTTAATTCTTAACCTACCTTTTCTTCAGTCGTGCCTCTTTTGCTACTATTTCAACAAAGATTTTTGTCATCACGTGCAGGTATTCTAGGTTCAGTCTTTGCAAAGGATTCGCAAATGCCCAGTTTCTCTGATGTTGTAAGAGGAGCTTACAAGGTATCAGCCATACTGATCACTTATAAACTGGATATTCTGCATCATTGCTGCCTGGCAACCTTATTTGCGATCTTCTTCATGAACTTGCTTCCTTCTGTTCCTGCTTTCTGTTCAATATTTTTCAATTTGCTGCAATCCTTTAATCATCTGTTTCACTTTATTGCCAGCCTACTATTCTTCATTTTTGAGAGCGTCTTTTCTTTCTTTTGACTGTTGGAAGTGTTTTATACGTTGCATGGTTTAATAATACCATGATGTACATGCAGATTGTTCTTAATCCAATAAGTCAACGTGATTCTGGCTCACCTGCAGGCAAACCAAAGAACGATGCTCTAGCTGCTCAGGTTTGCAAATAGCGTTGCTAAACAATGAACTTGCAGATAATAGAATTATGTGTTTGGTACAATTAAGAAGTAGCCTCTCTTTAGTTCTTTGAGCGTATCCTTTTACTTAAAGTTGGTGCTCAAGAACTATTATGATACCCCTGCAGGTTATGGTATATTTTGCTTTCTAAGTTGAACTGTTGAGCAACCTTTTCCTTTTCAATCATTTGTGTTGTAAAGTTACTTCCATCGTGTCCTTATCACTTTATAGCCATTATTAGTATTATAGTCTTCAGTTCTCGAGCAACTAGTAAATTTGCTTTTTTGTTGTTGTTCTAACGTTAGTTGCCATACTTGGTTTTAAAATGCATGAAGCGAACCGAGGCGATGAGGGTCAGGGGGTGAGGCGTGAGGCAATGAGGCGAACGCATCATGTCTTAGCGACCATTTTTGTAGAATCACGTGTAGATTGTTAACTTACATTTTGTACATAAAGGACAACACAACGTCACATTATATAACATAGAAACTTACAATAAAATATTTTTTGAGAGCATCACTTGGCATGGTCCTGATAGTAGCTCCAAATGAGCAGAAAGGAAATGAAGATAAATATTGAGTTGATACCACAAATTTACGGAACTGAAATACAGCTTACAATAACACATATTTCACATTAAACATCAAATGTGGGTCTTCAAACACCAAAATAGCACAACCAACCCATACAAGTTGTCTTCAAAATGATTCTTGGTCTCTTATGAAATAGTTTCCTTATCCTTGGTTGTGACTTGTTGCGTATAAGACAAAAGAAAAAAAATCAGAATCTACTTGCTGTTGTTGGGGCTTGCCCTGACCAGTAGGGGGGATGGTTGTTGAAGACGTGTGTGGCTGTGTGGATGGTGGTGGGAAACCGATAGGTGGGACTGGGAGGAAAGAATGGGAAAAAAGGGGAAAGTAGAATCTGGAATGAGGGAAGGAGTACCGTAATTTTTTTTGGGGAAAGTGGGAACTGATTGGTGGGAAGGATAATGGATAAGATATGGGTAGATTATGATTGGGTGGGTAGATTGTGTAGCTGCCACATTTTATGAAAAAAGCTTCCCAACTAAACAAAACAGTGTTGTTTTGATTAGTGGAAGTAAAAAGAAAAAAAACCTACAACTATTTCTTCTTCCTCCGCCTCGCCACCCACGTTCGCCTAGCCACACTTGAGGCGACTGCCCCATCACGCCTCAGGCACGTTTTTTGAAACCAAGTTGCCATAAGTGTCTAGTAGCGGGTAATTTTCAGAGATTTTTCATTGCTGGTCGTCATAGTTTCTGGTGCAGCTATAGTAATATTATGCTTCAAGTATTGATCTGTTTCATGGTTTTCCCTATGGATCTTAATTTATAGCTTCATACTAGATCAGTAATTCTGTTCAGTAGCTTGTCTTAATTTCTTGGTCTGACTCTCTAATCATTAATTTAAGAGGCTTTGATTGTGATGTCTTTGTGTTCCATACTCTTATAATGTATGCAGATTTTCAATCTAAAACGGGAAGTGCAAATGTTGGGATCAAATATGCCAGTGACTATTGTGACCACCAGTGCCGGTCAGTACATATGCATTTGGATGAAAGAGGGATCTTTGGTTGCTCGCTTTCTGGTTAAGCTGTTTGTGAAAGCATAAACACATTTTTAAAATAGAAATGTTTCTAATCCCTCACAGGTGGTAGGCGTTCTGGTGTCATTGTTTTGGTTGTGGCTGCTGGAACTGTTTTCATTTGGTGGAAGGTAGCTTATGTATAACTCTTCAGGTGCTTTTGTTTGTTAATGCATATCTTTGTTTGCTTACCTGGTCAAGTTATATATAGCGGACATGCTAGTAACAGTTTACTGTTATCTGATATCTCTGCTGATGTAGGTTACAATGTTCCACAGTGTTCACACTAAGATACCCAAACAGAACATCTACTTGGGATTATAGATGGTTACTAGTGGAAGGCTAACAGTTATCGCTTCTAACATAGGTCAACTTTTTTTTAGTGTTGAAACAATGTTTTAAAAGTAACCATGCCTTGATTTCCAAGAATACGCAAGTAAAGTTTGTCAAGAATGCATAGTCTCTCTGTCTGGGTGTATGTGCATATGATTATCTTTCTTGTTAAGATTGTTCATTTTATGTGACTGCTAGCATGTATTCGCCTTCTTTTCTAAGAGAGCCATGATAAGCAGCCGTGATTTCACTTGCTCCTTTCTGAAACTGCAAGCATCATATGAGCATGCTGTGAAACTTTTGTTTTGGCGGTCATATCTTTAAGTTTTTCTGGCGATCCATCTTCTGATGCAAGTTCATTCTGATATTGATAGGGATGGATTCCGGATTTAAATTTTGCTACCAGGCGTAGCTTATCAAATGCCCGCGATTTTATTGAGAAACAGCTTGAAGAAGTTTACTCTTCTATAAGGGTAAGCCCCCCACTACTGGTCACATGTAATGTATGCTGTATGGAAGAGTCATGCTATTGTGCTTTCATGCTCCATTCTGTGCAATTCTTGTCTTGATTCTTTCCTTCCAGAAATGAGAGATGAAAGAGTTTTAGGATTCATATCTTGATATAGGAGCCGAAAATATTTCGGTATGGTTTCTTTTTCTTGGTTTACTATTTGAGGGGCAAATATGTCAGTAGTCTAAATGAGTTGGTTAGTAATTTTAGTTAGTTGTTGGAGGTGATTGGCGTAAATTATTCTCTGCTTCTTTCCTTTACTAAGTCCTGCTTGGGGCTGTTTCCTCTGGAAGGATTCACCAGTCTTGTTAGTGTTTGAGCTCTATTTTTCACCCTTCATTTCTTTCCTTCTCAAATTTCTCCTCTTATCAACTGGTTCGGCTTACCGGATACTGTCTATGAGGATCAAATCCTGGTTAAAGGGGATGGAGACTAGAGAAGAATCTGATAGAGATTCGAGGTGTACTGGAAGGAATCCGGAGTACATGCAAAAGGGACACTCTGGAAAAGTTGGTACTTATCCTACGACAGAAGGAACCAGGGTGAATGGTTGACAAGATGAGTGAAGTGCTACGAGCTCACTAAAAGTAGGGGAAGATGCCCTCTTAGATGGTTCGCAGACACCAGAAGATAATGAGCAGGATGATGAAGAAAAAAACCCAATCCATTAACAACTTTAGAAACTTCTCTCTGGTGAGGCAAGATTTGAGGAGAGGAAAATGGAATTGCAGGTGTTTGATAGTGATTTGAAAGGGGTTGGATCCTCAGGGTGGTATAGTACTTTGCCTTTATCCATATGTCTTCCAACTTATGAGCCTCTGTGGCTCTGAGTTAACTTGACGGGGAGAGTTTGAACTGGGTGTGGTGGGTGCTTGACCAACAGCTCTAAGTTTTCTGGACATAATTTGCTCTAGATTTGGTACAATTCGGTTATAGCTCTATACCAAATCTGTGTTCATCATCCATCTGCCTGATATCGGTGGACTCATTTATTGACGAGTTTGTCGGATGTGCAGTAACGGTACGAGACATCTCCAAGCTGTTTGTAATGTCTTGAGTGAAGAGATTTGAGATCTGCTCCGGCACCAGAATGTGCAAGATCAACCCACTGCCGTGGAAATTGCTCGTGAGATAGAAAGAGAATTGCAATAGCTCTGTACAGGAGATGTGCAAAGGAGTAGTGAGCACTAGGGCTTCAGGCTGTCTAGGTGGGAATTTTCGGTTTTCAGTATGGTACCGGCTCAAATTTTGAACTCAACTCAACACTAAAAGCACAAGGCTGACGATAGCGATTCCAACCCACCAGTCGGTCTCAGCAAGCTGCTCTTAGTCTTCTGTCTATTCCTCTAAGCGAACAATGCGGCTGTCCCTCTATGAATCGTGTGATGAGATTGTTTCTTCTTGCTGAACTTTAAGAATGGGCTAAAAGGCCCATTTTGTGGACATCAGGGTTTGGTGTTGTTTGGCTATCTTATCAAGGTTTACTATCACAGGGGGAAACTTGTTAATAGTAATCAGTTGGTTAAGTAGATTTATTTAAGTTGGGGGGGGGGGGGGGTGGGGGTTCAGTAACTTCCTCTTGCCGTTATCCTTTATTAAGTCCTTATTTTTTGTGGTTTTAGGGAAGCCTCTACTGAATAAAGTTTTCGGGGGTGTTTCCTTGGGTTCCATTATTTGGCCGTCTTTACTTTTTTTTCCCTTTTCAAAATTTATTTTCCTATCAAGTAACTTGACTTTTGGAATATGGTTCGTGTCCTTGGGCTTCTTTCATATTTGTCATGATATATATTGCCTTGATAGGTTTGGCTTGGTAGGGTATCATCCTCATGGCTGATTTTGTGTCCAGGCACTTGTGTGAATGAGTTAAAATGTGAGTAATGTTGACGGTCTTACTTGCTCTTTTGCTTTCACATCAGACCACCAGACGTGACTTGTCTTCTCAAATGGATAATACAAATTCTAGTGTAAATGAGCTGTTGGAACAGCAAAGTGCCACGAAGGATGAGGCAAGGCCTATTTACTAATGTGTCTTCCGAACTCTCTTCTATGCTGTAGACATCACACTGCTAGTTTGTTGGCATCTTTGATCCTTTTCAGGTGTCTCATCTGCGTGGAGAGGTGGATACTTTTGGTGTGAATATCCAAACTTCCCGCGAAGCTGCGGAGAACATGGTAATACATTTATTTAGCTGATGAATTTACTGCTTGTATCTAAAATCTACAGTGTTCTTTAAATAAATCTTCTGATGAATGATGTTCTTTTCCTTTTATCCTCATCCTGTTAGGAACGTACAGTTCACCGATTGCAAGCAAAAGAGGTACTTACTTTTGATGTGCTTGCTGCAACGTTTCCGTACAATTTTCATAAATATGATGATCACACCTCAACGTTTCTATACTATGCTCACGAACTACATACTTCTACTCAGGATATAATTTCTACAAAAGTGATGATAATGGTTCAGGCTGTTCAGAACATTGAGAAACAAAGATCAGCAGGCACCATTCAGGTATGAAACAGCGGATAAATTCACTGCTGTTATCTAATATTCTGAGCATAGAAGCTGATATTTTTTTAGGCGCCTATCTCCAATATAATCTTTCTGATTCACCTCTTGCCTTGACATTCTAGGGGTCCTCCAGTTCATCAAAGCTAGCTATTGAACCACCACCATTGTCCCCGTCCTCAAGAGTGAGTATTGACAATTCACCTCATTATCTTTATGTTCTGTTTATCTTTGTAGCCAGATTTCTGTGGATTGAGGTAGTCAACTGTGATGTCTTTTATTTTGGCATTTATAAGGGTTACATATGTTTATTCAAATGCAAATTATCGTCGCTAAGAACTTGTTGAAAAGAAAAGGGTCTGTTGCGTTTTGTGGTTGGCCTTTTTTCTTCTTTCTTACGTTTGTTGAATTCATCAGAGTGTTTCCCTTCCACCTGCTTTGACTATTGAAGAACGTTCTCCCACAGCTTCGAGTACAACTGATGTGGTATGCAAATCTCTTTCCTGCAATCTGCCGATTTGTTCTGAAAAGATCATACTGATGAGTTTGCATTTCTCAACAGCAGCTACCCCCAAGAAGAAGTCGATCTCCTAACTCAGGCCTGAAGGTTAATTTTGTGGGACTAGCAATTCTTTAATTTACTGTGGACTCATTATGGACCATCTGAAACAATTATCCTGCTGTGCTTGTAGGATGTTGGAGGAATTTCCACAATAGCTGAGGTTTCTCGCAGTCCTAACGTCTCCAGTGGGACGCAGTCTTCATCCGAATCAAATGGGTCAGCAACAAATGGCGGAATTTTTAGTCGATTTCCGAGCGGTGGGTCTTTCCTTTTGAGAACACGGAGTGCGATCCAAGGCTTCAAGTAGCGGTGCCAATGAATCTGTTTTCATTGGTTGCCTAGTTAATTTGGGTCTATCACACGCATATATTAATTTTATAGATTAATTTCTTCCTCTTCTCAGTAATAGGCAGATAGATGATGATGGGGGGGGGGGGGGGGGGGCGACAGTTGAAAATTACTACCTTGGGCGAAGCCTTTTTCCTGAAGAGTTGCGCTTGAGATTGAGGTGCAGACACTTAGTCTTGTTGATAGTGATAGGGTTACGGGAAAATTTCATCATAATAAGGCAAAAGAATTGCTTCATTTTTGGTTGTTTCCACCGCCTCTGTTATTATTATGATTTTCTGCCTAAAAGATTTATGCTGTCGTTTGCAGCTTTTTGGCTTCGTTTGAACAAAATGGTGGTGATACGGCGGGCCGGGTGGCTAGGTTCATGTTGATTCTCAACCCCATGTTTTTGATTACTTGTTGGCGGCTTAGGTTGGACTTTGCTCATGTGTTGGTTTGTTGGGCGTGGTTTTAACTGGTTTAGCAATCTAGGATTTTTTAGTACCCAGAGCTCCGAGTTTATGATATCTTTTTATGATCCTTTCTAACCATTATGAATAGTAACAAGGTGAATGACAATAATATCATTTTAGCGTAGTCCCACTTAGGAGACACGCACTAAAATAAAGTTAAATCCATCCTTAAAATATATATAATATATGAAAGGGTTTTCATAACTGTAATCTGGAAAAATGGGTATTTTAAAAAATAAGATGGAGTCATTACATAATATTAGTATATCTGTATTCACCTTTTTGCTAATTTTTTTATTATTAAACTTATACTACCCTTCATATTAATCCTGCTAAGTAACAAAGTCCAGATTACAAAACCTAACATCTTCAAGGAGATATCTTCACCCACAAATAGGATACTAACTTCACAGGGAGGTTTAAGACAAAGTTAGTGGTATTGATACAATAAAAAAGAGAAGATAAAGCATAGATTTGCTCCCAGTCCTACCCAGAATAATCGGCATCCATAACAAAGTCCAGATTAAAAATACTCTTAGGTGCCATTCGATGACGGCTCTTGAAAATCAGGATCGATTAATGCGGGGCTTTAAGTCGTGACTATTCGCCGGCGAGTCCAGGGGTTAACAATTGCAATGTTCGTTTGCAGCGATTGGTGAAATGGGCATTGTCTTGGCCAAAGGACCATAATAACCCCAGATTACCTACAGTCATCTCCTTCCATTGTGCTCATCTTCTATTGAAGAAATTGAAACTGAAATCGCAAAGATGGACGAGGGATCAGAATCAGAACCCAACCATCTTGAGATACTTTAGGGATCTCTGTGAAGCCCTCTTTCTGATCCCTTTGTCATCTGTGCCTGCGAGTGATCTTCGTCCGCGAACCACATCACAATTTCCGTTGAGGTGGTAGCGTACAGTGTAAGGCGAGTGTCTATGGAAATTACGTTTTCCCCTGGATTCGACGACAATACTCGAACAAATCAGCAAATTTGATTTGTCTGTAGAACAATTCACTTGGTTACGTATAGTACCTGCGCATAGGGTTCGTTTCAGGAGGAAGAAGATGGCTGGGTTTGATGATAAGGGTGAAAAAGTAACTTTGATGAATTTAAAAAGTGAGAAATGAGCTCTATACTTGCAAACCCAGGGTTTTGTTGTTTTTGCATAAAGCTTAAAATGACATTAATCGCCTACTTTTAGACAGGGATTTATCCACCTTTTAATGCAGCTTTAAGTCCACGAATCGCCCTAAACCGACGATTTGTCGTGGTCGAACGGGGTCTTAGTAACACAGACAATCATTGAGCTCCAAACAACAACAAATTTCACTAGATACCCAAGATTTGAGCGATTTTTACAAAATACCCTTTGGTTTTATTTTATTGCGAAATACCCTGAGGTATCATTTTCATTTACGAGAATCCTCTGAAGTTTAATTTACATTATGAGATAACCCTGAGATTTCCATTTTATTACGAGACACCTCTTTGTTGAAATTCTAGAATATTATATTTTTCATATCCCAATGTTACCCTCGCACCATATGCCCCTGCAATAACCTTAGAGATAGATGGTCAAAGTTTTTTTAAAATTTCAAACTTAAATAAAATAAAACAAAATTAAAGATTATATAAATTTTGAAATAAATTTTAAAAATGAGTATAATTAAATAGACAAAGACAAAAAAATTAAATAAATGGAAATGACTAAATAATAAAAAACTAAATAATGAAAAATAAACATAAATTATTAAAATATTTTGTAGCGATGACTTAAAATCGTAAAAAAATTATAACTAAATAATAAATTTCATGAAATGCCACTATATTTTTGGCAAATTCAAGAAATGCCCAAAAATAAAAAGAAAGTCACAAAATGTCACTATATTTGTGTAAAGATCCATGAAATTCCACTGTCATTGACCAGAAAGAAAAAAATTACTTCACCCATGTGGTTTCCCTCGTTTTACATCCCACAACTTTTCTATTTTTGGTTCAACTTAGGAGATGCTTAAATATTGTCAAAAATTGGTGAAACTTTACATGAATGATGCTTAAGTGTTATATTTTGGTCTAGCACGAAATCCAAAGTTTTTGAAGTTCGTATGTGATCCGTGGGACCCAATAAAACATGAGACATGTGAACGTGTTTTCATTGGGTCCCACATGCCACATGTGAGCTTAAAAAACTGAATTTGGTATTGGACCAAAATATAACACTTTAGCATCGTCCATGTAAAGTTTCATCAATTTTGGATAACATTTAAGCATAATCTAAGTTAAATGAAGATTAGAAAAGTTGCCGGTTGTATAAGGGGAAAACCATATGGGTGGGGAAAGTAATTTTTGAAATCTCATGGCGGGATGCGTAATTTTGCCAAACATCATAGGTGGGGATGTAATTTTCCCCCTTTTAAAGTTCACAATATGCCCTTAAGTGTTAAAAAATTCACTTAAATTCAGAAAAAATCAACTACTATATAAATGTAGATAGCCATAAAAAAATTATAAATAACTGGAAAAAATAAAGTATCATAAAATATTGAAAAAAGTAAATAATTCTTAATATTTTTTTAAAAACTATTTATTACCCTAAAAAGGATCAAAATATTTTAAACACATAATATATACCAATTAAGTACCATAATTTATACCAATTAAATACCATAATATTAACCTTACATTTTTTATTTTATTTTTTATACGAGTTTAAATTATTTATTCAAAATCAAATATTTTATATTTTTCTACTAATATGTAGAATTTTTTTTATGAAAGATATTCTATTTTACTAACTTTATGGCATAATATTTTTTTGTTATCAACAAAAATATCATGTCATAAAGTTACTACAAAAATAGAATACAAATTTTTAAATTTTTTTCTTCTGAATATTCGATAAAAATATAATAAAATTTCTTTTGTATAAATAATTTTAATTTAGTAAAATTATTATTTCTTCAAAATAAATAATTTATATATTTTAATGAATAATTTTGGATTTTTAATTTGTATTCTATTTTTAGATAACTTTATGATATAATATTATTTTATCTCAAATATTATGTCATAAAGTTATTTATAAAATAGGATATAATTTTTAAAAAATAAATGTAAATATTAGGTAAAAATAATAAATAATTTATTTTGAATAAATAATTTAAATTGGTAAAAATATAATTTAAAAAATGCATGGTACTTAATAGGTATAAATTATGGTACTTCATTGGTATAAATTAGTAGAAATTCTTGTATAAATTATGTATTTAAAACACTATTTTCAAAAAATCTAAAAAATATATTTACTTTTTTAATATTTTATGATATTTAATATTTTTTATTTTTAAAAATTTTCAATTTTTTACAATATTTTAAATATTTTTTATAGTTACCAATATTTCAAAAGTATATTTTTTAATTTTTTGTGATTTTGTGACTTTTTTTTAACACTTGAGAGCGTATTGTGAACTGTAAAAGTACTTTGTTATCTAGTGGGGGAATTTTTATCTTTTTTCTTTCTGGTCAATGATATTGTGGCATTTCATGTACTTTTGTAAAAATGTTGTGGCTTTTTATTACTTTTTTTTCATTTTGAAGCATTTCATGAATTAGTAAAAAAAATAGTGGCATTTCATGAAATTTCCCTATAAAGAATATTATACGTAACAATTTCATATAATACATAGAAATACTTATTATTTACAATTAGAAAAATAACGTCTAATAAAATATGATCATTTTTCTTGTGATTATTGATATCAAATAATTTATTACTTAATAAATTTTTATAGTTTGTAAAGTTATTGATAGTTTCTCATATTTTATGCAATTGTTATAACTTTGTTATAATTTCAAATCACCGCTATAATAGTTTTAAATTTATGTAACAATATATTATTTTTAAATCAATAAATTTTTTCTTTTTTAGTCATTTCTATTTATTTTTAGAATTTTATGATTTTAATTGTTTTTGTTTTATAATTTTTATTCATTTTTAATATAATTCTAAATTTATATGATATTTAATTATTTTTATATATTTATATATATAATCAAAAATTTGATTATAAACCCATTGAGATTATTGCAGATAGTGCGGGATAAATTTGGTGTATGAAAATATAATATATCAAAATTTAAACGAAAGAGCATCTCATAATAAAATTACAATCTTAACGATGTTTCATAGTAAAGATTAAATCTTAAGAATATCTTATAAAAAAACCTTTTCAATATCTCTTATTAATATGAATCATTAAATATGTACATCCTTAGATTAAAACCTGATATATAAGGAAGAACACTTGTACAGACGGTCATACAAACATGTACAGATGGTCATACAAACATGTACAGATGTTCATTAAAGAACATGTACATTCTCACATTAGAACATGTACATTCTCACATTAGAACATGTACATTGTCACATTAAAACATGTACATTCTCACATTAAAATATGTACATCATCACATTAAAGTATAAAAACATCAAATTCACCACTTATTACTTAATGAATCATAATATCAATTTTAATGAATCATAATACAAAATTAATGAATCATATTATCATTTTAGTGTATCAATCATATACATGTAAAGATATTTTTTTAAAAGCTGTCAAAACATATCCGTGACTGGTCTTATTTTGAAGAGCTTGAATTTATATGAACAATGATATAATTTTTTGTTTCATTTTGGACCTATATTAAAAGTTACAATAATTTAAAGGTTATAAAAAAAACCAAATCCATTGGAGCTCATCTCAATTTGTTTTTTTTAAAGAAAAACACCGTAAAAGCGGCAGTATGTAGCCAAAGATGACTACACCCGACTTTAGCCAAGAATTTACGTTTTATAAAACAGCACGTCTTAGCTAAAGCCAACTGTAGCCAAAGTTGGCTACAACCTCCGCGCGCTCGTTTTTTTTTTTTAAAGCACCCGCCTTTGTTTCAGTTTTTTAAAGTTTTTTTTCTTTTTATCATAAAACTTTTAAATTATTGTACTTGCTTTAATATTAAGTCCAAAATGAAAAACAATTATATCATTATTCATCCTAATGTAAACTCTTCAAACAAGACCAGTCATGGATATGTTTTGACACTTAAAAAAAAAATTATTTTAATGTATACCATGATATTTATGTGAGGATGTTTGTATGTACATGTTTTAATGTGAGAATGTACATGTTTTAATGTGACGAGTACATGTTCAAATGTGAGAATGTACATGTTCAAATGTAAGAATGACATGTTCTTTATGAACATGTGTACATGGTTTATATGGCCATCTGTACATGTTTCTCTGTTATATGTATAGGTTTAGATAGGGATGTACATATTTAATGATTCGTACAATTTATGAGACTGTATATTTTAATGCGAAGAGGTACATGTTTTTACGTGTGGGTGTACATGTTTTAGTGAACATTTGTACATGTTTGTATGATCATTTGTACAAGTTTTCTTTTACGTTCTGTGCACTATATAGTAGCCTCTAAGTTACTTATTAGATTAAAGAATCATTCATTCTGTGATCGATTTTTTCAATGATGCTAACTGGGTTTTTTTTTTCAGTCAATATTTGAGAGGTTTGATAGGGACAGGAGTGGCAAGAAAGATGATTCAGAACTACGAGAAGCACTTTTGAGCATTGGATTGCTCTGGAAAGATGCTAAACGACAGGTAGAATATAACATTACTCGAAATTCCACATAACAGATGATATCAGTTAACAGTTATGAGCATTTACTAGATCCAAATTAATTTTCTTTATTGCTTAGGTCAGTAAGAATGATTTAGGACATGTATATATGTATAGCTTGTCTTTGATCTTGTGATATTTACAATTAGATGGTGCTCGTGAGTAATCTTTGAGGCAATTGTTGTTTGACCTTCCTAGCAATGTATACATGGTTGTAATCATAATTAATCTATTTATCGGTTTATGTATTGTGTTGATTTTGAATCTTGAGATTTAATGCAAAAGACTTACTGTGAGTACGAGGATGCTTAGAAAGGGGTAGATAAATTAGCCATTTCTTTGAGGCACCAGAAGGTACCGAGATGTGTAGGCTTTAGTCTGATTTATTTTTTTTCAAAAAAGTACATCTATGAGAGGCAACAAATGTCGCCCTGCTAGATTATCAAAGGGGGCGACCAAAACGCTTTGTCACCATTGACATAAATCAAGGGGGCGACTAAAATAATCCGTTCATGTAGATAGTAATCAAAGAGGGCGACTAAGATAACTCGTTCCCGTAGATAGTAATCAAAGGGGGCGACTAATCCAGTCGTCACCATAGATGCAGTCAAAGAATTATGGGAACAACTATCAAAAGAGGCGAGTTCTCCTAATTGCCCCTATTGATATAAAACAACGGGGGCGACCGAGTTATGTCGCCCCGCTTGATCATCGGTCAACGAAAGCGACTCATATTGCTTCCTCTGCTTCATCTCAAAGAGGGCGATTTTAGTTGCCCTTGTAGATATTATCAAGCAGGGCGACCAAACTAGGTCGTCACCACATTCTACCATGGCATATCTTAAGAGGCAATCGTGGAGGCAATTATTAGGTCGCCCTCTTAGGTTAATGTGGCAAGTTATTGATCTATCAGGGCAATAAAAGTTGCCCTCATAGATCTAATATGTTGTATATATACATGCAAAAATATTTTTTTTTAAAGTTGTCAAAATATATCCATGACTGGTCTTGTTTTGAAGAACTCGAATTTAGATGAACAATGATATAATTTTTTTTTTCATTTTAGACTTATATATTAAAAGTTATAATAATTTAAAAATATTGTGATAAAGAAAAAAAATCAAAAAAAAAATCAAAACCAGCGTAAGCGCGCCGTAAAGAAAAAAAGAAAAAACACAAAGCGCGTGCGACCGTATGCCCCTCTATTTTTTGTTTTAATTTTGGCTGAAATGCCCATAAATGTAGTGAAGTTGGCTACAGGCAGTTGCAGGCAAGAATTTGCCATCGGCCAGTCTTGGCTACAGGTGAATGTAGCCAACTAGCTACATTACCTGCCCGCGCTGTTGGTTTTTTTTTTTCAACACCTATGCTTTTGTTTTTGTTTTTTTTTTATTTTTTCTTTTTTATTATAAAAACTTTAAATTGTTGTAAATTTTAATATATAAGTCCAAAATGAAAAAAAATTATATCATTGTTCATCTAAATTCAAATTCTTCAAAACAAGACCAGTCATGGATATATTTTGACATCTTTAAAAAAAAATATTTTTACATGTATGAAAAATAGAATATAAAAGAAAACTTGTACAGATGGGCATACAAACCTGTACAAATGTTCACTAAAACATGTACATCCTCATGTAAAGACATGTACATCCTCACATTAAAAACATATAGATAGTCATATAAAACCTGTACGAATTAGTAAATATGTACATCCTTAGCTTAAAACATGTACATATAAGGAAGAACACTTGTACAGACGGTCATACAAACATGTACATTAAAACATATACATTCTCATAATTGAACATGTACATTCTCACATTTGAACATGTACATCATCACATTAAAACATGTACATTCCTACATTAAAATATGTATATTCTCACATTAAAGTATATAACGACTTTCAAATAGATTACCCTAACCCCACACACCCTAAAACTCACCCTAGGAAAGCTAAAAAATGTTGAAGGCATTTTTAGGGTATGTAGTGGCGGGTTTAGTGTCTAATGACCCTAAACCCGCGACCACAAACCCTAAAAACCTGTCGAGTTAGTTGCTCCAATGTAAAGTATAGAACGGTTTCCAAATAGATTACCCTACCCCCAAAACACCCTAAAACCACCCTAGGATAGCTAAAAACGTCGAAGGCATTTTTAGGGTTTGCAGTGGCGGGTTTAGGGTCCGCAACCACAAACCCTAAAAACCTGTCGAGTTAGTTGCTACAATATAAAGTACAGAACAAATTCCAAATAGATTACCCTACCCCAAAACAACCCCGAAACCCACCTAGAAAAGTTAAAACCGCCGAATTTACCACTTATTACTTAATGAATCATAATACAAAATTAATGAATTATACTCCCTCCTATTCAAAATATTTGTCGTTTTAGAGATGAATCTGGACAAATTTAAGTCCGGATTCATCTCTAAAACGACAGATATTTTGAATAGGAGGGAGTATTATTTTAGTGTATCTTGTATATATGTAAAAATAATTTTTTTAAAAAATTGTCAAAACATATTCATAATTGGTCTTGTTTTGAAGAGCTTGAATTTAGGTGTACAATGATATAAGTTTTTTTTCAATTTAGACTTATATATTAAAAGTTATAACATTTTAAAGTTTATATAATAAAAGATAGAAGAATAATAAAATATTAAAAAAATGAAAAAAAAAAAGAATAACTACACTCACACTCGTACGCGTACGCGCGTGTGCTCTCCTCCTCAAACCCATATGTAGCCAAGTTGCTACATGTAGATGTAGCTAAAAATTTGCATTTGCCATTCACTAAAACTTTAGAGCTTAAACCGTTGCCACTGCCCCCGAATGGATAAAGTGACCATTCCACAACAGCTGAAAGCCCAAAGGTAAAAGCCCAAATTTCACAAAAAACTTCGTTAAATCGTAATAAAGGGCCATAATTTTTCCCAGCGGCGTCGTTTGCTGCTGTGATTTTTGACATCGCCGAACCACGCTTCCGACCTGTTCTTCGATCCACTCTCAATCTCTTTTCAACTAGCTTTGTGTTCGCTGCTACTTGATCCCGAGTTCATTAACGTTTCCCGCGTTCATAGCCGCCCCTTTCACACTGCTGGAAGTTCGTTATCTCGTCCGATCAGCGGTCTAGCCTTCAGCCGCTCGGTTAATAACCCCGTGTATCTCTCTTATCTTCTTCTCTTTTGCCTTTCCGTTTCAGCCATAGCTGTAAGTGGCTGTTGGAGTTCAGCTGCTATAATGATCGATACGCTGCTGTGAGTCCGCGCAGGCGCCTTAAGCCTCGTCGCTCCAGAAATTTCGACCAGCCTGCTTTGATTCTGATCCAGTTTCTCCTTGTCTAGTCACCACTGATTGAAGACTCCGTCTCTTACTTCGCTGTCCAGTTCGCTATCAACTGCTTCCTGTGGGGTAAATAAGGAGGGAAAATGCCTAAAGAGGAGCCTGTGGCTGTTCAGGTCCAGGAAGCAGGGCCAGCTCCACTCCCAGCAGTTCAGAGTAGTGGAGCTTGCTCCCCTGCAGATACCGGTGGCTCCACCTGTAGCCCTAATCCTTCGGCAAAGTCAGAAGCCACCCCACCACCCACAAAGCAGCAACAAGAGGAGCTGTTAGCCATCCCCAGCTATTCCAGTAAACATAAATGAAACAAACCGTCATTTTCTTACAATTTAGCATGTCCTTAAGATGAGATTTGTCTCTGACCTCAATTTTGCCTCGCAGGGTGGTTCGATTGGCATAGCATCCATGAATGCGAGGCTCGATTGCTACCTGAGTTTTTTGACGGAACCTCCTCTAAGAACCCGAATCTGTACAAGTATTATCGAAATTCCATCATCGAAAGATTCAGAAGTGCTGTTTTGTCTTCCTTCAGTTCTGGTAGTGGTAGCACCATCAAGAAGATCACTTTCACAGAGGTCCGGCGGACCCTTGTGGGAGATGTTGGGTGCATTCGAAGGGTCTTTGATTTTCTCGAGTCATGGGGTCTCATTAACTACTCCCCTTCCTCTCACCCCACTCCTCCTCTTTCTTCTACTAAACAGCATCCAACACCCCCAACGCACCTGTCCACCGATGCCACTGGTAATTCAGCGGACTCTGCTACATCCAGTGCCAAAAAACTGTGCAGCGGCTGCAAGTCCCTTTGTAGCATTGCCTGCTTTGTTTGTGATAAGGTGTTGAATATCTACTTTGAAACTTTTGCTGTTACTGGTCCACTCACTTAAGATATCTACGAAATATGTGGTAAATTTCACTGATTAGGATGATTTATGTGGTTATGCATTTGGGTACACGCCCCCTTTCCATACCCCCACAAGTGATATAACTAAATAATCTAGATGCTATCCTTTCTTTTGGGTGCAGTATGATTTGGTCCTGTGTGCAAGGTGTTATGTTCGTGGAAACTATAGGGTTGGTGTAAACTGTTCAGAATTCAGGCGGGTTGAGATAAGTGAAACATCAAAGACTGATTGGACGGACAAAGAAACTCTTCAGCTGCTTGAAGCTCTGATGCATTATGGAGATGACTGGATGCGTGTTGCTGAACACGTTGGTAGTAGGACTGAGAAAGAGTGTGTCAATCGTTTTGTCAAGCTTCCTTTTGGGGAGAAGTATGATCCTGAGCCTACCAGCCTGGTGGAAGAAGATGGCATGTCAATTGAAGGTCATGGTGGAGGTGGAAGTGGTGACGTTACATCCTATCCTGCAATGATTGAATCCCTTGCTAAAAGAAGACGCCTTACTCCTCTGGCTGATGCTAGCAACCCGATAATGGCCCAGGTATGGTCTGTGTATCATCTGCTGCACGGTTGTATCATTCTTTTTTCCTAGATTACTTCATCTGTATAGCCATCTTACTCCCTGATGATAAGCACCTGGTGAAATTTCATTTGTTCTGACTACTTGCTCTCTATTTTTAAAGGCAGCTTTTCTTTCTGCATTGGCTGGTAGTGAGGTCGCTGAAGCTGCTGCCTCAGCTGCAGTGGCTTCTTTGATTGACGTTGACTGTAGAACAGCAGGCACCTCACATGGTCCGTCGATAAAATCTGATTCTATTATTGGCAACGGTAATCCTATGTGTCACTGCCCTTGAAATGTATGATTTGTCTCCCAGTCAAGATATATGATGCATTATATTTTCCCGCAGCCAGATTGTGTTGTGTAGTATGCTGAATATGAACGTCTTTTGCAGAAGTGGATGCATCTGGGAAGCCCCAGGTGCCACACGCACTAGCTGAACTGGGAGTTGGGTCTCTGCTAAAGGAAGAATATGATATGGATCAGGTTATTTCCAACATAACCGAAGTCCAGGTGATAACTTTTAATTCAGTGTTTGAATCAAGTGGATTGGCTAGCTTCTATTTCTTATTCTAGATGTTCCATTTTGAAATGTTGTAAATGTCGTTCGTTATCTGACACTGAATTGAAAAAAATTGTGCTGCTTCTGGGGTAGATGAAGGAAATCCAGGATAAGGTTGCAATGTACGAAGCAATGGAATTGCAATTGGAGAAAGAGCGGCGACTGTTGGATCAGATGAAACACCAACTCTTCCTCGATCATCTTGACCTTTTGTTTCGCAAGGATCGTACTACTGCTGCAACAAAGTTTGGTCTAAATGCTGAAAAGGAACCTGTTAGAACATAGCCTTCTTCATAAGCTCTCCTCTTTGTTCTGACATCATTTTTTTAGAAAATATTGCCATGTCATTCAAGAAGACATGTTAAGAGCTTTTGGTAGAATGGTGCGTTTGTGCCATTCTTAGATCTGTGGGAGTTATATGAAACTAGTTCTGCTTTTGCTGCTTTTCTCTGTTGGTTGACCATGATGTTTTTTTTTTTTTTTATATAATCAGCAGCATGCATTCATTCAATGTGTGTAATGACATTCTGAATACAAAACAGCTGTGTCCTTCAACCCAACTTATATGCTATACAACGTTAGAAAGCTAACTATACAGAAGCATAAAAAATTTTCATATCTTACAGACAGAAAACAAAAAGTTGATGACTTCGGGGTTGACAACCATCAAATGTGAAGTTATGATAGTATTTCCCTTGCTGCCTGTAGCTAGCTATAAAGACGTATACAAGCCAACAACTGTGTTTTTCAACCACCAGCTACTGCCGTTGTAATCCACCGACGTCAGTTTCTTCATTCCTGCGTATTTCATTCATGTACACACCTTTTCAACCCAGGAGCATTGGTATTTACTTTATTATTACCAGGAACTCCTAAGAAAACAGCCACCAAAACAGCTGGAAACCAAACCAGTGAGATTCCATTGAAGCCCACGAACAGAAAAGACCCAACCCAGGTTAGTTTAGATCATGCTCTGACTCAGCTTAGAGAAGCCTAGCTTCTTAAGTTGGTTAGTCAATGCTCCAGCTGAGATCCCACCACTATGTACATCCACAACCTCAACTATGTTAATCCCTTTCTTTCCTGGCCTCTTCTCCCTGATAGGAGTTCCTTCCAAGCTGCTGATATTATCAGATCCAAGCATCGGTAACGGGTATGCCCTCTTATGGTTCCTTGTAATTTTACTCAATAACTCAGGCGGGTTCCTCCTACTGCTGCTCCTCCCTTCCTGTGATGGAGAAACCTTTTGCTTTTGGCGTTTTGCTGCCGTGGCACCAAGAACTGGGATTCGATTCTGATGGCTTTGACCCATCCCCCATGTGATGTTCTTTGGGCTTCTGTCCTTGATGCTACTAGTACTGGCCTCAGTACTAGTGATCGCTGCTTTATCCATAGATTTCCTCTGCTCCAGTGATGTGGAAACTGGAACAGTCTTCAATATGATGAGGAGGAAGGATTAGTTCGTGAAGTAGAGCCAAGTTCTTGGTTCATCAATGAGCCAATGGTCCCTACAGTCCCCACTCTGATAGAAGTAGAGCGTCCTCCACCGTTCATTTCTTCAAGTGTCTGAGCCATATCTCTCTTTCAGGTTTAATAATCCAAAATCTGAGCAGATCCTAGGCTGATCTCGAAGTGTACTTGTTGCATAGTTGCTGGTGACAACAATGTTCCACTTGTGTATGCTACACCACCCTCACAGGCTGCAGCACGGGAGCATCAACTCGACTTTTTGGCCCCAGTCTCGTACGTCTGTCTCTCGTCTCAGACGAAGGATAGGGGCCGATTGTCCAAAGTCACGGCTTATGGAGCACCCAAATATTTGTTCAAACAAAAAGAAAAAGAGATCACCCTTCTACTACGCTCGAGTGACATCTGTATTGTCGTGGTCATATGTCATGTGCTGGATGCAACACAGACGACATATAATGCGACCCAACTTCTTACTCATAGCACAAATAGAAATAGAGCAGAACACATGCTAATCAACCAGTGTTCTATGATATGCTTAAATGCTGAGTGCGCTCTACAGCCACATATAAATCAACGGTGCAGTCCTACCCCGCAATACAGCTAATTATACTTCACAAATTTATAATCTACTGGAGATAATAGAGCATCATCGCCCAAAATGAAACAAATAAATCATAACAATATCACTGAGAATTTAAAAATCCCACACAACCAATGCTCATTGATGTTGATTCAAAACTCTCCATAAACAATTCATTTATCTCTTTACCGTATTCTGCTAACATCAGAATCTGCTCAAATGTAACATACCAGTAGGAGACTAACCACTACAAAGATGGGGTAACAACCATTTTGTTTCTTTTCTACATTCTGCAAACATCAGAGTGCTTCGGTCAAATTTAATGAAGACAAACTATCATCAAAAGTACCGAATCCCTCATATCACTTATTTCCCTTACCCTTCTGGTGAGTAGCATGGGGCCTCCTCTTCCTTGTCGTGGCAAACTCACCAAACTTGTGGCCCACCTTCCCTTCGGTGATTTTGCCGCGAATAAAGTTCTGGTCATTGTGGATGTGAACTATCTTATTGACGAATTGAGGCAGACTGGTCGACCTCCGGGACCAAATCTTTAGGTTGTTCCGGATAGTTCCTTGCTTCTCTTCATCATCATTAAGAAGGCATCCACAAAGGGTCCCTTCAACACTGATCTCCTTGGCATGATGATGACTGACAAAGTTTACAAAAGGAGCTCCAATCGGGTAATTAACTTTGAATACCGAATTGCACACAAACCAGACATACTTGACTTTAAAAGCTGATCCTCAAGTCGAATAACAAACTCCAAACTTCTACAGCAAGGAAAAATTAGGAAACACGGAAGCAGTAAACGGAATAATTGCAACTTCGATGTCTTTAACCGGAGGCGTCAAATAACATCAGTAACTGTGCAGCAGTAGAAATGAATACTCTCAAATTTATTCAAATTGGTCGTGGGTTCCATGTCATCCAACAAATTCATTTCGGAACAGGAAATGCTCAGCTGCTCGGCAGTAAAACTAAAGATGTAGAATTAATCTCAGCAAATACGAATCCACATTGGTTTACGGTTCCACCTCAATTCCTTTTAGATATGAGCTGTGAGTCCAACTTTGAATAGTTATATAACTAGTGAGTAGTTCATAAAGTTTATAGGTTAATCTATCTAATGTCATTTTGTTTTAGAATGAAACATTCAATATAATGAAACTAATGAAGAAAAAAAATATAAATTATTATTTTAGTATTTATTGTTAGTTTTTTTAAAAGTGTTTATTTATTTAACATATAAGTATGCTTTTAAGAACGTGAATTTTATTAAAATTTTGCAAGTTTTGATTTTCAAAGGAAATCAATTTCCAAAATATTATTTACTATTTAATAAAAATCATATTTTTTAGGAAATTTCAAGAAATGACACTATATTTTTGGCAAATCCATGAAATGTCCTCCAAAAAAAAAAGTGGTAAAATGTCATTATATTTTTTGTAAAAGTCTATGAAATGTCATTATGTTGTTAACCAGAAGGAAAAAAAAGACAAAAGTACCAATACGAGTTAACGGAGTACTTTTAAAGTTCACAATGTGCCCCTAAGTGTTAAAAAATCACTAAAATTCACAAAAAATTCAAAACACTATATAATATAGATAACCATACAAATATATAAAATATTATAAAAATTGAAAATAAAATAAAAAAATATATTTTGAATTATTATAAAATATAGGAAAAAGTAAATATTTCTTAGATTTTTTAAATTATCAGTACCACAAACAAAGAATATAGTGTCTTAAAGACAATTTATACTAATTTTTCTACTAATTTATACCAATGAAGTACCATAATTTTTACCATACATTTTTTAAACTAGAGAAAATTCACAATATCTCATTATTTGAGTTTATAATTCACGATATACCCCTTTTTTGAAAGTCATCCCTAATATGCCACGATTTGAGTTTTAAATTCACAAAATGCCACTGTCTGGTAATGGACGTTAAATTCGCTGTTAACACTCTTGGACATTAATGACCAAAATGCCCCTGACAGAAAATTTGATTTTTTTTAAAAAAAACTAATGACGTTGGTTCGATTGTGGAACAACTATTTTTAAAAAACAACTTTAAAAGTACATAAAATACCCTTGTTTGGTTTTATAGTTTACAATAAGCCACTATTTAAGTTTAGTAGTTTACAATATATCACTGTTTGAGTTTTGATGTTCACAAAATGTCCCTGCATTAAACTTGAAGTGGATATAATGGTTATTTTTATTGGGTTTACGAAATAAGAAGATGCTCGAGGAGGAATTTAGGATAATTTTCATACCTGTAACACTAAGAAATTGGTGTATTCATGATTTGAGGAGCTTGAAACTAATTGTTGAGGCTTTGTATACAGTATCAACTTCTTTTTGTTTACATTAGCTGGAGTTATAACAAAAAAAACAGTATGATTTTATACGGGTGTGTTCTCTACATCTTGATGTCTCATGATATTATTGACTCCTTACTGCGCACAATGATTTAGCAAAATGTAACTTACAATAAAACTAAGTGTTTCCATTTCATCATCCTGAGACGTTTTTGCCTGTAATCTTTCGGCAGCTTCATTGTATCATTCTCAAATAATGCTCCTAATGCTGAAAAGGATAGCATGGTTGTGCAGCAGTTCCTGACCAACATGGAATCCGCTTTTAGAGCGCATCTTCTTTGGTCTGGTTGCTTTGAAGAAGAGCTTGAAAGTGCCGGAGAAGTGAGTCAATTCTCATGTGTCCTAAACACACTTTTTCTCTACTCATTTTGCCAAAGTGAATCTTTATGATTTACTTATTTTTGTTTTCACTATTGGAAATGGACTTATTACGAGGTACTTGGTGTCTCAAGGGATAGTTCCCATGTCTTTTAACGCTAATAATAAACATGTATGCAGTATGCTCTTATTCAATTGTTTGTGTAGCTACATGACCTTATAATTCTTTTTGACCGACAGGGATTGGAGAAATATGTCATGACAAAGTTATTTAGCCATGTTTTTGCCTCACTACCTGAAGATACTAAAGTAGATGAGCAGCTCTTCAAAAAGATGGCTTCAGTTCAACAGGAAAAACAGAGGTATTTTGTAAACATCAAAACTCAAATAGTGATATATAATATATTGTAAACTATTAAATTTAAATAGTGACATATTGTAAACTATAAAACCACACAAGGGTATTTTGTGTACTTTTAAAGTTGTTTAAAAAAAATAGTCGTTGCACAGTCGAACCAGCGCCAATAAAATAAAATAAAAAATTCAAATTTTCCGTCAAGGGTATTTTAGTCATTGTCTAGAGAGGATTAACGACAAATTTAACAGTGGTATTTTATGAACTTAAAACTTAAATCGTGATATATTAGGGACAACTTTCCAAAAAGGTATATAATATAACACTACTAGAAAATACGTATTTAGCGACGGACAATTCCGTCGCTAATCCGTCGCTAAACCCTATTAGCGACAGATTAGAGATGGAATTGTCTGTCGATAATTCCTTCGTTGCTAATTCAATATTGCGTCGGACGCCGTCTTCCGTCGCCAAATAGCGACGGAGTAGCGACGGATTTCGCCGTCGCGAATATATATTAGCAACGGATTAGCGACGGAACAGTCCGTCGCTAATTTGGCGACGAAAATTTGGTTTTTTTAGATTAATATTTAGCGACGGAATGTCCATCGCTAAACTGCTTTTATTTAAAAAATATTTAATATCTTAATTTGTAGAAATATTTTCACCTGTAAATGTTGACATATAATACATTTTATTCATATCCACCTTTAATATGCAATACCATAAAGAGTTGTACTCCTTAATCCCACAAGCAAACAAAAAATAAATATTCATTCAACACAAAATATGAAGTAGTGCAGTCGAATTTGATACAGACATAGTTCAAGCTAACAAAGTCAAATATCATATCTATCTAATACCCGCCCCCCCAACCATGCATGCTCATCCCCTGGACGATATCCCGTCTGATCACCCGGTCCACCCGAACCACCTGAGCCATCATGTGGACCTCTACGCCACTGACCCCATCCACCCGTACTAGAGCCAGCGCCAGGATCACCGTACGGTCGACTCTGCTGAGAGGGAAACATTTGGGAGATCTGTGCTCGTACCATCCTCTGCATCTCCTGGCGCATCGCTTCCCTCTCCTCAATATGAACCCGCTGCCTGTTATCATCAAATTTATGACTCAGCTCCCGCTCAATCTCCATCTTCATGGACTCGTATGTGCTATGGTCGTAGCCGGAAGCACGTGAGCTAGTGCCAGTGGTGTGAAATGAGTCAAGGAAGTACGCTGGTGCTAGCTCGCCCACACCGTAGACCCTCTGCTTTCTGGATTTCCCTTCAACAACCTTATAAAAAATTTCATTAGGGTCTACTGGTGTGGCTTGCAAAGATGGATCATCAGGAGTGGTTGACTCCTGAGTGGCAGCATCTAACAACTCTTCATATTTATGTTTCATAATCATAACACAATGATATATATAATTAGTACTCATCGCTAATGAATAAATTTCAGTAATGTAGCTCAACTTAAATAAGTTAAATTAAAACACTTACAACAGTGTCCTCGACCTTGGAGCATACAGGCACACTGTTTCCATGCTCATCCTTGCTCGAATAAGTGTGTATGAAAAATGTGTAAGCATCTGGCTCTGTACCGTATTTCTTAGTCTACAAAAAAAACTTGATTAAATTAGAAGCAAGCCTTTAAAAAATTTGACATAACCTCCCCCGTTTTTTTACATTTTCCCACACATAAAAACCAAGATTGTTCAGTCAGAATCAGATAATGATTAATCGATCAAGGCTTAAAAAAATCTGACATAACCTCCCCTGTTTTTATGCATTTGCCCACACATATACAATCCAATATTGCATATATCAGAATCTGATAACAATCACAACTCACATCATGCATTCAAAGTTGCATTATCATATTCACATTCACATGTACTTGCATCCAGTTTCATATACACTTGCAAAACAAAAAGACTCACCAGAACCCTCTTATGCTCCTTTATCGAGCGAGAACCGTACGCATGAGTAGATAGACCACCACCAGGTGTGTGCTCAGTCCTCTGGTTGCTAGAGTTAGTCTCGCTGATCTTCTTAAACTTCTCATTCGCCCACTGCTGCTCCCAAGCCTACCAGATTTCATCTCTGACTTTTCTCTTCATTTTCCTAGCCTTCATCTTGTAGAGTGTGTCTGAATATCGTTTTCTTTCCAAGGCACAGAATAACTCATAGACGACACTCTCAAGGTCAGGATCCCAACGGAAGCGTTTCTGCATAAATTAGTAAGTGTAAGCATAACATATAAAAAAAGAAGAAGTTAAAGATCAAGAATGGTTAAGCATGCACCTTGAATTCATTGAAATAGAATCTATGGCCATCCTAGCCCAAACCCTCCCAACTATAACCCTCTGGAAACCACCTCGTCTTAAAGCAAGGAAGAAAAGAACGAGCAACCTTATTTGTAGGTAGTAGCTCCATATAATTATATAATGCGTCACAAATTGACAATTAGCATATATATATATATATATTCAAAACAAACTTTATTGAGAATTGTTTTTTACCTACATAGTACTTACGTGTCAGAAATAGTAATGACCACGCGGGGATCAACACCACCACCGTGTAAAGCGTGTGAAGCCTCTGAGCTATGCGGTGCTTCGTCAGATGGTGGTGAATCATCATGTCGTGGAGGAGTAGACTGATGTGGAGGAGTAGGCTGACGTGGAGGAGTAGGCTGCCGTGGAGGTGGAGGAGTAGGCTGCCGGCGTAGAGGTATAGATATAGATCGACGTCTCTCAACAGACGGCTGTGAATCTGGGACAATAGAAGAATAGTGTGGGTGAGAGTCGAAATAAGGGGTCCCTATGGGACAAATCCGGTGCCAACTTAGGACGGTTGCAATAATCGTTCAACTCTTACCTTGAGTTAAATGTGTCTTTCGTTTTGTCCTTCACATTAACGACTGTGTTGAATATGTTTTCAAAAACATTTTTTCACTGTGCATCACATCTATAATATGCCTGATCAATAAATCTTTCCAATAGGGTAGACCCCAGAAGATACTTCTTTTACTCCATCCACAAGTTTTAGCAATTTGAACATTTACTTCAGCCGAACCAATCTCAATGACCTTCATTAAACCCATTCGATTCAACTCTGCAAGTATTTCGTCACCAGTTTTGAAATGTGGAGCAACCTTGGTCTCTCTGTGCCTTTCCAGAAAGACTTTTTATCATTACGAAACTTGTGGTCTAGAGGAAGAAACTTTCTGGAATTGTCAAACCACGACTGTTTCTTACTACAACGCAATGTGAATGCATCACTGTCTTCCATGCAATGTGGGCATGCCAGTCTACCAGCAGTGCTCCAACCTGATAGCATTACATATGCAGGAAAGTCATTTATGGTCCATATCAATGCAGCTCTCTTTTGAAAAATTTTCTTTCTGGACACATCATATGTTGTGACTCCAGCCCACAACTCTTGCAACTCAGCTATAAGAGGTTGTAAAAACACATCAATCTTTCCTTTAGGATTTTTAGGGCTAGGAACAAGTACTGTAAGAAAGAAGAACTCATCCTTCATACACATCCCAGGCGGTAAATTATATGGTGTAATTACAACTGGCCAGCAAGAATACTGTCTTCTAGAAGCCGTAAATGGTTGGAAACCATCAGTACATAACCCAAGTCTGACATTCCTAGACTCCAAAGCAAAAGTAGCATGAATCTGGTCAAAGTGTTTCCACCCTTTTGAGTCGGATGGGTGACACATGTTGTCATCTTCCATTTTATGTTCTGTGTGTCATCTCATATCGGTAGCCGTTGTAGGAGAAGCGTAAAGCCTTTTCAGCCTTGGAATGAGAGGGAAGTACTGCATACATCTAGATCTTTATCTTCTCCCCAGAAAATCATACATAGTTCAGAACAGCAATCGATTTCTTCATAAGGTAACCCAAGACCACGTATGATTTTCTTTGATTCGTAGAAGTTTCTTGGAATGTCAGTGTTTTCTGGACGGAGCTCGCAGTAGGTTTTGCAAACTCGATCAATCAATGCCTGAGGTGCTTGGTAGTCATTCTTAATGGACATTAATTCAGTGGCGATAGATAGTACACTATGATGAGTGCCGCTGAATAACTTTCTTTTAGCATGTTCCATCAACTCAAAAAAAAATTTAGCCTCGGGATTTGGAGTATCCTCTACATCCTCTTCAACCTCCTCCATAAAATTAATGTATCCCCGAATTCTTCTGGAACGTCACCAACAACATGTGCAATCATTTGCTCCAACATTTCAACATGTGGAACCTCAGTGGGCGTAGTGCTGCTCGAGGTAGCTTGTACGAGTATGTTATCTTCCCCGTGGAATATCCAATCAAAGTAACTGTACATAAAACCTTTTTGTGCTAAATGAACCTTAATGGCATCAGGCTTAAGAGACTGTCTGTTTCTACACCTTGTCATGTCGCAAGGGCACTTAATTTTACCATGTTTCATACATTCAGGGTGTTGTAGTGTAAAAGCGACAAACTCTTCCATCTTCCTCAACCATTCGGTAGAGATTCTACCTCTCTCAAAGGTTCTCTCATCGTACATCCACAATCTATCGAGTCTCATACCTATACTAATCAAACACTACTTTAGTTAAAACTAATAAAATTTTTAAAAAAATTGGCATAGTCTCCCCTATTTTTTTACTTTTCCGCTTATTTCTAAGCATCCCACAAGGACATTTCACAAATACCAACAGTTATCATTAGACCTGGCAATTTGGGTCGATGGGTCGGGTTGATATCAACCCTAACCCAACCCATTTAAAATATCATCAACCCAACCCAAAAATGAAAGGGTTAGAAAATCATAACCCTAACCCAACCCGTTTAAAATCGTTTAACCCTAACCTAACCCACCCAACCCATTTTTAAGCATACAATAATTTAGATGGATTAGGAGTCAAAATTAATAAAAAAATTCAAAAAAATCCAGTTTTAGCTAGCACACTAATTATGATGAAACGAGAGGAAGAGAAGTAATCTTGCTTGATCGACCCAACTTTAAACGAAATCCACGTTATGAGAAGAATCTAAAGTACTGCACAAATTTCCAATGAATAGAATAACTCGTATTTTTATCAATCTGAGCCTAAAGCTCTACCACTACTTGGAGGAATCCTATCTAAATATGCACATGATCCTACTGCCCTTTGTAAAAAGGGGAACAAAAATGAAAATCTTCATTATGCATAAGAGAAATATACTAAAGACAAATCTTCTAAAGTTACAAATAATTTATAAACTTAGAGCTCAAAGCCTCAAACTATGACTGATAATTTTAAAATAACTATAGCTGCTTAAACCGAGTGCTCATGCTTGGGAAAAGTACAATCACAATCACTTAATCGTTAACAACAATTGATGGATGTTTATGCAACACACTATCTGTATTGCTGGCTTCATAATTCATTAAGAGTTCTACAATTTCCTACTTACAAAAAAAATATATATCTCATACTTTTGTTCACCCTTCTAGATAATCTAAACATATCTATGTTCTCAAGAGCGTAATGGCAGTGAGAATAAGAAAACAAACCTTGGGCAGAGATGTAGAACGACATAGACATGAACAACGACGTAGAGAAGAATGATGGAAGTGAGTCTGCAAGATGAGAGCATTAGGGTTTTCAACATTATGTTAAGGTCTGGTTGGGCCCTTTGTTTGATAGCAGCTGACAGAGCCGTATGTTTAGTTAAGATTATGTGATATTATTAAAGGTTGGATAGTCCAACTACACTCGGGCTTAAGGCTTAGGTATAGTTTGATCTGAAAATTATATATATGTGAATTAATATTTTTTTAAATTATTAACAAATATATTTTTGGGTTTTCGGGTTGGGTCATGGGTTTAGATCTATACCCTAACCCAACCCACAAAATTGGCTTATTACCCTAACCCAAAAAAATAGATGGGTCAATAATCAAGACCCTAACCTCTAAAAGTATGGGTTGGGTTCGGGTTGGGTTTCGGGTTGGGTCAAAATTGCCAGGTCTAGTTATCAACAGAACCCAACCGATTGTCGACACAATATCTACAACAGCATACAGATCCAACCACTTGATTCATCGACGCAAATTAAGTAACTAACAAAACACATATACAAAAAGTATATATCAAAAATATAAAGGTATGATTAAGCTCATATGGTACTATATTATTTTTATAGATGCAATGATGAATCAAATAGTAAACGAGCTAATCTATAGCTAGCACCTAGCAGCAACATCGATCTATCCGTAGATTTACTTATTGGTGGTTAATTGACAGCATTATATATAATAATTATATATGCAATATTGTTTTACATATTATATATACTTCACACGACATATTATAATTCATTAATTTTTTTTTGGTAATATTCGTTGTTTCTGTTACACAAAAGCTCTATCGAAACCCTTATGTTATTATAAAGCGAGGGATGGGAATATCTCATTATTAGAGTATATTATAAAGTATCAAAATAACAATCAAAGGATATGTAAGTTCAAATAAGTATCATATTATACTCTATTTTTACCAAGTACGTACTATATATATTAAATATGAAACAATATATCATAATATAAAATCAAGTTTAAAATATATATTAACTTAATTGATTATTAGAATTATATTCCTTTCTTCATAGTTTCCTTCTTTATTTTTAGTTAGTTTCCCTTCTCTAATTAAGTCTAGATTTTAGTTAGTTTCCCTTCTCTAATTAAGTCTAGATTTTAGTTAGTTTCCCTTCTCTAATTAAGTCTAGATTTTATTTCCTTATTCGATATCTCTTTTCTCCTATATATATGTACCCATTCTTTTCATATAGAAGCAAGTAATAAGAAAGACATTCTTTCTGTATCTCCACACTCCATCTTTCTCGATCTGCTCTCTCCCTCTTTCTTGCTATAGAATACAACTACCGATTCACAGCAATCCAACATGGTACCAGAGCAGGATTCTGTTCCTCTTCGTTTTTCTTCTGCGAATCCCTTCTAGGGTTTCCGTCCCGTCTGCGATAGCCATGGCCAACGAAGGAGGGGAGAACGAATTGACTCGTCTCCTCACTCAAATCCTGACGAATGTCGCGACGACCAGTGTTGGCGCAACCAAGGTTGATGCTTCTGATCCTTACTATATTCACCCGAGCGACTATCCTGGGATGATTATTGCCGGGAAATTTACTGGTAAAAATTTTTCACGATGGAAGAAGGCTGTCATCCTTTCCCTTACTGCCAAAAACAAGCTTGGATTTATAAATGGGAAGATTACGAAGCCTGATTCTGCATCCAGTAACTATGATCAATGGGAACGATGTAATAGTCTGGTTCAATCTTGGCTTGAACACGCTCTTGACGAGTCAATAGCTCAGAGTTTCCTCACTGCAAATTCCGCGCGCGATTTATGGAACGAGTTGCTGGCGAAGTATGAAACAAGCAATGGTGTTCAATTATATCAGATCAGACAAGCCATTAGTTCTCTAAAACAAGAGAACGACAGTTACTGAATACCATACCAAACTCAAGAAGCTATGGGATGAGATGGATATGATGTTTCCGACTCCCCCTTGCAACTGTGAGCAATCGAAGGAAAACCTAAAATACCACCAGAACCAGAGATTGGTGGAGTTTCTTATGGGGTTGAACTCATCCTATAAAACTATCCGTGGTAACATTCTGATGAAGAAGACTTTACCTTCTATCGAACAAGCTTACTCTCTTTTGCTGCAAGAAGAAAACCAAAATCAACCTACTGAAACAAAGAAAGAGAGTGAATCGATGAGCTTTGCTAACCAGAGTTACAGGCCTGCGCTAGAAAACAAGTGGCAAAATGAGAAGAAGAAGAATCTGCATTGCAACTTCTGCAATAAAAGGGGGCACATTGAGGAAGATTGCTTCTTTAAATCTGGAAAAATAATTCAGTGCACATATTGTGGTAAGAAAGGTCATTTGGAAGAGAAATGCTTCGCAAAGAATGGTTTCCCAAAGGGAAATAAGACCGGGAGAAATAACAGAGGTATGGTGGCTCAGACCAGCTTTGAATATGAGGAAAAACAGTCAAGAGAAAACAATCAGTTAACCGCAGGTTTCACACCACAACAACTGCAACAACTCTCTGAGATATTCAATGGAAAAGGAAAAACTGCCATGTGCAGTTTTTCAGGTAAATCCTTATGTCTTAGTGCAGCTGTTCGTAGTAATAAGTCCAGGGATTTTTGGATTCTCGATTCAGGTGCCTCTGATCATATCTGTTGTGATAAATCAATCATGAATTCTATTATGAAAAATGCTAAGCTGAAGCAAGTAAAAATGCCAGATAATCATATTAAGGTTGTAGACTATATTGGACATGTCCAAATATGTCCTGACTTCAACTTACCTGATGTTCTTTGTGTTGAAGAATTCAGTTTCAATCTTTTATCAGTTCACAAACTGGCTGCACAGTTAAACAGTTTAATCTCCTTTGGAAGTGGGGGTTGTTTTGTGCAGGACCAATTGAAGACTGATTTCATTCAAATTGGAACAGTTAAAGAAGGACTGTACATTTTGGACATCCAGCAGTTCGAGCAATACTACAGCAAGAGAAGGAGTCTTGTGTGTAATTCAATTTCTGTCATCAACAAATGGCACGATAGGTTGGGCCATGTGCCATTAGAAAAATTAAGAAGCCTAGATGTGATAGATAGTATTAGACAGAAAGATGTAGATAAATTTTTCTGTGAAGCATGTAATAAATCAAAGGGACATAGGCTGCCTTTCAGTAGTAGCAGCATAAAAACTACATGTATTTTTGAGATGGTTCACGTAGACACATGGGGCCCCTTTCATGTAAAGACCCACGATGGTTTTTCATATTTTGTTACTATTGTTGAAGATTTCAGCCGCGCTACATGGGTCTATATGATAAAAAATAAAAGTGATGCTTTTCAAGTGATTAAACAATTCGTCCAGTATGTAGAAACTCAGTTTTCTGCAAAAATAAAAGTGATCAGGTCTGATAATGCAAGGGAACTTGGCACCAGCTTAGAAGGAAAAGAATTTTATCAGGGGCGTGGTATTAAACATGAAACGACCTGTCCTAACACGCCCCAGCAAAATGGAATAGCTGAAAGAAAGCATAGATATCTTCTTGAGACAGCAAGGGCTCTATATTTCAAATCCAATGTTCCTCTTGAGTTTTGGGGAGAGTGCATACTCCACGCTGTCTATCTCATTAACAGACTTCCCAGTAAACCAATTAACATGCAAACACCATATGAAATTTTGTTCAATAAGAAACCAGAATATACACACTTAAGGGTGTTCGGTTGCCTGTGTTTCGCAACTATCACCTCCAGAATTGGGAATAAATTCAATCCAAGATCAACAGCTTGTATCTACCTGGGTCAGTCCATGCATCAGAAGGGATATAAATTGCTAAACCTAGAAACCAGAGATATCTTTGTCAATCGAGATGTAGTTTTCTATGAAAATTTGTTTCCTTTCAAACAAATACCAAACCATCTTAATCTTGACTTGAAGAAATACCTTTTACCCTCTGAAATAGAGAGACTGGTCGTCCCTTTACCAGACCAAACCACCCAATCTGTCGAAAATCATCATCCTATTTTTGAAGATTGGGTCCCTGATGTGGTCCAATATAACAACAATCAAGATACACCCACTACAGAGGGGGGCATCGAAGTAGAGGGGGCTCACAATCAATCAGATACCAGTGATGATCAATCTCAAGCTGAACAACAAGCAAATCAGCCACCTGTTTCCAGAAGGTCTGAGCGCATCAGGCATGTTCCCGCACATCTCCAAGATTACCTTCTGGGGAACGTCACAATAAACACGCTCACAGACGTTATTCCGTCTAGATGTATGAGCATTCAGTCCCAATTAGAGAGCAAGACATAACCGAGCCAGAGTCATAAGAAGAAGCAGTATCCAAAGGAGAATGGGTTTCTGCCATGAATGATGAATTACATGCGTTAGAAGCTAACCAAACTTGGGAGCTGGTGGAAGTGTAAAACTAAGAAACCCATTGGTAGTCGTTGGGTATACAAGGTCAAGCTTACATCTGATGGAGGAATTGAGCGCTATAAAGCAAGGGTTGTCGCCAAGGGATACACCCAGAAAGAAGGTATAGACTACCAAGAAACGTATTCACCAGTGGCTAAGATGACAACAGTCCGTTCCTTCCTAGCTGTCGCAGTCAAGAGAGGATGGAAAATTCACCAATTCGACGTTAATAACGCATTTCTAAATGGTGATTTAGATGAGGAGGTATACATGCTCCCTCCAAGGGGATACCTGAAAGAAGGGGACAAACGAGTCTGCAAGTTGAAGAAATCAATATACGGACTAAAACAGTCCTCGAGACAGTGGAATTCAAAGCTTACCAGTTTCCTTGAAATCCTTGGTTATACTCAATCCCTCAACGATTATTCTCTCTTCACTAAAAAGGAGCAAGGCCAGTCCACATACATCCTAGTTTATGTCGACGATATTCTTGCCACGGGGAACACAGTGTAGAAATAAACAAAGTCAAGAAAGAGCTCAACACTGTTTTCAAAATCAAGGATCTTGGTTTAATCCGATACTTTCTGGGAATGGAGTTTTTAAACACCCCAGAGGGAGTGGTTGTCACTCAAAGGAAATTCATCCAGGAAACATTGAACAAGTTCTGCCACTCTGAGTGCAAACCCACTGTCGCTCCTATGGAATACAATTTGAAGTTTGAAGACAACTGCAAACCTCTTGCTGATCCCACTGTATATAGGCAAATTGTTGGAAAATTAAACTATTTGACAAACACGAGACCGGATTTATGTTTTACAGTTCAGTTCTTAAGCCAATTTTCCAGCAGCCCAACAGAAGCTCATCTCAGTGCTGCTCATCATGCCCTTAGATATGTCAAGGGAACTATTGGCTTCGGACTCTTGATGAATAACAGCAGCCTCATCGATATGATCGCCTATTGCGATGCTGATTGGGCTACTTGTTCATCCACCAGAAAATCCGTTAGTGGATTCTTTATTACTTTGGGAGCCTCTCCTATCTCCTGGAAATCAAAGAAACAAAGCACCGTTGCTTTATCCACTGCCGAAGCTGAATATAGGTCGATGAGAAGACTCACAACAGAACTAGCATGGTTAACCAGACTGTTATCTGAACTGGAAGTGCCTACCGTTGTGCCTGTCCCCGTCAAATGCGATAATCAGGCAGCGGTATACATAGCCAAAAACCCTGTGTTCCATGAGAGGACTAAGCACATTGATCTAGACTGTCATTATGTACGTGAGAAGCTGAAACAAGGACTTATTTCAGTGGAGTTTATACCTGGCCGTCTACAGCTCGCGGATCCTTTCACCAAAGTCATTACAGGGAAACAATACCATTCTGTTCTTCCTCAGTTGGGGTTACATGATTATACTGGAATTTTGTAATCTAATCCAATCTCTATGGTCTCGACCCTAGAGCTTGAGAGGGGGTATTAGAATTATATTCCTTTCTTCATAGTTTCCTTCTTTATTTTTAGTTAGTTTCCCTTCTCTAATTAAGTCTAGATTTTAGTTAGTTTCCCTTCCTAATTAAGTCTAGATTTAGTTAGTTTCCCTTCTCTAATTAAGTCTAGATTTAGTTAGTTTCCCTTCTCTAATTAAGTCTAGATTTTATTTCCTTATTCGATATCTCTTTTCTCCTATATATATGTACCCATTCTTTTCATATAGAAGCAAGTAATAAGAAAGACATTCTTTCTGTATCTCCACACTCCATCTTTCTCGATCTGCTCTCTCCCTCTTTCTCGCTATAGAATACAACTACCGATTCACAGCAATCCAACATTGATTTTATTAACTGAATTATACAACTAAATTATCAACTGAATTATTTAATAAGAAACAATATATATTAAAAATATATAGTTGGATTATCTATATATCCCCAAAACTATTGTACTATTAAAGACCACGTACGAAAGATCTTTGAAAGAACGAACCCGGTACTAATTTGATCGAATGAATGAATGAAATTCGCTAGCTATTTGTAGTAGCAGACTAGTTGTTGTTGTTGTAGCAGTGATTGTTTAGGTAAATGAAGCTCTGTCATGTCATCATCCCCACATTCGTAGGATGTAGCCTATCAGGGAAGAACCCTGTTAGTTATGATTTATGAATGACCCCCCTTCCATGCCTTTTTCTCACTTTAATGACCAATATTTCTACTTTTACATTTCATATTGTATCAATAGAAATTTAGCATAACATTTGCTCTGTTATTATTCGTTACTCTACCTCATACCAAAATGAAAAGTTCTTATCATAAAAGAAAAATGGAGGAACTGTAACTTAATATGAAAGCTAGAACACCTAAGAAGAATAGATGAAAATGACATAAATGAAAGAAAAAAACATGAGATAATTTACCAGCCACTTGTATGAAAAAGAGAGAAAAAATTGGGATATCACTAGAGGCCACATAATTAGGAAAACAGAAGAAAAAAAAAGATATGGCACCTACAAGTACAATATTATATTGGTGGCTATGGCGAAATTAAACTGTTAGACCACACCATTTATCATTAATTCATACCACAAGAACACTGAACCTGCTCACTGATATTTTTTGTTTCCACCAAGAAGCAAAATTTGAAAGTAAGGATAAAAAAATTAATAGTGCTTGTTTTTTTGAGGAACAATTAATAGTGTTGGGTGTTTTTTTTTTTTATCATGGGGTGCTACCGAAGTAGCAGGATACCAAAATTGGTACAGAGTAGCAGAATACCAAAACTGGTATGAGAACAGCTGATAAAAAAATCAGCCAAGGTGGAAATCACAACCTGACAGACAGAAAAAACCAGAAACGCATTACAGTAGAGATTTTAGAATTGTGCAATTGATGAGAGTTCCCATATGTCCCTGCAGTCCCGTCCCACTGATATTCCACTCCAAAATTTGTAGTTTAGTTGAAGTAGCCACAGCATCCCAGTCAATCTCCTTCTGCTCAAACAAGAATTTGTTACGGGCCTGCCAAATGTTGTATGTTGCATGTAGAAAAGTAGACCTCCAAGCTTTCCTAGATCTGGCATTTGGTGCACTACTCCACCAGTAAATCAAGCTTTGCTGAACATCATTTTGCAAAATTAATTCCACACCCCACCATTTACACAGCAGAACCCACAGAGGGCGAGAGCCCAAGCAAAGCAGAAACAAATGGACAGCAGTTTCCATGACCCTGTTACATAAAGGCCACATGGATTCATTGATTGATGCCAGATTCATTCCAAAAAGTTTCTCTCGAGTAATCAGTCCATTATTTACCAACAGCCAATTGAATATTTCTACTCGCGGAGGAGCTGCTCTGCTCCAAATGAATTTATGCCAGCTTGGAGGAGCAGTGACATTCTGTGATACAATGCTCTCATAGCAGCTTTTCACAGTAAAGGCTTTACCCTTACCTGTAATCCATCCCAGCCTATCCGCATCTGAAGTGGTCAAGAAATCAACCTGATTGATCTGGTTTAACATTTGGTGAACCTCTTCAACTTCATACACAAAAAGTTCCCTGCGCCAGCTCAATTGCCAATCCCAAGTTGACCCAGTCCAAGCGCCCATTTCATTTATTCGCGCTGTTTTTAGGTTGCTTGCCAGAAACAGCCTGGGAAATCTATCCCGAAGGAGAAAATCTCCGGCCCAGGCGTCAAGCCAGAATCTGGTTTTATCTCCATTACTCACCAGCCATCGGAGGTTACATGATAGGACATCCTGAATTCGAGCACCCCAGGATCCGATAGTCACAATGGCATTCCAGGCGCCTCTACGCCTTTGTCCTGTCCAACTCACATCTGAAATTGGCAGTTCAATACTAATGCCATAGATGCTAGCAATGCATTTTCGCCACAGCTTTGTTTCGTCGTCTTGGTATTTCCACCACCATTTTAACATAAGTGCCGCATTCTTGGCTTCCAAATCACATAGACTAAGACCTCCCAATGTTTTTGGTTTAGTTAAGGAGCTCCACCTGATGGGAGCAATCCCTTTACTACCCCCATGATTCCACAGAAACTTTCTTTGTAGGCTGTTAATTTGCTTGATGACCTCTTTGGGCATGCGGAACATACTCATATAGTAAACGGGGATGCTTTCCAAAACTGGCCTCATAAGGACAAGTCTCCCGGCCCGGGATAATGACGAAGCTTTCCAGCTGGCAGGCTTCTTTTCTACCTTCTGAACCACTGGTTTCCATGTACTGGTCAGACGGGGGTTGGCCCCAAGCGGGAGGCCCAAGTACTCCGTTGGTAAGTCTCCGAATTGGCAGCCCAGAATATCAGTAACCAGTGATTTATCATTCTCATCCAGATTTACTCCAAACACCTTGGACTTCATCCAATTTATCTCAAGCCCAGACATATCAGCAAAGAGCGTAACCACATACTTAATAGATTCAAGATCACCTTTTTCCGGAATCCCGAAAATAACAGTGTCATCCGCGAATTGTAAATGCGACATCCTTATGTCATGGACCCCTACTGCAATACCTTGCCTATCTCCCTGCTGTACCGCCAAGTCTAGCATCCAGCTTAGCGCCTCAGCTGCAAGAATGAAGAGTAAGGGGGACAGCGGGTCCCCTTGACGCAGCCCCCTCCTTGGCTTGAACGTCGGGGTCGGAGACCCATTCACCAAGACTACGATTCGAGGGGTAGTGATGCAGGTGCTAATCCATTCCTTCCAAACAGCCGGGAAATTATACAAGTCTAGCATCTTCATAATAAAACTCCAACTCAAACTGTCATACGCTTTACGGAAATCGATCTTGAGAATAAAGCCTTTTTTCCTTCGCGATTTGAGCCAATAGATTATTTCATTTGCCACCAATGGCCCTTCCATGATATGCCTTCCTTTCATAAAAGCTGTTTGGGTCTCACCCACCAGTTGGTTTATAACAGAGCTTAATCTGTTTGCTAAGAGTTTGGCAATGACTTTATATATACATCCAATAACACTTATTGGGCGAAAATCATCAAGCTCAGAAGCATTTGGTTTTTTGGGAATAATTGTGATCCACGTAGTATTAATACCTTCCGCCATGAAATTATCAGCAAAGAATTTTCTGACTTCCCCGGTAAAATCCTTTCCCACCACATCCCACATGTTCTTGATCGCATTGAAATTAAAACCGTCATAGCCCGGGGCCTTTGAGCCTTCACAATCCCATACCGCCCTCTTGATCTCCTCATCCGTTGGTCTTCTCACTATCAATAGCTGATCTCCTTGGGATAGTTTCGGCCTGCTGCCTGCGAACGGAAAACTTCCGGAAGCAAAATCCACCCGGTACAGCTCTTTGAAATACCTCCTTATCTCAGACCTTATCATTCCTGGGTTGCATGATAATCTCCCATCTATAATCAGCGCAGAAATTCTATTGTTGTTCCGATTGATTGTGGCCTTGCGGTGGAAATACTTAGTGTTACGGTCTCCCGCTCTAATATGCTTCTCTCTTGACATCTGCTGCCAATACCGCTCCTCCATCTGGAGAGTTTTCCCCATCTCCTGTCTAACTTCACCTCTTTTCTGGATACTTAATTCACTGCCCCGTTAGTTTCATCAGTCTGGTCCAAACGTTTTAACTCTTCTGTCTGTCACTCCAGCAGGGAATTAATTTTTCCAAACACTTCCGTGTTCCACTTTCTCAGTATGGGTTTCAATGCTTTCAATTTCTGATGCATCTGTCTCCCTGCCAATTTTTGCCATTCCTCTCGAAAAAAGGAACTAAATTTTTCGTCCTCCAGCCAAACATCCAAAAACCGAAACGGTTTGGGGCCCCAGTCAACATCTTGGATCTGCACCCACATAAATCTATGATCTGATAATTTCCACGGTTGGCCTCTTAGAACTGTATGTGGGAATTCCACAAGCCACTCATTGGAGCAAAAAGCTCTATCAATCCTGCTCATGAGTCCTGTTCTCACCCAGGTATATTTACACCCTTTTAAGTCCAATTCTACTATCTCCATGTTTGCAATCCAGTTATTGAAATCACGCATGGAGTTGGTCACCACTGCTGCCGATCCACCTTTTCTTTCCTCACCTCTTCTTACCTCATTAAAGTCTCCTACGATCAGGACTGGACAAGTAATAGATACCTTGAGGTCGCTTAATTCTTGATATACTTCCCGTCTACCTTCGGCCGTGGTGGGGTTATAAACAAATATTATCACCCCTTGAAATTGATTTTGTTTCAGCTGTACCTCCATTGCTATCCACCTATTTCCTTTTGCCTTTTCACATGCAGTTATCTCATTGGGTGACCAAGCAATTATAAGCCCACCAGAGTGCCCTGTTGCATATACTTCAGTCCACTCAGTTGACTTACCTGCACCCCAGAGATTTCGCTTTTTGTTGCAAGGATTAGTGTGATGGGTCTCCAAGAGCCCTATCATCGCTGCTTGCGTCTTCTTCAGTTCTTTCTTCACAAGAGCCCATTTCTCCGCTCTTTTTGTTCCTCTGATGTTGTGGAATGCTATTCCCTGGACCATTGCCGTTTCCTTTCCTACCCTTCTGTTGGTTTTTGAGGATTCGATCAATATTTGCTAGGGACTTAGCAGGGAAGGGGGATGTGATTCTCAATCTTTGGCCATACTTAAAACACCTCCTAGCCTCCGCAGAGATAATTTGTTTATGATTCGTAACTTTTCTACCTTGCCGCGGGGGATTTGGCATCGGTTTGCCTGATGCCTTTTGTGGGGACAGAAGTACGTTTAAATGAATTCCCTCCAGAGTCTCGCCATTTACTGGGGTGGGATATCCATTATTGGGCACATTAACATAGCCCACGCATATGGACGGGGAGTCAGACGCTGTTTGTGAATATTGGGCCCCAGCAGTCCGTTCTTGCATATCATTAACAGCAGGCTCCGACGTTTGGTTTGCAGACTGATCTGAACCAATCGGGCTCATGCGCCCATTCTGTTCCTCCTCATTACTACTTTCATCCCAACCTTTACTACTGGTGTCCCCCTCACCAGACTCCCCTACGTGGCCCGTTCCTGCTTTCCTCAAGCCATCATTTATTTTTCCTTTTGGTGAAATATGACTGTTCGTTACATCTTCTACAATAATTCGGTCGCCTGAATTTATTTCTTGCGAGTATCCTTGTATGTTCCCCATGCAAAAAGAACCTTCCTTCGACAAGTACCACATAATCATTCTACACATCCCAATGAAAAGTTCTGTCTCTTTCTTGCCCCAGACGTGAGGAGCACGTGCATTATGCGCTTCGCCGGTCGGTGCCAGTTTAGCCGCCCCGGGAATATCAACCTCCGCCACTTTCGCCGACGCCGTCGGGTCGGGATCCTTCTCTGCCCTTACTGACCCAGCTCTTGCTCCCAAGTCCTCTTTCCAGACTTCAATAACACCAACTGTGGATCTCATATTATCAAACAGTATATCCACTTCTTCGTTAATGATTTTGGGGGTGTTAGTCTCCAGTTTGACGAAAAATTCCAGGCTTTCTGGTAATATATTCATGTCTGTTTCGATCTCTATTATCTCCCCAGAGCCCGACAGTACAGCTCTGACTGAATCCTCGGACCACGCTTGCGGTGGGAGTCCTCTAATTGTCACGCTTACTATACGGTTACTTTGCGCACCACCATCTTCCCAGCACCCAATCTCCCATAGATTCTTGTTCCATTTGCCATTTTGCATAAAGCGCTCTTGATCTCCTTTCGAGTAGAAAACCACCAAGAAGTCGTAGGCTGAAGAGCTCACTATATGCTCAAACCTTTCATTCCCGGCAAGACCCTCCTTAACTCCTTCAATCGTGGTTTTTAGTTTCGATCTTATTTTAATGCTTCTGTCCATGCACGAAATTAAAACCCCAGACGGTGTTAGCTTTACGAGGTCGTCCTTGGAACGCTTATCCACAAGAACTGTTACTGGCTGTGGAGGTCGGGGCTGAGGCATCTCCTGGTTCTCAGTACCTGTTTGTCTTATCTCCGGGGGGAACGAAGTTGAGTATGAGAAGTGGGTATGGGGCTTCTTCTTTCGCAAAGGCCTAACAAACTGGGTGCTCAGTCTTCTCCCATCTACCCATTGTCCGTTGGTAGCATAAATGGCTTGGTCAGCTTGTTGAAAGCATTCAAACTCAACGAACGCATATCTCGAGTTTGTGGCTATGCGCCTTCTGGCTGGTCGAGTCAGGCCCACGATTCTCCCATGGGGTGCGAAAGTCTTCCACAATGTCCCTAGCGTCGTGTTGTCTTGAATGTTGTCCACAAACACCGTTTTTGAACCCTGGGAGGGGGGTCGAGACGAACTAGGGCCCTGCATTACTACCGGTCAGAAGCTTGTTTCAGAGGGGCTGGTGGGCTGTGTTGGTTTGACGGGGAAGATGTTGTGTCTGGCTATTTCGGAGGAGGGGCGGAGGACGTTGAAAATTGGGTGCTTTTTGGCCTGACGACGGAGACGAGACAGTGGCTGGCTGTTTAGGTGGTTACACGGTGGCTGAAGACACGGCGACATACTGGGAAGGGGGTTTCTGGGACGTGGGAGGAGAGAGGTGGGAGGGTTTCATCGTTTGTGATGTCCAAAAACTGCTTCTAAGACGAGAAGAATAGTATTGGGTGTTGTTTCTAAAATGGAACAGTAGTACTGTTTGTAGTTATAATAGCAGTAGTATAGTGTTTTTTTTTTGAAAACTCAAGCAACATATTTCTCATTAACCATTACAGAGCTTTGAGATACAATTTGGGATAGATCCAATCCAAAAAAATTCATCATGACCACCCCTTCCTAAATTTGCTATGACATGTGCATCCACATTGTCTGACCTTCTAATGTGATCAAAGCACAAAATTTCAAAAGCGCTCCTCAACCTGAGAGCATCTTGAAGCAATACACTAGCGTAAAAACCTACATTCTCTTTACCCTTACAATTGTTAAGATAATTTACAACCGAGAGACAATCAGACAACAACAAGATCTTAGTTACCCCCATTCTAATAGCTAACTTGAGCCCAAAAAGAAGTGCTGAAGCTTCAGCTGCTACCGGCGTGAATTCAGCCCCATGACCCTTGACTCCAACAGCTAGCAAATCTCCCTTCATATTTCTGCACACTGCTCCCACTCCTGCACTTCCTTCTGCAGAGCTTCCATCAACATGAATGACAACCATATCATGGTGAAGATGAGAAGGTACTGATTTAACAAGTTGTGATGTAGATAGAGAAGAGCATTTGCGATCAGAAGCTGAAGCACAAGCTACATCTAGAAAAGACTGGGCCAACTCGTAACCCCATTCCATATTTTTCACTTTTCCATGCCGATATAAGCACCTGGAGTACCAAATCTTCCATAACAGCAAAGAGATATTAGTAATAAAGTGAAGACTTTCGCACAAGCAGAGTTTGAAGAACCAATCCTTGATTTCAGCATCAGTTCGAATACTCATAGGACATTCTATATCATTTCTTTCCCACAAGAGAGAAACATTGCTGCAACTAAAGAAAATATGAGGCATGTTTTCAATCTGGCCACACATATCACATCTCAAATCAGACCCATTCCCAAACCTATGAGATAAAATTGTTTTGCAAGGGAGGAACCCATGTAATAATTTCCAAGCGAACAAATTCACCCTTGGGGGTAGGTTACATTTTTTAATTCTACTCATTACAAGTCCCAACGCATTACAACTTGAAGATGTAGTACCATCTTTTTTTCAGCCATAGCCAAGTGGTAAGCAGACTTCACAGTAAAGTGGTTGTTTTTTGTTAGTCCCCAACCCCACTGATCCTTCTGAGATCTCTCCCCTAACGGCATTGCTAAGATCAATTTAGCATCTTCGGTATTGAACCAACTATCTATACATTCCTTTTTCCATTGTCTTGAGCTTTGGTCAATCAGCCAGGACACCTTTCCCTCATTTCTAATCTCAGGTGGCATACTCCACAGAAATGGGATTCCCCCTGGTTTTCCCATCACCCATCGTGCACTAAGCTTTGTATCCCGCCCGTCACCAATCAATCTCCATGCCCCTTTTTTAACAAGATTGATAACCCCATATAGGGCTCTCCAGACCGGGCTTGGGCGAGAGCCAAGAGATGCATTCAAAATAGTAGTCGAGCTGAAATATCTCGCCTGAAGTAATCTTGCAACTAAAGAGGATGGGTTTTGAAGAATTCGCCATACTTGCTTTGCCAGAAGAGCATCATTGAAACTAGATAAATTCCTAAACCCAAGCCCTCCCTGCTTCTCCCCCAAACACAGCTTGTCCCACTTTGCCCAATAAATCCCTCTTTTTTCCTGTTTACCATTCCACCAAAATCTAGCAACAGCCGATTGAATCTCATGAAGAATAATTTTTGGGATCTTAATAACACTCATAACATAGGTTGGGATCGCCTGAATAACACTCTTAATCAGAACCGACCTGGCAGCCTGGGACACTTGCCTATCCAGCTATGAATTCTTTGGACAATTCTATCCCGGATGTAATTAAAGATAGCTCTTCTATTCCTGCCCACTTTACTAGGGAATCCCAAATAAATCCCCAGATCTTGCACTTCCCTAATCCCAAAGCAAGCACTAATCTCATTCCTCAATATTCCATTTACCCCAGAAGAAAACATCAAACCCGATTTGTCCACATTGACACATTGTCCAGAAGCTTCACTAAAATCATCAATGAGATTTTTAATCTGATAGGCATTCTCCCTAGATGCTTCCCCAAATACCACACAATCGTCAGCGAAAAAGAGATTATGGATATCAAAACCTAACCCTCTTACAGATACACCCTTCGTGACACCCGACAAACCAGCCACTTTTAGGCTAGAAGAAAAAGCCTCCATGCAGCAAAGGAAGAGGTAAGGAGACAAAGGATCTCCTTGCCTAAGACCCCTTTGAGGACAAAAGACTCTCCCTGGATATCCATTTATAAGCACAGCCATCGATACAGTTGTGATACACTTCCTGACATTGTTAATCCAATTGTGATGGAACCCCATACTAGCCAGCACATCAAGCAGGAAACCCCATTCAATTCTATCAAAAGCCTTTGACATATCCACTTTCAAGGCAAAACTTCCTCTTTTTTAGCCCTTGAGATACGCATGGAATGGAGAATTTCATGAGCTACAATTATATTATCACTAATAAGACGCCCCGAAATAAAAGCAGATTGGTCGAGGGAGATAATCTCATTCATAAACCCCTTCACTCTATTTACCAACACCTTTGAAATAACTCTATAAATTGTATTGCACAAAGATATAGGGCGAAAATCTCTCATGGAAGTAGCACCTTTCTTTTTTGGAATGAGAACTATATGTGTATGATTAAGACCATTTGGCATAGAATTTGAATTTAGAACACTCAAAACAGTATCAATAAAATCATCATGTATAATATCCCAAAAAGAGTTAAGAAAAGTACCATTCATCCCATCGGGGCCTGGCGCTTTATTTGGATGCATCCCTTTCAAAGCTTCCATCACCTCTTCCCGCTGATATGGTTGCCCAATTTGCTGATTTATTTCATCTGTCACTCTATTCTCAACACAAGCCAAGAGGTGATGATTTGGTTCAGGGTTTGAAGTGGTAAAGAGAGAAGAGAAGTAATTTCTTGCCACACCCTCAATTCCATCCCATGAATACTGCATTACTCCATCAACATCACTAAGGCAGTAGATGGTGTTATTTCTATTCCTTGCCCTCATTCTACTATGAAAGAAACTCGAATTTCTGTCCCCTTCCGTCAACCAGGTTTGTCTAGCTCGCTGTTCCAGTATAGTGTTTTCTATATAGTCAAGATTGAGAGTCCTTATATATAGGAAATCTAGTCAGATAGAGAGACATAATTTGATTGTCTTACGCCCTTTGTTCTATGTTTTACGTTTCGTACTAGTACTTCATTTAAGCTGAAAATGATGATGATAATGATATTGTTACTATTTTTCTTGTCTACAATATCAGATAATGCATAGGTAGATAGATAGGTGTTGTACGTAGCATCATCCCAATGGAAGCCCATTGATTTTTTGTACATGGAAAGGACACCCGTCCAAAATTATTAAAAGAAGTCTCTAATGGACCCATACATATATATTATTATTATTATTATTATTATTATTAAAAGAAGAATTTAATTGTTTTGATTAAGTTGTATAGGTAGTAGCTAGCTAGCTAGATATGGGATGGGATGACCAATATTATAGTATCTAATCTAGAGATGCTGATCAGTTTTTGTCTAAATATGGCTTAGTTTATTTGTTGAATTAAATTGTTATTAAATCCTACCAGTTTATATATTGTTCTCCTTCTCGTTCATATCTGAAGCATGCCCCAAGCGCTTCTCTAACACACATGATTAATCCAAACATGATTAATCCAAATATGGCAGAAGAACACACTCACGCAAGCAACCAAAGCAGACAAGGAAACAGACATCAAGGATAGAATGATCTTAATTTGTGATAGTATTTCTCTCTTTCTGTTTGCTATTTATAGTTGTCTGAATGGCAGACTAACTATCCAAGCAACTAATCAAATTATTACATATGTCACGTATGCTATTTAGCTACAAAGTAACAACTGAATACAATATATCATTTACTGTAACAACAACACATCAATTACCAGTGATCTATAGCATCAATTAATAAAAAATCGGTTACAATTTCCGAAATTCCCATCTCAATTTTCGGAACCTTTTAATTAGGGTTAGAAAACTACCTCCTGCAGAAATTGAAGAGAATCTAGCGCAAAGACAATGCAGGAAGTTGTTGAGCAGTGGGGGGAACTCGCGGCGGCCGGAAAACTAGGCGGAGGCGCTGTTGAATCCTTGATTTCACTGGGAATGGAGCTCTGGTTCGCGGAGAAGAAGAAGTATCGAGCAGCGCAGAGAAAAGAAAGAGAAAGGAGGAAGAAAGGAAGAAACGTCGGGTGAAATATGTTAAAGGATTAGCGACGGACTATTCCGTCGCAAACCCGTTGCAAAGAAAACGAAAACGACGCTGTTTGAGTAAGTTGGATCGTGCGGGAAAGAAACAAAACGACATCGTTTTGTTTAAAAATTAGCAACGGATTGCTGTCCATCGCTAAACTCTTTTTTTCTAGCAGAATTAGCGACGGAATACAGTCTGTCACTATTTTAACCATCACTAATTCTGTAACTAATGGGCTGTTTTCTAGTAATGGTAAATTACAAATTCAAATCGTGATATATTGTAAATATGAGTTTTGGTGTGGACCAGACTTGATCGCTTACTTTTACGATCACTTAGAGATACCCTGCTCTAGTTTCGAGTTATTATATCTGCAACTTCCATTATTACAAGATATCGAGGAACTTTTTTTAAATAAAAGAGATTTTCTACACATTTTCAATAAAGCAAAGCTTTGCTTATTAAACAATAATGAGTCTTAGCTACAACTATATGTAGTCATCTTTGGCTATATTTTTTATGGTACAGTTTGTGTAGAACAAATGTACATGTTTTATAAGTTTGTTGGACAGTTTATAAAGTTAGTATGTACATTTAGTACAGATTCAGAAATATCACAATTCATTGTATACATGTACATCAGTACAGTTTTGAATGATCAAATGTACAGTTTTCAATGACTGCATGTACATATATGTAGCTATCTATAACTACATGTAGTTGTAGCCAAGAAATTGGGATTAAACAATAACGTTATAGGTAGTGCCCATCAAGGATTGTTCCGGAACTTTTATCTAGCAGCTGCTTCTCTCTTCATTGTCTCATTGTCCTCTCACCCGCGAGCAACAACAATCAGCTATGGAAAGCAAGCCCAAGAAATTCAGTTTCGAACGAGAAGGATTGCTTCAGAACCATGAACTTTACACTGTAAGTAGTTCCCTGTAATCCGATGCCAGTCCTCATCCTCTATTTAATTACTTTCTTTTTACACTGGTGCCTATTGCGCGCAGTACTTGCTAAAGACGAGCGTGTATCCCCGTGAACCTGAGATCTTAAGGGAACTTCGAGAAACCTCCGCCAGTAAGCACGAAAGGGCTCACATAGGGACATCTCCGGACACTGGGAGGTTCATTAGCTTGCTGCTGCAAGTGGCGAACGCGAAGAAGACCATTGAGGTTGGAGTCTTCACGGGCTACTCTCTCCTCCTCACCGCCCTTGCGCTCCCGGAAGACGGCTTGGTAATTGGGATAGATATTGATAGGAAAGCCTACGAAGAGATTGGATTGCCGTTTGTTAAGAGATCCGGTGTGGAACAGAAGATTCAGTTTGTTGAATCGGCAGCATTACCTGCTCTCGACAACTTGCTGGATACAGAGGTACAGTTTTTTATTTGATAATTAAATGGCCTTGTATTTACATTATCATATCATTTAGCTATACGGTTTTACTGGAATTTTATGACGCCAAAACTGATATCATGTATTTTCAAATTAATTTATATCTATGAAATAAAATGTAAATTCTTCTCCGGTAGTCAATATATTTATATTTGAACATTTAATTTTTTGAAATACTATATAAGTAATAAGATATATTTATATTTTAAATAATAAATCTACATTTTAGAAGATTGATTTTCAAGTTTATAAAAGTTATATTTTTCTACTAAGAATTGTATTTATACTGTTAGCATACCTATAAGCAAAACTTAGTGTAAATATATTGATTGTTAACAAAATACTAGTATATTTTAATATAAAGAAAGATGTAAAAATTATTAAAGTTAGGAAAACATAGTGATTAAAAAAATGTAAACGATTAAAACGGATATCCATTAACCGAAGTTTGAAATAAAATACGGTGTTCGGTTATTTCGGTTATAACTGAATTTAACTATATTTGTTTTAACCGATAACTATTTTTTATGTTACACTAATAACCATTAACTGCCCCATAATTGAAGTTTCTGAAATCACCGAACTTTCTAAATATCAAAATAACTGAACTTTCTAAAATAACAGAAATAATTCATTTTTTTAATTAACTGAAATAATAAAATCAATACCTAATTGGTGAGTAGTGAAATATTAGATAAAATTATTAAATTATAAAAATATTTTTATTAAAATTCGATTATTATGAATAACTAAAGTTTGAATTTTAATATCCGTTAACCTAACTATATTTTATTACAGATAACTCTAAATAACTAAACTTTTGTAAAACTGTTAAAAAATACGTGATCAAGCCAAAAAAAATATGATCATTTTGGATAACCAAAATAACCTCCCATTTACTCACCCCTAGAATAGACAAAGAACACTTGCCCACTGATTAATATAGTGGAAATTGATCATTAACTAATGGTAGAAAATGATCTAATAATAAAAACAATCGTATTCTATAATTGTGATGTATGGGCACAAAATATGGTTCCCATGACATGAGTCACTTTTTTAGGTTCGATAAGGGGATGAGTTCCTGTTACAATCATACTATTCCCAATCGAGACTGCAGGTATCAATATATTTCAACTGGCAGTCATTACTGATTTGTTTATTAGTTTGCTCCGACCTAAATTTCGAGCTGTCTCGGCTTGAGAATATGATCACGTGATCAGAGCCACCAACTAATCCCTCTCCACCACAATCTTCAAAGATCTCTATCAACTACATAATCTAGAATACGGACAAAATAAGTTCTCCATTCTACTAATTAGCGCACGGATTATGTGACAGATAGTAATTGTTCGTCGCTGACGGAAGATAAAGATAATAATCACCGTTCAATTCATCATCGTCTAGTACAGATGGACTGTTGTTTTTCTTTGTCTAATTAATTAAGATGCGATGTCCATCACTTATCTCAGTTTTTTTTATCTTAACTAAATGTTGCCACTATGTGTCAATTTATATTTTATTTTGAAAAGTTTATTTTTATCGTTTGAAACATTTTCGATAATATGGAAATTGGTTGAATAATTTTTTTTTTCTTTTACAATAATTGGTTGAAAATATTGCATCATATTATTTGTAATAATTTATCTATAAAAATGTAAATTTTATTAAAAATAGAAAATAAAAAAGAAGCCAAAGTACAGTCTACAATCTTGTGTCCGACTTTATCAACGAGTGATTTTAAACCCTAAACCACAAACCTAAAAACCATCATGAGAAAGCTAAAAAAAATACTCAACACCTCACACGCTAAAAACCACCTTAGGAATGCTAACCATGGTTAATGAATACATAAAATTATCATGGATACATAAAAACCATGGATAATGAATATGTAAAATTAGCTCCAACAACTTCATCGTTTCCAAATGTTTATAACCATCAGGTTTATCATTTAATCACTCTGTAAACTGATAAATACTAGAAAATATTCTTATACACAATGATTCGATGAGAACGGCCAAGGGAAAGATGTATAATAGTTAGTGTCATCTTTCTTGAATATTAGAACGAAAAGATTCCTTACCTAATAAGAAACTAGTGGTATGGAAACGATTATAGAAGATTGTGTACATTTTCTAATCATTTTTGTGGAAACGTTTATAAGCTATCGTGGACACGTAAAAACCAAGATTAATGAATACGTAAAATCGACTCCAAGAACTCAGTTTATCGTTTCCAAACATTCATAGCCTTCGTTCATCAATCAGCCACACTCTCTAAATTGATAAATGCAAAGAAAATATTCTTACACACCATGGTTCGATAAGAATGGTCAAAGAAAAAGATATCACACTTAGTGTAATCATTTCTACAACAGTGATGGAAACGATTATATAAGACGATGTACATGTTTCCAATCATCAGTGGAAACATTTATGTGTTATTGAGGATACATATAAACCAATATTAACGAATACGTAAAATTGAATCCAACAACTCAGTTTATCATTTTCAAACATTTATAGTTTAAATAGTGATGGAAACGATAATAGAAGGTTGTGTACATTTTTTACGTAAAACCCAAGGTTAACAAATATGTAAAATCAAATCTAACAACTCACTTTATCATTCATTCAAAACGTTTATAGCCTTCAGGTTTCTCAAATAGCCAAGCTCCATAAACTAAAAATTGGTAAGAAAATATTCTTATACACAATGGTAAGATAAGAATGGCCAAAAGAAAAGATATATAACGGTTAGTATTTTCTTTCTCATTATAGCAGCGGAAACAATTATAGAAGGTTGTGTACATGTTCTTAATCATCAGTGGAAACATTTATAAATTATCTTGAATACGTAATAACCAAGGTTAACGAATATGTAAAATCAATTCCAACAACTCAGTTGATCGTTTCCAAACGTTTATAGCCTTCACGCTTATCAATAAGTCAAACTTTGTAATTTGATCAATGCTAAGAAAATATTCTTATACACAATGATTCGATAAGAACGACAAACGATAATACATAATAGTTTGTGTCATCTTTTTCAAAATAGTGATGAAAACAATTATAGAAGATTGTGTAAATGTTTCCAACCATCTTGTGAAAACGTTTATAAAATTATGTGGATACGTAAAAACCAAAGGTTAAACGAATACATAAAATTGACTTCAACAACTCAGTTTATCATTTTCAAAAGTGTATAGTCTTCATGTTTATTAATCAGTCAAGCTCTATAAACTGATAAATGATAAGAAAATATTCCTATACATAATGATTCGATGAGAACAGCCAAGGAAAAAATATATAACGGTTATTGTTATCTTTTTTATAATAGTGATGGAAACGATTATAGGAGATTGTGTAAGGTTTCTAATCATCAGGGAAAAGATAAACGTTAAACCATAGACCCTAAAGTTTAGAACGAGTTAAAAAAAGATTACTCTACACTAGACATTCTAAAAATCACCATAGGAGAGTTAAAACGTCGAATACTTAATGGTTTGTAGTGGTGGTGGAGGTGACATAATAATTAGCTTTATCGATTATTTGAAATTATCAATATTATTTTGATTTATTTAAAAATTAATATTATTTTGATTGAATATGAATTAAATTTTAGAAAAGTCAAAATAATACAAGTACGCAGTTGAAAATATTTTTCTTAGAAACAAAACCCAAGTTGATAACTCTAAAAAGTAAAAAAAATATTAGTTACTCCTTTTTATTTTTTCTACTTTCTTGAAAGAGCAAAAAAACTTGTGCAAACTCAAATTATAAACTAACTAAGTAATTATATCTTTACATTGTAGTTTGTCCGTGATAATATATGTATATATATATTGTGCTTTTACTTTAAGACTAAGAACAAGTCTTTATTTCTTAAAAACCAAGAAAATAAAACCTATCTTTATTTATGAGTAAGTTGTTCATATTTGCTGAAGGAGAATTTCTTTTTTCGTATATTATAACTGCACTTGAGATTAATTAAAAACTTGATATGTTGAGAGAGAAGGCGGGTTGGACCAAAGAGAAAAGAAGAGGAGACGGTTCCACGCTTCTCTAAAAAAAAAAAACCATATAGATGTAATCAAATATACAATACATTAATCGATGGTGGAGGATGAGTCCGTCACAGACGGAGATTTACCATCCGTCACCAAACTCCAACCGCTACTAATTAATCTCTTATCCGACACGCAATTTGAGAAAGATTTTTTATTCATAATAGACTGATTAACTGTGGTTTGTTCTTAACAAGAAAAAACTGTGGTCAGGTCGGAGCTTGAGAGGAAATGACAAACGTTTCTTCAATATTTTATGTTAGGCTAATTCCGATGAAGACAGCGGATTCGACTTTGCATTTGTGGATGCCGACAAGATCAATTATAACAACTACCACGAGAGATTACTGAAGCTAATCAAGGTCGGTGGAGTTATCCTCTACGACAACACCCTATGGGGAGGCAATGTGGTGCGGCCGGACGACGAGCCGGATGTGTTCTCGGAATATACAAGACCCAACAACTGCAGGAAACACGTTATCCAGTTTAACCAAGCACTGGCTGCCGATCCTCGTGTCGACATCTCTCAGATTCCTCTCGGTGATGGCGTCACTCTCTGCCGGAGACTTTACTAGCAACTCTATACCAGTTTCAATATAATGATATTTGAACCTCATCCTTTAAAAGTTTAAATTACCCTCAATGCTTGACTCACCGTCACCCTCTGTCACCACTGTAAGAGCAAATCTACTAGTATGTTTAATTCTTCTTTCCCGGCCGTCGGTAAGCTTCATCGACTGTTAGGCATCCACAGCCGTGTCCATTTGTCTCTCTTTGTCTCCATAAGAAAATAAAAATGCTGAAGCCTGAATCCGTCGTTTTTCTTGCGCCTTGGTGAAAATATTTACTAGTATGTAAATTACACTAAGCTTACTTGGGGTGAGTTAATATTACATATATTCAATATATCGGTCAACCCTTTCGAGATAAGGGTTTCTTACAGTAAATTTCAAAAAACTATAAATATGTTTACTTAAATACTAGTAATATCTTATGGGTTTTATTAGTGAGGTTTTAATGAGACTTCCCTTGTTCTCAGATGAGGTAGGTTGTAAGTTTATTTTTAATGATGCCTCCAGGCACTTAATTATAAAAAAATACTAATATCTTCTAATTTGACAAGTTATCCCTTAATATGTTAGATTTTCAATCAGTGTGTCATATTCATTGTTTTGGTCATAGGAAGGAGAAATAAGTGATTCAAAAATAGAGATAGATAAGTGGAAAAAAATTATGGGTGTGGTTGTGTTTTAAATATTGACCGATATGACAATGTGATGTGAAGAGATTGCTGGGTCGAAATGAATTAATGCCTAAACAAACATATTTATAGTAAGGGGCTCACTGCTAGGAGCTCATACCTCAAGGGGGCTGATAGATATATTGGTAACTTGAAAATGCTAACTTGTAATATCGTCAAACCTGGGGGGCCTTAGAGAAATTTACTGTAGTTTAATATTGACTATAACTTTGCAACAATAATAAATAGGGAAATGTCATGAAATGTCACCATATTTTTAGCAAATTCATGAAATACCTAAAATAAGAAGAAAGTCACAAAATACCACCACTACTACAAAAAGTACAGATAATGACATTTTTTTTAACCCACTTAATAAAGTGTAGTAAATTTTTTAATATAACTACTCTATTTAGTTACACTGATTTGTGTAGAACTATATAATAAGAGCTTATGTTAAATTTAGGTACAAATATGTATATATAAAATACAAAGATCTCTAATATCTCTACATCAATTATGAAGACACTTATAAGTGGAGAAAATTAACTTTCCACATTTTATTTGTGTATAAAATTTGAACTTAAAAGTGTGGGCATATGCCAATTATGTAGTAGTGCACTATGTTTACAAAAGTCCATGACATGGGACTAAGCCATTGACCAAAAAGAAAAAAAGACAAAAATACTTCTAATAGTTAACAAGTACTTTTAAAATTCAAAATATGCCCCTAAGTGTAAAAAAATTCACTAAAATTCATATAAAATTCAAAATACTTCCAAAATATATCTTACTATAAAAAATTATAATTTTTTAAAAAAAGATATATAGAAAAATATCATAAAACATTGAAAAAATTAAATAAAAGACAAATTATTTAAAATAAATTTCAGAAAATCTTCATTTAAAATATAAATAATTTGTTTTCAAAAAATTAAAAAAAAAATATTTTTACAAAAATAATAATTATTTATTCAAGATAATTAATTATTTTTTTAACTAATATTAAGAAAAATATTTAATATTTTATATTCGATTTTGAAGATAATATTTTTGTTATCTCTAAACTATTATGTCTTAAAGTTATCCGTACAATAAAATATAATTATTTAAAAAAATCTAAATATAAAATATAAAATAGTCTTTCTTGAATAAATAACGTAAATTGTAGAAAAGAATAATCTAAAAATGTAAGGTAAAAATTATTGTATTTACTTGGTATAGAAGAGATGGCAATTTAGGTTAATAGGTCGGGTTGAAGTTCACCCATGCCCAACCCAATGAAAATTGTATTGACCCATACCCGACCCAGAAATAATCGGGTTACAAACTTTCAACCCATACAAACCATATAAAATAATTGAACCTATACCCGACCCGTTTAACCCATTTAAATACAAATTCTCTTGTTTTTCTGTAGAATGATCAGTCGTCCACAAAAGCGCACACATGACAGTCCTTTATTTCAAATCATTGAGTGTCATTTTTTCAAATGACAACATTTTGTTAAATCACTACGACAAAAAAGAGCTATTTCGACACCCCTAGACTCGGCGGTTGTAGTAAAAACCGCCGAGATAGGTTGTCTAAGTGGTTGGGGTTCAAAAAGAAAAATGGTCTATTTCGGCGGTTGTAGAAGGAAACCGTCGAAATAGATACAATTCATAGTCTATTTTGGCTATTCCTCCATACAACCACCGAAATAGACTATTTTCCAGGTTGAAATTAAAAAAAATAAATATCTATCTCGGCAGTTATAGTAGGAACTGCCGAAATAGGTGTATTTAATACTCTATTTTGGCAGTTTCTACTAACAATCGCCGAGATAGACTGCTTAATATCAACCCCAACCCCCTTCTTCAGACTTCACGCTCGACTCTCTCTTCTCTTCTCTCTCTACGGCGCAACAACCAGAGGCGACTATCACCTCCAGCCACCGCCCAACCACCACGCTTTGCTTCCACCGCGACATCGCCCGCCGTCACCCGGCTCCCTGCCATCGCCGTCGCCATCTTCGGCCGTCAGATGCACCGGTGACCCGCTGAAACGGGAAGAAACGACCTAACAAGTAAGTTTGAATTTCATGTAAAAATTTATAAAATTGCTGTTATAATGCTCTAATTTAGTTTGGAATGTAAATGTGTGTGTATAATGTAATTATGTGTGGATAATGAGTACAATTATGGTGTAGAATTAGTGTAATTTGTTTCACACCCAAGGTGTTTGATGTATTGTCTTAATGAAAAAATGTATTGTTTGAGCCCTTTATAGCTATAATTTAAGAGTGTTTACGTCTCTTATATGTTAGATTGGAAACGGGGCTGTTCACTCACTATTATTTTGCAATCTTAACTTTGAACAAGGAGCATACATGTTGTGCGTTTCTTTTCTAATTTTTTTTCTTTGCGTCTTTGCAAAGACATATCAAAAGTGGTACTGTTGCATCTCTTGCACACTAGCCTATCTTTCGGACACCAGTCTCCCCTCTCTTTATAAATCTTAAAGAAACAAGTAAGTATTTTAACTTCAGATTAAGTTTTAAACTCTGAACAATGTCGAACTTATTCAGTGTAGAGTTGAAAATATGGGTTTGATTATTGTTGCCAATTATCTAGTGAGAATGTGGTTTGAAAATATTAGTTTCTTGATCTAAATTTGCAATTGTTTACCAATTATCCAGTAAAGGTGGTTTGACAATTGAATTTGTATTTAGTTGAGTTTCTACCATTGTTAGAATATTTATGGTTGGATGAATTTGGTGAGTGCTTAATAATAAGCATGGGATGTGTACAATTATGCAAAGGTCATGCCGAATTTTTTCTAGAAATGTGTTTGTAATATTGTATTTTGTGTCAACATTTAACACCAGTTTTTGTTTTAAAAGTGATACAATTTGTTAAAATTAAAATGCTAGGTTATTTTGTGTTTGGAACCTTAGAATTAGGCTAGACTACTTGATGATTATCCCAGTCATGCTCCATTAGGAAATTTTTAGTTATGCTCTTTACATGTTGTTAGACTTGTAGGTTTTAGATTAATGTTCAATTTTTTTCAAGGCTTACGAAGAATTACTCCAAGGTGGTCAATATGAAGATACTCAAATTGTTGAGATTCTTGAGGAATGGTTGGAGTTCGTCTGCACACGTTTAATGAATTGTTGATGATGAAGATGATTTGCGAACTTTTTCGAGTATGTAATTGTAATTCTGTATACTTGTGGATGGTGTAATGGTAGATTTGTATTGTGACGTGGATTTTTCTTTGTAATGAAAGTGTGGAATTAAGTGTAATTGCATTGGTTTGTTTACTCTCAAATTGAGGATGGTGTAAATGGCGCTGTTGATATTAGGCGCTTTCAGAACTTTATGCATGTGTGCTGGAGCGCCCTGTGTGGATGCAGCTATATTACAGATCTCATTGGATCATTTAGTGTGGTGTGGTGAATATATAAGCTAGGATGGAAAAAACAAAAAAGGCTATTTCAGCGGTTCTAAGCTAAGAACCGCCAAAATAGATACAAAAATGGGGCCTATATCGACAGTTTTTATCTTACAACCGCCGAGATAGGCACCTGGGTCAGTCTCAGGGGCGGTCCCTAGGTCGGTCAATTCCTGAATGTTTTATGTAAAGGACCGGCCCAGCGACCGACCCATGGTCTGGAGTAGGTCGATCACAGAAAGCTTTCACGTTTTGACCGACCCAGTGACCGACCCATGGTCTAGGGTCGGTCGGTCACAGAAAGCTTTCGGGTTTTGACCGACCCAGGGACCGACTCATCGTCTATCTCAGCGGTTGTAAGATAAAAACCGCCGAGATAGATGTGGTTTGATTTTGATTTTGGCAAGACCCTATCTCGGCGGTTTATGCCTATTTTGGCGGTGCTCATTTCGGCGGTTCACAACCGCCAAAATAGGTCCTTTTTTACTAATGAATAGGTCAATAATCTTAACTCATAGCCGTTATTTGTGCGGATGAGATAATGTGAACGGTGGAGTTTGTGCGACTAATGATTGACATAGTATTCAGGTTTTCGAATAAACAGTGAATGGTGGATCTAGATGTCCTAGAGAATGTATTTGGATTTATAAAATAATTATTTGTGTGGGTCTAAAGAAGTGATAGTATTTTTTGTTGCTATTATACTAATGGTTATAGAATTATTACATATCCGAGTAAAATATATACATATTTATTTATTTATTTATCTATAATTAAATTAAGTAAACGGGTCGGGTTGAATTCGGGTTAGGACCCTTAACCCATACCCAATCCGTATATTTAATAGGTAACTCATACCAGATCCAAAAATTAAATGGGTCAATAATCTTAACCCATACCCGCTATTTACGGGTTGGGTTTGGGTCGGGTTATCCAGTTGGGTAAAAATTGTCACCCCTAGTATAGATTATAGTACTTAATTGGTATAAACTATGTGTTTAAAACCCTATGTTCTTTTTTCTGTTACTGAATATTTTTTAATAAAATATAAGAAGTATTTAATTTTTTAAAATAAATATTTTAATTTTCAGTTTTTATGATTTTTATAATTTTTATTTTATTGTAATATATTTTTTTGTGATTTTTAGAGAACTTTTTAACACTTAGGGACATATTGTGAACTTTAAAAATATTTTGTTAATTAGTAGGAGTATTTAACTTTATTTCTTTTGGTCAATGACATACTGGCATTTCATGAATTTTGTAAAAATATAGTGATATTTTGTGACTTTCTTTTTATTTTTGGGCATTTCATGAATTTACCAAAAATATAGTTACATTTTATGAAATTTCCCTAATAAATAAAAATATAAAGTCTTAATAAAATGTCAAACCAAAAATAGTGGATGGGATGAGTAAAAGTTAGAAAAACTCTGCCATTAAAAAGATAAATAAATTATTAGAAGTCTTATATAATAAAATATTATGTTATGATTATATGACGCTTAAAAATGTGTTAAGTTACCCACCACCCATATAAAAGAAATACGTACAATATAATCGATTTAACGGTTATAGAAACCCGACTCAACTTTTACTATCGTAATAAAGAATATTGTTCTTTTTATTATTATATATATATATATATCTTCCTTCTTTTGATCTGTATGGCCAGTGCCTAACGAGTGACAAGTAAACCAGTAAAAAAAGGAAAATTGATAATATATGCTTGTTTTCTCTTGTAATTTATAATATACCTTTTTTTTAAATTGTCACAAAATTCTCTTGTGTCTTTTGTTAATTCATAAAATACCCCTTTTTGCTAACGACCATCAAATACTGCGTTAACCTCCCCTGGAAAATGACTATTTTGCCCCTGACCTGTTTTTTTTTTGTTGAAAAATTCGCAGTTTCATTTTGGAATGGCTACTTTTTTTTCGAGAATTTTAATGTTTGTAATATACCTCTGTTTCAGTTTATTGTTCACGAAGTAACTCTGTTTATGTTTTGAAGTTTACAAGATACCCCTGTGGACATTGCCACTAATTGCATTCTGCATATTATTTCGACACCTTTTATAATGCATCATTTCTTTTACTCGGAGGGAATCAACCAAGCTCTTACCACGCAGTTGCACGCATTAGGGAGATGAATTTTGGTGCATTCAAATATCTGAGCGATATCGCATTAGAGTGCTAGGCATAACACAAGTGTGGATGCAAAGGGGAGGGCCTGGGGGGCGTCCCCCCCCCCCCCCAAACTTATGAAAATTTGCAAAATGCTCTTATAAAGTTTTGAAAAATACAAAATAACATAATGTTTTAAAGAACAATAGTGTCAAAAAAAATTTTGGCCCCCCTAAACAAAAGTTTTGGTCCGCTACTGAGTTTGACCAAGAGGTAGCCATTTTAAACCCAATGTCTGGCATTATTGTTTGTCCACAAGACTAAACTAATCTACTTTTTACTCAGAGGCGGAGATAGGGGGCGGGTGGGTGTTTGGCCCCCCCAACTCCCTCGGGTACATGCTAACACTAGTTGTAATTTTTTTGTTATATAGTTTATTTATGTTATTAAATATTTGTTCGCCCCCATAACATTTTATAAAATATCACCAAATTCTATTGGTTATCAATTTTATTTCAATTAATATGTAATATTTATTCAATAATTATATTGTAAAAATCACTTTTAGTCTATAATATATAAGAAAAATCTTAATATTTTTATTTTAGCAACATAGTCTAAAGTAAACCAGATTATTATGTGAGTCGTAGTAATCATGTACCCTACTATCTATAATACAAGTGTTTTTAGTTTTTTATTACAGATTTTATAAATTAAAATAATATTAGAATCAATCAAAATAATTTTTAGAAGAAGTTTTTAACTACTAGTTTAGAACTATTATTCTATATTATTGACATTAACTTACAATTTTGTATACCCGTTTTTTAAACGAGAATAAAAAAGGTAAAATAAACTTCTTTATTAATTAATTTACATATTTCAATTTTAATATAATTTTTATGTCAAACTATATAACTAATATCAATTTTTAAAATATATAAAAAAATTATATTAATTTTAAAATTAAAAGTAATTTTAAAATATTAATTAATAATTTTTTAAAAAAATTATCGCCCCCCTAAAACAAATTTTCTGGCTCCGCCCCTGTCTTTACTTGAAAGTATTTACCTAACTATGTAAATAATCCATGCTATACTAGTTTGTCTCTTGTCATATATTATAATTGAGTCTAATTGTGTATGACAGAGATTCATACTAAGCTATTGGTGAGACATTCTGAGAGAAAAGAAACCTCAGAGAACTGGAATGCAAACAACATTTATCCTGGGATTATGAAGAGGCTGAAGACACCTGAAAAACAAGAGAAAACTAGGCGATGCTTTACTAGACCATCAGGGTGATAAGGGTATCTCGTGAACTATAAAACATAAACAAGGGTATCTTGTGAACTTCAAAACATAAACAAGGGTATTTCGTGAACAATAAACTTAAACAGGGGTATATTATAAACTTTAAAATTTTCAAAAGAAAGTAGCCATTCCAGAACGAAACTGCGAATTAAAAAAAAAAAGAAAAAACGGGTTAGGGCAAAATAGTCATTTTTCAGGGGAGGTTAATGGAGTATTTGACGGTCGTTAGCAAAAAGAGGTATTTTGTGAATTAGCAAAGAAAATAGGGGTATCTTATGACACAGTTTAAAAAAAGGGGAATATTGTGAATTATGAAAGAAAATAGGGGTGTATTGCGAATTTTTCAAAAAAAAATAAATAAAGCGAGTCCCTAAATTGAATAGTGGATTAGTGGCTAGTACTCATTAGAGGTGATTATTGAGGCACATGTGCCGGGATTGGGCCAATTGAAGAAATTTTTTAGGTTTATTGAGCCTGCTTAAGGTAACTGTGTCCAGTTTTTATTTTTCAAGTAGAACCAGATAAGGACCAGTTTTTTCCTGGCTCAATCGGTACCCAGCTTGTCCGACTAGGTTTTTCTTTGGAAATTTCATGAAATGTCACTATATTTTTGGCTAATTTATGAATTGTCACTAAAAAAAGAAAGCCATGAAATGTCACTCTGTTTTTACAAAAGTCTATGAAATGCCACTCCGCGCTGATTGATGTCAGTTTTCCATTTAAAGTCTGAAAAAATGACAGTTTTGCCCCCAAACGGTCAGGTTATTGTTCAACTATATTTTGACTTCAACGACTACTTTTCACAAATTAGCGAAAAAATTCATGAAATGTCATTTTTGTGAAGTTCATGAAATGCCACTATTTCCAAAAAAATGGTTACTTTTATTTCTAACGGTTAGTTGTGCATTCATATGCCTTTTTTATGCTTTAGAACTCATTATCAGCCTACAAAATGTCCATTCTTTAGCTCTACTCGCCCATAGCACATTAGCCATGTATCCCCCCACTTACAGAACCATAATCGATGAAAATTTTCAAACAATACATTGCAAGTTCATCATACTGACTATGAATATTTATAGTTCTATAGCCACGACTTCTTATACCTTTCAGCTGTCTACAAATTGTGTTATTCTACACAAATATGAAAACTTCACATAAGAGGTGTTATGCTAGAACTATAATCAGTGGAAAAAGTTGAGAGAGCATTTTACCATGAGAGACCAACTTTCAAGTTTAGACTTATGTGTCTTTATTATAGCCATCTTTAATGCTAATGATGTTTGGGCATGAAAATTAGACCCTGGTGGTTATGTCTAACTAGTTTTAACTGATGATGTGAGTTAGGACAGACGTATTCCTCTGAACCTTGTTTAAAATATTTGGTTTACCTTTGTGTGCATCGCTTCTAAGGGAAAATGTTCTTTCTTGTTATATATTATATATATTTAGTGAATGTCCATATTGCCCTTCCGGGTTATCCCATACTCTCTATAAATAGAGACCATTGTACTCAGTTGTAAAGTGAATGAAAACCTGATTATCGCTTTCTACTCTTTCTCTATTCTCTCATTTACAACACGTTATCAGCACGATGCTCTAACCAACTGAGCTAATAGGCCACACGTCTCTTGTACAACAACTACAATACAATAATGATTTAAAAAAAAAATCTAATTAAGCGACATCGTATAATAATTGTATGTTCATATGTCAAGTTTTGACCTCTATGATGGTTACATCGCTATATAGGGCATTGTGTCTGTTAAGTTTGATTTTGGTATTATTTATAGAAAAAAGGCACCGTGCCGGAAAGTTTTCAGTTCTGATATTAAAATGATGTCATAAAAACGATACCTATAGGATCGTTCCTAATATTTGTTTATGTTATTTATATGACATATTGTAATAATAATTACCATTGAAGAATTTCATTGATGGATGGTGAAGACGTATGTCTTATTGATAGTGCTGCAACGCACACAATTCTTAAGAGTAAGAAATATTTTTCATATTTACTAAATTATGCGCCAAAGGTTACTACCATATCAGGTAGTACGAGTATTGTTGAAGGGTTTGGAAAAGCAACCATTACTCTACCTAAGGGAACAAAAATATGCATTGAAAATGCATTATTTTCCAGCACGTCTCAAAGAAACCTGTTGAGTTTCATTGATATACGCCGGAATGGGTATCACATTGAGACGGGGAATGATGGAAATATTGAATATATTGGCATCACAAAAGTGATAGCTGGAAAGAGACAAATGTTGGAAAAGCTAGTTGTTATTTCCTCTGGGTTGTACCCTGCGTATATTAATACAACAAAAATACATGTTGTTGAAAAACTGAAATATTTTGATGATTTCAAAACTTGGCATGACCGGTTAGGCCATCCCGGTTCCATCATGATGCGAAGAATTATGGAAAATTCATGTGGTCATATGTTGAAAAACAAAAAGTTTCTTCAACTAAATAGTTTTCCGTGTATTGCTTGTTCTTAAGGAAAACTAATTATAAGGCCATCACCAGTTAAACTCGAGATAAAGTCGATTGCTTTTCTCGAAAGGATTCAGGGTGATATATGTGGACCTATCCATCCACCATGTGGACCATTTAGATATTTTCTGGTTTTGATAGATGCATCAACCAGATGGTCACATGTTAGCTTATTAACAACCCGTAATATGGCATTTGCAAGATTATTGGCTCAATTGATTCGATTGCAAGCAAATTTTCCTGATAATCAAATCAAATCCATACGCATGGATAATGCTGGTGAATTTACCTCCAAGGCCTTCAATGACTATTGCATGTCCATTGGAATAACCATTGAACATCCAGTAGCTCATGTGCATACCCAAAATGGTTTGGCAGAATCTTTGATCAAACGTCTGCAGTTAATTGCAAGACCGTTACTAATGAGATCAAAACTCCCAGTATCTGCGTGGGGACATGCTATATTACATGCAGCTACCTTGATTCGCATCAGGCCAACAAGCTTTAATAAGTTGTCACCATTACAAATGGTTACGGGTCAAGAACCCAATATCTCTCACCTGAGGATTTTTGGTTGTGCGGTATATGTTCCTATACCTTCACCGCAAAGAACCAAAATGGGGCCTCAAAGAAGAATGGGAATATATGTTGGGCTTGAATCTGCCTCAATTATTAGATATCTCGAGCCAACAACTGGGGACTTGTTTACAGCTCGATTTGCTGACTGTCATTTTGATGAGTCACATTTCCCATCATTAGGGGGAGAAAATAAGCAATTGGTAAATGAGATTACATGGAACGAACCATCAATACTACATTACGATCCTCGCACTAAGCAATGTGAACAAGATGTTCAACATATTATTAATCTCCAAAAGCTGGCAAACCAATTGCCTGATGCATTTACTGACCTAAATCAGGTGACACAGTCGTATGTGCCAGCTAAAAATGCTCCCGCTAAAATTGATGTCCATGGAGGACAGGTTGCAAATGAGTCTAACACACGTATAAAACGTGGTAGACCAGTCGGTTCCAAAGATAAAACCCTCGAAAACGAAAGGGATGCATTAAATGGTCTAAGTGAAAAGGGTGAGACTCTTGAAGAGTCCGTAGACATGACAGTTGCAGAAATGCAGAAAAATCAGGTACCTGAAACAAATATTGATAATGAAGAGATCTCGATCAACTATGTCATGACTGGAATTCGATGGAACCGACATGAAATTGACGTCGATGAAACTTTTGCATATAATGTAGCGCTACAAGTTATGAATGAAGAGGATCATGAACCAAAGTCTGTTGAAGAATGCAGACAAAGAAATTATTGGCCAAAATGGAAAGATGCTATTGAAGCAGAATTAAACTCACTTCGAAAACGTGAGGTTTTTGGACCAGTGGTCCACACACCCAGTAAGATAAAACCAGTTGGTTATAAATGGGTGTTTGTGCGAAAAAGAAACGAGCAAAATGAAATTGTGAGATACAAAGCTCGTCTAGTGGCACAAGGTTTTAGTCAAAGACCTGGTATTGACTATGAAGAAACTTATTCCCCAGTTATGGATGCCACAAGTTTTAGATACTTGATTAGTTTGGCAGTCCAAGAAAATCTTGAGTTTCGTTTAATGGATGTGGTTACAGCCTATCTATATGGATCGCTTGATAGCGACATTTATATGAGGCTACCAGAGGGATTTAAATTGCCCGAAGCATTTAAATCAAGCTCTAGAAAAAAGTTCTCTATTAAATTGAATAAATCCCTCTATGGACTAAAGCAGTCGGGCCGTATGTGGTATAATCGCCTTAGCGACTTCTTGCTTAAGAAAGGCTATAAGAATGACTCGATTTGTCCCTGTATATTCATAAGGAAAAGTGGATCTGGGATTGTCATAATTGCAGTCTATGTTGATGACCTCAACATAATTGGAACATCTGCAGAACTTCAACAAGCTGTTGAATGTTTAAAGTCATAATTTGAAATGAAAGATCTTGGTAAGACAAAGTTCTGCTTAGGACTGCAACTCGAGCATTCACCAAGTGGGGTATTCCTACACCAGACTCAATATATTACAAAGGTGTTGAAAAGATTTTATATGGACCATGCTCATCCGTTGAGCTCCCCAATGGTTGTTAGGTCCCTAGATGTAAACAAGGATCCATTTAGACCCCGGGAAAGTGACGAAAAGTTACTTGGTCCTGAAGTCCCATATCTAAGTGCCATTGGAGCATTAATGTACTTGGCGAGTCATACTCGACCTGATATAGCATTCTCAGTAAATCTATTAGCAAGATATAGTGCTGCTCCAACCAAAAGACATTGGAATGGTGTTAAACATGTACTTCGTTATCTTCGAGGTACAATGGATATGGGGTTATACTTTCCAAAGACACCTAAGTCTGGTCTAGTAGGTTACGCTGATGCTGGCTACCTATCTGATCCCCACAAGGCAAGGTCACAAACAGGTTATGTATTTACTCATGGAGGTACGACCATATCATGGAAGTCTATAAAGCAAACGAGTGTCGCCACCTCCTCTAATCATGCAGAAATTCTAGCAATGCACGAAGCCAGCCGAGAATGTGTTTGGTTGAGGTCCATGATCCAGCATGTACAAGAGACGTGTGGCCTATCTTTTGATCAGAAAATTCCCACGACATTATATGAAGACAATACTGCCTGTATAGCCCAGATGAGAGACGGGTACATCAAAGATAGAACGAAGCACATATCTCCCAAGTTTTTTCTACACCCATGAGCTTCAGAATGGAGAAATTGATATACAACAAATCCGTTCAAGCGAGAATTTGGCAGATATATTCACCAAGTCACTTCCAACTTCAACTTTCGAAAAGTTAATCCGCAAGATTGGGCTATGTAGATTCAGAGACTTGAAGTGACGTTTAGTTCAGGGGGAGAACTTATGATTGCACTCTTTTTTCCTTAGTCTTGGTTTTTATCCCACTGAGTTTTTCCAAGCAAGGTTTTTAACGAGGCAATCAATATCGGACATTCAAGGGGGAATGTTATATATTATATATATTTAGTGAATGTCCATATTGCCCTTCCGGGTTATCCCATACTCTCTATAAATAGAGACCATTGTACTCAGTTGTAAAGTGAATGAAAACCTGATTATCGCTTTCTACTCTTTCTCTATTCTCTCATTTACAACATTTCTTTTTTTTAGTGATGACGGTTATAGCATAATACCCCTTATGTGAAACTTTCGTATTTGTGTAGAATAACACAATTTCCAGACAAGTAGTGGCTACATAATGTTTATGCATACCTAGTCAGTATAATGAACTTGCAATGCATTGTTTGAAAATTTTCATTGTAGTTGTGTAAGTGGGGATACATGGCTAATGTGCTATGGGTGAGTAGAGCTGAAGAATTGACATTATATAGCCTGATAATGATTTCTTAAAGCATAAAAAGGCATATGAATGCACAACTAACCGTTAGAAACAAAAATAACCGTTTTTTGTAACAGTGGCATTTCATGAACTTCATCAAAATTGCATTTCATGAACTTTTTACTAATTTGTTAAAAGTAGTCGTTGAAGTCAAAATATAGTCGGTTGAACAGTCACCTGGGGGCAAAAAGGACATTTTGTGGACTTTTAATGGATCACTAACATCCATCAGCGCAGAGTGACATTTCATGGACTTTTGTAAAACTATAATGGCCATTCTCCACTTTCTTTTTTCTAGTGACATTTCATAAATTAGGGAAAAATATAGTGGCATTTCATGAAATTTCCCTATAATTGTTATATAAAATTAATAAAAAATATTTTTAAAATTATACAATTAATATAATTTAATTAAAATTTATATATTTTATATAATCTATTTAAGATTTATATATTAAATATATTAAATATATAATATATAAATATTAAATTTAATATATAAATATTAAGTTTAATATATACATATTATATTATTTTATAAATTATAATAAATAATATAAGAATCGGGTCGAGCTTGTCACGGGTTAAACAAATGTCGACCTGGTGTGGATTTTTTTTCAGGATTGATATTTTGTCCAGATCCTCCCAAAATCCTAAATAGGTTTGAACCCATTGGGTTTCGTCCTGGCCCGAGCCTGGATGCCAGTCCGGAACATTATGATTACCTGTAGTACCCACTAGTGGTGTTCACACAAAAATGAAATTGCCAAACCAAAACAAGAACTGGTGAAACCGAAATAGAAAACATGGTTAATTGAAATGGTTTGTCGTGGATTAATCGAGCCGTTTAATCATCCGGTTCCGGCTATTGGTTAAAATACCGTTTAAATCCCTTAATTTTTTTTGTTTTAATTTTTAGGTATAAGGGTAAAATTATATGACTAGCTATTAGATTTACCAAAAATAAATGTATGATTATATAGTTAATTATTTAAGTGATACTAAAACCGATAAATCTTACTAAAACCAACCGGTTTACCGCTTCCAGATAAACCAGTTACGATTATCAAAGTTGATTAACCGTCAATATGATTAATCAGGAACCGGTTAATCGAATAGCCAGTTAACCGTTAATGAACACCCCTAAGTCTACTGGTACAATTTTTTATCCTAAGTCTAGGTCTTCTAGAATCCGTAGTTGTGATTTGTAAGATATACAAGTATGAATATTAACAGGTGAACTGAAAAGTAAGAGAAAAGGTTAATGAAAAAATGATGGTTCTTGCTCTAGAATTCGCCAAAAATATATAATTTTTGCTAATTTTCAGTAGTCTAATATAGAATCCATTGAAAATGGCTTGAAAATTTTGACTATATATTTTGTCAATTTGCAATTAGTAACCGCCAAAAATTATGTCCTGCTAAGCAATATTGTCTTAGAAGCCGCCAAAATTGAGAAACTTTTTGGCGGTTAAAAACCGTTGAAAGTTGATAACAAGTTTTTTTGGTAGTTCTATATAGACCTGGCAATTTTGACCCAACCTGAAACACAACCCGAACCCAACTCATACTTTTGCGGGTTAGGGTCTTGATGATTGACCCATTCATGTTTTTGGGTTGGGTTAGGGTAATAAGCTAATTTTGTGGGTTGGGTTAGGGTAGAGATCTGAACCCATGATCCAACTAGGGATGGCAATGGTCCGCGGGTACCCATTTCACCTGACCCGCTAAAGCGGGTGAAAAACCCACATAAAACGGGTGAAAAACGGGTGATGGGTGGAATGGGTGTGGGTGCGGGTCGGGTTATGGGTGAACATTTTTCACCCATCACCCACCCGCTCACCCGCATAGATTATATATATAATGTTAAATTGTTACTTATTATTCATTCTCCTTTACTCATGATTTTTGTAACCCTAACTAGTGAAAACATTCATGCTCTGGGTGACTGCGCCATTCTTTATTCACACCACTTTTGGTAATTTTACAGCCCTAACATACTTGCTCTGTGTAGTTTTTAATTCTCTTCACTGAAGGTAATTGCAACCCTAACTGGCAAACATGGAACAAAGATGCTCTGTGCCTCTATTTTCTTTCTTCACTCAATAATTTTGAAACCCTAACTAAAAAACAAATAACTTACATGCTCTGCAAAGTTTTCCATTCTCTTCACTGAAGGTAATTTCCCAATCCTAACAGGCAAACATTGAGCATACATGCTTTGAGCCTCTATTTTCTCTCTTCACTCATGGTAATTTTGCAACCATAATTGGAGAATATGGAACGTACATACTCTGTGCAATATTTCATTATTTTTTTTGAAGTAAAATTTGCAACCCTAATCGGCGAACATAGAACATACATGCTCTATGTCTTTATTTTCTCTCCACTCACAGTAATTTGTAAACCTAACTGGCGAACAAGGAAAAAGAAAAATAAACGGGTAAACGGGTTCACTCACTTCACCCGCGCGGGTGAAACGGGTGATGGGTGATACATAATGGGTGACGGGTCGGGTACGGGTGGAGCGGATGAAGTCGGGTGACGGGTGCGGGTGATGGTCCACCCAACCCAAACCCGACCCATTGCCATCTCTAGATCCAACCCGAAACTCAAAAATATATTAGTTAATAATAAAAAATAAAAATATTAATTCACATGTATATATTATTTTTAGATCAAAATATACCTTAGCCTTAAGCCCAAGTGTAGTTGAACTATTCAATCTTTAATAATATCACACAATCTTAACTAAGCAGACGGCCCAACCAGCTACATATCAAGCAAAGGCCCAATGAGAACTTAACATAATGTTTTATACCCTAATGCTCTTGTCTTGTAGACTCACATCCATCTTTATTCTCTACGCCGCTGTTCATGTCTATGTCGCTCTTCATCTCTGCCTAAGATTTGTTTTTCCTATTCTCACTACCATTATGTTCTTGAGAATGTAGGTATGTTTAGATTATCTAGAATGATAACAAAAGTAGGTGATACATATTTTTTGTAAGTAGGGCCTTGATTATAGACCTCTTAGTAAATTCTGAAGCCAGCAATGTAGATAGCATGTTGTATAAAAGTTCTTCAACTGTTGGTAACGATTAAGTATAGTGATTATGATTGTACTTTTCGCAGGCATGAGCACTCAGTTTAAAGGGGGTAATTTTTTAAAACTATTAGTCATAGTTTGAAGCTTTGAGCACTCAGTTTATAAATTATTTCTAACTTTAGATTATTTGTCTGTAGTGTATTTCTCTAATGTATAATGAAGATTTTTAGTTTTGTTCCCTTTTTTTTATTATGGGCATTAGGATCATGTGCATATCTAGATAGGATTCCTCCCCCAACAGACGTAGAGCTCTAGACTCAGAATGATAATAAAAAACTTATGTAAAAAGTATGAGTTATTCTATTCATGAGAAATTAGTGTAGTACTTTAGATTCTTCGCATAACATGGAATTCGTTTAAAGTTGTGTTGATCAAGCAAGATTACTTCTCTTCCTTTTGTTCCATCCTAATTAGTGTGCCAGCTAGAACTGGATGTTTTTGGATTGTTTTTTAATTTCTACTCCTAATCCATCTAAATTATTGTATTCTTAAAAAAGGGGTTATGTGAGTTTGGTTAGGGTTGAAGGATTTTGAGCGGGTTGAGTTAGGGACATGATTTTCTGACCCATCCATTTTTGGATTGGGTTGGGTTGATGATATTTTAAACGGGTTGGGTTAGGGTTGATATCAACCTGACCCATCGACCCAAATTGTCAGGTCTAGTTCTATATTCTACGGTTTCAAACCGCCAAAAATGTTTGAAAAGAACTGCAAAAAATGCTCTTGTTTGTAATGTCATCCATCCGCATAAATATAGTGCTATGTAACCCAAGACTTCTCACCAACCATGAAGAACTCTAAAAATGTCTCTTTGAACCTCATTCATCCTCGATAGTGACAAAGATGTATCCTTAAAAGTAAATTACATAGTGAAAAGTAAATGCATCAATAAGGAAGAGAGGTCGGCATCAAGCGCTTTAATCAGGGGCGGACCGAGGGGGGTTCCGGTGGGGCCCCGGACCCCACAGCTTTTCTGACAATAAAAAAGATATTTTTTTAAAGTATAGTTTTAATAACATAAAATTGAGTAAAATACTGAAAGTTGATAATAATTTAGTAATAGAAACATGTTCCTATATGTAAGGTTATAATGCTTAATAAATTTATGACCACAAAATTTATATTTAATATATGTTACTGTCGAATTTTTTTTTGGACCCCATAAGATTTAGTTTCTGGGTCCACCACTAGCTTTAATCTTGGGTTTTTTCCCACTTCTTCATTCATCCATGTTGTAGATTTTGGTGGCCGCGGTTCTAGTCCGGTTCGGTTCTGATTTGATTCCCGAAAAGAGGATTCAGATTCAGAACCAACCAGGACCAGTTTTGGGGGGCTTTCAATTTGGGTTCCAAAGAGTGGATTTGGTTCCAATTATGAATTTGTTTATCTATTTTTTTAATTCGGTTTCGGTTTGGTTTAGGTTCCAATAGTAAAAAAATTTAAATACAATCTAGAGGATTCGGGGCATATTGACCGGTTTCAAGCAGGTCTAACGGTTTCAATTCTACGGATTCAGTCTCACACCAAACGGTACCCAGTTCCGGTTCCATGCGGTTCCAAGACGGTTCCGGATCAAATATGATTCGGTCCTGAATCCCAAATAGGAGTTTTGAAATTCAGTCCCATCGGTTCCAGTTAGAACTGGCACATTGGCCACCATTATTGTAGATCATCTCCAACTATGACTTCATTGAAGTCTTTTGAGCAACTAGGGCATTATTTAGATTCATTGGAAATGAAAGAAAAATATGTATGGATTTTCACCTTTTAGCATTTTGGGCTTTGGCATTTTTTTGTTAATTTGTCCTTAGCATAGATAAAAATAAAGATATAAAGAAAAGACTTTATAACCCATTAGAGTTTTTTTTTTAATTCACATTTATAGATCAAACCTTGGCCTATGTAATGATTTAAATGATGATTTCGGTCATTTGGTGGAAGTGCAAGATTCTTGTATGATTTAAAACCTAAGAATCACCAACAATTGACTTAGCCTTCTATGACCCTCATCCTAAATTAAGTTTTGACACATGGTCATTTTTGTACAGGTTTCTTTCAGGCCTAAAAATAAGAAAATTCCTCTACCTTTGCTCATAGATCATTAGAACATTGAGTTTCCTAAAATGATCTTATCCTTACTTTTCGTCAGTGTGGACTCATTATTGTTGTGGAATGCTCTCAACCCTTACATTGGTTTATCCTTGGTCATAATGTTCCATCATTTTTGATTGCATTAAATGAAGACTTGACAACTGATGTGGGAAAAGAAAAAAATAATCACTGTGTCCAAGGTCATTTAGTTTCTCAGTATAACCTAAGTGGTGGATTGAAAAGTTTTCAAAGAACTAATTTTCTATTTAATTTGTTATATTTATGTTTATGAATCACAGATTGTTACATTTATGTTATGAACAAGTTTAACATGTCTGTTATTAAAATTGTTGAGATTGTGCCCTAAAGCATAGTGTAGTGATAGTTTGCTTCAAAGTTGGAAGTTTTTTTTACGACAGAATGAAGAGTACATTAATTCTTGTTTTTTTACAAGGAGCTTAGTTTCCACCCCTTCCAATCCCATGTAGAGGTGGCAATGACTCAGGTCAGGTGGAGTATCAAGTATGCCCATCACTCATTTCATCCACCTGAATCCGATTTGTCAGACGTTGACCATCACTTGTCATCCAATCCATCTGTCATCTGTGAGTGATTCAGGTGGATCGCACTTAAACGGGTTAAAAGTTTATACTTCATTTCTATACAAAATATCTGTAATTTTAGAGATGAATATGGACTTAAATCCATATCCATCTTTAAAATGATAGATATTTTGAATATGATGAAGTATTTTTTAAAAAATATTGGGGGATTAGATTGTAAATTTATAGTGATTTCGGAATCTAAGTGGAATCTAACTAACAAAATTGAGTGATGGATGAAAAAAGTAACACCACAATCCACATATTCGACCTGATCTATCGGTTATCATCCAACACCTGTCACCCATTTTTTTCACTCCTTTATTTCAGATTTTAAACCTATCTATATGGATGGGGCCGAAGGATGTAGTGGGGGTACCCACCGGATGTCACCATTGCTAATCCCACGAACCAAACACTCCCTCAAGTCGCCTCCGATTCCCGCCAGTTCTCTCGCGACGCCTCATTTTAGGGCGTCTTTACTTCCGTTGAATCGATCCGACGGAGCAAAAGTGTCGAGAATCGTTCGAGCGTCCGTGAAGATATTCAGTGTGGTCCGATTTCATTAGTTCTCAGTTCTGCAATCAGTTGGCTCTTTTACTGGAAGTCAGGCTGGAATATTTTGGAATGTCTTCATAAATAAATTGCCTTCGAGGTCTCCCTGTTTCTGTCAACCGTTGCTTACCGATCTATATCCTCCGGTTCATGTTCTGTCTCCCTGTCAAAATAGACCGTGAAATTCGGTTCGATCTCAGTAAGAGTTTGATATCCACGTGACGTATTTGTGTTTTTTCCTTGACCTCACATTTTACTCAATTCCAGTATTGAGTGATCTTTCCAATGGACTGCGGAGCCGTGTGAAAGTTAATGAAATTGTTGTCACTACTTCTACTATGTAGCATATTCCGCTCAGCTCTTAGGGGAGTTTGTTATCTATCTGAGAATAGAGAGGTTGGATTCGGTGAAGGACCTCTAGCAATTGCCTACAAGACTTCACGAACCTTAATGCTGTATTTCGGTTTTGATGTTCTATGCAAAACGTAGGAATTTTGAACCATAGTTGCATACTTGCAAACCTTCGGTTTTATTAGAAGGGCATAATACTCATTGCTTTCTGAACTATTGTGTGCTTATTATTTTGAACTTAAAACAGTGGCACACCAGGGAGGAGCTGAGAAACCGGTCCCTGCATATGGAGACAAAATCTCTTAGTATCTGGCACCTTCCTAGCTCTAAAGCTCTGAAGACCAAGCGAGTATGATTTGATAGCATCAGCCCGTGTGCTTACGAAATCCAGGTCATCTGATTATTCTAGTAGGCTTTCTTTGCCACTGAATTCTCTATGTTGAAAATAAACCATTTAGCAATTCATAATTGGAGGTTTTTGATGTTTAACTTCAAGCTTGGGTATGCTTGATGTTAGTGCCATATGTTTGCTAGTATTTTGATACATTAGGTTACCAATTAGCATGCTCATGATGAGGAGTTTGTGTACGCTTCCTAGAACAAACATAAGTAGCGCTCAGAAAGGTTTTGACCATTTCCGTATTGTCTCAGCTAATTGGTAATATCTGTGGCTTATCTGTGTAATGACAGTTTGGCCTCACGAGTTACTCTGCAATCTGCAGTTTATGCTATATGTTCTTGTTCTCCCGCTTAATAAACTAGTTTTTGTGGCATGGCTGTTTCACTGACACATTTATGATGACGCTGACTGTTTTTACTTTATGTTCTGCAGACGAGGTGCTTGCTTGCAAATAGTCTAAATTAATTGCTTTTTTAGTTGTGAATGTATATGTCATTGCTAATCTGACCTTTCTCTTTATATCCTTGTCCCATTGCAATTGGCAAGTGTCAGAACATGGATTTCAAATGGTCGTCATTCGATGCAATTTTATGCCTGTCCCTTTTATGCAGGTAAATAGTATACTAAATATTCAGGGTTATATTTGCATCTCCCTATTTAACATACTGTGGAAATCATTACTGTAATAATACAAAGAAGGTTACAGTCTGCTCAACTAATGCAGTGAGCCTCTCCCTCTTGGCCGGAAGTAAATGCTACTTTTCTTGATGGTTTTGCTTCTGAATGTCGGCATTGTAGATCTGAAGGGAATGCTTATGTTCCAATAAAGCTGGCTAGGATATTAGCAGGGGCGCCTTGTCTCTGCTTCTACTATATAGTGAATTCAACAATATGTCCGTATCTAAACGATGGTTCTGCCTTCTTAATTGTCTCTCTTGGTGCAACATAATTTTGCTTATCCATTTTAATTCACTCATATGAATCAACGTTTTTTATTAGCAGGTAAATGATCGAACATTGGCCAATATACAAATAATAGGTCCTAGAAGATCACTTATACCGCAGAATAGCTTTAAGAAGTTTCACATGTTTCCTGAAGATGTGACGATTTCTTCTTAGAGAAATTTTATTAGCAAAGTCGATGGCGTTTTCATTCTTACTGCTGTGCAATGTGACTGTAGAAATCTTGTTTATATTTATCTTTCCCCTGTTCCTAAGACGGGGATCCAATTATGCCCTCGGGATTGTTCTTAGTGATTGTACCAATGACTATGGGAAAAAGACCTCTATCATCAGAGAGAAGAAGAATCGACTGCACATGCTGATTTTAGACCGTGGAAACCCATTGCTCAGTTTACTTAAGCTCTCTTCTCCTGGTATCCTTCCCAGTCTTAGTATCTTCACTATTAATAAGGAGTTCCCTATAAGAACGTTGCTTGAAAACCTGACTAAAATGCTTTTTGCTCTAGGGCCATACAGTCAATGGGCCGATGCTTGCCCCTTGCCATCTTCATGACTATAGGGAGGCAGTGGTACAAAGTTTTCATCCTCCACAACGTTGAAAAATTTGAAATCTAATAAAAGCCTCCACCTAAAGGTGGGCATGGGCTGAATATGACTGCAAGTAATTGACCCCGTCCTTACCCTACCCGTCAGCTGGTATCTATTTCTACCCTCTTTTACTTTTTCAGCTTTGGTTATTGATGATGACTTCAGTTTTTTTCTCATAACATCTGTCATCTTCTCGGTTATGTATTTCATTAGCTAGTTCAGTTTTATGGTTTAAGCAGCCAAGTTTGTTGGCCGATTCTTGTATATTATTGATGTCATAATTCCTTTTTATTATCAGAAAACAATATCATTAACACTTGGTGCTGTCTGCATCGACTATTTTAGTCAGGTTTTAATAGTGCATGATGGCTTGCTATGAATCAAGTTAATTCACATGTTAAATCACTACTGCAATTTGAAGAGCGGATAGGAACGTCAGTTATCGCTGCTTTTAAATTCATTTTAGCTGATGTCCACTTAGTGTGTAGTTCCACTTCACCAAGAAGAACGTGAAATTATCCTCTAGGTAGTACTAGACCTCTTCTTTCATGCGTGCAAGTCAAAAAAAGTTTGAATTTTGTGGCAAGTAACTTGTTTGTAAAGCTCACTATTGTGCTGAAAATCATGTTTCTTCTGTTGGTGACCCGATTTTCATTTATAGTTTGTTCCTTTCCACAAATCAATCTCCAGAGCTTAACATTTATTAATATTATCTAACAGGTTAAATGCCAACAAAGTTAGTTTGGACGTCTTACTTCAAAAGTCTTTAACTTAAAAAACTTTGCTCTGCCTGCATGAGGACTAAAATCATCCATTTGATACAGGGTCAAAAATGTAACTGCTGCTTAGTGTCTGCCGTGCTACAAGCTTATGAGTCTGATACTTCTGCTGGAATTATGATGTTTTGATTATTCAGGTGTGCCTATTTTCGCTTATTACAGTACATTTCTGATCCTAAATTTCTTACTACCTGTGAAAGAACCGCCCAATTTACGGGGATGAATCAGAATGTGTTTACTGAGGAAACCCTCGAACCTAAGTTTTGTACTATAGTAGTAAATAGAGAATCAGACCTTTATCATTATCCAACTACCAATCATTTGAGTTAGATTAAGAAATGACTGGACCGTACTTGCAGAAGACTTGGCAGATCTAATCATTTAAGGAGAAGTACAAATTGAATAAGTAAACTCTTAGTATTATCTTTTCAAAAGATAAGTAAAGGCGGATATTAATTGATTAGTTTTAGGAGGGAGAATACTTGGACCTATCTCGGTATCTTTTATTTTCAGTTTTCTGGAACCTGTGGACCTATCTGTATCTTACTTACACGCACAAGCTTGCTCTTTTTTTCTTCTTTCTTTCAGTGGAACCGTCTCTGTCCTATCCTTTTGTTCAATGGTTCAATAATGTGTGGTCCAACTGGACGGTTCCAAGTCTCTCTTCTTGGTAAGATCTATGTGTACAGTAATATTTTAAGCATGACTTTTCTCTGAAATTATTGCGCATGACTTTTCTCTGGAATTATTGCGCATTTCCTCACATGTTGTATATATCTTTATATACCACAGAGTACATTGCGCCGTATTTGTAAAATTTATTTTCTCAAGTAAGGTAAATAAGTAGAAACCATAAATTTAATTTACCTCGTTAATTAATGTCGACTCTACCTAATGTACATGATCTTTTACTACTATTTTCAGATCCATGCTTTCTCCCAACTCATGCTGCCTTGCCTGCCTTTATATTGTAATGTAAGTTCATTCTCTCTGTCTGCTACGTACTTGCTTAATTATTACCTTTGCCGTCTGTTTTAGCTACATACTGCGATAACTTTGGCTTCCACGTAATAGCACTGGTTTTTGTTCTTTTTTTCCTCTTGCAACTAACATAACGAATAGCTATTTTTCTCATCAATCGCAATAACTTCGGTTAGGGCGCTTGGTAAAACTAGTCGCATATAAATAGCTCTTCTGCTCGTAGGCATCCATTTTAAGCTACAGAGCTTGGTACTAATATTTTGATAGAGATCAGTTCGGAATAATTAGTTGTTAGAAATCTATGGTCTAGTAGTATAAGAGCGAATATCGTAGGTTAGACTCAGTGTGATATTTATGAGAACGGTTTTTGACAGTCAATTTTGCTGCACCACTATTATCGGATGTAAATTAGTAGTTCTGACGAAGGCCGAAGTGTGAAACTTGGCAATGGTCGAGTGATGAGGTGGTACAGAGTAACCCTGGATTCTAGTTGCATCTATATCAAGGTGTGATGGTGACTGTGTCGGCTAATTCTACAGCAGACCTACAGCACCGCCTAATTGGGCCGTGGTGAATGGAAAACTGTTTTGGCGAGTGGAATATCATATCACCATACATTTCTTGTATGAGAAGGATTTAGAACCCTGGATGGAGTGGCTGGTTTCAAAAGAAAACAAAAAGAACCCGGGAGTATAAGCAGGCCAAGAGGAAATCATTGCATTCTTCAGAACCCGAATAACTTCATGCGTTATACTACCAATGTATGAGGTCTCCGCTTGATAATAACGAATAGCGGATTAATCTGCTTTAAAAAAAGTTCAAAACAAATGTCAAGTTTGATTGAGCCTATCTATAACCATTATCCACAAAAACTTACTGTAGTACACATAGAAAACCGGAATTTGTTACTACATTTAAGATTATACTATAACTTTAAAAAACACAGAAATACGAATACTTGTTTGTAGGTATTACTGAATGTGATATAAACTTTTGATAGCTTTATAAAAAGTGTAAAGACATGTATGTTCTGTAATAACCTATTTAAAAGTATATTCACATTTCGAATTTTAATAAGTTAGCCATATTAAATTAATAAACTTTAAAAATCGCATTATGTACCACATTTGTGCGTTCCTTTACTCTGGCTAAATAATACTAGTAAAGATTGACAATTAGATGAGATGAAATTTTGGCAGAACCCAACGAATAAGTTTGACCACTAAAATATTGACTCATAAAGCTAACTTATCTTTAAAGCTAATGAAAGCTCTTTAAAATCAGAAAACAAACAGAGCGTTTAGTTTTAAAAAAAAAAATCAAACAGAGCTAAGTCTTACACTGTAGAAATTCAAGAAAACTTCAAAACCACTCTTGTCCCTTATACTATCATCTAATCCAATGAAGGCTATTGAGAGACATATATTCGGGAGGGGGTTATCAGTGAAAAACGAATGTAAAGAGAGGCCTTCTCGTTTTCAACATTGCCAGCTATGAAGTTAGCTTGCCACCCCTAGGCGTTTTATCCATGTGCTACTCCATCAATTCGTCTGCTACCCATACCGGCTACCTACAATTTTTGAAAGGTCTGAAGAGTTTCCTTTATCATGGGTAGGTTTGGAGTGAATGAGCTTCTAACCAAACAGAATTGACAGAAAAAGGGAGTTCCCATACAAGGGAGTCTGCGTTGGCGGCCTACGCAACTTTGAAGTAGGTGGGCCCTTCGTGGGTAATGTGAAAGTGGACAACTGGTAGATGTTTTCTGTCGCTTCATTACTCATTTTAGGAGGCTCTACCCTACTAACGATACCGTCATCGGTCTTTATTAGCTCTGCCACCCTCTCAAATACTACTACAATTATTTACTGGGGCACTGGCCCATCACATATTTCAACTCGACTTGTTATAAACATCATTATGATATACTCCTTTCACCATGAATTCACTTTTTTTTATTGTTTACACATGTTATTTGACATATTCAATAATTCAGGTCTACTTATTTTTTTCATATAATAAAATAATTTTTAAAATTTAAGTTTTATCAAGATTCATCCATAATAAATTATATATTATAAAATTATTTTATTTTATATGCTAAATTTTGAGAGGAAAAAACGTATCATAAAACAAATAAATCAATTCAGTAGAAAGGAGAGAACTCCACCGATGAACAATTTGTAAAAAAAAACACTTTTTTTCATAGCTAATGCATCCTCTGAATTTCACGCCTACGAATAACTTTTTCATTAGTGTCTATAAGCTTTGCATGATGGAGGGACTCCATATGACACGGGTGGGATACAGTTGCTGTGGGTCTAAATTCGGGAAACCAATACCATAGATGGATAATGCTGAACTCAGCTTTTTTGAGCAACTAAAAGAGTGAGAATTGCGACTCATCTATATACGTGACGAAGATGGATACACCTGTGGAATCCATATGTTGATGATAGGTTGGGTAGGTAGAAATGTTCTGCGAAAAATCTACAACTCTACATACACCGTTCTTTTGCAGAGAAGAAAATATATATGTAAGAAAAATTAAAAAACTAATATAACATTAATATATGTAATGATCAAAGTATAATCGTTTCCGTAAGGAATGAGGGCATAATGTACTCTTTTTTTCTTTCATTTTATTGGTATCTTTTGAATTTTAGAATGCTGCCATGATTGAATTTTGGGTGACTATTGAAACTGTTCTGTCTTTTTATTCGAGGACATTGAAATATGCAAGTATTTGAAGCCTATATTGTCTTTCTAGTTGAGTGGGGTCATTTTGTAAGTCCAATCAATGAACTTAGGTAGTGTAAATAAAAGCATGAACTTTGAAGTTAAACTGGTGTAATCTTGTCTGATAAGCATAATGAACCTGCATAGAGCTTATCAACATTAACTTGATAATCTAAAAGTCTAAATATTGCTTCTTGCGATTAGTCTTTCCCACTAATTGTTTACTATTTGACACCCGCACAAGGATGGAGAGAGACTCTATACACACAAAAAAAAGATGTCAGGGGATATGGCCTCCCTTGTTTAAGTGCCTTTTCACCCTCGCAATAACTTTATTTAGCCAACATATAAAGAAAGGATAGTAATGCATTCCATTTGATGAAGTGGATAGAGAAATTGGAGGCAATTGATCTTGTATAAATACCATCCTCATCCTATGAATTAAGTCGTGGCTTCCTTTTTCAAAAGTGTTTAAGAAAAAGTGGAGCTATAAGGGTTGGATTAGGGGTGAACAAACGGTTTAGGTTATTAACCGAAATAACTGTTTTTTTGTTCGGGTTCAATCAACGTATTTTTTAACCGTTCTAGTTATTTTGGATATTTCAATTATTCGTAATAAAGTACGGTTCAGTATCAGATATTGAAATTCAAACTCCGGTTACAGGTAATTACTAAACTTTTATCAACATATTTTTAGAAAAAATTTATGCTATAGTTTCATCTAAACTTACTCCAAACTTACTCAGTCTTGGAGAAAGTTTGACTATTTTTGTTGCTTTATAGGTTGATATGTAAAGACTCTAATCAACTCTTTATTTCTGATTTGTTAGTTCGCTTTTTTCGGTTATTTCATGAAGTTTGATTATTTCAGGAAGTTTGGCTATTTCGGTTATTTCATGAAGTTTGATTATTTCAGGAAGTTCGGCTATTTTGGTTATTTCAGGAACTTCAGTTATCGGACGGCCAATGGTTACCAGTGTAATATATATAATACGGTTGTTGATTAAAACGGTTATCAGTTAAATCGATATTATTATAAGATTGGGTTAATTCGGTTATAACTGAAATAAATGAACATCGTACTTTATTTCATATTTCAGTTAACGGTTATCCGTTCAAACCGTTTGCTCACCCCTATGTTGAATGACAATGAACTGGAGTAGATTGGGGATATGCTTGTCTATACGTGTCATACATGTATTTAAGAGTAATCCATGCCCTCTCCCAAACTGGATGGATTTTTGATTCAGTGCATACTCATTAATTTGCAAGAAATATAGATGTCAAATTTAACATATTTTGCGGCAATTGTCTAGTTTGTTCTTTAAAATATAGACTAGTAAATGATTACTGATGATCAATTTAAATTAATTGTAATCCTTACAACTTTTCTTTGCATTCTTTCTTTTCCAATAGAAAGATAACTAAAGCTAAAGGTTATTGAGGAATGGATACTGAAATCAATATAGTATGCCATAACCCTTGCGAATTCTCCCTACCTTGGAACATGAAGACCATGTGAATTCTCTCCTTGGGTCTCTTCTCCATCAACCTTCTTTCTCTTTTCTCATTATGTGTTGTGTCCTTTCACATACTGCCTGCAGGCCTAGGCCATTTCACTGCTTCCCAACACTCGTCACCGTATGAGAGGTGTAATAATGGTAATTATTACACTTTCCTTGCACAATTTGCAAAATCTGGTTAATGGACACCCGACAGAGTGGGATCTTCGGCCCTGCAACTTCCTTTTGTCCCTTGTAGCATGCAAAGTTTGGGCTTTGCAGAGTCGCAAGCCCCTGATTTCCTTCGCCCGTATCTGAAGTCTACTGCTTATATATCCCAGTCTCAGGTGCGAATGGTACGCATGCGTGCTACCAACCTAACTCTCATTTCCAGTGTTTTTCATCTCTGTTGCGTTCTCTTCTCTGCTTCCTCTCAACCCTTCCAATGAATCCTTTCGTTGTCAATGGCATCGCCTTATCGTTTGAGCGGTGTTTATTGGTCCACCTTTTCTTAGTTATTCCTATTTATGCCACTTCACTTGCACACATCCTTTAGGACAACTGGACACAGTTCGAAGGCTTTTGTTTTACTAAGGTTGGTCTTAATCTGTTTGTTTTTGAGTTTGAGACTATGGAAGCTACAGAGGTGATGAGAGTGAGAGGCCCCGAGACAATCAACAATAACCTTTTTGTGGTTCAAACCCTCGACATATCTAAATCTTTAATGTAGTGGGAGTTCACCTGGATACCATTTTGAGTCCGTGTTTATGATGTACTACTCCATCATCATACTTAGGATTTTATGGGACGGGGTACCCAAAAGCTAGGACGTTATTATGGAGCTATTGAAGATGCTGAATCTTCAGGCGGTAACTATCTTAGGTTCAAGGTGCTTGTGAATGTTCAAGTTCCACTGTTGTGTGCTCTATTATGCTTATGGATGGTTGATATTGCACATTCTCAATTTTATATGATAATATGCCTTTGATTTGTTCAATTCACAAGCAGTTCGCTCATTCCACCACTGCATGCCAACTCCTTGGCTGGCAGATGAGGTTCGTCTGCCCTATGGAATATGGCTCTCAACTGAAAACTTTCAGGCTAGATTGGGTTTGCAGGTGGTCAAGCAAGTAGATCCATGGTCCTTGGCGTAGTGTGTGATATCCTCATCCTCATGTCCTTCGAATTGGGCTAATCTCTCCGGCCAAAATCCTACTCAATCAAACTAGAATGTGGACCTTCGTGACTCTTTGAGTTGCCCACACAAACGCAAGTTCATTGAGGTTCTTAATGATGCATCAAGGTCTGAGTTTTGGGACCTCCAATTGGCTGAAGCAAGGAGAAAGTCTAAAGGTAAGCCTTTTGTAGGTGCGGGACCGTCTGTTCATATGTGGGAGCTGGACAAGGGGACGAATGTTTTAGCTCATAACCCATCCCATAACAAGCTTGAAGGGTGATTGGTGTTCTCGGGTGCATGAAGGTGGATGTATTTCATGCATCTTGTTCTTTTGGAATAATGTCCTATTTGTGTTTGCTAAGTCTTGTCGGCTAGTCTTTTCTAGGGTCTGTTCTATCTCTTTTTCTGTCTTTACTTTGGGCTTGGTCCTTGTCCTTGTGTTTGGTTGGTTGGTGGTCTTGGAAGTCAATGGCTCTTTTGTCCTTTTGTTTGGTTGGCTGGTGGTTGATGATGTAGTGTGGTGGTGGTGGCTGGAGTGTTTTGGTCATGGTGGTTGACTTGACTTTGGTGGTGGTGTTTGGTTTTGTTGCTATAATATGGTTAATGCTGCAGTTCGTGGTGAGGGTTGTACTTAATCATATCTATTATATAACTCTTATTTTGAAAAAAATATAGTATGCCATCAAATTTGAACTGGTACTGCCTCGTTCAAGCAATGAAGAAAGTTGACTTTGTTTCTTGCCAAGTTTACTAGGAAAAACTCAGAATTTTCAACTAAAAGGGCTTAATTATTCTTAGCTAGTCATTGCTATAACTTTCTTTGAAAAATTTACTTGGACTAACCTAATCATCGTAAGATTTAATATAAACAAAAATGTTTTTGACAAGGTGAAGCTCTTTAACATTATATTTAATTTAATAAACCAGTACATGATCAACGAGGAGGTATCATAAAGGGAAAAAAGTAGCAACAACTTTGTTAATGGATTGAAGAAAAAATTGTTTGTGCTTGAAATGGATATCCAATGGATAAAGGCAACGAGTATTAACATAGTGATAAACAAATAATATCAAAAGTGATATGATAAATTGAGTGCATGGAGCATAAAGACATCTATAATATGGAAAATAGAATTGTCCCATTAATAAATATTGTTTAATGTATTCACTTATATTATCTTTTTAATTTGTTCAGATTCTATAAAAATAGGTTTATTTAATTAAAAACTTTTATTCTTAAATATTGAACATTCTATTACATCAATCTAGTGATACAAGATGAATTATCAATGAACCACAAGCCCTCATTGGTACCTAATCGCCCATAATTAGCAAGTGTATGGACATCTGTAGTATGTGAGCGGTCAATGAAAGACCAAGAGACGAAATCAAAATGTAAGGACCAATCTCTAATATCTTGAATAATATGACCCACATGATCAAGACATCCAATATTCCTTGAAGGCGTTGGATGATAGAAAGAAAATCAGAGGAGAAGGTTACCGAAGGGGTTCCTAGCTTAATGGCCATGTTGACGCCTAGAAGGAGGGCCTTAGCATAAGCTACTTGCGGAGACCAAGAAATCATTTCCCTCACAATTCCAATCACTACTACTATACCATTATGATTTATACAAACCGTACCAAGCCCAGAAAACCTTTTATCCACACTTCCATCTACCGAGATTGAGATGATGACACCAAGAGATCCGTATAAAAAAAAAGACTCTGGCTGGTCCATTCCTTGATCATAGGATCAAACACTGCTATGCGTGACTTGGCATTTGACAAACCATAACTTCAATAACAAAGTAATCGTCTGTTCCTTATCGTTGGTATCCTTGTCAAGGCAGACATAAGTAAACTAATCCATCATGGCCACATCATTGGTAATATACTTAGAACGTTTAAGCTTATCTAAACCCCACCTCTTCTTGACCTCGGGGAAATTAACAAAGACATGAGTTAAATTGCTATAACCTCTACAAAGAGTACACTTGTTCGGAAAAGAGTCCCTACATCTATAAGCAAGCAAAGCTTCACATGCGATGATACCATGGAGAAGCTTCTAGACAAAAAGCTTGATTCTATGAGGGAGAGAGCCTTTGCGGACACACTCATAGCATGGCCTATTATACTCCCACCTGAGGTAGAGTTTGAGACCTTTTGAGAGAGAGTCCGAGCCATGTAATAGGCCGACTTGACTGTGAACTGCCCATTCTTAGTACCACCCCAAGCCCAAGATTTTTCGTTGTTGCCGCTTAGAATAGTTCCGAGGATATACAAGGTGTCCACCTCTGTAATGTTTATCTTAGTATCATCCCAAGTGAATTTTTTTATCATTGATAAGTCAGGAAACTCGCCCATGTTCCTTAACCAGCGGTGGGCGTTTCCAATCCCAAGGTTTACCCCCTGCTTATCCAAAAGCCAAGGTCCAAAAGCCAAGGATCCAAAATGTTAATTGATGTACTATTCCCCACCACCGGTCTAGCTCCATGCCGAATTAAGGGGAGTGTTCTTCAAATAGACCTCCATATAGGGCTAGACTTGTTGCCTAACTTGACATTAAGCACATTCCTCTTCCAAAGTATTTAGCCACAAGGACTCTAGAAAGGAGGAGTTGAGGATTTTGCAAAATTCTCCAACATTGCTCGGATAACATAGCATCAATGAAGCATTGGAGATCACAAAGACCCAGCCGCCTTCGTTCCAACTCCTAGAAACAACATCCCATCTCTTCCAAAAAATCCCCTTCTCCTTCAGGGACCTCGGCCACCATAATTGTCTAATAATGCCCCGAATCTCCGTTATCAAAGAAACAAGAAGTGTAACCCCATCACATAGGAAGGACTAGCTTGGAGGATGGATTTGATCAGAACTCACCTACCAGCTTGCGAAATCAATTTATTCCAACTTTGAACTCTCTTATAAATTTTGTCCTTGACGTAACCAAAGATGTGTTTTCTATGTTTACTGACATTACTAAGAAATCCAAGGTAAAGCCCGAGATCCTGAACCTCCCTAACTCCAAAAATGTCATAAACCTTATTCCTTAAAGTCAGAGGGAGATTCGTAAAGAACATTATACCCAATTTATCCACATTGATACTCTGCCTAGAAGAGTGCTTGAAGTCGTCAATAATTCTCATAAAGTTAACCGCATTCTTTTGATCCCTATCAAACAAGATACAGTCATCCGCAAAAAATAGGTTGGTAATGTCAAAGCCCAAACCGCAATAATAAAAGCCAGAGATAGTCCCCACAGAAGCCGCAACCCTAAGAGCCGAAGAAAAAACCTTTATACAACACACAAAAAGGAAAGGCAATAGAATACATCTTTACGGCCGAAAGGTAGTTCCTGGTCTTCCATTTATGAGGACCACATAGGAAACTGAAGTAATACACTTGGCCACCACTTTGATCCACCTCTCATGAAACCCCATGCTACTTAGAACTGCCTAGATAAAAGACCACTCAAATTTATCAAAAGCCTTAGTCATGTCAAGCTTAAGAGCAAATTGTCCTCTTCACGACGCCTTAGAGACCTTCATAGAGTGGATAAGTTCATGCGTTATATAATCTTATCGCTAATCAGTCTTCCCGGAACAAAAGCTCCTTGATCTTCTAAAATGACATATTTCAGAGTACCTTTCACCCGATTAGCCAAGACCTTAGATATGACTCTGTAGATCGTGTTGCATAGGGAAATAGGCTGAAAATCTTTCATACTGACAGCTCTTGAATCCTCCAGAATGAGCATAATATGGGTATGATTGATATTTTCTGGCATATAGTCCGTGTTTAGAACACAAAGGGCCATGTTGACAAAATCCTCTCCAACAATATCTCAAAACGTATGAAGAAACACTCCATTGATGCCATCAGATCCGGGGGCTTTGTAGGGATTCATGTCATGTACAACCTGTAAGAATTCCTCCCCAGTGAAGGCTTTCCCTAAGAGATCACACTAATCTGTCAGGACACGATTAACAACTCCAGCTAGTAAATGATCGTTGAGAACCGGGTCGGTGGTCTGATAAATATCAACAAAGAAGGCATTAGCAACACCCACAATATCCTTCCAGTTGAAGAATTTCCTACCATGGTCATCACAAATTTCATGGATGACATTCTTCTGCCTTCTAGCCTGGACCTGCTAAAAGAAAAATCTAGTATTCTTTTCCCCTTCCCTTGGCCGTTTATTTCTCGACCTCTATGCCCATTTGGTTTCCTCTTGAAGGAGGAGCAAGTAGAGTTGTCGGTTAAGCTCTTTCCAAGTAGCATGTCCTGATGTGGATAGGTTTGGTTAGTCACTCTATCGAGCTCCACCTTAATCTCAAGCATCCGAATGTTTTCCTCTCTAAATTACTTGCCTTCCCAAGATCGAAGACCTCTACCACAAGAATCACTTTCTCTAAGTAGCTTCCCCTAGTATCCTTTGAAATTTTACACACAATTTCTCTGTGATCCGCATCCTCTGTAATCCACCTGTGGATTTCACTCAACGCCAATTTGATTGACCTATGATCAGATCGTTCCCATCTCAAATGGATGTTCCTAGCATGAGGGAATGACTGAAGCCAGTTAGCATTGGATAAAAACCTATCAAGTCGACATCTAATGTTGTCTTGATCGAACCTTTGATTGGAATAAGTAAAAATGTCCCCTACAAATCCAAGGTCGGCAAGATGACAATGGCTAAGGCAGTCACGAAAAGCCATCATACGTCCTCTATTTCACTCGCCCCCACCCTGTTGCTCTTAACAGTACATAATTTCATTCAGATTCCCAAGTACCAACCAAGGAGTAGATGGTTGCCGTTGGTGTTAAAAAACTAGCTCCCTAGTTCTTCATCTGTCCTGAGATTCCGTCCACCCATAGACTGCTGTGCAGTACTACAAGGACCAAAAACCATATACTATTCGACATTCAATATGATGCATAGAGCAGTTCAAAATCTCAACATTGATGCATGTACACCAAAATAAGGCCACACCTCCACGACGGCCTGCACAGTCGACCATGCAACCCTTGTAATTTGGTAAAGCTTGAGCAAAGTGCCACATTTCCTCCACAATTCTTTTAGTTTCGTAGAAAAAGAAAATGTCTAGAGTCTCAGTTCTGATAACATGAAAGACATGCAAGACTCATCTTCTAGAGTTATCACCTCCCAGCCCACGACAATTTAAGGATAGGATGCTCATGATGGACCACCGCAAATCAGCTTACGAAAAGGAAAGCAAGAGAATCGCAGAAGTTGCTGATAAGTGCGAAATACATCTATTTTTAGGGCTTTAATTCTTCATATTTTCATAACAATTCATGTCATATTTCTCACTTATCATATGCTTTCCTTAGATTTATGTTTTGATGTGAAATGATACATTGTATGTGTAAAATACAGGTAAAAGTTATGGAATTTCATTCTTCACTTCACTAGCTTCACAACACAACAAACGGGGAGCAAAACGGAGTCCAAACGAAGAATCTAGACCTTGTTGAAGTTATATTCGACTGTCTAGAGGTTATGTCCAGACTTGTGAGTTGTGTCCGGACTTGCATCTCCGAACACAAGTCAAAAGTTGAAAAAAATTTTAAAAAATCACCCGGAAAAGAGGTGTCTGGACCTACATGTCCAACACATGTCCGGACACGACGAATTTGAGAGCTCTCGATGCTGCGTTTGAGTAAAATAAAAGATAAAAATTTCTATATTCGATAGATCCTCCAAGCTGTAATATAAAACCAGAGTTAGGGTTGCAGAATTACATACGCCCCCACAGAGAGGCTTATGCCTCATACGCTCACAATTCTCTTCACTCATGTTTGACATTCATCACCACCATCACCACCGTAACACCATCACCACCGTACCAAACCACCAGACCATCTCATCATCCACTGCACCACCACACCACACCAGACCACCAATGCACCACTACCACAATTTGTCATTGTTTCATAATATCTCTAACGGAGTCGGAGTGGGGAGCCGGAGTCAACTTGCTAATTGGAGTTTTCTCTACTCTCTCTTTTATTTTGTTTAATGTTTTTCTCTGTTATTTTTGTTATTTTTATATTTATTTTTGAGTAGTTAGACTAGCTCCCCGGATTGGGGTAGCAAACAGGATCTTTATATTTATTTTGCAATCTTTTTTACTAATTCAATAATGCAATAGTTTAATTCCAATTTTTCATGTGCTTTAATTCTCTGATCAATTATTAAAGCTATATTTGTAGTTTTCTAATCAACACGCGAGAGCTGAGATAGATAACAAGACATAGGAAGTTAAACCTGATTAATGACTAGAAGCGTGATCCCGCCAATAGGTTAATCGGTCTTCAATAGAAACTATTCTTTATGCGATTGGTTGTGTCCGGATTAGAGCATTAGTCAGCTGCTAGTTCTAGCAACTGGTTAGGATTTGTTAGACTTACCGTTGATGAATTAATATAGTTTCTGAGTTTATTGTAGAATTAGGGAAAAGTTTATTAATAGATTAATAAAGTGAAGGTTTTAAGAACAATCTGGGGTGCTTCTTTAGATTTAATAATTTCAATCTTTATTTCTTTATTTAGTTTATTTTTACTCTTTTATTATTTTATTATTTTATGTTAGTTTGTTAAGTAACTCTTTTTATTAAATTAAGTCAAACTTGAAAAAGTGACGTTTCCTATTTTTTTAGTGTAGTTTCTCCGTTAGTTAATAAATTGTCAATTAATTGAACGAGGTCCCTGAGATTGACAACCCCACTTAATTCACTATTCCGCAAAACGATAGGTACACTGTCTAGGTGGTAGAGATATAGTCACATATTTCTGCTACAGTAGCCCAACAACATCGATTCCGGGAAAATCCAGAAAAAAGAGAAAAAGACAGCAAAAGAACGCACCTGCTACCTTGAGGCCAATTCGTTAGGACCCTTCACTTAGATGGAAGATTCTGACTTAGAGACCGTGTAGCTGCAGGGGAAGTCCATTAGTAAGCTCCAGAGATAAAACAAGCTCAATCAAAACCGAGATTAAAGTTCAGCGATGAGATAATGGCTTGAAGAAGGTTGCATGGAGTAGACAGCCACCGGGCGGGGCAGGGAGAGCAGGAACTAGCGCGGCGAGAAAGGAAACAAAACAAGGAAGGCAAGGAAGCGAAGGGGAGCGCGTGCAACACATTCTCTAACCCATTACCAAGACCGCTTAAAAGTCTTGAAAAAATCCTTTAATTAAAAACTTTCTCACATTCTCTTTCATCCATTTCATATTTTTTCAATTTCTATTTAATTGTTAAGAGGTGAATCACCCCGTTGTGGATGCGTGTAAAGTGTTGCTATATGATTGAAAGAAAAATGTTTGTTCACGAAATGGAAATCTAATGGAACAATAGTAACATTTGTATAATGATAGAAAGACCTTAAACTTTTATTCTTCTTCCAGAATTCTAAAACCCATGTAGAGGTGGGTGTATTATCATTTGTGACATGGTTACTGGGATTCTTTGTAGGTGTCAACCCTAAATCACTATGATCTTCATTGGGCTTAACCATTAGGTTTAGGTTTACACTACTGGTATACCAGTTTAGGGTTTTAATATGGGATTTCTAGTTGTCTAATAGCATTGTCTAGTTGTCTGTTGATATGATCATTTGTTTCCTGAAGGCTGGAATTTCGTTTCTTTAGAGACCATAGTTTAGTCTTGATCCACTCTGGTAGGCCAAAAGCTCTATCACTAATAGGTTTTACAAAGGTTGATGCCATTTCTCTCTTGGTACTAGCCAGGAGCTTGGCTTGTAAGTCCTTATTAATATCTTTCAAGCACTCAATTTCCTTTTCACGAACTTTCTTGCCAACAAATGCTAACAACTTTTGTTGGTTTATTATCTCAAGCTTAGAGGCTAAGCTCCTTATCTCACCACCAACTTCATCTTTGTATTGTTGTGATTTAGTCAATTTTTTTTACATGCATTTCAAACATTTGCTGCTTAGATATAGAGTTAAAATATGATTCAGGATCCTTGATACTAATGTTTTCATTTTTGAAGATTTGTGTCAAGGAGTCTTTTCCCACATGAGACATAGGTAATCTTTATGTTTTCCACAAGATTGTCTCTTCTTTAAGTCCATGTAGATAACCGTTATACACATGTGAACATCAGCACTACTTTTAGAACCAGAGTCTGAGTTCTTCAAATCTGCGCAGCTAGCTGCTAGTTTTCATCTTTTGCTTCACCTATTCCCTTCCTCTTAGGAAAGTCGCTAACCAAGTGACCTAGTTTGTTATACCTGTAACGTGGTTGGGGTTATCTTTCACTTTTTTGTTTGTCATTCTTGCCTTTGAAGTATCTTTATTTTCTTCCATGTAGCCTTTAGAACACCTTAGGCTATTTTCTTGAGTTCTTCAACTTTGTATGTACTTTTATCCTTGGACTTATATGTTATCCTTTTACTTTGGGAGTTGTGTCCTTTTAACATGTCTATGATTCAATCAACTACTCTGTCATTTTGCTTTCATGAATGACTAAGTCTACTCCAAGTTCCTAGACGAACATCTTATTTATGTCCTTTGTCTTTTCAAGTATGGTTGTATAGTTTAGCCAGTCTTTTGTCGAAGAAGAACCTCTCATTCATTTTGCTGCTTGATATACACTCAAGATCAATCTTTAACTCTAGGATAACCTTCTTAAATATGTAAGGGGTTTGATGAATCGCTTCTCCTTCCATCATTCTAAAGTTGATAATTAAAGTCTCTTCTAAAATTGCTTACCTTTGGCCTAGCGAATAACATCAATACCTTCATATACTATCCTAAGGAAGTCCCACATTTCTTTGTTGCCTTAATCCTAGACACCTTCTTAGTCTTCATCAAACAAGGAAACAATATTTCTGAGGGCTTAAGCATTCTTATTGATTAGCTTCTTGTATTAGTCTTCCCACTTCTGTGGAGGCTTCTCCAGAGATACACCATCAAATGTTTGTCACTGGCTTTAGCGGTCCATCAGTAACCACCACACATAGATCATTGTCGACTGAGATAAGCGGGGATTCCATCTGCTTACACCATCTAGTGTAGTTGAGCTTTATAAGACGTAGGACTTTGACGTTGTAAGAGCTCATCGTCACGATCAACACGAAGATGTTGTTAGACATCGTATTAGATATTTAACCTCGCTCTGATACTACTTGTTAGCACCTGATAAACTTGACCATAATCAGATCTGCTATATATATGGATAATATGAGATGAGCATAATAGAACGGAACTGCTTGACTTGATCACACGAATCCAATGACGAAATTCCTCCTCTAGATATATATTAGAAGATTAAAAAAATTTCTCACATGAAACATTTACAAACACATTAAGAAACAACTCAACAAACACTTAGCAAGATTGCCAGAATTAGAAGGGGTTAGATCAAGTGTTTCTTCCAAATTAAGAGCAATGTAATCTCCAAGTCGATGACAAAAAAAAGAGAGGGAAAATAAGCTCCAAAAGAACGCGCCACACACGCAAGAAAAAATTCCACCCCCTTATTCTTTTCTCTCCGAGTTTTGGCTACAGAGAAGAAGATTATAGCTAATCATGAGCTATTAGCACCGATATGTGCTAGCCCTGTTAGGGGCGCAGAGCATCGACCACTCACGATAGAGCAAATTTAATGTGACCGTAGAGGAAAGGAGAGGAAGACTAAGAGCCGGGGCGTGTGAGACTGGTGCACGCTACATTTGGCTTCAATGGAGGTGGTTGAGGGGAATCGAAATCGACATGGCACGCGGAAGAAAGGAAGAGATGATGGCACGACACCGGTTGGATCTAATAGTAGAGGTAGATCTAACCCTCGATCTTCTGACTCTATCTTAGATTTCTCTGCAATGAAATCTTTAGATGAGTACGCAAAACCTGTAGAAATTATGATTATGTGCTATAGTATAAGGAAAATTAGGGCTAGATATATACTAATCTATTCTGCTGATCCTCAACCCAAGAACCCTAAACCTAAACTCCCAAATCGAACCCACATATATCTTAAAAATTTGGACTTCATAATGAAAAAAATTCTCCATAACTGGAACAATCTCAAGCTTCACCCAGCTGGAATGGAGTCCTTCAACTCTGAATACCTCATCATCGAGCCATCTCCTCCAGAAATATAAAAATTCCTCTTCAGGAAAGTTTGGCACCCAAGTAGAATCTCCCTAAGAATAATGCAACACTTTATGATTCAACTCTAGAAACCAAAGTCTTTCCTTATAGTGAATGAAGTAGGCTTCAACTGCTTCACTTTCCAGTTCTCCAATGACAGTGATATCAAAAACATCCTCTCAAATGGCCTTTGGCATTTCCAAAACAGACTCCTTGCTCTAATGCCCATTAACCCAGCTCTGAGTTTTGAAAAGCATGACCAAAAAACCATTAGAATCTGGGTTGGAATCCATGGTCTTCCTATTGGATACTTCATTAGATCTTCTGCTACCCTTCTAGCCAATAGATTGGGTACGTTCATTGAAACCCATGACAAAGTTAATCCTCTAGCTTCAAGAGTTCTTCGATTTAGGACAGAAATCAATATAGCTGATCCTCTGTGTAGAGTGCTACTGGTCACCACTGGGCAAACCAAAAGAATCTGTCGAGTACCATATGAAAATCTTCCTAACTTCTGCTATGGATGTGGGAGACTAGATCATATCATCAATGGGTGTAAGTTAAAGAAACAGAACCCAACTGATCTTGAAAGGTTCAGCCCAAGGACTAGATCTGAGTATGCTAGTTCCATGGCTCTAGTAACTGAGGAATTTCTGCTACAACAATGGAAGAATAAAGGCTTAATCAGGGATGATATCATCATTCACCCTCAATACCCTCTAGCAGGTAATCTGGCTCTCCCTCAGGTTAATATGGAATTATATTTGGCTATGTCTAACCCTGATGATCTAAACTTCAACTCCAATCTCACACTCTAGCTCCACAATAACGAGAGATACCTCATATTCCAAAACCTTTAAGCTATATCCCTCATATGGGCCAAACTCAAAACTTATCTTCACCCTTTTTGATAGTTCCACAGATTCCACCCCCTTATCAGTATCCTCCCACCCAAATACTCTGCTTGGTAAAATTATTCCAGTGATCCTTAGACAACAAACCACTCCCCCTCTTACTCCTACTTCTGAAGTGGCCCTAAGTAAGCACTTTTATTAGAACTTTGACTAGAATACTGCTATTTTAAATTTCAACTAAAAAATATACAAAAAAAAAACCATCAGTCTAGATACTATCAATCAGGACACCCCTTCTACCACTGCCCGTATAATCAAAGAAGCTGAAAAAACTAACCCATCTTCCAGCCTCTTGTCCTCCTCAAACCAAGAAGAATCCCCTTTTTTCCCCCAAAGACATGGAAAACAGAAAGCTTGTCAGTCTATGTTGCTTGGACCCAACAAACCAGAATTCAAAAAAAGGAAAGTTTCAAAACCCCAGCCTCTGATGTTTAGATCTGCTCATTCCAATGAGGTAGAGATGGAGGAGTCTGACTACTATGAAGCCCTCCTAGAAAAGGTAGACCTTGCTGGCCAACAAGGCTGCCTGCCCAAATGAGTTGTATTATCTACAACTGACAGGGACTGGGTGGACCCTAGGTAGTATCTTGGGTCACTGGGCTTATTAAAAAACACAAACCTGAGATAATCTTTTTGATAGAGACCCACAAATCATTTGCTGAGATGGATCTAATAAAATTAAAATGGCCAATGTATGTTGGGATCAATGTTTCTAGCAAAGGAATGAGTGGTGGTCTAGTGTTGCTATGGAAAACGGAGGTAGCTACCTCTCTAATAAACTTTTCTTCTCAACATATAGTTGTGGAAATCACCTTACCAGGTATGAAAACTTTTCACTTCACGGGTTTTTATGGATGGGCCAATTGGAACCTTAAATATTTCTCTTGGGAATTACTTTTAGCTCTTAGACAACAAGTGAATATCCCTTGGTTAATAGCAGGGGATTTCAATTAGATTATGTATGAAAGAGAAAAAGAGGGGATGGCCCCCTTCAGAAATGTTCTGGAAGCGGGTTTAATAGATGTTGGTTTTATTGGCCCCCCATTTACATATACCAATTGTCAACCTAGCCCTTATCTATCCATGAGTAGATTAGATAGAGCCTTTATGCCTATTGAAGCTCAAAATATGTTCTCTGTCTTGTCAGTACAACATCTTCCTAGAGAAAGCTCAGACCATTATCCTCTCCTTATTAGATTACTAGGGTTAAAATAAAAACCAGGAAAAATCTTTCGGTTTGAAAACATATAGTTGATGGATGAAAAGTGTAAGAAGATAGTGGAAGATATTTGGGTTCTAACACTCAAAACTTGATGGGGAATATCAGAAGATGCCAAGATAAACTTCAAAACTGGAAAGGTTGGAATATTCACAAAGTTAGAAATAAGATCAAGCGAAAAACCAAAAGCTGCACAACATTTTGTCAGTTAGTCAAACAGTGGAAAATATCTCGAATAGGAAAAGATTACTGATGGAGATTGAACTCCTTCAATATAAAGAAGAGATTTGGTGGAAAAAGATAGCTATGGATAGGTGGATTAAAGAGGGAGACAAAAATTCTGCTTACTTTCTTTCTAAAGCTACGACCAACAGAAGAAGAAATGAGATATTTGGGCTTCAACAAGATAATGGAAACATGCCTTTTGCTTGGGATGTTTTAGAACATATCACTAGAACCCACTTTCAAAAAATCTGCTCAGAGCCTCGACCCTAGATAACCCAGGCCTCTTTTGTAATATTGTTGCTAGTATTATTCAAGAAGATCATGTCTTTGATTTGTCCAAAGAGTATAACCAGTCATAAATCCTAGAATCTGTTAAAAATCTAGGATCTGAAAAACTCCTGGTCCAGATGGCTTTAATGGTAGATTTTCAAGCATTTTTAGAGTATCATTGGCAACTGTAGCAGAAATATGTGATTATTTCTACCTAGGCAGTGTACCTATCGTTTTACGGAATAGTGAATTAAGTGGGGTTGTCGATCTCAGGAACCTCGTTCAATTAATTGACAATTTATTAACTAACTAAGAAAACAGGGAAATGTCACTTTTTAAGGTTTTATCAATTTAACTAAATTATTAACTTACTTAACAAACAATAAAATAATAAAACAAATAAGATAAACTGAATAAATAAATAGAGATTAAAACTCTCTATCTAAGGAAGCATCCCGGATTGTTCTGCAAACCTTTACTTTCTAATCTATTAGTAAACTCTTCTCTAATTCTGCAATAAACTCAGAAACTATAATTAATTCGTCAACGGCTAAGTCTAACGAATCATAACCAGTTGCTAGAACTGGCAGTAGACTAATGCTCTAATCCGGACACAACCAATCGCATAAAGAATAGTTTCTATTGGAGATCGATTAACCTATAACGGGATCACACTTCTAGTCATTAATCACATTTAATTTCCTATGTCTTGTTATCTATCTCAGCTGTAGCATATTGATTAGAAAACTACAAGGATTGCTTTAATAATTGATCACAGAATTAAAGCACGTAAAGAACAGGAATTAAACTATTGAATTAATAAATTAGTAAAAAGATTACAAAATTAATAAAAAGATCCAGTTTGCTACCCCAATCTGAGGAGCTTGTCTAACTACACTAATGTTGTGCAAAACAGTGATTAAACTACTTTGCTAACTAATGGGCAGTGAACCCAGCCGTTGTAGTGCAACAAGGTCGTATCCACAGGGACTTCGTAACTATCTAGTTAAACATAAGTTTAGTGTTTGTACAAGAATATAAACAAAAGTGCATAAACTTAAATTGGGGTTTTTGGGTTTTTGGTGGAGAAATAAAGAAAAACAATAAACACTAAACTAACTATCTAGGATAGATGTAGCTCGGGATGGATCTTTTCACCCGTCCTCCCCTTTCTACCAATTTGTCGAACTTTGAACTTATAGCTAAACAAAACACTTAATTAATTAACAGCCTAATCTAGGCCTATTAATCCTGACCAATCTAACCGGGACTTCTCAATTAGTTAAGCTCAGGGTCAATCAATAGCTCTAAGCTCAAGTTCCCCTAAGGTCCCAATGTTGTCTAATATCAAAATCATTGAATCAGAGTACATTGTTCTAGTCTTCAACGGTTTAGGTTTCTATCTCAGAATCACATTTTGATAGAATCCCACAATAATGTTAAACTAATCGGTAGGCCAAACCAACCAATTTAACACATAGATGACAAATTCAGAAAACCCCTAAATAAATCCCCAAATAATGAGTGACAAGTTTAAGAATCATAAATACCCAATAATCATCTTCATTAAGCTCAAAGACTAAAATAAACAAGTTCAAGGTTCAACAATGGAGGTTTTAGGGATTTTGGGGCAAAATCCCCATCCCAAGCTACAAGGGAGGTTAAGCCTCCATTAGCGCAAAAATGAGAGAGAAGGAGGAAATAGCCATGGGAGGTTGAAGAAGAGCTTCAATGGTGAGGGGGTTCTTCCTCTTCTTTCCCTTCTTCTTCCTCTTCTTCTTCCTTCTTTTCCTCTCTTTTTCTCTCTTTTTTCTGTTCTGGGTCGTGGCTCTCTATCCATCTCTCTCTCCTCCTTTTTTTGCTTTAAAACACAGATTTGGGCAAAATCTGCGACTAACCGACCCACCATGGGTCGGTCCCGTGGGTTGGTCGAGTCCATAAGCAATTTCGGGAGCCAAAAATCGCGTTTTTAAGTTCGACCGACCCACCCTAGGGTCGGTCGGTGGGTCGGTCCAGTCTAGAAGAAATTTTGGTCCTCGGAACGAGCATGTATGGCCTCCAAAACTTCTGACCGACCCACTCTGGGTCGGTCCAGTGGGCAGGCTAATCTTCAACATGTTGTATCTTCTTCGTTTTAGCTCCGATTTTGGATCCGTTTGTGCCCACGCGTTTGTATTTGTGTCTACTTTATGTGTAGCTATGTTATCTATCCTTTTTTAGTAATAATTGTGTAAAACACCAATAAAACACAAAAGTAAAGGAAAACTAGCTAGAGTGGAGAAATGAGCATGAAAAGTGTTGATAAAACATATGAAATACACCTCTAAAACATGCTCATTTTGACACCCATCAGCTAACATAAATATACAACAAAACAACAAAGGAATAACACATTGAACAAATCATGGCAAGGGAATAAGAAACTTTGTTAGAAAATCTCTGCTCTGTAGTCTGTTGTCACACGTATCTGCATTAGTCCTCTGTCAGAAGTGTGGTGGAGTAGTGGTGGTGGTGGGGAGTGTGGTCGATGGTGTGCTGGTGATAGATGGTTGTGGCATGATGGTACGGCGAAGAGAATTGAAGAGAGGCGTAAGCCTCTGTCAGTATACCTTGTATAACAATTTCCAACCCTAACTTCGTTTTATATAGCAACAAAAATATTTATATGTCTCAACAAATCTTGAACTTGGCTAGATTTCTTCGATTTGACTCCGTTTTTACTCCCCGTTTGTTGCGTTGCAAAACTAGTGAAGTGAATGAAATCTCATGACTTTTATCTGCATTTGACATATAAAATGTATGAGTTCAAATCAAAACATAAATCTAAAGAAAAGCACATGATAAGTGAGAAATATGACATGATTTGTTAAGAAAAAAAGTAGAATTAAAGCCCTAAAAATATATGTATTTCACACTTATCAGCAACCAAGTTATTCAACTAGTTCTAAACATTCTCAATGGCCAGCCCTTACCTCCCTCCCTAAATGGCTACCACATCACTCTCATACCCAAAATCCCTGGAGCTACCCACTTAAATAACTTCAGACTAATTGCTCTCTGCAACTTTACATATAAGATAGTCACAAAAGTCCTAGCTAATAGGGTCCAACAAATTCTTCCAGAGATCATTTCTGAAAATCAAGCTGGAAGCAGACTCATTATAGATAATGTGATATTATAGGGGAACTCCACCATAAAATTTCAAATACCTAAGCCACAAAAAACCATGTTTGCATGCAAAATAGATCTTACCAAAGCCTATGACAGACTAGAATGACCCTTCAACGACAATATGCTAAAAGTCATGGGATTCCCCGACCATTGGAGAGTCCCTGTAATGAATTGCATCTCTTCTGCAAAAGGATCTGTTATTATCAATGGTACCCCAGGTAAGCCATTCATTCAACAAAGGGGCATCCGTCAAGGAGATCCCCTGTCACCATTTCTGTTCATACTAGCTTAGAAAGCCTTTTTCAGAATCCTAAATGGAGCTATGAATGATAAATCCTATCAAGGAATCAATATTAATAAGGAAACCCCTTGTATTTTCCATTTAGCCTTTGCTGACGATGTTATCTACTATGGGAAGACCGTGGATTCCTCAATGGCCATGAGATTAACCACCAGAAATCTGAAATTGTTTTCAGTAAGAAAGTCGGTGCTACGGATAAAACCCAAATGGCCAATTCCCTCATTGTCCAAGTTGTCAGCCACTTTAAAAAATACCTAGGCCTTCCAATGAAGGTGGGGAGAAATAAGAATGAAACTTTTGGTTCCATTGTAGAAGCTTTAAGAAAGAGAATTCATAGTTGGAACAGACCAATGCCCCAAGTAGCAAGATCCGTCCTTACTTCTAGTGTTCTCTTGTCAATTCCAACTTTGACTATGTCTATCTTCCAGATCCCTAAACATATTATAAAACAAATGGATTCGATGATTGCCCAGTTCTGGTGGGCAGGCAATATCACTAAAAAACCCCTTTACTGGACCAAATGGGAGAAAATCTATACTAACCAACAGAATAGTGGACTAGGTCTCATATGCTCCATGGATTTTAATCAATCCCTCTTAGCCAAACTAATTTGGAATCTCCTAAAAAATCTGAACACCCTGGTAGCTAAAACCTTGAAAGCCATTTATTACCCACTGATTCAATATTGAACTCTAAGCCTACCAAGAGAGACAACCCCATCTGGTTAAAGCGGGAGCAAGGAAGGAAATAGGAAACAATAATAACACAACGAATTGGGACTCTCCCTGGGTCTCTATAGCAGGAAACTTCAAGATCATTTCTTAGAGATCTGGTCTTCCAATTAATACCAAAGTGAATAATCTCATGAATCAAGATGGTAATACATGGAACACTGAGGTAGTTAAGAGAACCTTTCTACACATTGACAGTGTAGAGATATTGAAAATTTCTATCAGTTATCAGAAGGAAGATGAGTGGATTTGACACTATTCAAAAAATAATGAATACTCAGTGAAACAAGGGTATTTGCTACTCCAGAAAAACAAAAACATGATTAGCTCCTCAAATACTTTCTAAGGCTCTTGGAATCTCATCTCAAGGATCTCATCCAAAAAATCACCTCCTAGAGTTAAACTACTTTGCTGGAATCTCCTTAATCACTAGCTCCCCTGTATGGCAAACATTGCTAAGAGGTTGGGGAAAAGTAAAATGCCATTTTTGTGGTGATCTAGATACAGAAATCCATTCAATCTTTCTCTACTAGACAAGCAGAACTTTTGAGGAAAAACTAGTGGACCTAACAGATATTCCAAAATTCAAAATGGGAGCAATTCAGGATTGGCTAATTCAGAAAGCCAAGATATGGACAAACAAAATGGTGACGGATGTGGCTAATACCATCTGGGCTATTTACCATGGAAAGAATAAAGCAAAACATGATGCAAACCTTGCTGTTATAAATTGTATTGAGTCAAATTTAGCTTTTACAGTAATGTATCAAACAAAGATGATGAGTGGTATTAGTGACAAATTCATGATCCTCATATATCATTATTACAAGATGAGATTTTACTTGTTACGTCCTGTTATAGGAAAAAAGATTATACAACAATCACTGGTGGGCTACTTATTGATCATGGTAACATTATGAGGTTGGCCTTCAACACCAAAACCTCTCAGGCGAAAAAAGATTATGATATGGAGATACAAGCTATTGCACAAGGAATCAAAATTGCAAGAGAGGAAGGTTTCTCCAAAATCCACATTCAAATGAATCAAGAACACACCAAAAACATTTGCAAAGAGGTGAAGAAAGGAAATCATCCTTTATGCAAAAAATTTCCGGAGCTAGAACTTGGTCACAGAAACATGAACCATTGTAATCTTTATGTTTGTAATACATAATTCAGACAATTTCTAACTTTATTAGTTACTAAGTTGTTTAGTCAGTCTTTTGAATGAAGGACATGGAGAAGGGAGGAAATTCCCCTAGTAGTACTTCAGGCATGTAATATGAACTTTGATCCATCCTCCCTTAGCTGTAGTAGTAATAGTATGTGTAACGAATAATTATGGATGCAGTAATATGAAGTTGTTTTTATAGTTACATTAGTGTTTAGACCTTTGATTCTAAAACACAACTAACAAGTTTTTTTTTTTAAAAAAAAGTTTCTTCCCCTTTGAATGTGAACCACAATAGAGAAATGGTATGAGTTCCTCAGCTATGCATAATCGATGCGTGAAGCTTTGACTCATGTGGTATAGAATCATTTTTGGTATTGTTAAAAAAAAAAGAAGAAATAAAAAACAGAAAAGTATGATCCATTTTAACCACAGTTTAACAGAGATAGTGAGAGGGCGAGGGAACAGAAGCAAGTGATGGTGACAGACCGGGTTTGATGATTGTAATTGGTAGTAACAAAGTTGGGTGGGGTTTTAAACAACATCAACAACAACAGCAAAATCTACTGCGGGGACCTCATACAAGAAAAAGAAAAAGATAGCAATCAATTCTGCAGATCCACGTTAGGTGAATAGTGGACCACTCTGCACCTGCACAGCACAGCACAGACGTCGTGTTTCCTTCCCTAGCCAGCCAAAACGAATTGCGTGATTCATCATCTTCCGAATTATTTACTTCCTCTGTTCATATCGCCTTTGTATCCAACACGGGATTTCTGAGGGGGAAGGGCTATCATAATATCATGATCGATATATATGCTTGCTCAATGCCATCCATTCCATGTCACATCTCATATCATATCCTCGACTGTATTGTTATGTTCTCTGAGTGCAAATCTTTCATTTTTTCAAAAGAATCTTTGATCGAATTTCCTTTCTCGTTAAGGACACTGCAATATTTCTATCTCAGAGCTATTTTGCGCATTCTGAAATTAAATTTATGTATCCATCCCATTGCTGTTAATTATTTTCCTCCTTAATTAATAATCAGGGATCCAGTTTGTTCATAATCAAATTGGTGAACTATGTTCTCCGCTTATGATAATAAGTCACATACCCATAGATTGTATTATGTAGGACTGTACTTAAAAAATAAAATAAAAAAGAGTAAGGCTCCTACTGTTACACGTTATTATTGGGACCACCCCAATTTTTCTGTGCTTTGAGGTTTATTCACGGTTTTTGTCGTTCTAGTTCCCATAGCTTAAATTGAAAGGGACAGTTCTGTCTTTCTCTAGCTGTATGTATGTGTGTGTAGTGTGAGAGAGAGGAAACATTATTGGAATGCTGACCCATCGAAAAGGCATGATTTTGACCAACAAGGTTAAGGTTTTGTTTGGACGTCATGCTTGGTTATGATTCTTGACCAAAACGAAATCCTTGTATTAGTGACCAATTATTACACACGATATTCATATTTTATTACTCTATGTTATTTTATTAGAATAATAATGTATGTACCTCTGTTTTTTACTTTTTCCAACTAGATAATAATTACTTTTGTGTTAAATAGTAAGATTAAAAGTGAAAAAATATGTGTCAAAAAACTAGAATAACACATATATTCGAACAAGAATCACATCCTAAAACAACAGATATTAATTAACAAAGGGAATACGGATAAATTAATTTATGAAATAATTGGTTGTATAAAAACAACAAACTCGAAAAATAATTCACACATGGATTGATCCTCCATTGCTTGATTTAAAGATTATAAAAAACAATTTCATGATTTAAAGTACAAATGACCACAAAGATGAACCGGTGAAGACAAGTCATTCTTCTTCACTCCAGCTCTACCTCTTTTTTTTTTTTTAAATAAGACTCCAGCTCTACCTCTTAAATATACAATAATATGGCTACCTTAACGTGTATGATATGAAAGCAGCCTTTAATGCACAGTGTCATGACTTCACACAGAGTACGGATCAAGTATTTTGTTTTGGTCGTATCGACATCCCCACTTTATAAAAAATATCTTCATCATGCAACACGTACGTACATATTATCGCCTGAAATTGCTACTAGTGTGTTTTGAATCTCCTGTAACAGTAAAGACTTCAAACAACTAACTTCATGGTGAATGAATGCCAGCGTGAAAATCAAAGTCGAGATCGGGCCGCCTGGGTGTACTTGTTCAGATACCTAGTGCCAAGTTAACTGTAACATAACATTAGTCGTCGTCTCTCTTACCTTGTCTTGCTGAATGACGTGGGTGAATCAATCAATTATTTTCCTCTTTTTTTCAAAAAATTAAAATTATTCTCTTATTAAATTTCTGTTTCGTGATGATATGACCAACTAATTCCCATCTTCGGTAAATCAGGTGGCTGGTGGGGAGGTTTTCCGCATTATGAAAGATCGAGGTATATAACATAACGCCCAACTAACCCTATATAGTCTATATGCACCGCTAGATTTCGTACATGAATATCAGAGATACTGTTACTCTTAACGATTGAATATGAAAGAAATGTCACTCCTTTTGTCTTCAATATAGTCTACTCTTCCCTTACTGAACTGTTTACCACTGCGGTTCCACAACTCCTGCTAGCTTTCTTTTGGCTCTATCTGCACGGGTAGTTGGTTTGATGGTAAAACGAAATTAAATAGACTTTATGGTTGGGGCAAATCTCAAATCTCTGTTCGACATAGCTGTTTTGTGGTATATTTGTAGCATATATAACTGGTTGTTTTGTCTAGCATATTTGTAGTATAAACTGTTGGTTGTTTTGTACTTGCATATTAAAACTGTTGTTCAGCAGTGTAACATATTTATAGCTGTTTTGAAAACTAGTGTTTGGTAGTGTGACATTTTTGCAGCATAAGTTAGTTAAGTTAACTAAGTTCGGTGTGTTTATCGTTTTGTATACTATAATTATAAATGTTAATTTAGTGTTACACAATATTTTGTTGAAAATAAATAAATTAAATACTAACAAATGTTATAAAATAAGTAATTTGTTACTTCAAAAATCCATACATACATAAATATTGATAAACTCAATAACAATATTAAAATATTAAATTTACTAATATATTCATAAAATTTGTATAAAATGAAAAAAAACATATTTATATAATTATAAAAACTTAAAAACATAAAAAGTATTATATAGTATATAGTAGCTACATAAATAACAAAAGACCAAAATAGTAAAGAGAATCATAATTCAATTTTTTATAATATTATTTTATATATTTTAATTCATAAAGTACCACAAAAATTAGTAATATGTATTAAATCTATAAAAGTAGTATAACTATAAGTTTATTAATATATTAGTTGGATGTACAAATAAAAAATGCACATACAACGGTAAAAATTTTAAAAATATTTAAAGCAATATTAAAAATAATAAATTATCATTTTTTTACTATTTTTTCTATTTTTAATCAATTTTTAGCTCCAATATATTATATAGCACTTTTTATAACTTTTTTGTATTTTAAATTTTCATTCTCTTCAATATATATTTTTAAAGAGGGCAATGAAATTTTATAACACTTTTTATATTGTAAGTTGTAGTTGGTAATTTTTTAAATAGTTAAATATATATATTAAATTATTTTTTCTATGTTTTGCAAAAAAATGATTTATTATTAATAAATTATAGGATCTGAGTCCCTCCTATTTGGTATTTATGTCAAATATTGATATTTATGCTATAAATATGTCATAAATATACCACAAAAATGTCAATGCGGATATGCTATAAACGAAAAAGTAAAAGTAAATATAACAAATGTTGACATTTATGCCATAAAAATGCCACTACAGAACGCGGCCTATAATACTATTTTTTTTTTTACTTTTTTTTTGAAAAAAGATGAAAATAATTGAAACCCATCATTAGCAAGACAACATAAGAGAGACGACTAATAAACCGGCACCAGGAAGAACTTTAAGAAATCAGGAAGGACGAGATGCATGCATTAGATTTCAGTTTACCCTAATCGATCACCCGGACCCGGATGCATGCATTACTTATCACATCTATTATCTATCAGAGTGATGCATGACCTATCATCTATTTATTTGTCACTCGACTTACCTATCATTTTTTCCATTTCATAACGACTCATTAGTGCAATGATAAAATGATAGTGGTTTACAAAGCTGAAGACGAAACTGAACAGTACATGAGCAGCCCCGATCGCTAAACAATTGGCAAGCTTAGATTAGAATGTCGTACTTTTTTTCTATTTTAAAGAAATTCCAATGAAAAGGTATTATCCGGGGTAAAGTGATCGTGAAAGATAGAATCAACTCATGAACAAAAAATTCTACGCCGCACCTAGTAAATATAAGCTATTAGTTGGTAATCATTTAAACTCAAATTGTTTCTTATTTTTGGTTAGTTTGGTATATTTGATTGGGATGACCAACTCAGTTCATTCATTTAAGAGAAAATTATATGTCTCACCTTTAATGTTTGATGAAATTATACACTTCGTCCATGAGGTTTTAAAAATTATTTTTTTCACCCATGTGATTTCCTCCGTTTTATATCCAACAACTTTTTTAAAATTTTTGTTCAATTTAAATGATGTTTAAACGTTGGCCGAAAGTGTTGAAATGTTAAATGGACGGTGCTAAAGTGTTATATTTTGGTTCAGTGACAAATAAGTTTTTTAAACACAATTGTGATCTATGGGGCCCAATGAAAATACCCTTACATGTCACATGTTTCATTTGATCTCACGGGTCACATGTGAGTTTAAAAAACTTCAGATTTGACATACGTCAAAATATAACACAGTAGCATCATCCATGTAGAGTTTCATCAATTTTAGACGTTTAAGCATATTTTAAATTGAACAAAAATTAGAAAAGTTGTAGGATATAAAACGGAGGAAACCACATGGGTGAGGAACGTTATTTATGAAACCTCGTGAATGAAGTGTGTAATTTCACCAAACTTCATGGGTAGAACATGTAATTTTCTCTTCTTTTAAAATTAGTTGTCACAATGTCTAATGGTATCAACTATCAGCTAGTAGCTCATATACACAAAAGAATGGGCCTGATTTTTGAGTTTTTGTCCATTTTTCTAAAACATGTGAACTGATGAATCTTCAGTCACCTAGTGGCCAGTGGGTATCTTCATCCATAATTAGAAGAGTAGAAACATATTTGTTTCTTTTCCCTCGAGGATATATTATGAAACACTTTAAAGAAGTTAGGTTAACTAAAGTAAGTAGGGCGCACTTTAAAGTGGATTATAGATTAGATGATAAAATGAGACAGATTAATAGATGAAAATTTTCCATCAGCATTTCACTCGAATTGGCTCTCGTTCATTTATGTTAGATTGTTTTTATTTTGGTTTATCTATTGGACTCATTATTTTTCTAATTGTTTTATATAACATAAAACTATCCAATAGTATATCACAAAAAATGCTATAAATAGAGGAGGTGAACCAAACCTAAATCAAATTAGGAAATGCTCATCTAAAATTGCTTCATAATCATAGATGCCCTACTATAAACGAGTTCATGTCGTCACGCCATGAGACGCTCATTTAGGGGTGATTTGGGAAATTAACTAATATCTCCCAACCAGATTAAAAACTAGATTATCATTCTAGTCTCGTTCTTAGTAAGCTATCAGTTAGTTACCAGATTTGTATCTCTACACACTACTAAGTCATAAAATAATCAATCAGTCTGAGCTACACCCGGATGTAGCCATCCTGACTACATATGCCGACTAACAAGTAAAAAAAAATGTATTTATTATTTTTTCTTACAAAAAAAAAGTAAAATTGACATTACTAAGGGTTATAGTGCACAGAACGTAAAAGAAAACTTGTACAGATGGTCACAACCTATACAAATGTTCATTACAACATGTACATCCTCACGTAAAAACATGTACATTCTCGCATTAAAAACATATAGATGGTCACATAAACTTGTACGAATCATTAAATATGTACTCGGGATTAAATTTACCTGTCCTTGAGTGGATTAAATTTAACTTGCTGTACTCGGGTCCTAAGTTAATTAAGTTTAATTGGTGTGAGGTGTTTGCTATTAGTTGTCACGTGTTATGGCTATGGAGGAATAGCAAAGTTTTTGGCCAGGAACAAAGGATGATGCTACCGCTTCAGTCTGTTATTAGAGCTTGCTGGTGCAATCATAAGGTGTGGACGACAGACAAGTACATCAAACAGGGAAGTGGTTCTAGTGTTTTAAATAGTATCTCTGATTCTAATATTACTTGGAAACCTCCAGCATCTGGTCTGCTTAAATTTGACGTAGACGCTGCAGTTGACCCAGTCTCTAATCTTGTTGCGATTTCTGGTGTATGCAGAAATGATAAAGGATTCTGGATTACGGGGTTTGGCAAACTAATTGGGAAAGCAAGCGTACTGCAGGCTGAAATCACTGCTCTACTTCGGGCGCTCCAGTTAGCTTGGGAAAGAGGGCTGGACAAGATTGAGTTTGGATCTGACTCAATGGAGCTGGTAGGTCTGATTGAAGATTGCCCAAGATTCCACCATTATAGGCCCCTGATTTTAGAATGCAGAGGCTTCCTAAATCGAGAATGGAATGTAAAGCTGTATCATCAGTCTCGAAATTGTAACATGGTAGCGGATACCATTGCTAAATTATGTTTAGCTAACCATTGTGTTCAGGATGTATTACCAGTCCCTCCTGACTGTGCAACTCGACAACTCAGAGACGATGTATGTTCAACATTGAATAATAATAATGATACATGAGGCCATGCCTCCCAGTTTCGACCAAAAAAAAAAAATCAATCAGTCTGAGCTACACCCGGATGCTGACTAACAAGTAAAAAAAAATGTATTTATTATTTTTTCTTACAAAAAAAAAGTAAAATTGACGCTACTAAGGGTTATAGTGCACAGAACGTAAAAGAAAACTTGTACAGATGGTCATACAAACCTATACAAATGTTCATTACAACATGTACATCCTCACGTAAAAACATGTACATTCTCGCATTAAAAACATATAGATGGTCACATAAACTTGTACGAATCATTAAATATGTACATCCTTAGATTAAAACCTGTACATATAAGGGAGAAAACTTGTACAGATGGTCATACAAACATGTACAGATGTTCATTAAAACATATACATTCTCATAATTGAACATGTACGTTCTCACATTTGAACATGTACATCATCACATTAAAACATGTACATTCTCACATTAAAATATTTACATCCTCACATTAAAGTATATAACGGCTTCCAAATAGATTAACCTATCCCCACACACCCTAAAACCCACCTTAGGAAAGCTAAAAAACGTCGAAGGCATTTTTAGGATTTGTAGTGGCGGGTTTACGATCCTAAATCCGCTACCACAAACCCTAAAACATGTCAAGTTAGTTGCTACAATATAAAGTACAAAACAAATTCTAAATAGATTACCCTACCCGAAATACCCCAAAACCCACCATAGGAAAGTTAAAAACGTCGAATAAATTAATGAATCATATTATCATTTTAGTGTATCATCATATACATGTAAAAATATTTTTTAAAAAAGTTGTCAAAACATATCATAACTGGTCTTGTTTTGAAGAGCTTGAATGTAGGTGAACAATGATATAATTTTTTTCAGTTTGGACTTATATATTAAAAGTTACAACTATTTAAAGTTTTTGTGATAAAAAATGAAAAAAAAAAACAAAGTGCGGCGACGCATCTCCCCGTATGTAGCCAAGATGGCTACAGTAACCTTTAGCCAACAATTTACCTAAAATAATAGGGTGAAGAGTTAGATATCGACTCTGTTAACCTTAGTATAATTGTGTGGCATATTTTGATTGTGTATTTATAATATAAAGAGGTGTTTTTGTGTGGATTTTTTCTAGGTCTCACCTGATCTCATTCTTTGTTTTCTTTTAATAACATATATTGTACAGACGAAGTAAAAACAACTAAGGCGAATTCAAGCTTGATTTAAGAGAAGTTATGGTCTTGCTGTTGGAAATTGAGAAGTTGTCTGCAGATGGTTTTATAGAAGCTGTCAGCTGTTGATTTTGGTGTTTAGTGGAACGTCTGCTGATGGTTTTAAAAAGCAGAGACAATTGTTAGGTTCTGCTGCTGAAAATTGAGAAGCTGTCTGCTGATGATTTTGCAGAAGCTGTTAACTGTTGGTTTTAGGTGTTTGATGGAAGTCTGCTGATTTTAGAAATTGAGAAACTGTCTGTTACTGGAAGCTGTTCTCTAGACAAGCTCATTGATTATTTATGAATTTTGCGTGAATATTATTAATAGGCTGTTAGTGTGGACAAGTAGATTATTACTATGCCCAGTCATTCTGCCACCTACGGGATTATTACACTGTTCATACTTAAGCCAAAAAGAATGTCGCTTTCTAAATTCTGAAAATTATTGAAGGTGAATTATCCAGCAATTAATCCCAAAAAGAAAAATGAAAAACAATATCTAGGAGCATATCGCATCCAGTATCTTACCATTAAATTTCATAAATGCTACGTTTTTTTGTCTTTTCTTAAATTTAGCTCATCAACATTTTCTATATCCTTCATCTCGAATTCAATGTTCACTTTCTTCAATAATAGCGTGTGTTATTTAAAATTTCAAACATATATAAAATATTTATTTTTATTAATTAATTTCAATTCATCTTATATACACATTGATATAAACATAGTAGGTCGTTGACCAAAATATACACGTTTTTTTATAATTAGGGCTTAAAGCCATTTTATTAATAAAGAGGGGTATATATTGAGTCTCATCAAAACCTCCCTAGGCAAAACCCATTGGGAAAAAGCCCAGGGAGGAAAAAAAGTACCCACCACTAGAAATTACATCCTAACGTCGAACCTAGAGATTTCAACAAGACATCAACAAATCTTGACTAAAGTATTCAGATACAAACTGAGATTACTATGTCACCCTACCATTCCAATCCTCGCTACCTCACACATCACCCTCCAAAAGTGTAATACCGATAAAGCACTACAATTAATGGGAATGTCTTTCACCACTCCTATGTTTATTCCTCATCCCCCTTAACACCTCCCCCTCTTGATCTTCCTTGAGTTGGTACTTCTTCCCATGGTAGACTTGATTTCTCTATTTTGAGTCTCAGCAAAACCTAGTATTGAGCTCTTTAAGTTTCGAATTCCTCCCTTATCTTCCATTGTTCTTCTCTAGAACCAATTCCCTTATGTTTTGTAGACCAATTGTCCCCTTCTAGCTTCCGTTAATTGCTTGTCTGAGATTGGATTTGCTTGACAATGTTTGACTTCGTGAGATCTGGATTTGGCACTTGGCACCCCAGTAGCAACATTAGGTCAATGCAATTTTCTGCTTCTAGTTCTGCATCAATGATTTCCCCCTTTTCATTTCTAGCATGCCTAACTCCCCGCGGATGAGATGGTGGTGGGGTGTTATGAACTAAATCAACAAACAAGATAATCCCTTCCTTTTCTACTGGAGATTTGACTGGGGAGGCTTCTGACCCAGAAGTTGTCTGGTTTTTTTGCACATCGGGACTAGGACCACTATTATCACCCTTTGTTTTATATTCCTGGGGCTGCTCTGTCGGGATCTGTGTCAGAATTTTATCAATATTCCTTTCCAGCGAGACACTTGCAGTGTCGGCCAGTCCCATCTCTTCAACTAATGGGACTTCTGGGGAACCGCATAGACCATTATGAGAGCCTGCGCCTCTACTTTGCATTTCTTCTTGACTCCCCTTCTCACCTTCCCCCTCCTTAGGTACTATGTCAACATTTTCATTTTGTTGACCCTGTTCGTTATTTTTGTCTGCCTCTGCAATTTGAACAATGCTATCAGTGCAGTTTTTATCTTTGCCTTTGAATTGCTACTCATGAACCTCCACAATACTCACGGGGAAATTATGATCATCGACCTTGACCATAATCTTCCAATTGATTAACTGGAGAGTGGAAGTTTCAATTTGGATACGGATCTCAGCATTTTCAACAAAGTGACTATCATCTTCCTCTATTTTGACAACTTCACCAACACGCGGTTTGTGCTATCTTACGAACATTTGTCTTATTCCAAGCATGTATTGGGATTCCACGTATAACTATCCATGTTCTTCACTTTTCAACTTGATCATTTGTGTTCCAATGCCGCACCTCCATCCCTTCACTTTCCTCTACGATTGCTTGTGCTTGGTCCACTATTACACTTGCTTCATGTATTGTGTTAAAGACCATAAGGAACTTCATTCTTGAGAAGGCAACCAAACCTACCATATTTGGTCATCGGCTGTGTAGGAATTCCATTCCTTCCTTTGCCGAATTTTCCTCTTGTAGAGTGATAACTATACACTTGTTCAAGCACGCTTTCATCCCCTCATCCACTTTAATATTAAGAGACAATCTGGATGTGGCATGAGTCTTATCCTTTTGACTCCAGCAGTTCGTCTGTTTGGAGTGTTTGGGTGATTTTTGTTTCTTGCATCGCCAACCTTCCACACTACTTACATTGGCTCCTTGGAATTCCATTCACGCCCACAGCTTACTACCATTAATGTTCCATCTCCGAATTCCCTCTATTACCCTCCTTGCATCCTCTACATGTCCTACATACACATAATGTGGGATAGAAGTATTGCATTGTAATTATGCTCACATTTGTAAAGATAGGACTAGTTTCTTTTTCACATAACCTCAAAATATAACATTTTCAGTTTGTCTATTATTTTTTGTTTGTCAAATAGTATATCCTCTACCCTAGTATAAATAAATTCCTTAAACATATTCTCAATGAACAAAGTTTACAAAGTGTCTACCTAGGGCAAGGTCCTTGTAAAATATCTAATAGTTAGTTGCACATAATTATAAAAAAAACGTTATCTGCACATAAAAGCCAGATTCAAGAACAGATATATATACAATTAACATCGATAAAACCATTATTTTGAAACCGTAACAAGGATAGTATATTTCTTATCAAAGCTACGCATTTCATCTCGAATGTTACGTAGAGATAATAATAAACTCTGTTGCATTGTTATATTGTTATATTTGTTGCAGTGTTACATTCTCCTAAAACGCTGTTGTCCTCTGTAACGAACTTCCACAGCTATATAAGCTGCTTTTGTGTTCTTTAATAAGAGAGAGAGGCTCATTCACACTCTGTGAGAGCTATTCATTTTTCCCGCCTCTCTCTGTCTCGTTGCTCCTCATTCTCTTTTCTTCCACATTTCAATCTCAGATCTACATCAATCTGCACATGGTATCAGAGCAGTGTGATTAAGTTTTGTAACGACCCCAAAACCACCCTAGGAGTTAGGGACGTTACACGCCGCGTATCTATTACCTAATAACGCAAGGCTCTAACATACGAAACCCAAAACCGAAGCAAAGTACACTTTTATTAACTAGAAACAGATTACAAGGTCTATCTGACATTACATGCGAAAGCCCAACTTCATTACATAACAAAATCAAATTACAAAGGGCCTTAAGCCACAACTACAAATACAAAGCGAAAGACGAAGCAGAAAGCAGAGCGGAGTCTTCAAAGGAAACTTAAACCTGCAAATCAGACGGAAATAGGGGTGAGCCAAACTACAGCTCAGCAGGTGATAAACTTCATCAGCTAAGCATGCTCAAAACATATACTGAACATAATCGTATACTAATACATAAGCTTAGAAAATTAGACTGGAAGTTGTAACAGAAATCAGATAGAGAATGAAGCTTTCTCAAATCAGAGGAGTGACAGGCCAGAACTGAAATAGAAGTTGTCAAATCAGAGCAGAGCAGAGAAGCAGAAACTGAGCAAATTGAACGGAAGTCTGAAATCAGAACAAAACAAACCACAAACTCAAAAGTCCAGATCAGAAGCTTAATCAAAACAGAGGTGGGACACTAGACACCAGCTGACACATCAGAAGGACTCACATAACGTCCTATGGATCCGAAGATCCCACAACAGAAGCCGTAGAGACAGCTATGGACCCGTCGGTCACTAAACATCCAAGGGACCCTGAGAGACAGAACATAAGGGAACCCGAGGGAATAACAGAAGGAATTCCTGCGCAGCATGCTACGGGACAGCCAGACCCGACTATCCAAGGCTCAGAAGCTAAACATCTAGGTCCCAAAACCGAAGCTTTACAAAATGAAGCAGAAGCCTTTAACAGAGCAGAACGGAGGGCTGAAGCACATCAAACGGATCATAAGCCCTTATCAAAACAAAAGTCATACATTGACTAGCAAACATGAATAGCAAACAGAAGCGTAGAAGCTCAAACACTCTTTCAGAGCAAATTAGAGTTCAAAGGCTTATCTAAGACTTTCAAATTAAAGTGCACATATACATGTGCTAAAATGTATTAGATCAGATAGTACTCGAAAAGAGGAATCCAACGCCGCAAACGGCACTCAAAACGGAGCTCAAACGAAGAAGTTATGCTAAAACAAAGGCCGGTCCGAACATACGTCCGACCTTGCATGTTCGGACCTAAATCGAGAGTCTGAAAATCTGCCGGCGTATGATGTCCGAACTTCAATGTTCGGACACATGTTTGGACACTGCGAAAACTGCAAAATCACTTGCGGAAATCAGCCAGAACCAAGCCACAATTCCCCCACAAAACATACATAATTTATTATAGCAAAATAGCCAATCGAAAACACATTTCCACGGGGTTTTTACGCATCAAACGCACATCAAAATCAACCCAAAACATCATCAATCAGAGAGTCAAAGAAATCATAAACAGAATCCGAAACAGAACCACCGTAGGTGAACACACCCACCCGAATCCATTCACCACCTACCTCACATCCGACGCAAAGCCATCTCTGCGGACCCGACAACAATCTCTACTCGAATCCCATCTGAAATCACAAACGCTCGCACAAATCGAAGAGGAACCACACCGATAGGAGGAGCAAGAATCTTGAATGAAGAACTATATCCCCAAACTCGGAATTGGCAGACCCAAACCACCAACGCAGAAACTAGAATCATAGATTATTCGATTTACAGAGAGGAGAAGATTTGAGGAGAAGAGGGCAAAGGGAGGAAGAGAATGGAAGTTACATCGTGAATGGCAGAGCGGGAGAATGAGCGTCAATGTATTTGAGGAGAAAGGAGCAAATATACATGAAATAAGAAAAAAGGAAAGGAAAAGAGGGAGAAAAGAAAATAAAATAAATTTGAAACTCCTTCCTTAATAAATAACATTATCACAAGAAAAGGAGGAAAAGGAATTAAATAACCTTTCTACTAACTTATGAATAAATAACAAAAAAAAGAAAGATGACATTGTAATCCTCCTTCCTCAAAGGGAATGCTAAGACTAGAATAAATCATAAACGAATCAGCTCAAGATTCAAAATATGATTAGTCTCCCTTTGCAAAACCGAATGTAATAGAAGCGGGATGAAATTAAATAAATAAAAAAACTGGGGCATAACAAGTTTTGCTCGATTCTTACTGGAAGATCAGATCTAGATCATGACAGAAAAGACGAGTAGCTCAGTTGAACAAGTCCTAGAATCACTCACTGGCGGAAGAACTAGAGAATTCAGCATCGATGCCTCAGCTCCCCTATACGTTCACACATCCGATCATCCAGGTATGATCCTTGCTTCTAAATTCAATGGATCAGGCTTCCAAACCTGGAAAAGGACTGTGTTAATTGCGCTGATGGCGAAAAACAAACTTGGATTAATAACTGGAGAAATTACTAGATCGGAAAGTGACGAGAAGCAAAGCAAAGCATGGGACAGGTGTAACGGCTCAGTTATGTCCTGGTTGCTAAATGCTTTGGAAAAATATTTATGTGAGAGCTTAGTGTATAGCTCTACAGCAAAACAGATTTGGGATAGCTTGCTAGAAAGCAGGGGCAGAGCTAGAATTTTGAATTTGGGGGGGCCATATTTTTTTTAATGTAATATTAAAATATTTTAAAGTCTATAAATTGGGTAAGTTTTTTTTTTCAACAATACAAAAACACATGTCATATTTATATATAACATTAATAGCCATAGTGCAAAATATTACCAAAGAATGGTAAATTTAAGTTAGTAAGGGTACAATATCAAAAAGACAACATTTCATCATAATCTTTCTAATTCCATTATACCTCACCCAATACCAAGTTCCACGAGTAGACTTCAAAAAAAAATTCCTACAATACAAAGTATATAATTATTAAAATGTCATGGTAACGTGAGGATAAGATATAGACCACCAATTAGAAGTAATCATGGGTGAATATAAAAGATACGAAAAAAGATCGAAAGGAAGATAATTCTCACCTGAGAAAAAAATTAAACAGTCAAAGGTCAAAACAATGATCTTTATCTATCAAGAATGTACCTGTTAATTATCAATTAATAAATATGTAAATAAAATATATGCTGGCACACATACACACTAAAAGCAAATAGACAAGTAAACAAATCAAAATAAAATTTACCGTGTGGATTTCAATTGTGCACGTCTCTCTTTCATAAAGTTGAAATCATCTATTATCTTGTCCGTAGAAAAGGTCTCGGCAATCTCCCTTTCAATATAAACAATCAAGTAGCTTCGTAGAAACTCAACAGACATGCTACTACAGTCTGGTCTTCACAATTTTCATCACAGAAAAGGCACGCTCACTTGTTGCAGTTGAAACAGGAAGAGTCAAAATAAGACGAAGCAATCTATCTATCATAGGATATATTTCAGACTTTCCTGTTTCCTGCAATCCCCTACACAAGTCAGAAACTGAACTTACATTCTTCAAGTGTGGGTGGTTGTGGACATCTAGCTCATAATGTTCTAACTCCTGTGTTAGATGAATTATTTCTTGTTCAGTAAAATCAGAAGGATAGAACTTTGTTGCCAATCTAACTATGTCATCCACATTGAAGGACATGTATGAGTTTCTTGGATCTAAAGCAACACTTAGATGAAGAAGCTTTGTTGCAGTCTCATTAAACCTTGAGTTCAACTCTTGCAACTGATGGTCAACAACAACAATAAACACATCAACTCGATAGTGATGCTCAACGGTTACATTGTCTTTCTTGTGACGAGAACGAATGAGATCCATGTAAGTTCCATTCATATCAGGGATTGGAATGTCATGACTTTCACAAAACGAAATTACATCTTTCAACAATGATTCCCACTTCTCATCTCTCAGTTTTTGGATTAATGTCTTCGTAGTAGACACCAGAGACAAGGCATTTACAATATCTCGTGACTTGAGTTGCAAAGCTTGGCATAGCATATCAGTTATCCTCATCAATTCCTTTATCACATGCATTGCAATCACAAAATCAAAAGATAGTAATTGTCTCAAAGCAAAACTTGCATCACCTCTTTGAGAAGGTGTTGAACCTTTAATAATGATGTCATCCAACACCACACTGGCCGGGCCAAACAATTTCATCAAGCTACATATTGATTTATAATGAGAACTCCATCTTGTATCCCCTGGCCTTTGCAAAGATCTAATTTGATTTGCACCTTTTCCGCTTGAAAGCTCTTCAATTTCAGTAAGGTGTGAAATTTCAGCTAGTTGAGCATCTTTCAATTGATCATTCCGCTTGCAAGATGAACCAATTACATTAACAATAAAGTTCAGGTTTTTGAAAAAGGTATGTACCTCAGAGACCTCCTTTGATGATGCTACCAAAGCCAATTGTAGTTGATGGGCCAAACAATGCACATAGTAAGCATAGGGACACTCCTTCAAAAATAGAGCTTGCAAACCATTCCACTCTCCACGCATATTACTTGCTCCATCATAACCTTGGCCCCGAAGATCTTGAACATCAAGCATATGATAAGATAAACATGACATTATTTCATTTTTTAAAGTCAAGGCAGATGTGTCTTTGACATTAACTAAGTCCAAAAATCTTTCCCTGACATATCCATGTTGATCAACAAACCTTACAACAATGGCCATTTGTTCTTTCTTTGACTCATCTCGAGCCTCATCAACTATCAAGCAGAACTTTGCATTCCCAATCTCATCTCTAATTGCTTTTTGTACATTTTGAGAAAAAACACATAAGATCTCCTTCTGAATATCTGGTGATGTATACTTCGCATTTTTTGGAGCATTCTCCAACACAACATCATTGACACTCTTGTTGTAAGATGAAAGAAGCTTGATCAATTCAAGAAAATTTCCTTGATTTCTTGAACTAGATCGTTCATCATGCCCTCTAAATGCACATGCTTGGAATGTGAGCCACTTAACCGCCTCAATGGAAGTTTTCAAGCGCAATCTGTTACTCATAATCTGCTGAGATGTCTGCTTATGTATCAAAGTCTCTAAATGACCTAACTGATTCTTCAAATTTTCGTAACAACGAACTGAATATTGATGTGCTGAGTTAGAGTTCTTACCTTCATGATGGACAAAAGCACAATTTTTTCGTCATTCACCTTTTTCCAATTATTGAATCCTTTTGAAGTAAATGTGTCTGACCCACTTCCTTCACTAGGCTTCTTGTCAAACAGATAGCAAGGAAGACAAAATGCAGCATCTTTGGTTTCTGAATACTCTAACCAAAAGAAACTCTTGAACCAATTTGCTTGAAACCTACGCCGATGACGATCACCCGTAAATGGGTAATTAGATTTATGGAGTTGATAAGGACCAAGCTTTATATATGTTCTTCTTATCACATCACGCTGGTCACTAGGATAGTCCCAAATTGAAGGCCGAGCACCAGGATCACGGATCAAGGAATCAATATTGAATTTATCAGACTGTAGCATCTCTGAATTTTGGAGTCGAGGAGACTTCAGAGGTGGCTCTTCCTCACGAACAAATTGACCTTGAGGATTAGATTTTTCAATTGGCTCATCATCATGTTGTGCGTGAGTGTCACTTACAAGACTTCTCTTTGTCTTGAAAAATGAATCAATTCTTCTCACTTTATTCATAACTTATCTGGAAATTACATAGACAAAAACAATGTCACTTATATTATAATCAAATAAACATTTTATAGAGATAACAATTCTAACTAATTGCTAATATTATACAAGGATTTATGTAACAATTAAATGAATTAATAAATAAGGTTAAGTACTTAAAATCTGGAAGAAATACCTAATGAACAATTATTAAACAAAACCAAAAAATTTCCCACCCCACATAATTCATCACTAATCTAAAAAAAAAAAAAAAACATAGATATAAACACGATTTATAATTTTCAACTAGACAGTTTACTTATAAATTAATTAGTTAGGATTTAGTAAGATTACGTTTTTATAATATTCTCCTATTTATCAGTTTTTTTACTTATTTATCTGATTTTTTCCTATATATAAAATACACATAAATCTCAATTTTTGTTAATAACAAGATTTGTGTCAAAATTCTCTCTTCTATAAATCTATTCACGCACCCCACACACAGATAGAGATAGATAGCATACCACATTCTTCAATCTGCTTCTTCTTTCACAATAATAAAAAAAAGCTACATCAAGAATAAGAGGTGAAGATGGCGCACACTGTAAGCACAAATTTATACCTAATATCATATGCTCTGTTGTTTGTTTTGGTGTTGCTTTCTGCTCCTTCTCAAGTTAGTTCTTTCTTCACTTCTCCTGGTTCTCCAGCTCTCTTATTAATCTCTCACCCTCAATTTTCAAAGAGAAATTAGTAAAGTAACCACCAATGTTGTGTAACTTGTGTGTGTTGTAGCCTGTACTACTCCCTAACTAAATTCACGCAGCGCAGCCTGGAGTACTCACGAAGCCACAAGCAAATGACGCCAGCAATATGACGCCATCAACAATTTTTTTAATTTTGAGTGGTTAAATATATTTGAAAATAAAAAGTGATATGTGGTATTGAGGTTGTACTTGTTTATTGGGATTATACTTGTTTAGAGGAGGTTGTTTTGAAGAAAAAGAAATATTAGGGGGGCCATACCACTTTTTCATATTTTTTTATATATGTATTTTGTTGATTTTTTTTTAATTGGGGGGCCTGGCCCACCCAACTCATAACTTCCCTCCGCCACTGCTAGAAAGGTTAGTTCAAATCGATGGAACAAGACGTTTCAATCTGAAAAATGAGTTATGTAATCTTGAACAAGGATCGGATAGTGTCAGTGTGTATTTCACAAAGTTTAAGAGGATCTGGGACAAGTTAAGTTCAGTAGTCAATCTGGCGAGTTGCAAGTGTTGCAGGTGTGGACAGTCGGAGAAAGTTAGAAAATCTCTTGAGGAAGATAAGTTGTTTGATTTTTTGATGGGATTAAGTGAGCAATATGTTAACATCAGAGGCAACATTCTAATGATGAAACCTATACCGTCGATGAAGACAGCTTATTCTCTAGTTCTCTCAGAGGAAGGTCAAAGAGAAAGTGGTAAGAGGAAAAAAGGAGAGGAATTGGCTAGTTTTGTCAATAATGCTAGTAACACCTTTGCGCCACAACAGGAGTTGAGGTGGCAACAAAACAAAGGAAAAAAGTTAGAGAAACCTGCACTCACTGTGGAAAACAAGGGCATACTGTGGAAAAATGCTATGCCAAGCATGGATATCCAAACGACTGGAGGTTTGGTAAGAACAGTAAAAGGCTAGCTGGAAATGTTACTGGTGATTAGTTAGCCGGGAAAGAGAAAAATAGAGATGAAATTTCTGATTTACCCAAGGATCAGATAAGTATGTTGATTGGATATCTTCAGAGGCTGAATGAGAAACCAGAAGGCGATCACTCCTGCAACTTTACAGGTACTGAATCTCTTTCTAAACCTCTCTATAACAGTCTAATTGTTCATGCCAATGAAGTTCAGGTTCAGGCTGAGAAATGGATTGTAGATTTAGGGGCTACAGATCATCTCAGTGGGAACAAAAGTCTTTTTCGCAATGAGGTTCCTCTTAAAAAGGAACATGTTGTTTCGATGCCAGACAACAGAACACATATTATTAAGAATAAAGGAGATGTTCTCTTGGGAAGAAATGTCATATTGCAGGATGGCCTTTATGTTCCTAGTTTTGAACATAATCTGCTCTCTGTTAGCAAACTTGTAAAGCAGTTTGATTGTAAGGTGGTTTTTGATGAGAACTGCTGTGTTTTATAGGACCTACGATCGAATACTGAGGTTAAGATTGCTGGTCTTGTTAATGAGCTGTACATTCATGAGGTAGCAGCTTTGGAATTTTTCCTTTCAAAGTCAAAGCAAGGAAAAATCGAAAAGGAAAGATGTAATCTAGTTTCTGTTAATAAGTGCTTGTATTGGCATAACAGACTTGGTCACATTCCTTTGTCCAAACTCAGAGAATTGAATCTGATTAAAGACAGTGATATTACTGATGTTTTTGTCTGTGATTCATGTAATAAAGCAAAGGGTCATAGATTACCCTTTCCTATCTCTCAAACCAGAAGTGCAAACTGTTTTGATTTGATTCATATCGATGTGTGGGGTCCTTGTACAGAAAAGACATATGATGGCTTTGCAAATTTTTTTAAGCATTGTTGATGATAGAAGTCGGTGTCTGTGAGTTACTCTTATGAAAGCCAAATCAGAGGCATCAAAGCTTATCGGAAACTTTATTTCTCTGGTTGAGACACAGTTTGGGCACAAGATCAAAATAATCTGATCTGATAACGCTTATGAGCTTGGAGCTTCAAAAGAAAATATTGAGTTCTTTCAACAAAAAGGATTATACATCAACGGTCTTGTCCTCACACACCTCAGCAAAATGGCATTGCTGAGAGAAAGCATCATCATATCCTTGAAACAGCTAGAGCAGTTTTCTTTCAGTCCAAAGTTCCATTGAAATTTTGGGGTGACAGTGTATTATATGCCACCTATATAATAAATCGAATACCCTCAGCTGTTCTTCAAGGGAAATCTCCCTTTGAAGTTCTTTATAAAGAAGTTCCTTCCTATGCGATGTTAAGAACTTTGGGGTGTTTGACTTATGCCACATATGTTCAACCTCATAAACAGAAGTTTGCTCCTAGAGCTCACAAATGTATATACCTTGGTCCTAGTAATCTGAGTAAAGGACACAAACTGTGGAGGATAACAGACAAGAAAGTCATACACAACAGAGATGTGGTGTTCTACGAAACAGTTTTTCCTTTCTCTCAAAAGGAAGATACTGTTGACAATGAGAATCAACTGTTTCCACCCGATACTGCTATCAGTGTTGATGATGATGATGTTAATTGTTCAATGAAATTTCTTCCTCCGCCAGTTACAGAAACAAGCTCACCTGGTGCATCTACTGAGAATAACATTATAGCTGAGAATCAACTTCAAATGGTGAATTGTAACTCACAGTCAATTTGCCACCAATTGACTCTCTAGTGATATCTCAATCCGAGTTACCTGCTCCTGATCCTGAGATTAATTTGAGAATATCAACCAGGAATCATAGAGCTCCCGCACATTTGAAAGATTTCTTTGTTGGAGGAACAAAAATTGTGAAAGATGAATCAGATGTTTTCACTGGAATAATTTCAGAGTTGAATCTCTTTCTTCTAATTCTTGTCTTACAACTTACTACACTGTCGACAATGAGGTTTCTATTCCAAAACCTATTTCCTACAAAGAAGCCTGCACTAATCCTCAATGGCAATGTGCTATGTTACAAGAAATTGAAGCTCTTGAGAGGAACAGAACTTGGGTAATGACAGATCTGCCCAAAGGGAAAGAAAGCAATCAACTGTAAATGGGTTTACAAATTAAGTTGAAGGTGGATGGATCTTTAGAGAGATACAAGGCCAGGCTGGTGGTTCAGGGTTTTACACAAAAGCATGGAGTAGATTATACAGAGACTTTTTCACCGGTTGTGAAAATGACTACTATAAGGGCCTTACTTGCTGTCTCTGTCAAGAAAGGTTGGAGCATCAGCCAGTTGGATGTGAACAATGCGTTCCTCCATGGTGATCTCTTTGAGGAGATTTACATGAAACCACCAGAGGGTTTCTCTCATACGGAAGGACAAGTTTGCAAGTTGCAAAAATCCTTGTACGACCTTAAGCAGGCCCCACGACAGTGGTATTCTAAGCTCACAGTTTTTCTTCGCAAGCAAGGTTATGTTGGGTCTCACAATGATACTTCCCTTTTTACTAAACGCACTGGTCACTCTCTTGTTCACATTGGTGTCTATGTGGACGACCTTTTAGTCCGTGGAAATGATCTCACAGAGATTGATAAGCTCAAACAATAACTAGACAGCCAATTCAGGATTAAAGATCTTGGCAATGCTCATTTTTTCTTTGGAATGAAAATTCTTCGCAGTTCTCAGAGGTTGGTTGTTACTCAACGAAAGTTTGCAAGAGAGCTCTTAGCAGAACACAACATTAATATCTCTCGCACTAGTCCTCTTGACATTAATGTTAAGCTTTTTGTTCAAGATGGTTCTCTCCTATCTGATCCTGAGAAATACAGAAGATTGGTCGGATAGCTTAACTACCTCACTAATACCAGACCGACCTAAGTTTTGTTGTCCAACATCTTTATTAGTTCTTGCAAGCCCCATGTGAAGCACATTTTGCAGTAGCAATTCATGTTCTTCGCTATGTTTTTGGCACTATTAATCATGGTCTGTTGTTCAATGACAGTCCAGATTTTCATCTCACTACCTACTGTGACTCGGACTGGGCTTCTTGCCCTATTACCGACGATCAGTAAGTGGCTACTATATCTTGCTTGGAGGATACCCTATCTCTTGGAAAGCCAAGAAGTAGGCTTGTGTCTCCTTATCCTCAATGAGGCTGAGTATCGTGCAATGCGCAAGGTGACATCCGAATTAGCCTGGTTAAGTCGTCTATTAAGCGAATTGGGTGTTGATTCTATTACTCCAATTCATCTGCATTGTGACAATCAGTCAGCTGTGTTCATCGCCACTAACCCTGTTGCTCATGAACGAACAAAGCATGTCGAGATCGACTGTCACTATGTTAGGGAACAAATTCAACGGGGATTGATTGTAGTTCATCACATTCTTAGTTCTTTGCAGTTGGCCGATATGTTAACTAAAGGCTTGAATGGTCTGCAGTATCACCGGCACCTTCCTCGCATGAGACTTCGTGATGGTTCTTCTTAGTTCCTTGCAAGACAACCATTTTTCCTTCTTCATGCTTGTCGCTTTTGTTAATGACTACTTGATGGTATGCTTTTTTCATCTGATATATTGTGATTTCAGTTCAATTTCTTTACTGTTATTTAATTTGCTAGTTGCAATGAAGGGTAACGTATTTAGTTATGGTCAATCTATAAGAATAAAAAGGCAGACACACCCAAATGACGAAATGTTAACTAGTCGTCATCTAAAATTTGGCAAGGAATTATTCTGCGCCCAGGGCAAACCATGATAAGGGATAAAAATGATCCCCTTATTGGAATCCTCTTACCTCTAATTAAGTATCCATTTATATATCATGATAGAATATAAAAAAAATGCACTTTATAATCAGCTGATTATCAAATCCAAACCCCACAAGAAACCTAATTCACAGAATTGATAGTTTTGGGAATATATTATCTATCTTGAACGTTTCGTCACGTAGATCTCAACTGGCAAAGCAATACATATTCTTCTAATAGAACTGAATTATTTTACTTTGACTCCTGTTGTTATATTTGAAAACTGAACACGTGTTTTATTATTAGCCTTTATTTGACGGAAGCCAAAAAAAGGTCAATTCAAATTAGATGACGTCACAGACATGACGAGGCAATTGCTTGTTGCTTCATGCTGTATGACTCAATAGCTTTATCTTTTTCTCCCCCATACATTAAATTTCACAGTTTTGTTAGGCCCTGGCTCGTTTCCTAAGTTAGATTAGATTACCCCAATCCAATCCCAAGTGCGCGCGCAAATAATAATAAAAAAAAGTGTAGTTGTATTGTAACTGCTGTAGTGCCATCCCATACTTATTAACTGTATGCTATTTTAAATGAACCCTAACGAACATCTTCCAGTTTGCAAGAAGAGGACAAACAATCCCAATCCTATTCTAGTATGACTGACTACTCCTCTCCTCCCTACAAAGTACTTTGATCGTGGTAGTCGAATTAAACTCCTTTCGTTAGCAAACGTTTTTCCAATAGTGTCAATAAATTGAAGTGATAGATCCACCTTATTAAGTATGAACTCCCATCTTTTGAGTGTTAATTTCTTCCCTATAGTATGGGAGGAGTGGGATGAACACTCAAAAACAACCCTTGATGACAACTTTTGACAGTGATACTTCTTATAAGATGTGGTCCTCTCTTTAACTTTTCTTTAATTTATAGTATATAGTTTTAACATGTCCACCACAAAAAGAAATGAGGTTGATCGGCAACTTCAATGAGTGGGTTGTATAAGAGATACGACAATAAGTACTTTTGGTGTGTGTGTGTGTGTTCATCTAGTTTATAAAGGAGGGGTTGAATAGTTACACTTTGTTGTCGAGTGCCCAGTTTGGAAAGGCATTATTATTATTATTATTATATGACATAACACCAGGGGTATTACGGTTTTGAATGAATTGTGTGTTAAATTTTGGGTTAGATTTGGTTGAAGTAAGTCTAGAATTCTACGTACTTTTGTTAATGCTAGAATGAGAGCCTAAAGGTCAAGATGGTCCACCTGTAGAAAGATTTTCTAGCTACATCCTGTCTACTCTAGCTTCATGGTACAAGTTTATTGGTAATTAAATATTCTTTCATTCATCAACAGATAATATTATAGTTCAAAGTATAAGAATTAAGGAAATAAAATTGACCTGTAGAGCAGGGAATTTTTTATGTCCCGTATGCTACTAGACAGACATACATACATGTGTGTAGCGAACCAAACCCTCCTTTTTCCCTGAGAAGGGAGGGTAGTAAATAATACTGTACTAACGACTCATCCCCATTCCTTCCCCCACCACCACCATACCCCTTCTCCATCCTCTCTTGTCTATTTTAACTTTGAGTACTTTTAAGTTTCCTTTTTTTCTTTTCTTTTTTTTTTCACTGTAAATGGTGAAAGCAACAGCACATATGCCCTTCTCCCCTCCGTTGATTTCCTTCCCTTCTCTGTTCATTTCCATTCAAAATTATTACTACCTCCCTCCTGAATTGACTGTCCTGTTTGCTTTATGACAGGTTTTTCCACTTCAATATTAAGCATATAAGATAAAATAATTTTTATAAAACTAAATTATAACATATAGTTATATGTAATGACTCATATGCAAAGTTTAAATTTTCAAAATTAATTTATCTTATATGTTAAAAATTGAAGTCAAACGACATATCCAAATAGTAAACAGGACGGTGAATTCAGTCGGAGGGAGTATTAAGTAGTACTAGTATATATTTACTCACCGAGAACTAAGCCCTCAACAACAGGGTCTATAAAGTGGCAGGGGTGCGGTGGCTCCCTTTTTGGGTGTCTGTTTTCATAGCAAATTCACTTTGTTTTTGCAAAACTTTCTTCTTTCTTTTGCACTAGAAAGGCTTCTTCCGGAGCTAAAACAAGGAAAGAAAGAAAGAAAGAGGTCATTCCATCTATCTATCCATCCTCTCTCGTTAACAGAAGGTTCTTCTTTGCACTCCCCCGTCCTTCCCCAAAAAAAGAAAAAGAAAGCTCCATAAACCTTCAGCCCCCTTTCTTCATTTGCTGCTGTTATACCTTCTCTCTCTCTCACCTACTAAACTGACAATGCCGCGGTTTTCACAGGAGTAGTAATCATTATTTTTCTTCTACATAAAAACTCTATATTCCTTACTTAGTAGTATACAAGGCGAAAGCAAAGCTCATAGTCCATCTGATCTGTTTTCCCATTCATATTTTCATTCATCCCATCCCCTGTTGATTGATGATTTTTTGATGGAATCCCTGTCAGTGAATGAATGGCTGGGAAGCTGGGATCAGTTACTGTTGTCCCTTTATGGCATACTTTTCTTGTGAGTTTCTTATTCACTTTTAACTAATACTATATCCTTTGGTTATTCGTTACTCAGTCACAACACGGCGTACTGAGACTAGATTTTCTCTTCTCTTTATGTATAATAAGCCTGTTTCTTTCCCCCAATTCGTTTGGATTTTTTGCCCCAAGTTGCCACTTCTTTTTAATACTGCTACTACTACTGTCTTCCCCCTTCTCATCAATTCCTGCTCTTACTATACCTCACACCTCATGCTTGATTTACTAGAAGGTTTTTACCTTTCCTTTTTCTGTTTGTTCCTCCTCTCTCCCTTTCTTCTTCTTCCTCGTTTTCGTACTGTTGTTAAGGTCTACAACTCCACAGCTATTTTCTTTCTTTGGGTTTTAATTTTATGAGGCGAATGACAGACCCAAAAAAACCCAGATGCTGAATTTGTTGTACTATATCAAAATATATAAAGCTTCGGGGGTGAGGTTTTGCTTTTTATTTCAACATGTATATGATATCTTACCCAAAGTGAAAGCACCCGGGAAATTTACTTGACTTCCATGGTAATTGGCAAAGGCTTTCTATTAATTAAGAGAAGTGATGAATTCAGGCCTGACAATCATGATCAATCTATTTGTTTAATCATTTGCATAATTTCTCATCTGTTCTTGGAAAGTACAAAAAAAAAGCTTTCTGATTTTTCTACTCCTGAGAGGGACGACGACTAGCTTGTTTGACTTCTTTCTATTCTACCTGCTTGTTTGAGTTCTTCTTTTCTTTGGTCGGTATCAAACCAAAGTGGGAAAGAATAATAATGTTCTTTTGGTTATACGGGAATTCGCACGTTCGTTCTTAGCCTGAAAGTAACTGTTATATTTTGATTATTATACTGCAATGAAATGATTAGTTGTTTTTTTTGCGTTGCTGGAGAGAGTGGAGGGATACTTTTGACCAGACCGGAAGCGCCAATTTCCATAAAATTAATTATAAGGAAGATCTGTGCTGGAGTCTTTTGTTGTTTATGTTGAAATCTTATTGAACTTGGATTTATTGTTCCTCATCAAACTAAACTGGTGGTGCCTGTGACTTCAGGTGCTCTGTGCTACTTCTACCATTCCTCAACAGATCAGGGAAACGGGACCAATTTTTTTAATTAACTTCAAATGCCATATATACCCTGGTAGTGAGTAGTTATATGGGCTGGGTGGTGATCCAAAGGCGACTGGTAATACTAACCTGTCTAAGGAATTAGACAGCAGAGGAAACAATATTTTCTCAATTCTGGGCAGCAGTAGTGGATATTTGGGATTCAACTGCAGGAAAGTGGATAACATTGTTGATCTGAAACTGGGAAGTTTAATACCCAACAACAATAGTACAAGTTGGAGGGGTTTCCCGGTGCATAATTCACAGATGCAGCCATATTCGACTTCCACAACATCTTCATCCTCAGGAGGAGGAGGACCGTCGAGGAGATCACGGGCGTCTGGTGGTGGAACTCAAGTCGCATCTTGTTTGGTTGATGGTTGTAAGTCGGATCTCAGCAAATGTAGAGATTATCATCGGCGACATAAAGTTTGTGAGCTGCACTCCAAAACTCCTAGAGTTACAATTGGTGGTATGGAGCAAAGGTTTTGTCAGCAGTGTAGCAGGTAATATTTTCATAGTATAATATTATTGATTGATTGTAAACACTTTTTGTGATTTTGATTTGTTGTGTGGTTACTAGTAGTATTTACTTACTACTATTAATTAAATTGCTTTTGTATTTTGACTGATGATGACTGGTCGGTGGTTTAGATATAACAAAGAAAAAGGTTATGGTTTATCTTTAGAATTGAGGTCGGTCGGTGCGTGGTTTAACCCGGCCGGGGAGAATCTGGTTGGACTGTTTGGTGTGAAGTGAAAGAAAGTGATAGAGCAGCATCCATGTGAAATCAATCGTGACTGATATTAGAATATGCTTGTAGAGCTTTTGAAGCAACCAACTTGTGTAATAATGTCTATCATACATAATTAATAGGTTCCACTCGCTTGGGGAATTTGATGAGGGGAAACGAAGCTGCAGAAAGCGACTGGAGGGCCATAATCGCAGGAGAAGAAAGCCCCAACCGGATGCCCTCTCTGTTAACCCTGCGAATTTTCTATCCACTGGTCGAGGTTAATTTTATCATGAACCCAACTCTTGTCTCTTTTTGTTTTTGTTTACTCGGAATGAATTTTTACTAGTATTATCTTGATATACATCTTCTAATTTCTTTCAGGCGGTAGGTTTTTGCCCTTCAGCAGTTCACCAATCATTCCAGCCGGTTCAGTGGTGAGTTCAGCAGCATGGTCGGCCAGACCTATGAAACCGGAGTCAAGCTCAACAACACTCTACAACACAAGCCATTCACAGCTCAACATGTATGATGGTGGGAATCGATGTTACAACACTAACGCTTACAGGGGAAGGCAATTCCCCTTCTTACAAGGCCCTGATTCATCTTCCTCCACTCCTTCTACTCCAAACAACATAACAGTAAGTGGTGGTGACCACAGTAACCATGGAAGGGTTCATCATAATTTGTTCTGTGAAAACAACAACAACAACAACGGCTTGAGCGGCGCCCAAGTGATTGATTCTACTGATCGTGCTCTCTCTCTTCTGTCATCATCATCGTCGCATGCTGAGAACGCTGCTGCCGCTGCTGCTTCAGCTCATACTGGAATTGGTTTGAGCCGTTTGATTCATCCAATTGATCCTCATCACCAAGTTCACCATCACCACCACCACCACCACCTTGCCTCAGCTAGTTTGAATTACAACGGGATGGGTCACTTCCCTTGCTCTTCTCCTTCATCTCAAGTGTTGGATGTGGCCCACCACCACTCCCATGGCCAGGGGGTTGGTGGTTCTGGCCCAGACCCGGCCACGGCTGCTGGTTTGAATATGTCTAACACTGGTTTTCATTGCCATGATATTTTTCAGGCTGCTTCTGAAGGGTCGGCTTCTTCTGCTAGTGGACCCCATCAAACCCTTTCTTTTTCTTGGGAGTAGTACTAGTATTATTACAAGTGTTTGATGCCCCCTCCCCTTCCCCTTCCTTGCTGATCTACCTAAGTTGTATGATGGACGGATTAATGGTTGGCTTGTGTGATGAAAAACTTCCTCTGTTTTGTTTTATTCTTCTTCTCTTTATGTTTGTCTCTGTTTGATGAACTCTCTAGGACAATAGTGTGGATCAATCTCTCCTTTCTAGCCTCTCTCTATATATGTTATAGATAGATAGATATTGGTTAAACCAATACAAAATACAACAGACAAGAAACTCAACATCAGCAACTCAAACCCTATACAAGAAAACTTAGTAAAAACCTTCTAGAAAGAATGAGTACACTTTAACAGAAAACTTCACTATGATGATTACTACTCAAAACACATACAAAAGGTGAGGCTTTTAGCCACAACCACTCACACTAGATAAAACAATAATATACATATAACTTTACACTATGTGAATCACCTACACCTCTTGCCAACTCAAATTGACCTACATATGCCCACTCTCCCCACCATGTCCTTGTGTAGCTACGGATATCAAGATTTGGTAATGAGAGAACTAGTACTCCCCTTCACACCATTTCATTCTTCGTCTTCCATATATTCTAGATTTCATAGAAGAAGCAAGTGTTCCACACTATTTTTCTTCTGTACATTATCATGCATTACCCTCTTTACATGCCTCTTAGCTAACATAACTACTTATGGGCATAACCATCTCAATGCCTCACCACCATTTAAGAAGATCATTCCACACTTTTCTAGCAACCCCATAGGGCCACAGGCACATAATTGATGGTATGATGATTTCATAGCTCCTATATAGACCATAGCAACCTACGTTTATAGTGACTATAACCCTTCCAAATAGCACCACTCCAACAGTTAATCTATCTCATAACATTATCCATACACACATTTCCATTCTTGGGATTGCATTTCCACCCCATCTTAATGGACCCATCCTTTGAGTTTGCTATATCATATCAAACCACAAAAAGTTAAATATTTATGGCATTAAATCTTGAGATCAGGTTGTGCAACAACAACACTTAATCAGATGCTTAAGTTCCAATCTACTGCCAGTAACATTTGAAGGAGTTCATTGACCTCTTCCCTTTGTTAAATCGATTAAAAATTCACTCCTGGAACAAAGATTTGCACTATGAAATTTTGTGCCAAACTTTCAGCACACATGTTTCTCCTTATGAGGAGATAAGAAACAAAACATACAATTTTGGGTATGTTGAATGTACAATTTTTATTTTACATTGAACGCAAAGTTTTGATAAGTTCAATATACAGTTTTGTTTTACTATATGTATAAGTAATGTAGGTATTACTGGGTACATTTTGGTGTAGCCAAGACTTACTGAAAAACAAAACAAATCAAATAAGATACATTGGGGATGATTCTTCATCGCTAATTGTCTCTCTGACACTACAAGCCCCGGCGGCTTGGTCGGTAGTGGAAGGAGGTGGAGAGATACCCTTAAACCAAAGGTCCTGGGTTCGAAACTCATCCACTGCTGTTACCAATCAAAAAAAAATTGTCTCTCTGACACTGAAATTTGTGTAACTATGACTGTGTACATGACTTATTGTTCAGGTATAAAGAATGTCCATTGACTCGTGCATGTGAGAATTCAAGAAATGCTGGCCTGTTGAAGGAGTTCATGGCACATGAGTCACGTTAACCAATTTTAGATGATCCTCTAGATGAGGGATGACTAATAGTTGTGGGGAGTTAATAGTTAGCATTTAATGCGGATTTTAGGGCAACTTTATGCGATTTATTACCATAACTCATGTTATTCTAGAAGACTCCAAGGACCACCCACCACTATAAATAAAGCTTATTCTTGGACAATTCATCATCCAACAACCGTGGGAAAAGAGAAGTTGTAATATCCTACACAAGTTGTGAACTCACTTTGGGCTGGAGTTAGAGAGTTGGTGAGGATTGAGTGTCTCTTTGTAATCTCACAATATTATAGTGGAAATTTGGATCATACTGGGTCCCAAGGTTTTTATCCTGAGTTGAATGAAGGGGGGTTTGTCTTGTAAATTTTGTGTCTGTTATTTCTATTGTTCGATCTTTGGGCGTATTATATTCCGGTTTATACATAATACATGTGATTGGAACCCCAACATTCTAAAACCACCATGAAGCCCTAAAAACTAAATCCCCTACATATCATTCATTTGTACCCATGACCTTTTTATGATAAAAGTTTTTTGAAAAACCCGCGCGCACAAAAAGACTAGCTCATAAATGAAATCACTTTCCCCGCACAAATTAGAGGTGTTCAACCGGTTAACCGGATTATCGGTTAGTTAAATTGAAACCGTAACGGTTCATTTAGAAGCGGTTAACAGGGACCGGTTTAACCGTCGGTTTCGGTGTGGTTTTACCGTTTAACGGTAAACCGTAATGATGTAGATTTATGTGTTTTTTTCTTATAATTAGTAAACAATGTGTGGTTTTTTCCGGTTTTGGAGCATAATTGAACCGGTTAAACCGCCGATTTTGATAAGATTTTATTGATTTGGTATAATTCTAACCATTAACTTTATAATTGTATATTTATTTTGGTAATCTAATAATTAACCATATAGTTTTATACTTATACTCAAAATTAAAAAAATTAATAAATTAAATGTTTTTTAAAATTTTTCATTAACCGATTTATCAAATCAATAATCAGAACCGGAACCGGGAAACTAAACGGTTCAGTTAACCGAACCGGCAAAACAACTTCGGTTAACCGAATTTCCGGTTTCGGTTTTCACCGGTTTCGGTTTCACCGGTTCGGTCCGGTTTGACGGTTTCAGCTTTCCATGAACACCCTACGCAAAATAGAGGATTCTAAAGGGGACAGAGCTATGAATCCTTTCCTTCATGTTTTAACAATCGAGAAAAATCCCAAAAGAAACAAAGATAAACGAAAGAAAACATAAATAAATTGTTTCCTCTGCCTGTATAGTGTAAGATTTGAGTTGTATAGATATCATGTCAATGTTTTTTCTTACTTCATTAATAGACTCAGATAACCAAGAATTCTCTCATATCAAGCATCGAAACCTCGAATCTCACTGGCTGCATGGAGTTGGGATTTCAACGACTGGAGTCTGACAAATTTCTTTGGAACTTGGTACTCTGCTATTGGCTGGAAACTCCAAAATACTCTTCTTTGGAACTTGGTACTCTGCTATTGGCTGGAAACTCCAACATACTCTTTCATACTGGTACTATATAATAAGACACTGTATGTTAGATTTGGATCAAAATTACCAAAAAAAAGTTAGTCTCAAGCATCGGAGGGTGGACTAAATATGTTTAATATTAGTTGATGTTATATCTGCATATAAAAATAACTAATTACGGTCTTTGAAACATGGGAGGTTGGGATCTCCTTTCTTGAGCTGTCTAAAAGCATGATTATGAAACGGATTCTTAACATTTTCTTTGATATTTTTCTTTCCTCCACATTATTTTAAAAACCTCTATATGAAGTATTCTGATTGTTGTGCACCCATAATTGGATTCTTAAGAATTAGTATATTGATAATCATGCTTTAAGTATAGATTCTCGAAGTTTTCCATTAATGGAATATGGGCACGTGTGCCAGGGTTCCCACTTGCCTAGAGCTCGGGTTTGTGAATTGGAACTCCCACACCCACAATCTTGTCTCGACGTTTATTGATTTAAATACATTAGCCCCATTTTTAACTGTTTGGATATTAAACACCACCAAAGTTGTCTTGTCACTAGGTCTATATTATTTGTGTCTTAATTGTCACTAGGTCTATATTATTTGCCACGGTTTTACCTAAGTTCCTTAGTGGTGTGACAGTAATATTAATGGAAGCTTTGAGAGAGGCATTTAGCATTCCAAAGACCCTTATCAAGTTTTGCGCGTGTGCTATCCCTGGATTTGTCAATTACTCTCTAAATTTACTGCTTGGAAGAAGATAGAGAACACTGAACAATACCCAATGCTTGATTGAGACACGAGCATTCAAGTTAGACCTTTATTTATATATAGTTCCATGGCATTGAACCTGGTGATATAGCCATATAGCGTTAGGGAGCTCACATAATAAATAAAATAGTGTTAATAGTGTACCTAAAAATTAATAGAGTTACGTGACCATCATGAGGTTTGTCTCCTCAATCAATACGCCATATCTATGATTAATCTACCGGTAATTTTTGTTCGAAATACTACTTATTCTATGTTTTGTTTTAATTAAATAATTAACCTATCTTAAAACTATTTCATCTCGAGGAACCCATTTGAAGCTCTAGATTATATAGTTTCCTTCTACTTTTCGTGCATGTTAGCTTTGGTAGATTCACCAATTCTTTGATATTACTAGGCCCATTCTCAAAATTGTGGCTGTTCCCGGGCCTGACTTTGGGCTGTATATAACAGGCCCAGTTTGAGCAAGCTCACATATTTTTTATTTAACTACTATTCCCCATAGTGATAATGCAACTACTCTCTTCTGCAAGTTCGGTTATTTTTTTATACAATTCCCAAAGGTGGTGTTGACTGTTGAGCATATCACCTACAATTATAGGGGGAAGACAGCTTATCAACATAGCTATATCACTTTGAGCTATTTGTTTCATTATGATGGTTCAGCAATCAGCTTCTTCTAAAATATTATTAGTTCACTAAAATATGTTGTTTTCATACAAAAGTGTAAAGGTTATGGATTAGAAAATAAAAGAAGTGCTCATGAAAAGACACCACATAAGTTTTTACATAAGTTTTTATATTAAATCGCATAAAATGTAAAAGTAAAAATCATTTTGAAAATGTTAGGTCTTCACGAATTATTTTGACTTTAGTTGTTTTATATACTTAAAGAAGAACGCATAACCTATTTGTAGAACTGCCAAACCGTGGGCCATACGACTATACCAAACCATCATATCGGCTAGCCAACCCGGTTTTTTAGGTATAGTTAACTAAACCATTTAAATTACACGGTAAGAGTTTCGGTTATGATATGATATTTTTACTTATTAGTTAACTGGTTATATGTATATAGGTTATTTCATGTATATTTTAGTTCAATATTTAATAAATTCACGACATATATTTAGAAAATTGTACAATGGTACAGGGAGTTATAGAATAATGTTGACCTAGTATAAAATAATTTAGGTAGAGTGAGGGACATAGTATGCAATATAATATGAGTATTGTATATAATTATGTATTTGAAACATCATCTGATATATGATTGTTGATAATCAATTGAGGAAATAGGCCTTAAGAGATGATACATGAACTATTAAGGATTGATTCTCAAATGTATCTTCTCTAATTGTATCCCATCAAAATGTCAAAACGTGCAGGTTCATATTTTTATAATACTTAGGTGAATGATTGAACATCTTATAATGACTAAGTTTGGTATTTGTGCAGATATAAGGATGTATATGATACAAATTAAAGTGGCAGAGGCTTCCTAACACGTGAGTTCTTTTCATTGATTGATTTTTCGTCTAATGTGTCAAGAGACCATAAGATTATAAAAACGAAGAAGGTTAGACCCACACTAGTAAAAAACGAGTCTTTTTCGGCGGTTTTTTAGGGTCTTATTCGGCGGTTAAAAACCGCCGAAAATAACACCGCCGAAAAAGGTCTTAGCCAATTTACGGCGGTTTCAAAACCGTCGAAAAAGTGTTTTTTTTTCGGCGGTTTTTTCACCAAAAACCGCCGAATATTGATGGTTCTATACGTCGAAAAAAAATATTATTTTCGGCGGTTTTTTGTTAGAACCGCCGAAAATATTTTTTTTTTTTAAGTTTTCCTCGTTTTTGTTCATACTCCCACATTCTATGCAAAACCTGTTTAATTCATCCCTGTTTTAATCATACACATTGCAGCAGGGCAACATATATATACACCCTTGCTGGATTGTGTCCAATTGCTCACAATGAATATAAAATACAAACCAAAACAACCTAACTTTGAATGGTTACCACAATGCCATTCACACCAAAATGCCAATTCACACAACCGCAATTCACTTTCAATACCAATGGTCACAAAGACCATTCACATAAACACTTAAACGCAAATGTCACAAACTCGATCTATCTATTTCCTAACAATCTAAACTACAAGTTCTAACAGAAAGTTTGTAAAAAATCAAACCAAATTCATATACAGGTACTCCGCCCAATCCTCCATCATATCATCAATAATTGGTTTGTTGTACTCTCCGACGCTTGGGAAAACCTTTAAAACATAGAATAAGAGAAAAGTTAGCCAATCACATACAATTATTTATTATGAAAAAACTTATTATTAAACTACGACATACCTTTTCTAATTGATCTCCCATCTGTCCAAATAGGGTGATTATGTCATGCATGTACCTCATGACATAATACCCACACTCTGAATGTCCCGGTTGACGTGGACACTGAAAGACGATGAAACAAAACAAATAAACAAATGCACATAAGCATAAGTTCATTATTACACTTAAATTTTTAAGAAGTTGTAAGTTATGACAAACATATACCTTCACCGCAGTCCATGGGACCGCACCTCTAATCTTCACTTTTCGTTCCATCATCATAACACTTTGATAAATGCTGAATAATTGAAGGCATTAATTAAAACATATACAAAGCATAATAAAAGAGATAAAATACATAAATTAAATGTTAAAAATGTACTCACATGTTGAGGTTAGGTTTTATCTTGATGTCTTTTGGGTGACCCTGCTGGAGAGGATCCAGAAATAGGATATTCGTACGATCCAGACACAGTACAAGTAAGACCCAATGTCCACTTTGTTCATAGACAACAAAACAACAATATATCATTTTAATATCATCATCAATGAGTAAGTCATTTATTTAGTAAAATTGATAAATAAAAAATACTTACTTTTGATGATATGGCAACAACGCATATTTGTTGTTTGCTTTGATGCAATTGGTGATCCCACGCTGCATGTAGCTCTTAAATGCGACCGGATCACCCTTTGCAGCTGTGTAGGATGATCTCTCAGGACACAGAAATCCATATTCTCTAAGATTGAAGGTTTGCATTTTTTCATGCAAAAATCTGTTCATAAATTAAAACAAAATGTAAATTATATCAACAAATGAATAAATTAATAAATTAAATATAAACAAAATGAAATACGTACAGGATGAATGAATGTATCGCTGAGATAGGCACCCAGTCAAACTTCAAGATATCTTTCATGTCCGAGGTGTACATGTCTATCTCTATACCATCTTCATAGTGAAGAAGCTCATCCTCAAACCTCATCACGATAGAATCTCTGTCGGGTGGGAAGTCACGCACAATGTCGTGAAGAGTTCTCATGTTCGGCCTCAAACGTGCTAATATGGAATCATCCACCAAGTTTTCATGCCGAACAACATTGGTGGACGCTTTGAATTCAGAAGATTTCGGAAACTTTTGTATCGTTTTTTCTGGAGACCTTGATATATTTTTTAATGCCTATTCACAATTAAGTTAAAAATTGACATTAATCAATATTTGACCTTAACACATAGCTACCAAAAAGATATAACAATCATTGCTAATTAATAACAAAACTTCGTAGTAGTCATACCTTCACACATTTTTGAATAAGACGAACTGGCCATTGAACAAATGCACTCCTGGCAGACCGAACTGTAGTGAACTCTGCCTGGGGTACTGGAAGTGGAAGATCAGGGCACTTAGAGTCTGGTTCATCCACAGATACCCTCGCATGATAAGGCTGCAGTGGCAACCCATGTGTCGTAGCGTTCGGCCCTGAAGAGTACACTCTTCCATACGCTACAAAGATATCTTCGTTGTTATGTGGAAGGAGAAGATTACAGTTAATTGGTTCCTACAATCATTAAACAAAATTTAAGTTACACCATTTAAATACAAAATATAGAATAAATTGATACAACAATTTAAACCATGCATTAAACATAATACTATTTAATTACCTGTACGTCTGCGTATGGGTAAGCGCCATTAGACTCGACACCTGTGTTCGGCTGAACAGGAGTGAAAGCTTCAATGTGTGGGTTTGGTGGAGGATAATTCTGACAGCTAGGAGATGAAGGATCATAGCCCCTTGGCTGAGAAGCAGAAGCACCAGAGTAAAACTCTGCCTTGAGTTCATTCTTGATCTGCTCCTTTATTTGACTAATCAAACGCACATGCTCGTCATATGGTATTGATTTACCCTCTTTTCTGGACCCGGGGTTTCCAAATACTTTACGTAACGTAATGCCCGCCCCGCCCATGCCCACCACTCGTCCATAATGGTCTTTCTTCCCCAATGCTTGAGTAAGATGATCATTGTATCTATCAGGGGCCCAAGTCCCTTGGGTGACTTGCTCACCCAACTCATCCTAATTGTAAAAATGAAGATTTACAAAAAATTTGAAAAAATAATATTTTGACACAATTTTAAGTCAAGATCACTTACAATCTTCTGCACGACTTCTTTAGCCTTCTCGAATGGGTACATCCGCTCTCCAGTTTTTGGATCCTTCTTCGAGCGTGAGAGCTTCCAAAGTGTGTGTCGTAGCACGGGTTTCTCCATGGTACTCATATCAGCCGGTAGCTCTCCTTCTGCCACCCATTCTGGCACCCTTCTGTTTATCCCTTTGGCACCCAGCACATGATGATATTCATTCTGTTTAGCATTTGCGCTCTGACTGGCACGATATTCCTGTTATATTCCATCCCAAAACATTTATTAAACACATTTACAACTATATATTTAAATACATGTATAACTACAGATATAAAAACATATACAAATTAAAATTTACCAGGGTAGCCAACTTATTCTCGTAGAACACCTTCCACTTCTCCTCAGTGATTGGCGTGTAGATCTCCCAAGGTTGTCGTGTGTCGCCTTTGGGCCTTGGCAGCTTCTTAGTGATGAACCACTTCACCAAATTCTGCTTGTGATCCCGAAATTTTTTATCCATCATCGCTTTAACCATTTGATAATATGGCTTCTCATCAGGGATTGCATACCGTTTCTACGAAAGTTTAACAGAACAGTTAGTATTAATTGATAAATACAAGTTTTATTTAAAATACCTGATAATCGGAAAAGAAAATATACCTGAACAATATCAAACATCTGTCTCTTCAACCCCTCATCCACCTGCTTCCAAGTCAAGGTGATATCCACGTACTCCCGTACGATGATGCCAACCTCAGTGGTGAAGTCGCCAGCCCATTCACCGCATGGCTGCAGATACTCATCGAAGGCCAATGGTTTATGCTCAACCTTTTTCGCTTTTAGTGCTCTAGTAATACCACGGGGTTTTGTGGTCTGCTCTGGCGCCTGTGGTTGAGTACACCCCCCTGCACCTCATCTATCTGGTCACCTGTGCCAGCTGCTAGCTCTCCTCGAACTTCTGATCTGCGCCCCTTTCCACCACGCGTTCGTTTCTTCCTCGGGGGGGACGATGGTGCTAAGAGCTCACCAACTAGGTCATCTCCTTCATCCATCTACGTTAACACATCAAATTAAGAAATCAGGATGTCAACATCAAACATTTGTGAATATAAATAAATGTTAAATGCTAATAGTAAACAAAAGACAATTGCTAACTTATTTCTTACTTACCACATAATAATATCGATCATTTTTGTTTGTCAATCCACAAACCCTCATCATGATCTGACCTAGCATAAACTACATCGTTCGGTCGTGTATCAGTATCTGCGACAGGAAGGTTGTTTGAAAACGGCGGAGTCTCATCAAATAGCGCTTCATCATCTTCAGTTTGATCAACATCTGAGTTGACAAATCTTTTTCCAGGTAAAACCACTGACCATCTAGAATCGACCGGGTCTTGAATGTAAAATACTTGTTCACAGTCTTTGGGAAATATAAATGTATCTATCAGGGGCCCAAGTCGTGTCAGATCAACCATGGTAAACCCATCAAGAACCCGATAACCATGCCTATTCTCCACCCATTTACATTTGAATGTCACAAACTTTTGAAAATGATAATCAAGTTCCCATATGTCTTCTATAAAACCATAATACCAACTTGAAGTTGAAGTAACTGAAGTTGGATCACATCTGTCATATTCAGTGGTAGTTGCTTCAACTTTCACACCACTGTTCTGATTCAAACATTTGTCATCATGTCGCTTTGTGCAGTAGGTGAACCCATTGATATCATAGCCTTCATAAGATAAACAGTATAACCGGGTCCCATAGCTAACCAACGAATCTCTTCACTAACTTTAGCAGGTTCTACTGATGCTAGTCTCATGACATGATGTCTAAACCACATACAAAACGTTTTGTTCTGCTCGTTCGTTAACCAAACCAAATTTCTTCCTGGATTTTGAGCTCTTAGTTCACTCATGTGCTGTTCAAAAAATAGCTCAACAATCTCGAGATGATGCAAAACAAATAAATGGGCTAACTCCATGAACGATGAGTCAATGGCCACGATTTTTTTCCCAATAACACCTTCACCCTCTGACCCACCGGGGTGCGCACCTTGTGGCACTCCAATAGCTTCGACCCCTTTCAGGTATTCAGAACAAAATTCTGTCACCTCCTCAGTAGTTGTCCCTTCTATAATGCTCCCTTCGGGTCGATATCTGTTCTTCATTCTTCCCTTCAGAATTCCCATATATCGTTCAAATGGATACATGTATCTCAGATATATAGGGCCACATTCTTTAATTTCTCGAACAACATGCACAACTAAGTGGACCATGATATCGAAAAATGATGGTGGAAAATATATTTCTAATTGGCAGAGTGTCACGACAACATCACGCTGCAAACTGTCTAGCGTATCAGCATCAACAACTTTGTTGCACACCGCATTTAAAAAGAAACACAACCTTGTGATAACATTTCTGACATTTAACGGCAATATACCCCGAATGGCAATGGGGAGGAGGTGTAGCATCAGAACATGATAATCGTGGGACTTCAACCCTACCAACTTTAGATCTTTCATTGACACCAGATTTTTCCAGTTAGAAGAATACCCTGTAGGGACCTTAACAGAAACAAGGCACTTGCAAAAACTGATTTTTTCATTCTTAGACAACGTGTAACAGGCTGGAGGTAGATATGTCCGGTTGCCTCTTTCTTGAGGATGTAGCTCATGACGTATGTCCATAGCTACCATGTCTTTACGAACCTTTATTCCATCTTTGGTTTTACCAGGTATGTTAAGCAATGTCCCGACAAATGCCTCACCAACGTTCTTCACGATATGCATAAAATCTAGACAATGTCTAACTGGTAAATGCTTCCAGTACGGAAGTTCCCAGAATATTGAATATTTTTTCCAAATGCTCTTTTGGGCAGACTTTGACGTATCACCAAACACGTTCTCAATGTCTTTCACCTTTTCATATATCTGTTCAGAAATCAAAGGGACACGGGCCACACGTTTCTCATACTTTCCATTAAACAACTCTTTTTTTCTACGATATGGGTGCGTCATTGGTAGGAATCTACGATGACACATGTAAATGTTCTTCCCGCAATGCTTTAGACGATCAGAACAAGTGTCATCCTCACATATTGGGCAAGCAAATGCGCCTTTCACTGTATACCCAGATAAGTTTCCATATGCAGGAAAGTCATTGATTGTGCAAAACAACATAGCTCGTAGTGTGAAATTTTGTCTGCCGTAGGCATCATACACCATTGCTCCTTCATTCCACAACAATTTCAATCATCAATCAGCGGTGCAAGGAAGACATCTATATTATTTCCCGGTTGTTTCGGTCCAGAAATCAACAACGATAACATTATGTATTTCCGTTTCATACACAACCACGAAGGCAGGTTGTAGATCACCAGTAGAACTGGCCAAGTACTGTGTTGGCTGCTTAGTGTGCCATACGGATTCATGCCATCAGTACACAATCCAAGCCTCAAATTTCGGTTGTCATCTGCGAAATAACTAAATCTTCTGTTGATGTTGTTCCATTGTGGTGAATCGGCGGGATGTCTCAACTTGTCATCCTTTTTTCTTCCTTCTGCGTGCCACCTTAAATTTTTAGCATCTCTAACATTTGCAAACAAACGCTTGAATCTTGGTATTATGGGTAAATACCAGATCACTTTCGCCGGAGGATTTTTTTTTTGGAGCTAGAAGGTTGTCTGTCCTTCTGTTTATAACGTGACATGTTACATTTTGGACACTGATCCAAATGTGCGTTCTCTCCTCTGTATAATACACAACTGTTTGGACATGCGTGTATTTTTTCATACTCCACCCCCATAGGACACATGAGCTTCTTCGCCTCATAAGTCGAAGTAGGGAGTACATTATCATCTGGCAGCATGTCGTGGAAGAGTTCGAGCAGTGCAGTGAAACTCTTGTCACTCAAGCCAAATCTTGCTTTCAGGTTGAACATGTGAAGCACGGATGTCAATTTCGTATATTTGCCACATGTGGGAAACAGAGGCATCCGTGATGCGTCAATCAATCTTTGATACACAGCTGGCTTGTCAGTGAAATTATCTTCAACATCTTGGAGTATTGGGTCACATTGTTCAACATTATCACCGTCATCGCTGATTTCAATGTCAGTCTGATCACGCTCGGTGTTGGCGATTGTGTCAACAATGATTTCCGTCCTTACGCCGCTATTACACTGACTTGAAGATTGTACTCTACTACTAGCTTCTGCACACTCGCCATGTAAGAACCATATTTTATAGTTCGGCATAAACCCACGCCTTGAAAGGTGGAATCTGATTGTGTGTAAGCTAGGGAACTTATTTCGAAGTTCGCACTGAGCACAAGGACAAGGAATATGTGTCTCGTTCATCCTCTTCTGATGTTCGAGTGCCACTTTGCAAAATTCGTTATCCACCTTACTTTCAAAATAGTTCCCTCTTTGACCGTACATCCATCCACGGTCCATTCTATCCACATTAGATGAAAGTTCAAAACAAATATTTTAGATTTATTTTCATCCACACTACAATGACTAATAATTGTGCAGATAATAATCATCATAACTTTGGTATGTGATCGTATATATACATTACAACTAAGTGGTTCTTAGTATTTTGGGAGAATTATCAATAACTAATGCATTTCTAGAAAAAATTTGGCATGACCTATGAATAATGTTACTCTTCCGTGCTTATTATTGAGCACTGACCAAACTCATACAACCAGAAAACATTCAAACAACTGGCACATGTAAATTTATGAAGAATTAAAAAATAAAACAAATAAAACATAAAAACTAACCTGCTGAGTCAGATACAACTGGTACAGTGTCTTGATTAACGGTGGTCTGGTATTGTCTGTTGACAATGACAAATGAATAATATTATTGTTTAATGTTCAACACTTAAACTAGTTATTATTTGGTTATCTAATCAAAAATAATAATTATGAATCAACAATATCTAATAAAAAATAATAATTATAAATCAATTAACACTTAAAACTACAATGCATTTTACCGTGAGTGAAGAGACTAGCCCCGACTGCAAACTAGTATCCGACTGATGCAGCAGATACAGGAATAATGATTCAACCTTCACATATAAATACATGTCAATTATTCTTTATAAATGACAAAACCTACTTATACAAATGAAAAACTAGCAATTTTGTATAATTAACACAATGTTCAACACTTAAACTAGTTATTATTTGGTTATCTAATCAAAAATAATAATTATGAATCAACAATATCTAATCAAAAAATAAATAATTATAAATCAATTACACTTAAAACTACAATGCATTTTAATTACCGTGAGTGAAGAGACTAGCCCCGACTGCAAACTAGTATCCGATTGATGCAGCAGATACAGGAATAATGATTCAACCTTCACATATAAATACATGTCAATTATTCTTTATAAATGACAAAACCTATTTATACAAATGAAAAACTAGCAATTTTGTACAATTAACACAAATTTAATAGTTCCAACCAAAACAATTACTCAATTACACTCCAAATCACATAAATCAGTCAACAATCACCTATAAACAATGAATTAATACCAAATTTATACAAATGAAAAACTAGCAATTTTGTACAATTAACACAAATTTAATAGTTCCAACCAAAACAATTACTCAATTACACTCCAAATCACATAAATCAGTCAACAATCACCTATAAACAATGAATTAATACCAAATTTATCAACCATATTAGAAAACTGAAAAAAACTAACCTAAATTGACAATTAACGAGCAGGCGGCGACTTGGGCGGGACTTGGGCGGAGACTTGGGCGCGACTTGGGCGGGACTTGGGCGCGACTTGGGCGAGGCGGCGACGGCGGCGACGGCGGCGACTCAGAGGCGGAGACGGCGCATGGACAAGGGGAGAAATAGGGCGGCGATACAGAGGCGAAACGAAGAGAGAGGAAATATTTTCAGTCGCGCGCGAATGAATGGGGAAGACGACCCGGCGCGGGTGATATTAAAACACAAATTTTCGGCGGTTTATAGGTCAAAACCGCCGAAAATTGTCTTCTTAATGTAACATTTTCGGCGGTTTTTGGTACAAACCGCCGAATATTGCTCATTAAGATGACAATTTTCGGCGGTTTTGACCTATAAACCGCCGAAAATTTGTCTGTTACGTTATCTTTTTCGGCTACAACGATAAAACCGCCGAAAATAAGGGGCCGAAAAAGACCCGTTTTTTACTAGTGCCAGTTTAGGGTTAACCATGAAAACTATACCGATTTAAATGGTTAAGATCTTTTAGGTTAATCAGTATAAATGGAATGGTAATTAATGAAATTGATTTTAGAAGACCACATTACCCAATTAAGCATATACAAGTTACCCTCACTATGTGTTTAAACTCACCATGATTCCATGAACACCACCACCTACGTGCATGGGAACCAGACAATTACCACCTTGTAAGTTGTAAATATGCCATCAAATAATTCTAGTGAGAGTTCTATGAAATAACCTTACACTTTATTTCTCAGTACTATATCGTAATTTGTTTTACTTATATATAAATAATTATTAATTTAATGTTTAATATACATGCTAACTTACATCTTCATTATTTATATAAGTATATTACTTTATAAATGAGGTACAACAAGAAATTAAAAGCTTTGTATTAATATAGCAAGTAAGCAAAAGGACTTGTGAGCATCCTTTTCCAAGACTTAGAGTTTGTAACAATACTCATCACAAGATTAACATCCATGGTAATCGAAGAAAAGAAAATTCAGTTAAGGCTCCTAATATCGAGATATACAACTCTGACCTAAGCAATGTTACTACATTCAATATTTTTGAAACAGTTATTACATTCAACATGAAACTCACTTGATGTAAATTCATGAATCTTGAAAAAATAAGACCTACCAAATGACATCAAATGTCGCTCCTTCCTGCCTAATTGGATAGTTAAATTCAACTTTCTCTACTTCATCTCTTCCAAGTCTCAGTTTACTCTATTGATCATGTTTTCATATATCTTTTTCATGCAAGTTTGTGACTTTCAGATTTACATTATATGTCAAAATGTTTTTTTAGAACATAAACTCACTCCATTATATTATATTAAAAAGAGAATACAACATGTGATATCATTGCACTAAGTCCCAACTATTTTACCTTTCCTACCAAAATTAGCCAAAATGTGCACACAGTATTATGTGTTCGAGTTAAATGTGAACATTCCCAAAGGTTGAAACTAAGCCTAAAACGTATTGTAAAACTATCTTAACCTCCATTTGCACATCTTTCGAGCCTTCATAAAATTAACCACTGAGAGGCAATCTGAATGGATATGTATAACATTTGATTTTAATCTGATGCTAGAGTTAGGCCCAGGAGAAGGGCCTTTGCTTCAACAACTGCTGGGTCCCATTAGTGATACTGGCCGCCAGAATCTTCCCTCAACAGTTTTGCAAATGACTCCTATTCCAAACCCGTCCTTGCCTACACTACCATCCACAAATATTTGCAGTTCATCACCATTTCCCTTTCTGCTCATCATTTTTCTTTAGTTGAGCCGATTCAGCAGCCGCAATTGCCATATTAAGATAACCTTGCGCTTGGTAAATCCCAATCCCAAAATTATTACATCGGCCATGGTCAATCTGACATTTTGCAAACTATATTTTCTAAAGAAAAGTAACGAGAGTTTGAATGTGGTGGGAACCTTTTGAGAGGCAAAGCAAAATCATTCAGTCGTGCATAGCATCATCATTAGCAAATGAAGGTGACCTATCAATCTTTTCAACTTTTTCACCATTGCCTCACAGTCGACATAGAACCGAGCTTTCTTCCTCCCCGTATTGCGGGCAATCAGTATCAATTGTGTCAATGCCCCTTGCCTAAAGAAGAGTATGACATGGGATGATTCCCTACATCAACTTCCAATCAAAAGCCGAATATACAATGGAACTTGGCACTTATTTACCTTTTTCACAACAGAACCAATGGGACTTCCAATCGAAATAGACTCGTATATCTATTTCGGCGATCTCCATTTCAACGGTTGTGAACCGCTGAAATAGGCTGTTTGGAACCGCCGAAATAGACTGTTTTTTTACTAGTGCCCTCATATTTCCCATAAGAAGGATTTAGAGACTACCACCACCATACTGGAGTTTCTTAGTCTTCCATATTCTTTCTTGGTTTATTTATCGATCTCTTTTACCCTTTATTCTGTCAGGTCTTAGTATTTCTTTATCTTATAAGAAAAAGGTACGTGATGGAACCTTGAACCCTGAAGCATTTGTAATTGAGTTAGACATAAATTTAATGTGTTCATATATATATATTGCGTTTGTGTTGGGCAAATTGTGTTGTTTATGTGAATATATTGACGAGACATCAACATGCTTAAGTTGATAGAGTTAGACTAATGGAATTAAGAGAGTATTATGACTAGAAATCAAAAGGCAAGTATAATTAACTCATGCAATATTGATTAGAACTTGATCGATCTTAATGCCATTAGCTACTTTGTATGTCGAGCGAGTGTTCTAGTTACGAATAGTTTATGCAATGCTATATATGATGCACGAGATTAACTGTAGCATAATATCAATTTTGGTCAAATCATTTAAAAAATAAAGTTGTAAGATTTTGGTAAAGGGAAATGTGAAATCTAAGATCCCTAAATTGTTGTCTCGGTCTAATCAATCTATCTTTTATTTGCTGGTTATTTGTTATCTCAACATATTTAGTTAATCTATGGTTTAAGTTATGAAAATAAAGACTTTTAGAAGTATAGTACAATAAAGTGCGAGTTTATGTCGGTGATATTGTATAATGTCCAACCTTTGCTATGACCAGGGGAATGGGTTGTCTAACCCTCACATAGGTTGTCTACACATATGTACGACGTTTTTTTAGCCAAATGTACCCTTCGTATATAATATCTTACACACCGAAACATGCTGCAATAAGACAACCCAAACCCTGCAGGAGGTTGTTCGAACATTACAACCAACAAGAGGATTGCATCATACAAAGATGCATACAAACTAGGACAAACCAAACCACATACATCATCAACAAACAACCAAGTTAGACTAATATAGACTAAAATTACCCTGAGGCAAACCGACCAAACCATAGTTTGCATAACCGAAGACGATTCCAAACAGCAGCAATATTCCGACCAAAAGACAATCAAGCTCCAAACATAAATGTGTCGAGTTCATGACAATCATAAAGACATAGATAGAAAGGCTAAAGAACCAAAATGAAAAGCTAAGACTCTTATGATCCAAGGTAATTGCATGGGGTGATTCTAATCCCAAGCAACCCCATAACATACACATCATCTACCTCGGTGACTCTGAGTTTATCTCAGAGACGCTTGATCAAAAGAGTTGAGAGCTCGAAATCGCTCTTCCACTATCTCGAAGGATTCAAGGCGCAAACAAATCATTGATCTCTTACCTTATCTAATCTCCTCATAGAAACTTCAATCACGAGAATTTTTTTCGATGAGTGGAAGCATAGATTTGATCAAGGGCTCGCTTACATTAAGCACAGGGGAGCCCCGGATGGAAGTCGGGCCTGTTCTGATAAACGCTATCAATACTCATGAGCTCATCCCTTGGCCTAGTGTTGCGATGAAAGTGTTCTAAAATATCATAGACCATCAGGCGAGAGAAGGCCATGCACATCTGGCCCAAGAGAGAGGCTCTTTCCCGAAAGCGGGCAAGGTAGATGTCCGAGCTCAACCACATACCATAGGAAAGCTCACCATAACTTAGGACCCATTGAAAAGGCAGATCTCTGTAGAATGCTTAAAATGACCACACTCCATACAAACTTATGACATGTCATCATAAGTGATGGTAAAGACAAAGTCCATACCATCTCAGTTCATCGATAGAGATCGCAACACTGGGAGATGAATATTGAGAAGTACCTTAATGCGAAGGAAGCTGCACAACAGAATTATCCTCCATGAGTCCGGTGAATCTTCCAAGCTTGGTAGCGGCTGCTTTCGCAAAGTAGTTATTACAGTAAGATTTAGGGTCTTCAAAGATTCCGACCCAAAAGAGGGCCCATTTAAAAATGTGATCTTCAATGTCCAGGTTGGAGTACCATTGCTAGAGAGCAAAGAGGCAGCCGTTGATAACCCTAGGTCCTCTAACTAGTATTGCTTGCGTGGTGAAAACTGAGTTGAACTCAAACAAATACAAATTTACAGAGACTCAACCAAAAGTGAAGCTACCAAAGCGGGCCCAAAGGTGACAAAGAGTGGCACCAACACACCTGTGGGACAATGGAAGATGTGGGAAATATTTCCCAACAAGGTAGCGATCAAGAACAAGAGGAGCCCCAGGGATCCCAATGGAATTATTTTGAATTGCAAAACTTTGATTAAGGTCGAGAACAAAAGCGTGAGCCCAGAGTTAGAGAGAAACAAAATAAGAAGGAAGTTGAAACTGAGCAAGCAAGGAATGGGGTACAACATTTTCCGATTGAACAAATAGATTAATGAGTGCGAAGAGGAAACAACGCTAATCTAATGTACTTGAGAGGGCTCAGAACTAGGATAGTAAACATGTAAAGTGGAGGGAACACATGATATATTTTCCATGCATGAAGGAATTAAGGGAGCAGGGCAGCATCCAAATGAAAAACCAGCAAAACCAAAGCTATGATTTCTCAAAATATTAACACGACACGTTTAGAGAAGAAACCTGTTCATCTGGGCAGGGAGTGAAATGTGCCCGGGTGGAGGAAAAGTTTCATCGATTCCGATGAGGGAGGCCAGGATACTGGAAAACAAAGAGGCGCACCCGCCATTGAAGAGAGTTACAACATCCTAACTTCTTTGACTTGTGTCTTGTTGAACAATAGTTAAGAACATAGAGAAGCTAGAAAAAATCTACTTATGTACATTGTCAGAAGGCTACAAGTTTTCTCAAAGCTATTGTCCAGCCCTTGGAGATTTCAGGACACAATGTTTTATGTAATTTTGTGTTTACATTTATTGTAGTTGATGTTGGGTTATCTTTACAAGACACTTGGAGTGATATTTAAATATGTTTATTTTAGTCTTTAAGTGCCAGATATTTTTTAAAGGAAAAAGATAAAACTATTTATTTACTCACGTGTATAATATTACTCTTATTAGTTTCATTTGTAATTCTTAAACATAAATGGTGACAAGGGTAAGAGTTTTAGATAACTTGTGGTAGTACATAAGATTCGATAATATAAAGATCAAATTACCCATCCAGTTTATCCTCCTTGTGGATCATTTGAGTAGATATTTTGTTATGCCCCAGTTTTTTTCATCTTTTGTGTCAGGTTTGCAAAGGGAGTGTTATTTAGTTTTACTCTTATATTAAGTGAGATTATGTCATTGTTGGCCGATCTCATTAGCTATTAAGTGAGATTATGTCATTGTTGGCCGATTTCATTAGCTAAGAAGAGAGGAGGGGAAAGAGAGTCATTTTGGTAGATATTTAGTAGGAAGAGGAAAGGGAGTCTCTCATTTCACGTTCATTACCTTTTCCTCATTCTCCTTTCCCATTCTGCTTTCCCCCTCCCTTTGCTCTCTCTCTTTCTTTGTTCATCTGCTCCATTGTTCGTCTGATCTTCCACGTTAATCCGAGTGTGAATTTTGAGGCCTCCATTGCGTAGTCCGTCGTATGTGGGGTTTAAGATTGTGGGGGTTTTTTCGTATTCATTCTTCATTACGTTTCTCTCTATCTGATTATGGTTCCAACTCCTGGTTAGTTCAGTCAGTTGTTTACTGAGTTTCAAGTGAGGATTCGAAGAGTGTGCAGTGTGGATTCTATAGAGTTTTATGTTTCATCGATTCGAGGTATATGGTAGGTGGATTCATTATGGGTGCGTTCACCATGGGGAATTCTAGGGATTTCGTTTCTGAATGTGTTTATGATCTCTCTGAATTTTCTGTGATTCTGAAGTGAATTTGATTCGTGTTTTTGTTCTATCAAAACCCCATGGAAATGTGTTTTGGTTGTCTACTTTGATATGAATAATACTAGTGCTAATAGTGGTGGTTTCTGTGTTTTGGTTCGGACAGCTTGCGAGGATGCCTTTGTATTTAAAAGTTTTTTGGCATGTCTGAACTTCCGTCCGGACTTGCTTGTTTGGATGGCATGCGAGGATGAATCTGGGTTTGAAGTTTGACTGATGTCCGAACTTCAAAGCCCGGACATAAGTTCGACTCCCTCGTAAGACTTATTCTTTCGACTATGTCTGAACTTGTAAGTTTGGACACAAGTCCAGACATGTGTGTTCGGACACCCCTCTGATTATGGCTAAAATGTTCATTTGACCTTTGTTTTGCATTTTGTTTGCGAGGGTATGATCCCTTAAGTGGTTATAAGCTATTTGACATGTGTTTGTATGCGTTTTCATGACATTTCCTTTCCGAAAGTATCACTTTCTGTTAATGATCTCTGAATTGATTCCAGTTTATGTTTTGTTCGGATTTTCATGCTTTGATATACTTGGCATAAGACTTCGGTTTCGTTATATAAAGATATAAGTTGTGCTATGGTGTTTGTATTTTACAACACATCATGTTCTAAAAGTTAAGCTTCTGTTTCGAGACCTAGTTACTTTGTCTTTTGAGTCGTGGATGACTGGGTCGAGTTATCCCGTAGCATGCTACACAAGATGTCCTTTTGTTTTCTGTTCCTCGGGTTTCCCAGGATGATCTGCGACCTACGGGTCCAACTAATGGTCTCAACCATTTCTGTATGTGAGTGCCTAGAGCTAGCGTCCCACTATTTTGTAAACCACTTTGACTCGTGAACGTTCTAATTTGTGAACACTCTATTTTGTGAGTTTCGAAAGGCTTTGCTAAATGTATTATGACATTTGCTTCTATTCAATTGGCTTTGGCAGCTTTTGACATGAGACTCTGCTTTGTGCTTTGTCTCATTCTGAAAGTATGGCTTCTTCTTCCGTTTTGTCTTTTGTATTTTGTCAATCTTGGTTTAAGGTTTCCGTTTTGCAAAGACTACGATCTGTATTGCAAATGAGCTCTAATATGAAGCTCTGCTTGTGTTATGCTTTTCCGTTCTTCTGATAATTTTGATAAGTGACTTCCGCTTTAGAAAGGCTTTATGTTCCGCTGTTATGTTGCCTTTGGTGACCTCTGTTTTCTTTCAGTTTTGTATTTGTATTTGAGTGTTTTGAAGATTCTGATTCTGATTTGAGAACATATTTACATGTAAGCTATGTTCTGTAAAAGTGTTTTGAGCATGCTCATGCTGATGAAATTTATCACTTACTGAGTTGTGGTTTACTCACCCCTATATATATATCCTCTGATTTGTAGGTTGTTTAGTCGACTGGCTAAAGGTTTTCTGCTTTCTTCTTTTAGGATTTGAGTTTGTATTTGGATTTGTCGACCTAGTGGTCTGTATGTATTTTGAAGCCTTGGAGCTTATTTTCTATTTTGCTAGTTCTTCGTTTGTAAACCATTTGCCTAAGCTTTGTAAACACTTGAATGTGAAATATATTGAGTTATCAGTTTCAATCTTGTGTTTCGGATTAGTAGCCTTGCGTATCTTAGTTAATAAGTGTGTGACGTGTATCAACCTTAGAACTAGGCTGGTTTTGGGGTCGTTACATCTTTGGTTTTTTTTGTAAACCATACTTAATATTATCATTGAACTAAATTGAGAATACAGTAAGGGATGTCCTCACACCAAATCCCATCATAAGCCCATACTCTACCTAGGTTTGCTAATACATGGGCGTCAAAATTCATGGAGTGACCCACATGCGACCAGAACACTCTATCAAAAAATGACGAATAAGATATTACACCTTTCAGAAGTAAATGAATGTCATCCCTTACATCAACCTTACCATGTAGACACTGAACATTTGATAGACAATTCGAGAAAAGGTGATATAGCATAGCTCCTAATTTACTAGCTACCTCTACCCCAAAAAGTAGAGCTTTAGCTTCAATCACTTCAGGCGTCCATTCAACATTTTCCTTGGAAACACCTATCGTAATTATCGAACTGTTATAACCCGACACATAACCCCCATACCTATTCCATCCGGGCTTGTGCTTCCATCCACGTAAATCTGAACAACTACACTAAAAAAGCAATGCAAAGAAAGGATTCTTGATCGATTCCCTGCTCAAAAGATTGAACATTTCCATGGACAATTTGGCATCTGGAAAACCATATTTTCCATAAGAAAATAACAACTTTCTTGTTGTAATCATTATCCTGAAGGAAAACATAAACAAACTGATCTCGTAGAGCTGCATCATCAGAAACACCCTTTGGTGTCAGAAGGCCCTCTATGTGCCACCAACCCCTGACCTTAGGACATAACATAAAAACATGCACCATATTTTATACTCCACTACAAATCACATATCTTTCTGAATCAGCCGTTTGGCAGCAACTAGCTATATGATCCCCACACAGAATAATTCCTGGGAGGAGTTTCCATGTGAAAAGCTTGATTCTAGCTGGAAATGAGCATTTGCGGACATGCTTCGTAGCCTGTCCAATCGTGCTCCTATAGGAGATAGAGTCATTTTCATATTGATACAATGTACAAGAAAGCTAGTAAGCTGACCTGACAATGAAGCAACCATTATTAGTGCCACTGTAGCACCATCCATCAGCTTGCGGACTCCTACTTATGATCGTCTTAAGGATAAGGCCAGCATCCTCTATGGTGAACTAGATCCTTACTCTCGATTCATTCCAAGTATGCTCTCTTTCATTAATTAACCATGCGACAAGACCATAATCTCCAGATAAAGCTGGTATTTCCCATGTCCATGGTCGACCACCTTTCTTATCAAAGAGCCAAGAGTCCGTGATTTTGATTGTTGATCCATCCCCAACAACTCTTCTGGCACCTACTTTGAGGAGGGGTAAGGTTTTCCATAAAGATCTCTACACTGGGCTTGGGCGAGCCCCCAGTTACACATTCAATATACTACCCTCCACAAAGTACGTAGTAGCTAGGACCCGTGACATATGAAGTTGAAGGTTTTGTAGGACTCTTCAACATTGCCTTGACAATAGTGCATCACCAAAATTTCTCAAATCTCGAAGTCCAAGTCTACCATCATCCCAGCTTTTGCAGAGGGCCCAACTACACCAACAAATGCCACAATTATGCAAGGATCCTATCCACCGAAATTGCCGAAATATTCTTGGAATTTCACGAATAAGTGCCACTGGTAAACATATAACACACATCACAAAGAAAGGTATAACTTGTAAGATGAATTTAATAAGAATACTTGTCTCTGCCTGAGAGATCATCTTATTCCAACCTTGCACTCTTTTATAAACCCTATCCCTAATGTATCCACAAATATGACCCTTGTGTCACCCTACTAAACTTGGGAACCCCAAATAAAGGCCCATATGAGTCCTTCTTAACTCCAAAGACATCAAAATCTTGTCTCATGATTGAATTTGGTAGATTAGCAGAGAACATGAGGCCTAAATGGGCAACATTAATGCTTTTATCCTGACACTTCTTTGAAATCCTCTATGATTTCCATAAAATTGACAACATTATCTTGATTTTCTTGACCCAAAAAGCACACAATCATTCACAAAAAATAAGTTGGTGACGTCAAAGCCAAAACCTCGATAAGTGAATCCATAAATTACCTTAGAAGATGCATTAATACATAATTTCGATGATAGGGCCTTCATACAACATACAAAAAGGAATGACGACAAAGGGTCTCTGTCTCTTAGACCTCACTGTAGTACAAATGGGTGGCTTGGGCGTCCATTTATCAGTATTGCAAATGTAACCGTCGTAATACATTTTTCAACCAAGTTAACCCATCTTTCGTGGAACCCCTTGTTTCTCAAAACATCCCGAACAAATGACCATTCAACGCGATCAAAAGCTTTATCCATATCGAGCCTCAAAGCAATTTAGTAGCCTTGGAGGTCTTCGTTGAGTAAATAAACTCGTGCGCTATAATGACGTTGTCATAGATCAAACGCCTTGAAACAAAAGCATGTTGATCCTCTGAGATGACACGCTTGAGAATCTCCTTGATTTTTAATTAGCACTTTTGAGATGAACTTGTAGATTGTATTACATAATGATATAGGCAGAAAGTCCTTCATAGACTTTCATCTTGATTTCTTTGGTATGAGTACTATGTGTGTGTGGTTAAGGCCATGAGGCAATGGTCAAAGTTCAGGGTTAAAAGGGTCATGTTGATGAAGTCCTCGCCAATAATCCCCCAATACGCATTGAGAAAAACCCCCCATTAACTCCATTCGGCCCTGGAGCCTTGTTAGGATTCATTTCGTGGAAGGGCTGGATCAATGAGTAGATCTCTGGTTAAATCTTTCAAATACCGGAAGCACATATTAGTACTTAGGTGATTTCAGATTTTGGTAATTTATAATTACTCCTCTTTTATGATCTTGATTTTAATAGTATAATCTTTGTTTCTAATTCCGTGATATATCTTTTGCAAAGCTAAGGCTGCTGATAGTTGATGTCAGTTGTCAGTTGGAGTTAAAAAAATAGAGAAAAAAAGTAAGAAAAAATGTAAAATATTGATATGACAATTGATGTATGTGACACATAGAGAGAAAATAAACTGATGAGATAAACTTGTTTCCATAAACCCGTAAACGAATGGTGTCTCTTGATCAAACAACTTAAGGTCTCGTTCGCTACCGGCCATCAGCAGATTAATCTGCTTTGGAGAAAATATGGGGGACAGATGTCAAATAATCATTGGCTCTAAAACTGGTCAAAGTTAACCTGACAGATTGGTATTTGTTAACCACATCGACCTTTATGCAAACGCAACAATAGCTGTGTTTGGAAACCAGCATCGAACAGGACCTAAATCTTCATACTCAAATTTGTCTTTCATAATTAATGTGTCCCCAAGCCTCGTGGTTACTAATTATTCATACCATTTCTGTAGCATTTTCATATAGGAGTATTATTTGAAGAGATAACTAAAATGTTGATATTGAAAAACTTGTTTAAGATTCCCATTAAAAACCATAATTACGGCTCTGTTTGTTCGGTGCGATATCAGCATATTAATATTATTCTGTAGAAAATATAATACATGTATCATATTTTAATTGGAATTGGACCTATAAAAAGTTTACTATAGGCGGCACTTATCAGCTAAATACACCTAAACGTAGATTTTTCTTGCTTAGGAACCCTAAATAAGTGGCAGATCGAGGGAACACATTTTGCAACTTAGTAATTTGGAACATTTACTCATAAAAACAAAAGTCAAACTACGATAAATTAAATGATAAAACCATTTTAAAGAACAGAAGTAAATAATAGTAAATGGGTAAAAACCACGGAAAGGTGTTGCTGAATCACGGCTACTTACTTACCGGCAGTACAAAGATAATTCAAGACGAAGCAACGTTACGGCATTAGTTGGGGGTGTCATCATGGACATGGTTTTCCATTGACACGACTTGCTCGATGGGTGAGTCTCTGAATACGACTTCCATTCAATAGCTAGTTTCCCAAAATAGAAAGAGGGCCACGTGTCGGAAACTCTGACGTTGATAGTGCCTCTCCATAAACGGCATCTTAATCTGACCTTCTTTTAAAGAGAGCATCGTAATCTGACTTTATGCATTATGTAATATTCTCATCTAGTTCTGTTGTTGATATTTTTTTCTTTCTTTCTTCGAGTGGTCCGATGGCTATTATATTGGACCACCACACAGCCAGCAACCAATTATGTTCGTCCTGTGTACAAATGTAATTGCACCTCCTATATAGATAGGTAGGTCCTTTACTGAAATTGCCCATTTATGGATTGGTCCCCCCGTCCAATACTCATCCCACATCGTAGAGGGATTCTTCTCTCTTGCTAAAAGATTCACCACTCACCATGTTACTTGAATCTAACAATGAGATTATACGCTCACGGCTGATCAAACTAGGGCACGTACTCTCCGTACGTTGGTAAGTAAGATCAGATATCCTTAAAACATTATCGCCATGTCACTGAACCACAAAAGCAGACCGAATACTACGGAATTTGATGAAGAATAATGTCGGCTCTCATGTTGTTTTCATGTCATGTCTTAAATGAAAATATTTTAAATGAGAAATACATTGACGTCTCATCCATTGATTCCTCTCCCGTAAAAGAAATATCTATATCATCTTATTCAAAGTGTAAGTTGTTTATATATTGAATAGAAATGAGTATTATATATTAAAAAGTAAGAAAATTATGATGTATTGACGTTTAGTCTAGACCAATTTTAAAATGAGGTAAACAATATATTAATGATGGCTCTATAGTGAGTTGATATATAAGCGAGTAACAAAAAGAGCATTAGAGAATTACAAAAGGGAGCCGAGGGTCACACCAGTAACTTATAAATAGTGGCCAAGAGTCAACCCAAGACATGAGAAGAAATGTGGGGGGGGGATTTGATGGTTAAGGTGATCTTAATAGACAACTTTTGGAGCATTAGTCTGACTCGTTTATGTTTCACAAAATCAATCTGCCTCTTACGCTTTCAATAGTGCTACTTACCAATGTACATAAAGATCCAACCATTACAACTATGCATGCTAATGGAGTTGGTGGTAATCCCAAGCCAGGTGCAGATTGTCCACCAAATCCTACATGAGAACCGGAAAGAAAAAAACCACAGATGGTCGCTAGTCTCTTAAGCTAGCTCACAAAACCAACATTTGTTAGCATGCCCCAAGACTGAAGCCTGTGCATAGTGTTTATATCCCCTTTCAGGATAACCCAAAAATATGAATTTACCTTTAATGACCTCCATGTTCTTCAACAAATATCAAACCAAGGGAAATGAATAGGGGAATTGGTAACCTCATCATAAAACTGACTAACTCAAGAGTGGTTGGAATATGAGAGAAAAAGGGAGATGACATCAGGGACAGATCCACAGGTCTTGATCCACTAGTCTTGGACATGAATAATTGGTTTCCAATCCCAAGGATCATCACCTTTTGGGTGGTGAACTAAATAAAGGAGTACATTAAGATGACTACTGTGAATCAACTTGATCCGTAAACTCTAATAGATGTAGACAATAGCTAATATGCATTTAAAAAGAAGCAAATGTTTTATCTATGGATAATTTTAAGACCAAAACCTTCAAACTTCTTCTTTGTTCAAATGGTACTTCAAGAAACCGGGGTAAAGTGATGGTCGTTAGCTCCTTAGACAAGAGATAAAAGTAGAATATTTTTGTAATTAAACTCTTAGGTATTTCTATGTAGGAGGCCTAGAAGCCCACACCGACTGGATAAGGGTAAGATGATCTGCAAAGAAAAGATGATTTCCTCCCCAAGTCGAGATTTTCTTACTGATGTTGTCAGTCAAAGGTGTTGTTAAAGGTTTTAAGCTTCCACGTAGTGATGGTGACGCCAAAGATGGAGAAAAGGGAAGGTGCCTTTCTTAAGCCAAACGAGTGAGTGATAAAAGAAGGGGGGTGATCCAAGAAAATGTTCAATTTTGTAGGGATTAAGTCAAAGACCAAAAACCTCATAGAAAAGGATGACTTTACAAAGGATGAGGTCTCTTCCGTAGAAAAGGAGAGCATCATCCACGAAAAAAGATGTGAGAAACAAGAAGAGTATGCTTACAAGATGAATGATAGAGGAACCTAGTGATGTTGTAGAGGTGGTGAAGGAGGTGGGAGAGCATGTCTTTGACTAGTACTAAGAGGTAAAAGGATATGAGGTCACACTGCTAGAGCCCACACTACCCCCTTGAAAAGCCCAAAAGGGGAGCCATCTAATAAGTTGATATGGAATCTTTTTTGTCAAAGGTGGGGGTGGGGAGGGTTCAAATGCCTTCAGAATGTCGGTTTTGAGGGATTGTTGTATCTTTCATCATAAAACCTCTTGCTATTCAAAAGCATGTGATTCAGGATATCTCTATTGAGATTAATTTTGCAACAATTATGATTAAGTTTAACTTTGATACTATTGAAAAGTACTATTGATAACTTGAGTTTGAAAATGGATTTTTGTATCTCTGTTATAAAATCTTGCACTCCCCTGAAGTGCATGATTTAAGATATTTATGTTTCATATTTTATTAATATCAATATTTAGATTATTTTCTAGTTATTTTGAATAAGTTTACTTTGTTAAGTAGGGGGTTTTCTCCAAATTGTTGCATATTTCTAGCAGTTGATGGGAATTTAGTGTTTCACACTTTCTCTTGTCGTTGTTTACATCACTGAGTAGGATCTAAGTAATTCATGTTGATACCTATTTTCATGTGTAGGTTGTTATACATTTGGTCATATTATTCCTTTTTTTTTCTAGCTCTACCCGTAACCATGAAGGTATTATTGTTTTTACATTTAAAGGTACATAATCATTAGAATACATCAATCTTAGGTTGGCCATCTAAAACAATTTACCTATGGGTCAAATTTTGGTCTTTACGGTCTAGCCTTTCGTTTGTTTGTTTGCATTGTAGCATGCTCGGCAGAAAAATTAATAAATTTTACTACAAATAAAATTTACATATATACAAATTTATAAATATTGTTATAAATACGGTTGTACATATCTAATGATACAATTCTATTTGTATGTACATAATTTATATACAAATTATATATTTCAAAATAAATAGGAAATTTAGAGTACACATGCCCTTTTATTGAAAGTAGAACATACCATATATTGATATAGAGGCATCCATGTGAACATAGTTGGAAAAACTGGAACATCATGAGGCCCTAGTGGCTGCAAGTGCAATCAAGCATGTCCTAGTGACAAAAGCTTGAGGCGCGAAGGCTAAGAGCATCTTAACTAGCTCAGAAGATCATTACATGTAGACACCCACCTAGACTAACAAGATCATACTATCATCCAAGAACGAAGATCGAGTCCATAACCAAGCAACAACCAAACCAAAAGATAAGCATCCGAAACCAGCACAAAAGGGCTGTTAAGTCGTTGAACTAACTGGAGCGACAACTAAGCAAAAGAAGATGATCACCTATAGAACCTAAAATATTTTAAAGAAATCATTATAAGATCAAGTTTAGGATGATGCATTAAAAACTAGAGGAAGGTTTCCTTAACGCAGCTTGGCCCCCACCATTCTCGAGAGCTTCTTCTCTTTGCGTGAGATGATCGACGGGAGGGGGTGGAAGCTTTTTTATTTGTCCTTGTGTGTTATCCTCGGCCACCACAGATCCTAAATGTCCTCTCTAGAGGCGTTGACAAGGAGACTATTGAAGGGGCGCTTCCCTAGCAGGGTGGGATGGTCCAGGTGCATAGCATCGAGGTGATCCACAATAATCCTGCTAGAGTATGATTCTGGTGGCCCCCAAGCCCACACCCATTCGAAGTCAAGGTTGAGGTCAGTGGAAACAACAGGCTCCTCCCAAACACTTTACTTCTTTTGTGTAAGAATGGACTTGCATCGATCGAAGAAAACCTCTAGGGAGTGCCATTGTCCAAAGGGGAAGTAGTACCTAACGCGACTCACATCGAAAGAGCTATCAGTCATGCGGTGAAGGAAAGAGCCGCTAACACCACAAACTAACGGGATATTGTCATAGGACAAAGAGAAGACCAAGAGCTCTCCATTGCTTAAATAAGGCATACAACGGAGAATCGGGAGTGACAAGTTGAGAAGAACCTTGAGTCAAACAAATCGATAATCCAACAAGGCAGAGTCGTCTACCACACTTGTGTACTTACCCAGTCGAGAAGCTGCATACTCAGCAAAGGTTCGGTTGCATAAATTCCTCAGAACATCATAGATACAGACTCAACAGGGTATCCATTTGAATTTATAAAGTAGAAGAGCAATGCCCGGCTCAAGCCTTCGGATTGCAAGCAGGTACCTGTCAATAACAGGATTCCTTATCAACACCGCATGCATGACATGGGTGCAATCGAACTCGATGATGAAGCAGCTCGGGGCTATTTGCAGAGAAAAAACCCTCCAAAGGCACTCCAAGGGGTAGAGATGGTGGCACAAAAGACGGGGGGAAAGAGATCTTCATGAGCGAAAAGCTTCCCCATCGTGCACCTCTCCATAGCCATAAACAGAGTCGTGTCATTATCCATCATTGCAAGATATGAAAGAGTTTCTGGGTTAGTGATACCAGCGATGAAGGGAGGAGAAAACAGAGCAGAAGAGAATACAGACAGAAGAGGAAAAAAAACTGAGATGAGAAGGATGAAGCGTAGGATGTGAAGGGACAGAAGTTGGGGCAGATATAAGGGGAGCGAATGTTGCATGCAGGTGATACATGTAATGTCGCAGAGAGTCATGATGGCTTACGGGAATAGTAGGGGAGGGGACGACGATCGAGGAAGATAGTCGGGCGGGTGTTGCACGTAAAACATCCGCTCTTCATCATTGCTCATGTTCGATGATGAAGCTCAACACGACAAAGGCGGGCGAGCGAACAGGCACTCCCATAGGGGGAGAAAGAAAAGCAGACGGGCTGTGGGAGAGATGGGCATGGAGAGAAACGGGTTGAGTCCTCAAACCCTTATACTTTCATAGTTCAACTTTTTGACTACCAAAAAAGAACCAATCTCTTTGCTAGATATAAATATGTGTTTTGAGCTTTTCTAGCTAGGGATTAGCAATTTTGTCTATGGCTCAACTCAATTTTGATTTGAAGTCTATTTTTCTTCCAAGGTCAATAGAAATTTTGGATTGGGTAGGCGCGCAAACAAGAAAGCAAGTTTTGATACACTACATGATGATAAGGAATAGACTATTATCTCAGCTAAAAAGGGGTGGCTTTAGAAAAATTCAAACTCAGAACTCTCTTGCTCCCCTACTTAGTTTCATTGTATATAACGCGTGACTTTAGTTATTATATGGTAAAAAAAGATATTATGTGTATAAATATAATACTGTTTATATTTAATTTATTCATAACTATAGAAATGCATTACAATGATCGATCGATCTCACTATTGGTCATAGTTGAGGTTGATGGAATTGAGTACAAAGTGACATTATTTAGTTTCCCCATTTGGAAACCATATCATAATGTGTCATATTCCTTTATGTTGTCTACTTTTTGTGTACGTTGTCAATTCCAACATAACCAACACGATCTTAGTTATGGACGGAGAAAACTGATCACTCTTATATTTTTCTAGTTATCTTACATAAGCGCTAAATATAATACTACTGCTAGACTGGAGATATCCATGACCAATCAACAGGCATATACATATACCATGTAATCTTTTTTTTTTTTTTTTTTAACTCCCAACCATTCATTGATAATTTATCACATGTACAACTGTAGTATCAATATCATCTATCTCTAAACCCAAAGTAAGGCGATCACCAACTAAAAAAACTGTTAATGGCAACCTGATCTCGTTAGGATTCTGCGTGAGTAGATTGAAAGCCAGTCTGCTATCATCTAACCGTATAAACTCTAAACACTTCATTAGACTTAAGTATGGAAATGTACATATTTTAAGTTTCCTAATAATATGAAATAGACCACAAAAAAAAAAAAACTTCCTCAAAGTCGAGGCGGAAAGACAAAAGATGTACTTAAGACTATCATTAAACACCACCTTAGAGATATAGATTGAGTTATTGTATTACCCTAACTACAACTAGCTCATCACCGACCTCCAACATCTCTTCATCCATTACTTCCACCGGCGCCGAATTTCTAAATCCCCTGAATACACCATGTAATCTTGTGAATACGGGAGTTTTTCCATCATCAGGTGTTAACACATCGGTCATTGGTTAACCTTGTTGTCTGCAGATATTTTAGAGGTTCCATTAAACTTGTTAGAAACGAAAAGGTATAAAGTTTATGTTGAATTAAATTAGAGGAAATCATGCCATATTGTTTTCTTAACAAAAAGGAATTTAAAGGGTAGGAGGAGGGGCGGGGTCCACTCGACTGTGATGAGAACAGTGGAAGGCGATGGACCACTAGTGCAGGGCTTTGAATTTTAGCTATCTGAATTGATCACGAAGTGGGCCCATCTAGAAATTCTTTTATTTCTAATTTTTCATTGACCCTACCCATTTGGAATTGGGCTTTCTCGGCAGAATATTGGTCCCCTCTACCAGCACTCATCCACCTCCTTTTTATAACATATGATCAAAGTAGAGCTGTCAAAAAAAGATCGAGGAGAGCTCTGCGTGTTAGGTTAATCCACTTACATAGTTAATTAATTCAATACTTTATATTTTTTCTAACAATCAACATTCAACTTTGTGTCAACTTTACAATCCCTCCCCCTTCGATCGGAGTATTGTGTTCGTCCTATGTCTGCCGCCTGCTTAATTCCTCCGTTCGTGTCTCAACTTTCTTCATCGGGAACACCATCATGGAAGCATTTTTCGTTTCTGCACGACTCATCCCGTCCCGGATCTTCTTCCTCCGCTGTCCACTCCCTCTCACTAATCCTGGTAGTCTAATGATGGCTCCCCCACGAATTCATCTCCGATTTACAAGTAGTAAGCGATTGCATGCATGCGTTGCCTCTTATATATACCACACCACCCGAGCTCTTTTTTCCTGTATTCCTCCTCCTCCACCACTCTCTCTACTTCCCCGTCCTTCAATTCCCACTTTCACCCTCCTATTCTGTAGTAAAAATACGTGACTATCTCTATCTAGGCAATGTATTTGTCATTTTATGGAATAGTAAATTAAGTGGGGTTGTCGATCTAAGGGATCTCATTCAATTAATTGACAATTTATTAACCAACCGAGAAACTAAATTAAGAAAACAGTAAAATGTCACTTTTTAGGGTTTTATCAATTTAACTAAATTAATGACTCAAAAGACAATAATAAAACATTAAAAAATGAAATAAACTGAGTAAATAAATAAAGATTAAAACTATAAATAAAGGAAGCACCCCGAATTGTTCTGCAAACCTTCACTTTCTAATCTATTAATAAACTATTCCCTAATTCTGCAATAAACTCATAAACTATAATTAATTCATCAACGTCTAAGTTTAACGAATCCTAACCAGTTGCTAGAACTAGCAGCAGACTACTGCTCTAATCCGGACACAACCAATCGCATAAAGACCAGTTTCTATTGAAGACCGATTAATCTATAGGCGGGATCACGCTTCTAGTCGCTAATCAGGTTTAACTTCCTACGTCTTGTTATTTATCTCATCTCTCGCGTGTTGATTAGAAAACTACAAATATAGCTTTGATAATTGATCAGAGAGTTAAAGCACATGAAGAACTGGAATTAAACTATTGCATTATTGAATTAGTGAAAAGATTACAAAATAAATATAAAGATCTGGTTTGCTACCCTAATCCGAGGAGCTAGTCTAACTACTCAAACATAAATATAAAATTAACAAAAGTAACAAAGAATGACATTAAACGAATTAAGAGCTAGGGCAGAGAAAACTCCAGTCAGCAAGTTTGACTCCGGCTCCCTGCTCCGACTTCGTCTTCACGTCAGTGTATCAATGGTGAATATGGATGTGTGGTGTGGTGTGGTGTGTATGGTGATGATGAACGGTGGTGGTGAGCGATGATATTGGTGATGGTGGTGGTATGATGTGGTGATAGTGTGGTCTGGTGGTGGTGATGTGGAAGATGTGTACGAGTATGTTGCTGTGTTGATGGAAGAAGAGAAGAGGCACGAGGCCCTCTCTCAATATGCGTGATCATTCGTTCCAATCCTAACTTACATAATATAGTAGTGATCGTGTGTATCTAAAATTTTATCTTCTATTTTCTTATCAAAACGTGATGTCGGGATCGCTCTGTTTGTCGCGTCTGGACTTGCGTCCGGATGAGCAAGTTCGGACGTCTCTGTAGTGAGCCACGCGAGATTATTCATCTGACGCGTCCGGACATGCGTCCGACCCTAAAGTCCGGATAGCTGACCGGACGTGAATATATAGCCAATCTTCGCAAAATCTTCACTCGTGGTCATAAATATTTTCGTCCTTGTGACTTGTCTGGGTGGAAAGTTCGGGCAGCTGACCCGAACACTTGAAACATTCAAAATATAGCATTTCCAAGCTGTCCTGACCTGTGTCCGGGTGGGAAATCCGGACAGGAATGGTGTGTCCGGGTTAATGACCTGGACAGCTCACCCGGACAAGAGACAGTTCAGCAATCCATCATAAACAGGCCCTTGATTCTTTGTTTGGACTCCGTTTTGCTCCCCGTTCATTGCGTTGCGAAGCTAGTGAAGTGAAAAATATAATCCCATGACTTTTATCTGCATTTGACACATAAAATGTATCAGTTCATATCAAAACATAAATCTAAGAAAAACATATGATAAGTGAGAAGTATGACATGAATAGTTATGAAAATAGGAAGAATTAAAGCCCTATAAATAGATGTATTTCGCACTTATCATACTCTTACCTAAACAAAATCATACTACCACCACCCTTGTGGTCGACTCAACTGCAAGTTATGGCAACACATGTGTTAACATTACCTTTCTTTGCTCCAGGATGATGTGCAATTGGGTAGTTTTTTGCCCATGAGAATCTTAGTTCAACTGTTTTCTTCACTACCCTCTCTAGTCTTTGGATTATTTTTTGAGCTTTTTGATTCTGTGTCGTTGCTCCACTATGCTTCGTCATTGAATTCGAAAGCATCCATACCATGTATGTCTTCCTCATTTGCGGTTCTTGGCTTATTGATGGCATCCTCTTGGCGATTCAGCAAATAGACCAGGCGCGTCTCTCGCCAACCAAGAATTCTACTAGATTCCATGTTGGGTCCACATTTATGATGTACTTAGGCATTTGGCTAACCGGACTTTCGTAGAGCAAAGCTGCCTCCCTGATTGGACGCTACACTGGCATAATGGATGACATGGTCGTGGCTAATTACCGTTTCATTTGGTTTAAAGTGCTTATGAATCTGTCTCTCTCCATTCTCCGCTTCTTACCTCATAACTATGACGGTAAGATGTTGGAGTTTACCATTTCATATGATAATATGTCTCTCGTTTGCTGCTATTGTGAATCTTTCTTGCACCGATTTGGGGATTTTACATTCGCGAGGAGGACTAAAGAGTTAGAAGACTTTCTAGTTGGCCTATGGCTTTCCTCGGAGGTCTTCTACAAAAGGTACAAGTCTGTCCTAGCTCAGGTTTGGGTTAATTTCAAGGGCGAATCTTCTATTTTCACTGAGCTGACACTCTACTCTAGCTGGGACTGGGCTTGGGGATCTTCGAGCTCCAAACATGACCCTGTACTGGCGGACCAACTTGCTGCATAGAATCTTGATTGCCATTCTTTGCTGGGTAAGAGACCTTTCATCAGCTATTCGCAAACGCAACAAAATAAGAGGGTTGGGAATTCTGTTGGCCTAAGAAGATTCGCAATCAGAAGCGGGTTGTATCCTCATCCAATATCCCACCATTACACCAGCTCAGGGCCATAGGAAAGAAGATTGGAAGGCGGATCGGAGGGCGTGCGACATTGAGGAATGCCCCTTCCCGCCCAAGTCTTTGATTAACAAGTTGGTGTGTATGATGTTTAGTGCGAATTTGTTGGGCGGTGCATGTTAATCTCTAGTCTTGGTAAACTCATATCTTGTTTGCTTTGAATTTTTGTTTATGTTCGTTGTCGGATCTCATGCTTGCCTATTGGTTAGGTGCTTTTGGTTTTTGATCGCATGAGAATCCATAGGTCTTAGTCTATCTTTAGTAGTCTTATGGTTCGGGCCCTAGTCCAACATCGGTAAGTTTCCATGGTTGTTTCAGTGTTTCGCACGATGGCTCATAGCTATTGAAACAAAGTTGATCGAGATTAGTGTGATCAGTAGTTGGTATGCTTCCAAGATATGTGTTTTGGTCTTGTACAAATATTATCATGTCGGTGCGGGTTAATGATGTTACCTCATGTAGTTATGATCTATCAATCTAATATATGGTATGGTATGTTTAAAAAAGACTTCATATTTTCAACATTCTAAAATTTAATTTTACTCATTCAATCGAGATCAGTCGACTTTTAAAAAAAATTGATTCATTACAATTTTGTTATTGAGCAACCTTTTATTTGGGTCAATTTTTACGGTAAACCTTATAATCAATGCCACACTATAACATTATATTCGAATAAAAAACATTGATCTTATATTGTGAACTGATTTTAGTTAATTGTATCATCGATATTATAAAATTAATTTCACTATTGGGTCTGTTTGCAAAAGTTTCCGGTATATTTGCCCTGTTTTTCTATATGCGTGGTATTATTTCTTCTCTATTATATACATGTATGATAGATCACATCAAACAGACGCAATTCGCTTGAGATAAAATCAACTGACATCATTTAGGCCCCATTCTTTTGTCCACGATTCAGCTGGTTTATGTACTATCAGCTGGATTAATCACCTCAGTTCATTCTTTTACAATCAGCTATCAGTCAATATCAGCTAATATCAGCTATCAGCTAGTAGCTATTTAAACTCAAATTGTCTCTCATGTTCAACTGATTTAATATGTTTGACTGGGTTGACCAGTTCAACACATTCTTTTACAATCAGTCATCAGTCAATATCAGCTAATATAAACTGTTAGCTGAATGATAAGTCAAATCGACAATAAGTTATAAAATGTAAAATAGTTAATATCGACCACTATAAAAGATAAACATGTATATAGTATATATAATTTTTTTTCTAACATATCAGTTAACTATGATTGACCAACGATGATGGTCTGTTCTCGGAAGTAAAATTATTACCAAAACCCAACCAGCCATTCACATGATTTTTCAATTAGAACTAATGCTTACCGGAGAGATCTGATTCATTGTTGATTTCAACGATTGAAGTAAAATTCCACCAAAATCAAATTTGTTGTTTAGTATGTTTCTTCATTGAATCAAAATAAATTTGACATTTCACATATACATTCTTTCCATACACGCAACACCCCCCCCCCCCCCCCCCCAAAAAAAAAAAAAAAAAGAATTCCAAGATTATAACTTTGTTGATGGAAGGGTGCAAAACGATCCAAGGTGCAAAATCCACATCAAGCACCACCTGAAGTTTTAGGGTTTTTGAAACAAGAAAAATGTTGTTAAAAATAAAAACACACAAAAAAGCACCTTTAAACATTTAAACAGTGTTTTCATTTAATAGTAACACAACTAAACCAACACCCAACAAAATGTGAATTATGTGAAATGAGAGTCGTGTACTTTCTCCCTTCTGTGCTTTCTCCTTTCTGAACCTATCTTTCTGAATCTTTCTTCAATCGATCTCCGATTGCCACTCCTTGTGGCGCCGGCTCGCTCGTATTGTCTGTTTTCTTCTTCAGATTTTGCCAGTTTTGGTTTCTATTTCCTTGTCTCGCCGACGTTTTTGGCAAAGATGGATGGGCTTAAAGTGACGCAAAAACCGACCAAGAAGAAAAGGGTTTTGGAGGATAATGATATGGTGCTTGACAATCAGCGTTTGGAGACGATGAACCAACCAGAGCCCCCGCGGGAACCGTTCACCTCTTTCAAGAATGTTGTTTCGCAAACTGGGATTAATACATCTTGGAGCAGTGACAACGATTGGTTGGAGCAGATCTCAGATGACGAAGAAGAGGATATGGATGAGGACGACCCAAAGTGTCCCTCCATCCGCATCACGAAGGAGCAGAAATTGAGGTTTAGGAGGCCCTGGCAAAATGCCATTATCGTTAAACTTCTGGGGAAGAATGTACCGATGAATGTACCGATCTTCAATTCGTCCTAACGGAGGGACCGTGGCCGATTATGGACCACTACCTCACGGTTCGTCTTTGGAAGCCGAATTTTAATCATAACTCGGAAGCGTTAGCGAATCTTGAGGTGCTAGTAAGATTTCCGGACCTTCCTAGTGAGTACTACAACGAAGAGTTCCTGAGCTTGCTTGGCGCCAAGGTTGGAAAAGTGAAGAAGGTGGACTTATCGATGGCGGGTTTCGGGAAGGCAAGATTAGCTAGAGTGGCCATAGAGGTTGACCTTACCAAGCCCCTCCTTGCGAAGTATCAGTTCCGGAAGCGCACAATGAAGATTGAATATGAGGGCTTGCACCTTGTCTGTTTTTCCTACAGGTGTTACGGACATAAGGATGCAGATTGCCCTAATAAAGAATCAGATGATCAAGTTGTTCAGTGCGAAGGAGTTCGACTTGTCCCGGAGCAGATTTCGGAGGCCCCCTCTCACATTGTGAAAGATTATGGTGATTGGATGGTGCCCAAGAAGCGGAACACGTTCAAATCAACCCAGAAGAATGTTTTGAATGGTGGTAATCAATATCCCAACAAGTTTGCTGAGGGTTCACATTTCCAAAGCCTGGACAAAGAAGCTGGTCTTTCTGTTGATAAAGGTAGAAAGGCTGGGGATATGCAAGGAGGATCTGCTAGGGCTTTGCAGGATGGACGGGTTCAGGCTCTAACCACCTTGGCTTCAGATCCAAGACCTGTAAGTATCCCTAATCCTTCTAGCAACTCAGTTCGTATGCGTCATGAACCAGGTAAATCTGTATCTCTGTTCCCGCATCTTGTGTCATCTACTGATATGGATTGTTCAAGAGGTAATTTGTCTTCTGATGCTAACTGCACTGATGTGGTCTTGTCCCCTAATCCCCCTATTATTCCCCCACCTAGTGTGGTTTTATCTGATGGTAGTTCTAAATGTCTGAATCCAGAGCATGTGGATAAACCTAGCTCTTCTGTGTTGCCTGGTAAACTTTTACCTGGGAAGGGTCCAAGCTAGCGTGGCTTTATCTGATGTGTTTATTCTAAATTATTCATGAGTGGGATATTATTTTGGAATGTAAGGGGAGCACTTCGTACCAACTTTCACAGGGCTTTGAGGGAGTTCATCAGGATAAAGCGTCCTAACATTCTTGTGCTGGTAGAACCTAGGATCAGTGGTAGAAACGCTGATCTGGTTAGCAATAGAATCGGTTTTGATAATGTTTTTAGGGAGGACGCTCAGGGCTTTAGTGGTGGGATATGGATCTTGTGGAATAATCCTATTTGTATCCAAATTTTAGCTTCCAATAGGAAATACATTCACTGCCAAATCAGCGACTCTAGTAAAAGTTAATTGTTCGCTGCTGTGTATGCAAGTCCTCATGCTCAGATTCGGCAGCAGCTTTGGACTGAACTCGATCAGATCCAGAGCTCCAATGATATTCCCTGGATTATTGGTGGGGATTTCAATGCCACTCTCCGTCATGCTGATAGAAATCAATCGTCCTAGGAATAATGGTGTGGATACTTTGTTTGCAAACTGGGTGTATAGTAAGGGCCTTATGGATATTCCATCCTCGGGGGGTTTGTTTACCTGGACTAATGGTACTCATAGAGCTAAGCTGGATAGGGTTTTAGTATCTAGTGAATGGCTTAATCTGTTCCCAAACGCTTTAGTTGAAATTCTACCCCGATTCTCCTCTGATCATTGCCCCTTGTTTATCTCCCCGTCTGCTTGTTATGGGGGAGGTCCTAGGGAAAAGCCGTTTAGGTTTTTAGCTGCTTGGCTCACTCACCCCCAATTTCGTGATACTGTTTTACATAATCTGAACCTGGATGGGGACTTAATGGGCTCTCTGGATGGCCTTAGGGAGCATTTGAGGGAGTGGAATAAGTCTACTTTTGGGCATATTATTTGGAATAAAAATAGAGTCCTGGTCCGGCTTAGGGGGATCCAAAAAGTTTCTGATTCTGGGCGGGGTGATCATTTAAAAGTTCTTGAGAGGTCATTAATGAATGAGTTAGATATGTGGTTGTAAAGAGAAGAACTGATATGGTTTCAAAAGTCAAGGAATGATAAGATTAAGCTTGGTGATAGGAACACCTCTTACTTTCACATTAGAGCAAACATTAGGAGGAGGAAAAATAGAATTAACATGCTTATGGGGCTGGATGGGACTTGGATTACGGATAACAAGGCTTTGTGCGCCATGGTTCAAGATCATTTTGTTAATCTTTTCTCTAGTAATGATGCTCAGCTGAGGGAATTAGGTGGTCACGACTTCCCCAGCCTATCAAATCTAGAGTACAAGTCCCTATCTAGTGAGGTATCTATGATTGAGATCACGACTGCTGTCAAAAGTATGAAAGCTTTTAAAGCTCCGGGGGTGGATGGGTTTCCTGCGGGTTTTTTCCAATTTTTTTGGCAGCAGATTGGTCCTTCCATGTGGGGGTTTGTTAAGAATGCTTTTGCGAATGGTTGTTTTGATAGTAGACTGAACCGCACTATCATTGGTCTTATCCCCAAAGTTGAACAGCCTAAGTTTGTGTCACAGTTTCGACCCATAGCTCTATGTCAAGTGCAGTATAAAGTTTTAGCAAAGGTGATTGTGAATCGATTAAAACCTTTTATGCCAAAGTGGGACTCAATTAATCAATCCAGTTTTGTGCCGGGTAGGAGTATCTTTGATAATATTATTGTTGTTCAAGAGGCTATTCATCACCTTCATTATACTAAGGCTAAATATGGGTTTTTGGCTCTTAAGATAGACCTTGCAAAGGCTTATGATAGACTATCATGGAAGTTTGTTGAAGATCTCTAATTTGTTTAGGACTGCCTGTTTCCCTTATTAAATTGATTATGTTTTGCGTATCCTCGACCTCATTTCAGGTTAGCTGGAATGGATGCCTTACCGATAGTTTTATGGCGGGGAGAGGTGTAAGGCAAGGGGACCCCTCTCTCCTTTTATTTGTGTCTTGTGTCTAGAAAGGCTCTCTCAGTTAATTAATCAAGCAGTTGCTAACAAAACTTGGGTTCCGTTGTCTATGGGTCGTAGAGGGACTAGGGTGTCGCACTGCTTTTTCGCAGATGATCTAGTACTCTTTGGGGAGGCTACCACTAAACAAATTCATGTCATGAAAGAGCCTTCAAGAATTTTGTGATGCTTTTGGTCAGTTAATTAGTCAAGAGAAGTCAATTTTGCTTTTATCTAGGAACGCTAGCAATGAAAGAGCTCATATTCTTAGTCGTGAAGCTGAAATTCCTATTTCTAGGGATTTTGGTCGCTATTTGGGGGTGTATCTTCATTAGGGTAGGAGAGATAAACGTAATGACGAATTGCTGCTGGATAAAATTAGGAATCGCTTGTCTGGATGGAAGGTGAAGTCCCTTTCTCTTGCTGGAAGGATCTGTCTTGCTAAAAGCTCCATTTCTTCCATACCAATCCACAATATGCAATGTCAATTGCTGCCTGTTAGTGTGTGTGACCAGATCGATAGGATGTGTAGTGATTTTGTTTGGGGCCAAGATCAGAACACGCGTCGGTTTCATCCAATTTCCTGGGACCAGTTGTGTAAACCCAAAAGCCTAGGGGGTCTAGGGTTTAGGAAGTCCCGCACTATGAATTTAGCCTGTTTCGGAAAGCTGGTTTAGAATCTAGTATCCAATAAGGATGGAGTATGTAGTCGGCTTCTTCGAAGCAAGTACCCTAATCCTGATGTGAGCAGATGTTCTATCACTTGGCGGAATATTAGGAAATGTTGCCCGGCGATTCAGAAAGAGGCCAGGTGGGTAATAAGTAACGGTAAGTCCGTTAAATTTTGGAATGATAAATGGCTTTTTAACTGTGATTTACTTTCGTTGGCTACTAATAATGTTCCTGATTGCATGGTTGATGAGTTGGTAGCTGATTACTGGGATGAAAATTCAGGATGACGGTGGGTGAAATTCATGAGCTACCTCCCCGAAAGCCTGAAACATAATTTCTCTAGTCAGAATGTCTTTACAAGTGCAGGGGATGATTATTGCTTGGGGTTTACATAACTCTGGTAAATATAATGTGGCATCTGCTTATCTGTTTCTAAGCTCGCAGGGACATAATGGAGGTCAATCTAATGATTTATCTTATCTGTTTCGAAGAATCTGGAAAGTCCTAGTACAGGAGAGAGTAAGAGTTTTTTTATGGCAGCTATCCTTGGGTAAATTAATGACTAATGCTAGGCGAGCTTCTTTGGGTTTCGCTACAGACAGTTCATGCCACTACTGCGGTTTCGAAGAGGATGAGTCTCATGTTGTTCGGGACTGCCCTGTGGCAAGAAGAGTCTGGAATTGCTTTATACCTCAAGCGGAAAGAAGGGAATTTTTTAATTTACCATTTTGTGATTGGCTTAAATCTAATTTGTTTAAACCTGGTCCAAAGCTTATCAGATTTAACTGGTATGAAGTGTTTGCTATCAGCTGTCATATGCTCTGGATGTGGAGAAATAGCAAATTTTTTGGCAATGAACAACGAATGTTTCTACCCTTGCGGTCTGTCATTAGAGCATGTCGACAGAATCACAAAGCTTAGGCGACAGAGAACTATATTAATCAGGGAAGTTCCTTTAGCTCTCTATCTAGTAATTCTATGTGTAATATTGGTTGGAAACCTCCAGCTATTGGCTATCTAAAATTTGACGTGGATGCAGCGGTTGATCCCTCCAATAACTTAGCCACAATTGCGGGTGTGTGCTATGGGAAGCTGATTGGGAAAGCGAGTGTTCTTCAGGCGGAAGCTCTAGCCTTTCTCCATGCGCTCCGGGTTGCGTGGGATCTGAAGTTGAACAAGCTATTTTTCTGTTCAGACTCAATGGAGCTGGTGAAGCTGATAGAAGACTGCCCAGCTCCTCACCTTTATAGACCGGTTATTTTAGAATGTAAAACTTTCTTAGCTCGTGACTGGGATGTCATCCTGATTTACCAGTCGAGAGATTATAATAGGGTGGCATACATCATTGCCAAAGATAGTTTGGCTAGTTGTTCAAACCAGTCGGTGTTGCCAGTTCCCCCTGAGTGTGCACGCCGACAGATTAGGGATGATGTACAATCAACTATAAATATCAATACATGAGGCTGTGCCTCCCAGTTTTCGACCAAAAAAAAACTAAACCAACACCGGAAACTACAGTGAAAAAACTTTGACGCACTTTATATAGAAATGCATATGTCCAAATCCAACAATTATTTTTCGTTAAAGAGTTTTAACATATTATTATAAAAAGTCACAACAAACAAGTTGTAAACTTGAGAACAAACACCCATGCCTACAAAATTTTAAAAAATGTACAAAAAGGGTGTGTCAATGTACAAGGATTAGTGACATAAAAAAATAGGGAGGTAATGAGTTGTTTCACGGTGGGAGCTATATATAGATTTGGGGGGGGGGGGGGTATTCTCGAGTCAACTACAATCAGAGGTGAAAGACTAAAGTCTAGCCCAGATAATGGTTGTGATTAAAAAATAAGTGATGACTACGATTGACCTTGGATACCAGTCATGCATGCATCTTTCGGTTCATAGTTATACATTATAAAGGTACTAGCTAATTGTCTGTGTTGTAGGATCAGATTATCTCCTTGTATAGTATGAGTTATGGTTGTGAGTTACTGATTATGGATAAACAAGATATAGAGAGACTTATATGGTTCGATCTTGAATGATCTAGTTTGTGGGGGGTTGACTGAGGTTTTAGTATGAATGGGAGAATACAAGTTAGGAGAGAGTATTCATGTTTGTTTGTCCTTATTAATTAGGCACTGATTGTTATTTATAGAGAAAGAGACAGACGGGCTGACTTGCAGCTTGTCTTCTGTCGGGCTGATGACGTGGGCTACCTCTACACGGAGTAGGGATGACGTAATCCAGGGTAGCCTTGTTAGGGAGGAAGCTTTCATCTGTCTGGTTGCTTGCTAATTATGAAGTACAAAACATCAATCTTGGGGTATTCTCAAACCACGTAAACCCTTGTGTCTTACTTACTACAATTAATTACACCCTCATATCACTAATCACCATACTACACAGGAGGTAACCTATAACCAATCCGCGGATTACACTCTAATCTGCAAATTACCCTCTAACAGTTACCTCCTCTCTTTTTTTGGCCATGTTTTACCTGCGGGATGTTTTCACACTTGTGTATCTTGGTAACAAGGCGTTGAGCCGATTGTACAGTGATCGAGACATTTTCATGGTGAACAAGTTGAATTTGCAACGATTGAGCCGATTTTGTGGTAATTGAACCGATTTTGCGGCGAATGAGTCATTTTTGCGGCGATTGAGCCGTTTTGCAGCAATTGAGCCGATTTTGCGGTGATTGAGCCAATTTTGTGACGATTAAGCCGATTTTGCGGTGATTGAGCCGTCTTTGGGACGATTAATCCAAATCTGTGTACGTGAAAGAAAGTTTGTTTCATTTTGTCCTCGTTTAGAGGCGTTTGAGCCGATGGTGGTGAAGGAAAGAAAGATGGCTTCTTCCTTAGGTTTTTGAGGAAATATCTTCAGGCCATGTTTTGGGCCTTCCGTTAGGGGTCTTGAAAATTTTTCGTAAAAATACCGTTTTTGGAAAAAAATTACTTGCGGTGGTTTTTTTTTTTTTCAAAAAAATAACGCGTGCCAAACGGTGGCACAAAAGCCTCTCTAGGGCAAGGCTGCTTCAGGAAAAAAAATCCACCCTGCCTAAGGCGGTTTCTGGTCATTTTAAGCAAAAGCAGCACCCTAGGGGGCACAATTGACCTGAAGCAGCCACAATTTGGGTGACTACATTGCCTTTTTTCCTTTTTGTATGAAGAAGAATATTCATACATTATTTTTTTGTTTTAAATTGTATGAAATATAAAGATAAAAAACAGATTTTTAATTATTTGAAGTTGGTTATATAGGCTTATTTATCGGATCACATGGGTTACTTATGGGCTTAAAATCTTGCATTATTGGCATATGTCAGAAGATAAACATATGAACATCGTCGATGCAGTGTTTCATATACTTTAGACAACGTCTATACATCTCACAATTTGCACGAATTGAAAAAAATCAACTTGTACCATAAATTACGAAAAAGGTCATTTGAAGTTTGTGTCATTATTCGTTGGAGCTCTCGGGTTACATATGCTACACGTTTTGAATATAACTGTCATAATCCAGGTTTTTCCTGAGTTGGTTTTGTTTGTGTTATCTTATATTAAGGTAGATTTTATGTCATTTAGGCTATTTGGTGATTAAGAGGAGTTGGAGAGGACAAAGTGGTCTTTTGTCAAGTCTGATTTAGGTAATGGAATGAGGAAAAGTAGGAGACTTATTTTCTCTTTCTTTTCCTCGTCAGTTTCTGTTCAACTCCTGTTTAGCATTCTTCTTCCTCTTCTTCAGTTGCCCAAATCTTCGCCAGTGTTCGTCAGTCTTCTGTATTGCTCTGTGTGTAGATTTTGAGGTCTCCGTTGTTGTGAGGTCTACTTTGTTCAGGTTTGTGTTAGTGATTCAGTTCGGTGTTCATTTGCTCTCAGTTTGTTCCTCCCTCATTTTCTCATTTTGGTTCCGATATTTGGGTTGTTTTGATCAGTGGTTTTGGCTTTAGATTGTGGAGTGGTTTGCTGTGTGAAATTGAGGTAGGTGGTGAACGAATTGATGAGTGTGTTCAATCATGGGGGATTTGGGAATTGGGCTTAATTGTGATTGTGTGTTCGATGTGTTTTGTGAATTGTTCTTTCCTCTGTTTTTATGTTGTTTTTTCATCAAAACCCCCATGAAATTATGTTTTTCTGATTTTGTTTGATTATGTGGAGATTGGGCATTTGATTGGGAGTTTTCTGCAAATTTCCGTGTTGGTTTTCGCCACATCCAAACGTACGTCCGATATCGCATGTCCAAACAGGACTTCGGGCGCTCTATGCTTTTTACTGATTTTAAGGTGTCTGGACCTCCATATGACCTTACAAGTCCGGACGGAGTGCGAGGACTGTTCTAGGTTTCAAGTTTCAACTCATGTTTGGACTTGCAAACCCAGACACAAGTCCAGATCTTCTTCTGTTTTATGTCTCGGCAGGTGTCCAGACTTCCAAGCCCAGACACATGTCCAGACAAGTCTCTTATATGAAGTCTCAACTTGCGTCCGGACGCCACCACGTATATTTTTGTCTGACTTCTTGTCCAAACTTCCAAACCCGAGCACATGTCCGGACACCCTTCTGATTTTGTCTAAAATGTGCTTCGGATCTTCGTTTTGACCTCTGTATGCGGGGTTGTGATCCCCTGAGTCTGATTAAGTGATATACTCACGTTGTTGTGCATGTTTATGCACTTTTATTCTAAAATATTAAGCTTCTTTTTTGGGACCTAGATTCTTTGCTTTCTGAGCCGTGGATGACTGGGTCTAGCTATCCTGTAGCATGCTGTGTAGGACGTCCTTCTGTTTCTGTTTCATGGGTATTTCCTCGTTCTGTTCTGGGACTGACGGGTCCGATTAATGGTTTTGAACCATATCTTATAATTGAGGATCTTCCGATCCAAAGGTCTCCGACCCTTTATGTATTTGTGTGCTTAGAACTAGCGTCCGACTCTGATTTATGAATTCTGATAAGTTCTGCTATGTGTATTTTTGGTTGTCGCTTCTGATCAGTTTGAGCTTTGACAGCTTTGCTAAAAGATTGTGTTTTTACAAAGGTTACCGTTTTGATATTATTATGTATTTACAGTGCTTTATTGTTTCAACGTTTTGGGCATACTTCGTTGGTGAAGTATGCTACTTATTGAGTTGTGGTTGCTCACCCCCTTTCCACTAATACTTTGTATATTGATCGGCAATGGATCCTGTTTTCTGACAATATTGTAGCCTACAGGCCTTTACTTCTGGCTTTGGATTCAACATGTATTTTGGGCGTTTATAGACCTTCTACATTTACTACGTCAATACAAGTATTTTTTTTTTGTTATTCGGAATTCATTTAGTAGCCTTGAGTACTTTCATTTAGCGAAGTGCACGGCGTGTACCGACCTTAAAACTAGCCCGGTTTTGGGGTCGTTACATTTAGTGATATCAGAGCCAGGTTTGGCTTTTGCTGGTATGTTGGGTGTGTCTGCTTGACAACGCTTCCGTGATGTCTGTTGTTCAGTGTGTTTGATTGTGTCTGATGAGTTTTGTGTTTGAATTCTCAAAATGTCACCACGCAAAGAGGTGTGGAACACCCCTCAAGGCGAGACTCCGTAGGGAGACATCGCCGCGATCGTGCAGCAGGTCGTGACCCAGGTGCTTCAGAGTGTGGGTAAGACTGCGGGGCCAGCGGCTAAAGCTGGCATTGGTGGTAGCAACGTCAAAGTGTTGTAGACGTTTATGAAGCTAAAGCCGCCCTGCTTCGACGGTTGCGGTGATCCACGAGAGGCTAGCCATTGGATCACTGCGATTGAGGATCTCCTCCGAGTGATGGGTTATGAGGAGAAGCAAAAGGTGGCGAAGTTGATAAACCTCAGACTTATCATATTATAGTAGTTAGAATTATAAGATTATTTATGAAACTAAGGTTAAAATAGCTAGTATTGATGTTATATTATATATAAAGTTTATTATTTATGTTGAGACCTATGTTTTCTATGTTTTCATGCAAGGAATAAATTCTAGTCAAATGATGCCGGGCATGATGCCAGAAGTATGATTCACGGCAGTAGTGGAGCAGCCAGAAGACACGTTGAATGCAATGACGGGTACATCCTAGCCGGCACAAGTAAAAAGTCGCCTCAGTTCACCAGAAGTTAGCAGTACATGAAGAGGTGCCTTATGATGAATAGGTGTCTTTTGATGAAGAGGTGCGTTTTGATGAAGAGATGTCTTTTGGTGAAGAGATGTCTCTTGGCAAAAAGCGAAAGTTTTGTCTGTTGGAAAACAACGCGCCACACGCGCTTCTCACACAGGCGACCCGTTTCTTCCTCCCTGATATCGCCATCTTCTTCAACCTTGCGACCCTGAGCTTGCTCCGCCGCTGAGCCACCGTCGGGCTCCCACCGCGCCGCCAGGCCGCCGCCTGGTGGCTAGGCCCCCCCGATTAGTGGTGCTTCCCCCTCGTAGTTCTCCCCCCCCCCCCCGTATCACCGATGAGATGAGACGCTCGCGCATCAGCACGAGAAACACCCCCGCTCCTCTGTCTCCATCGGCCGTCTCGACTCCGCCCCCCCCCCCCAGCGCCGGCTCCGACTCCAGTTAGACAGTTGAGGAAGGAGGCTGCTCTCTCCACCCCAGTCGTAAACCAGTCTCGCTCCCAGTCGCAGGCCGCCCTCACGCCCTTGTTGGCCCCTGATTCAAACCCGTCGGAAATGGTTGCTCCTGTGTCCAACACAGTGTCGAAGGAAGTCTCTGAAACTATTAAAGTGGTGGGGGATGTCGGCTCTGCTTCTACAACTTCCCCTGCTTCAGATGGCGTGCTGCGCCCCATCACGGCTGATGGTGAGGATGCTCCAAAAGTCTCTGGCGGGACCTCTTTGGTCAATCTGTGTGTAATGCCATCGGTTTTTGAGTCTTCTGGCGCGCTCTCTCTTCCTCCAAGTGTGGCGCAATTTCCTTCCCAGCCTGTGGTCGAGGCGATGGTTCCAGTCTCTCTCGCTTCTCCTTCCAGTGTCTCTTGTGGAGGCGCAAATCTGGAGTGTTTGGCTGTGTCGACTTCCTCCTCAAATTTGGAGAGTTTGTCTGCGGTGACCAAGTTGGCTCCAGTAGCCGAGACGCTGCCCATGTTGGACGGTAGTCCTGCTTCAAATTGTGGTAATTTGGACCAACCCTTGACCGGTCCGGGAGAGCTGACTGAAATTGTTGTGCCCGGTGATTCTGATGGTGTTAATTTGGATCTGCATTCTGATAGTGCGGGTAATAACGTGGAGAATTTAGTCCCCGGTGTTGCGGGTCCTAATGTCCAGGACCCAAAGGTCATTTTCCATAATAACGGGAATGTCCAGCTAGTCCCTTCGGGGCCCTCCCCCTCACCTCCTGCCATTGATCTGGTTGTCGCTCTCTCGGGGCCGCCTGTGGATGTGGCCTTACAAGAGTACCTGAACCAGCCCGCTCCTCCCTCTTCGGTGGACATGGAATTTCCGACTCTTTCTAAGGCCCGGGGAGCCCCCGCTCCAGCTGGTAAAAAGACTGTTGTGGCAAAAAGTACTCACCCTAACCGCTCAAGTAAAGTGAAGTCAGGTACGAATTCTAACCCATCGTTCCTTGACATGCTTCTAGCTAAACAGAAATCGAATTGCGGCATGTCTTTACGATTAGATAACCTTGACATTATAGACTCTGATAGCCCTTATGTTACTATCGAAGAGAATGATATCTTGCCTGAAGTTGACTACTGGAAAAATGCTCTTGTTGGCCATATCTGGGGGAAAAAATTTGGTTTTAATATTGTTAAAGAATTTGTTAAGAGGGCGTGGAGCTTTGTAGCTACCCCTCAAATTCTCCTTCACGAGGAGGGATGGTTCTTATTCCGTTTTGATAGTGAGGAAGACCTCCAACAAGTGCTAGATAAGGGCCCATGGCTTCTATTTTCGTCCCCTCTAGTTTTAAAGAGATGGTCTCCTGACTTCTCCTTCAACCCGAAAGACCTCAATCGCATCCCTGTCTGGGTTCAGCTCCCAGGCCTCCATACGAGTCTTTGGTCTCAATCTAGCCTAAAAAAGATCTGCTCCAAACTCGGCTCTCCTCTCCATACTGACCATGCAACGGCCTCCAAAACTAGAATATCTTATGCTAGAGTCCTTGTCGAAGTTGACTTCAATCTCGATCTCGTCAGACAGATCGAAATTCGCGCGCCTAGTGGCTCTCGGGTTCAGCATGTTGTTTATGAATGGGAACCTATTTCCTGCTCCTCTTGCAGTCTCCTAGGTCACTCCTCTGCTCGTTGCCCAAGCTCTTTTCGCCCCAAGCCCATCCGACCTGGACGTGCTCAGGAGCCGGTGTTAAGGTCCCCAAGCCATTTGACGAAGCCCCCTGACCCTCCTTCGTTAGCCAAGGTCGCCCCGGTTATCCCTCCTTCTCCTTCTAATCAAAACCAGCTTGACGTTCTTCATCCCAGTCTTCCACCCCCTGGCGCGGCCCAGGCCCCTGGCCCCCAATCCTTCTCTCTAGGTCCTACTTCTTCTAGTGTCCCTCCTTTCTCTCCTCCTGCCCCTCCCGGTATTCCTTCGGATGAGATGATGTCGCCCTCCCTCCAGCTTGTGCTAGCAGCAACTACTGATTCAGCTTGGCAGGTGGTGACCCCCAAGGGTAGGAGCCCTACTCCCAAGGCCTTGAATCCTGTCCCTGATGACCTATCGCTTCAGCTCAATAATTCCTTTGAAGCTCTAGTTGAGGGTCACACGCCCCCTACCCCTCCATCTCATAATACCCCATCTTTATGAATCTTGCAATTTGGAATGTTAGGGGGTGTAATGACCGCCCCAAACTCCTTGAAATCCAAAAATTTGTGGCCAACAATAATATTTGCGCATTTGGCCTTCTAGAAACTCATGTTAACTTTAACAACTACCCCTCCATTCTAGCTAGGTTCTTCCCCTCCTGGAACTTTATCCATAACTATGGGGCCCACCATAGCGGTCGTATCTGGGTTCTCTTCAACCCCTCCATCATTTCCCTCTCCCCTACCCATCTCTCCAACCAAATCCTCACTTGCAAAGCTTCTTTCATGGGCTCTTTCGACTTCACCTTATCTGTCGTCTACGGGAGGAACAACCCAACTCTGCGATCTCAGCTGTGGGAGAATATTATTAATCTCAGCCAAACTACTGTTGGCCCTTGGGTGGTGGCGGGGGATTTTAATAACATCCTCTATGCTCAAGATAGACTTAGTAGCCGCAATCCTCATCCTAATGACTTTCGTGACTTTGCCGACTGCGTCTCTAGGGCGAGGTTGCAAGATCTTCGCTTTTATGGTCGTTTTTTCACCTGGTGGAATAATCAATATGATCATGGTCGCATTCTAGGGAAAATAGATCGGGTCTTAGTTAACGAAGAATGGATCTTGGCTCTCCCCACAAGCTTTGCTTCCTTTCTCCCTCCCTTGGTTTCGGACCATAGCCCCATGGTCATATCCTTTCCAGCCCCTGCCCCGCGAAAGAGGAGCTTCTAGTTTCTCAACCTCTGGACCAAAGACCCGTCCTTTATCCCCCTAGTTCGTGACGCGTGGGACCTTGCTCCTATGGGGAGTCGCCTTTTCACTATTGTTCAAAGGCTCCGTCATCTCAGAACTGGTCTCATTCACCTTCATAAGACTGAATTTGGGTCCCTAGGGGACAAAAGTCAGAGTATCAGAAACGAGCTTAGTGACATCCAGAGAAGCCTTGACATTGACCCTCGGAACCCGGTCCTTATCTCTCAGGAGAAAATGCTGAGGCACAATCTTCTTGTTAGGGACTCCCATGAGCTCCTATTCCTTCGCCAGCTCTCGAAAACTCGATGGCTTAAGCTAGCGGACTCTAATACTTCTTTTTTTCACAAAGCCATAAAGGCGAGAAGGAATAAAAACTCCATTGCTTCCATCACGAACGACCAAGGGGAGGTCCTCAATACCCCTTCCGACATTGAGAACTGTCTGGTTGCCCACTTCCGTCAAACTTTAGGCTCCAGGTCTTCCCCTCAATGCTCCCTTGCTGATCTTAATATAGACAACTCTAGAACGCTCGACCACTCATCCTGGATCCACTTAACTAAGGCCGTTGAGAACAACGACATTAAATCTGCTCTCTTCTCCGTGGGTGATGATAAAGCCCCGGGGCCAGATGGTTACACTGCTAAATTCTTCAAAGCAGCCTGGGACATTATAGGGGATGACATTTGTGGTGCAATTAAAAGCTTCTTCCATAGTGGTAGGCTCCTAAAGGAGCTCAACGCCACTCTCATCACCCTTATCCCTAAAATTGACAATGCCTCGTCCCCAGGAGACTTTAGACCTATCTCCTGTTGTAATACGCTTTACAAAATCATTAGCAAAATCCTGGCTGAAAGGTGAAGACTGTCCTTCCATCTCTCGTGCACTCTAGCCAAGGTGCTTTTATCAAAGGCCGGCTTATCTCAGATAACATCCAGTTGTGCTCGTGCCTTATGAAGAATTACCAAAGGGCCCATATTTCTCCTCGATGTACTATGAAAATGGATATTAGGAAGGCTTTTGACTCCGTGAACTGGAATTTTCTCCAAGACACTCTCTCCTTCCTAAATTTCCACCCTACGTTTTCAAACTGGATCCTTCAATGTGTCACCACCACCTCCTTCTCGATCAACATTAATGGCTCCCCATCTGCTTCCTTCAAAGGGGAGCGAGGGTTACGCCAAGGTGACCCCCTCTCTCCATACCTTTTCACGCTCGTTATGGACATGCTTTCCCGGCTGCTTGATCAGCTCCTTTTCACCCCTGGCTTCCACTTCCACCCGTCATGCAAATCTCTCCGTATCTCCCACCTTTTCTTTGCCGATGATGCCCTCTTATTTTGTAGAGGTGACCTTAACTCTATCTCCTTCATGCTAAATAAGGTCAATATGTTCTCTGAAGCCTCCGGTCTTATGCTCAATTCGTCCAAATCCAACATTTTCCTTGGAGGGGTTAATCCCACACTCGCTGAGTCCATTGTCCAGCTTACAGGGTTTAATCAGGGGTCCTTTCCATTCCGCTATCTCGGTATCCCGATCACCGCTAGGAAACCTAGAGCTTCAGATTTTAACCCCCTTATAGATAGTATCCGTAAAGCTATCACATCTTGGGGAAGCAAATCCCTCTCCTTTGCGGGCAGACTGTCCCTCATCCAGAGTACTCTCTTTGGTGTCGTTGGTTTTTGGGCATCTTGCATCACTATTCCTAAGAACATCATCAAAAGAGTCATAAATTGCTTCCGCTCATTCCTTTGGTCTGGGGAGGCTGATAGTAATGCCACTCCTTCGGTGGCTTGGAACACAATCACGAACACTAAGAGGAATGGAGGCCTTGGGCTAAAGGACATCCATAAATGGAATATGTGTTTCATGCTTAAGACCATCTCAGTCATCTCCCATGACTCGGAGCGGCTTTGGATTCAATGGATCCATAAACTCTTCTTACCTGTTCATAGCAACATATGGACGACTACTGCTAAAGGCAATGATCCCTGGACCTGGAAATCTATTCTTCATGCCAGGGACTGGTGGATAGAGCAATGTGGGTCATCCAATGATGCCATCTCTCTCTTTAGTTCCTACCCAACCCACCCTAAGGTCAGCTTGTTCTATAACGACATCTCCATCTCTTCCCAGACCTTTCATTGGTATAATATTTGCTGGAATACTTGGTCTATCCCCAAAGCCAAATTTATTTTGTGGATTACCCTGAAAGGTAGACTTAAAACCTGTGATAAACTCCAATCATGGGGCATATGTATTGCTAACAGATGCTGGCTCTGTGAGCGTGCTCAAGAGACAAGCAACCATATTTTTTTCCAATGCAGGTACTCTTGCAGGGTTTGGTGGACTATCTATGACTGGCTAGGAATCCCGACCAACCGGAGAAGCCTTCGGAGCTGCGCTACCTGGATCCCCCGCTATTGCAAGAGGCAGCGCCCGACCGATCTTGTGAGAAGAGCGGCTGTTGCCAACACTGTCTATTATCTTTGGTTGGAGAGATGCAGGAGAGCTATGGCCAACCAAAGCAGAGATCCCAATCTCATCATTTCAGACATAAAAGCTGCAATTAAAGCCATCATTTGGACGAAGATGAAACATTCCTCTACAGACTTTGATTGGATTGATAGGATCCTTTGCTCCTAGAGTGTTATGATGGGGTAGATCGCTTGTATATCGTCAAATTAGTAGTTTACCTTTTGTCAGTTTCATGCTGTTTTAAATTTGCCCAGGGGGCTTTTGTCAGTTTCATGCTGTTTTTGTTGAGCCCAATTAGTTATCAGATATATAGGGCCTCTATGTATCTAATACTTCCATAACTCATTCCATCGATATATATATTTTCTCTTATTCAAAAAAAAGGTGTCTTTTGGCGAAAAGGTGTCTCTTGGCAAAAAGGTGTCTTTTGGCGAAAAGGTGTCTCTTGGCAAAAAGGTGTCTTTTGGCGAAAAAGTGTCTCTTGGCAAAAAGGTGTCTTTTGGCGAAAATGTGTCTCTTGGCAGAAAGGTGTTTTTTGGTGAAAATATGTCTCATGGTGAAAAGGTGTCTCATGGTGAAGAGGTGTATTTTAGTTGGAAATATGTCTTTTGGCTGGGAAGACACTATGGAAAGACATCATTTGGTGATGTGTCTTTCCATACCAATACAACTAGGGTAAAAGGTATCCTTTTGCTAAAGACATGTCTTGGAGGTGTGTCTTTATGGAAAGATCATTTAAGATATGTATTTCCATAGAATCACTTCCAACACCTATAAATACCCTACCCATGTGATCATTTGAGAACACACTTCAACATCCCATACACTCCACTCATACTTCACATTCCGCATCCATCCCATTGTTGGTGTCCAAGGAAGTTTTGCGCAACCATCTACGAAGAGAGAAGAAGATCTTCTATCAGGTTAAGGCTATGACCAATTCTCTCATCCTTTTGTATTTTCTTCTTGTATTTTGTATAGATGGTTGAGTAGAATTCCTTGTTATCCTTGGTTAGGAATGATTGTCTTTGTAAAACACTTATAATTATTAATAGAATTTGCAAGTTTCATAATTAAGATTCTGATCTTCGTACAAAGTAGAATAAGGTCGCTACTTGTTCTCCTTACTTCAAAATTCTATTTGAGGTTCACAAGACAAAAGTAGAATGGGTTGAGGAATCTTAGTGGTCTTTAACTGTGTTGTTCTGAAAAGTGGGCAACATGACTTAAGATTGGAATTAATCTGTTTTTCCCCACTATCTTGTTCGTTTCGACCAATCCAAGAAACCGGCAGGATGCGGCCAAGGCCAAGGAGGACCATTGAAGCGCACCGGCGTACACTACACCTATTGTAACAAATCAGGCTACACCGAAGATCGTTGTTTTCAGAAAAATGGGTTTCCCTCAAACTGGTGATCTAGAAATGGGATAAGAGAAGTGGCAAACAATTGTACCGATGAAGGAAGTCCCAAAGATCCCTACAGTGTGGTCTTGACTGATGAACAAGTATGACAACTTCTTAACTATATAAACAAAATAAGGAGGCCCAACAATTGTCTGATGAAAATTGTGGATTCATAAGTGTTATACCCAAAATTTTGACCAAAGAGAAATGTCCTAACTCACATGCACAAGGTAAAGGGTAAATTGGTCAAAGGTATAAGGTATAAGGTTGAGAAATTTTCCAATTGTTAAAAGGGTATATTTGGAACTTTCTATTTTTATACCCAAAATTTTCCATCGTTTGCCGCCTCACGCGCGTGCCACCATTTGCCGCCTCACGCGCATGCCACCATTTGCCGCCTCACGCGCCGCCTCACGCGCATGCTGCCAGTGTATGTTTATACTAGCTCTTTTAAGTTGTTAAACTCCAAAGCAAGATCTATTGTTTCTTTTTGCTTGTTATGAAAAAGCAGATTAATGAATATCATGCAGCGTATATCATGCTGAAAAGAGTGGACAAATTAATTCTAACTATTGAGAGTTATGAGGAATTGAAATTCCCTCAGATACTCTTTATATTATACTATATATGTAGTCTGATGGGTCCTACTTTATTATTTTTTTGGAGTGCTTTCATGGACATGGTAAAGAGATTACTCATAACGAACAAACATTACATAACTTAGAGAGATTGATAAGTATCATTTAATTGATTGTAAATAAACATTACTTGCAAACCTTGACATATTCTATCCATACCATCATGCTACCATTTAAAGTATCATTATGTGTTTTTGGTTTCAAGATTATTGTTTATGTTGGAATAAATATATTTAGGCTTTAAAAAGTATTTGGGTGAATTCGGAACGAGTGAATTTGGTTCGGGTGAGTTTGGGCCAGGTGGATTCGGGTTGTACCAAATTATGTTTTGATTCGGTTTCGGTTTGGGTCGGTTCGGATTATTGGATCACATTTCGGGTCATGTCTTTCAGCTTAAAATCGGGTTCGGATCGGGTTGAGTTGATTTTTCGGGTTTGGGTTACTTTTGCCAGGGAACCCGACCCGAGTGAACGGAGTGTATCAGCGCATGGGTAAATGGCTTACACAACGCATGAGAAAGACTAAAGGACTCTGCTTAATTCCGCCTGCTATATGAGAGGGAAACCCGTGGGACATGGTAAAGACCGTGGGACTACTAGTTTCAAATGTGCTTTCTAATCATGAAACCCCAAAACCAAATCTCAATTTATTTATAAAATTAATCTTGTAATTACCTAGACCGAGTTTACGAATGTATCTTATATGCATATGCTTAAATTTTCCCTCTGAAAGAGGTATATACAATCATACAATCATGATACTTAAGTTTGTAATAACTCGTCAAACAAGTTCAATTACGTTTAGTTTTGTCTACCTAATAAAAAAGAGTGTATTTCATATCTTCAAGCATCTATCTCCCTTTCACCTCATCTGTTTCTTTGACAAAGTGCACAGGCTTGCGATGAGGATAATGTAAAACTTTGATAAGACCAGCTCGAAAAGATGAGACGTGAAAGAAGAACTCTCATGCGCCTTCTTTCCCACAAGATAATACACATGGTGTAACTAAATTTCCCCCCAATAAATATAACCCATATTTCAAAAAGCTAAAACTCCTCATGAGTGACAACGTGAGCTCTCTGTCAGTCCCATTTTACCATTTCTAGATGCCCACTATATAGGTGCAAAATCCATAGACACGGTTCTTGATAAATCCTATAAATGAACATATATCATGTACAATCTTTCAACACGATTTCTGCATAGTCCTATAAAAAAATTATTATAAGTATATAATGTAACCAAAAGACTTGATTGCGGAAATGCGTGTGTTGTTTTGTTACTGTTTGCTTATTATTAGTGTGAGGCACTGTGCTTAAGATGGAACAACACATCGTTACGCATGAGTGGCGTCTGTGTCTAGCTATTTGTATGTTGTAACAAATTTGGTGTTGACTGTTGATGCAATGCAAAATATTAATGTTTCTCACTAGGGAAAAGAAGGAAAGGAACAAATATATATATATTTAGTTTTTTCCCAGGAGAAAATAATGATTGCTTCTTACTTATAGCTTGGTGAAAGCCCTGTCTTCTTAATATCCCTAGCTAATTGGAGTTAAGACAGAAATGTTTGGTCGACCATGGTACAGAATCGCCTCTTTCTGGCTTAACTTACTTGATAAACGAAGATATTTTCAAAACTCAGTACAAAAAAAGTTAAAACAGAACGATCGAATTGCCTGATTCCGTGAAAAGGTAAATCAATCTGGTCTGTAACAAATTTATTGTAAAAGAAATAAAAAGGAAACTTCAGTAACGAGAGCAATGAGCTTCTTAAGGTTTAGGTCACATGATTGCCCGGAACCAAAAATGATCAGGTGGATTTTCGATACCCTCCATCACTTAATCGGTCGACACGTGTCCACCTTCTACTCATTACACTCTCTCTACCTCTTCGGTTTTAAGGTTTCCTCTTTTCCTCACCACTTTCTCACTCCTTCTCCACCGTCCGATCTTCTCCTCAATCAACGATCCTCAAACTTCAACTGTCACTCTCAAAACTCCCTCCTTCCTTCCCTCGTCGTATTCCTTTTTTTTTTTTTTTGCCCTTTAACCTACTCCGCACTTCGTCCTCATAATTCTGTTTGCTGGTCGTGCATATACATCCGATCGATTTAATTAGGAACCGGCCGGCCGTAATCTTCTTTGGTAACAGTATATATACACTGATATACATACATACGTAAGTCGGTGGATTGGTAGAGAAAGCTTGAGAGAGAAAGAAAGGGCTTGCTTTTTCTTTTGAGAGAAATTCAAGCTAGGGTAAAGGAGGAGATCGATCGATTGATCGATCGGTCATCATATACATCAAAAATGGGGAGAGGAAGGGTGGAATTGAAGAGGATAGAGAACAAAATCAACCGGCAAGTGACATTCGCCAAGAGGAGGAATGGTCTTTTGAAGAAAGCTTATGAGCTATCTGTGCTCTGTGACGCTGAGGTTGCTCTCATCATCTTCTCCAATAAGGGAAAGCTGTACGAGTTCTGTAGCAGCTCTAGGTAGTTTGGAAAAAAACTTCCTCTCATCTCCTCTCTCTCCCTCTCCTTTTTTTTATAAAAATTTATCTTCCCAAAGGAGCTTGCTTAGTTTTCCCTTTTTATTGTGGTTTTTTGTGTTGTTCTAGGGTATGCAGCAGCTAGCAAAGATTTCATTAATTAATTAATTTTCTGTAGTTTTTAGTTTTCCATTTCTATACTTCACATTTTTCCTCCCTTCTTGCTTGCACCCTCTCTTCCTCGTGCTCTTCTAATTTGGTGCAGCAAAAGATCTGGTTTCTTCTCGGATCGAGAAGCATCTTTCTTCTATTTGTTTCTTTAGTATACCTTTTTTAGAGGGAAGTAAGTGAGGCTAGTTTTTTGGGAGGGAGGGAGGAAGAGAAGGTGTGTAGAGAAGAAACCGAGAAAAAGATGGGTAAGGGTAAAGAGCGATGGAGGATGGGTTTTCTTAGCTTTCCGTTTCGGTGATTGTCTCAGCGTTTATAGCAGGAGGGGTTCAATACGGTGAGGTTGGTGTTTTTCCATTCTAAATTTCATATTATGGTTATCGTTTCCTTTGGTGGTTGCGTTCGAGAGGAATGGTCTTTGTTTTACCAGATCTGTTGTTTCCCAGAAAACGTCGTTTGTTCAAAGTTTGGTCATGAGAACTACAACACTACACATTCCTCCAAATTATCAAAAAAAAACTACACATTCCTCCATGTTCCCTATCTCCCTCTCTTCCTCACAGGTTTTTAGTCAAAGCAAAAGAGTTGTGAACACTTCTTAGAGACTAGCTAGTATTTCTATGTCTTCCGTCCTTCCAACTTCTCCCTCTTCTTCCCATCCCCTCTCATACTTAATACAACCGTCGTGTGCTTATCCATCTACTTTCCTTTCCTAAGTACTCATCTCTCATGCTTCAAAATTTTCTCTAGTTTCATGTCTTTGAAATTATGTCGAAGCCCTATTCTCTCGGATAATACCGCCGAGTACTGGATTTTGATTTTAGTTTCAAAGACCAAATGAAGCTGCGACAGTGCCTGATCCATACAGTAAAGGTGGAAATACCGAGAGTGACGAGCTGTCCTTTTTTATTTCAAGTCTATCGTACGAAACATCGGACGATCCAAGGGTTTTTTTGCATAGGAATAATCAATCATCCACTTTTCTGAATCAATCTACTATGTTCATAATCCTAGGGTTTGCTCTTTCTCTCTCTTTGTCATTCTCTCGTTCATTCTGACCCCGCTATATATCTGTCTCTATTCTGGTTCGGTGGTTGTCCTGTCTTGGATCAGATCTCCATTACTGCGATCTGCTTGATTTGATGTTCTAACCAGAATCAGAATCCAGTTTATAAGGTGTTTCTTCGTAGTTACCATCAGATCTTCAACTGTAAACGGGCATATAAATTTTACAACTACTGTTTCCGTAATTATGAATTAAAATATACCAGAGATTAGATATCATCTACGAGCTTGATAACTGATTAAAAAAAAAAAACCTTTTTCTTTTTTTTTGTTGATAAATTTTAAATTTATTTCTTTTCGTGTGTTTTTCTTAAAATTTTTTGATAATTATAACCTTGTGTATATATATTATTTATTCTCCCCCAACAGAGTAAAAATATATATTCGCATAGTCCTTCCGCTACTCAACATCAAACTTTTCAAGTTTTAGCCTTTTAATAATATACTTATATTACAAATGCCACATTAGTAAATTATGCTCTGAACTGGTTTATAAATATTATACATATTAATTCTGTTTTTTAATTTGTTAATTTTTCAGGTATAAACTCTTATTCTCAATCTCATTTAAAAGAAATTATTTGCAGGGTCATAGTCTCCAAACTAGACATTTACGCTGAAGTCACTTAACAATAGGCATAATTGTATGCTATATGTTCGTTCAGCATGCCTTGAATTCAATGGCATGAATGGGTTAGAAGCAGAAAACTTGTAGCTCCTCTAATGGTCTACTTATTCATAATTCTTGGCTCTTTTCTCAGTATGCTGAAGACTCTTGAGAGGTACCAAAAGTGCAACTACGGTGCTCCAGATCATACGGCCAACACCGTATCTGCCAAGGAAGCACTTGTGAGTATCCTCTTCCGTAATTGTATATATCATACTTATTGCAAGTCATGATCAAACATGCTGTTAGTCCAGTATCCTGGTGGGAATAATATGATGAAGGTTATTGATAAACTAGGCTCACTGTCTATGGGCAGTTTGTTCCAACTTTGAGAATCTCGCTGGCAAGAAATGTTGTAATTCATCTAATGACGACCAATTACCCATCATAATCTTCCCCGTACCATATGCACGTCTATGCGCAACATCATATATAACTTTCGGATGATGGGACCAAAATGCTATTAAGCTCTAACTACCCTTATTCACGCTCTGGTGCATTAATTGAAATGTCACCACTTTATTGGATGATTGTGCAGGGTGAGTACAAGAACTCTTTCAATTTCCGATTGGGTTCAATTTGAGTTAGAGAGTAACACGTTAAACTAAGCTTTAAAGTTTAATATTACCCATATAGCGACATGGCTTCTTATTCTTTGTAATATAGTCAGTCGGATAGAAAGCATTAGACTTAGAGCAAATTGCTACCTTTTGCTTGTCAAATTATCTTGGATGCCTTTCAGAATGTATTTTTCTCATATTGCCTCAACTCTATTTCAGTTATTTTTTGTCTAGGCTTATATAAAAAAGTAGCGTTAAGTCCTACGAAAACAGAAAAATGGGTGAATCCTTCCCCACGAACACAAGGATACGAAGCCCTACAACTATTCCTTCCCGGGTGTGCTCTGGTCCGTCTTGCATACTTTATTCTAAAAAATCATGCCAAAACCTGCATTTCTCTCATCCCATTACTTGCGAGCCTTGTCTCATAGAAACAAAATGAAATTGTGGTGTATCCCTCATCGTATCCGGCATGACCATCGCCCAGCCTTCCACGCGAACCAAAGGACTCCCTTTCTCATCAAACAATATACACTCTCTTAATTTGCCTATGTGAAGCATATGCGTGTTAATACGCTATGAAGTGTCTATGGTGAATAGTCCTCTAAAGGAATTGTAACGGTTCAATACTCAATCTTAATTTTTAATCACCGTGGGTTCAAGCCTTTATAGAAACTTGAACACAGTGCTCAATCTTATATCAAGCCTCTTCATCTTCACTCGAAGAAACATAAGTTAGATCATGACCCATGTCTTACATACTTCGGTTTAAATAGTAGGCATCTTTTCATCGATTGCCTTTTCTTTAGTAAAGTTGTATACCGAATGGTTGGGGTGGTCAAAAGTAGAAGTTCCGGTATCTAAGGTGTACCAGAGGTTCAAAAGTCCTCATAGATGGGATAGAACTATTGATGGCATTAGAAGAGGAGAATCTACTCTGTTGTTATAATCCTATAGTTGTCTGGGCCTGGGGTTGACTTGATGGTAGATTCCAATATTCGCAACTACTACTGTCTGTAATCTTTTTTATTTGCTGAGATTTTAACGATGCAGCTAGAAATGATGTTGGGGGAAAGACTTAGCTGTCATGCTTCATTTTTCATATTCAATTTAATCAGACTTATGCCTTAATTTATATATAAGTATTGATGGCATTAGAAGGTTAGCTTTGCTTCCACAACTTATGATTTATGGATTTAGAGATGGATATTCATTGGATTGTGCAAAGAGCTACTCATTTTTTATTTTTTTTTTATAAGGGGGCTACAGATGTAGCAGTGAAAGTGACCGGAACGGTCTATACAGCTTAGGGAAAAACCCTTAGCCAGAAATTAAACAAGAAAACTAATACAAAAGTCAAAGACAGCTGCTACAAAAGCAGTGGTACTACAGTAAACTTTGAGGATTTCCAAGCTTAGAAATGAGCTTGTTATACCACTAAAATAAGAGCTCACTCATTTTGCTTGATATCAATGTTCTCAGTAGAGAAAATTGCGGTATAAACCAAGATTTCGAATGCACATGCCGTGGTTGGCTGCTGTTGTCCATCCCTTCTTTCTGTGAATAAAAGCTTACATTTTTGCAAAAAAAAAAAAATGTACCTTGGCTATTGAAACTTGAAAGTGCCTTCTGCATTCAACAGCAGGAGCTAAATAGCCAGCAAGAATACCTAAAGCTTAAGGCGAAATATGAAGCCCTGCAAAGGTCTCAAAGGTGAATATGTCTGTTTAATTTTCACTTGCTCGTATAAATATAGTGGCTTCATAGCCTTAGGTTAAAGGCATGCACTATGCACGCACGTGGTTCATATTTGTCCTTCAAAAATTAGGTTACTTGGTCCAAATGTGATTTGTTTTTATATCTTGTCAGGCACCTGTTAGGGGAGGATTTGGGGCCTCTGAACGGCAAAGATCTGGATGCGCTTGAGAGACAGCTCGACTCGTCTTTGAAGCAGATCAGATCAATTAGGGTACTGGCATATACATAATTCTAACTTTATAGAATACTGTGATCATAATATGATTGGCCGTATCAAAAAAATTATAAAAATGCTATGCCCGACATATTTGTACAAATTATGCTAATTATGCTGCATCTGATCAGTTTTACTATGCTGACTATAAATGCTCTCATCTACCGCACGTTTGCCCACATATAGTAATAGAGTTTTCTTACCTATATGTCTAATGTACTTGTCAAATGTAAGAATGTAGCATGTGCTCCTCCTGTACTTCCGGATCAAATTCATTAAATATCTGGAAGTAGCAAGCGCTGAACTAGATAATTATTCCTACTTATATATGTAGTCTAATCCCCACCGGTTGTTTCTATGACTTCTCGCAGACCCAGAACATGCTGGACACACTGAATGATCTGCAGCGTAAGGTACTGGCACTTTCACCTTAAATAAATGTTTTAACTAGTTGCTATCTGGGATTGACTGTAGGTAAATATTTGAATATAGGTACCTGGTTTTGTTTTAGCCAAGTCCCTTAATACTTGATTGTGGCCTGTTAATGGTTTTATTAGCTTCCTTTTGTAATTGGGATCATTCATTTTGATGTTTACATATATAATCTATGGTGGTACAGGAACACGTGCTCAATGAAGCCAACAGGAGCCTCAAACAAAGGGTAAGATAATTTAACCAGATTGAGTTTACTATTCGTGCGCTTTTATGATTCTTAATTCAGAAACCAGGTTGATTCAGTTTAAGACAATCCATCTGTTTATTTTTTGTGCATGCAGCTCATGGAAGTTAATCAAACCGTGACTCTCCAGTGGCATACAAGCGGACCAATGCATGAAGTTGACTATGGGCGGCAAGGGCATCATGAAGTTGACTATGGTCGGCAAGCTGGGCATGCAAACGGGCCTCATCATGAAGTTGACTATGGCCGGCAAGTGCAGCAGCCGGTTCAAGCTCAAGCGGAATTCTTTCACGTGTTGGAGTGTGAACCCACCTTACAAATTGGGTACAACTGCTAACTCAATCTGAAACCTCAAACCTTAAGGTTAAATGTTTCTCAGAAAATCCAATGACCAGCTGCATGCCATGAATATTATTAATGTGCCTAGGCGTACGTCTTCAAGCAAATTATACCCTGGACGATTCTGATACGTTTATCTGTCTGATAATTAGATGGAACAATTATGCCCCGTTTGTACTGTATGTGCGTAAATTGGTTGCTACCTGCTGACTGTAAATTGATGAAATGCAGATATCAAACTGATCCGATGACAGCTGCTGCAGCAGGATCCAGTATGAATAATTTCATGCCCGCTTGGCTACCCGCATGATACTCCGGGTAAAGGAAAGCATGTATCATCATCAAACAGAAGAAGAGTCTCTTCTTCATAATGCTTCTTGTCTTTTGCTTTCGTCAATTAGAACTGACAACGGTACTCCATTGTCTGTCTTGTGTAATAGTATAAGGATACTATATATATGAATGTGTACGTTAGCTATGCATAATCGAGTAATTTTGGATCTACAAAACTACTCGAATTGTATTCCTCTTTATTACTGTCATAAATTCAGCAAACTAGCTAGCTGTAGCGGCGCAGGAAGAATGTTGTAATGTTTGTGACCGCATATGGCAAAAAATGTATTGAACTCTTTCACTTTGATTTGATTCTTCGAGAAAATTGCACTGCACTCTTCCGCGTCGCCGTTCCCCGACTTTTTCCCCTTGTCATCTACTATCTCCTAATTTTGACATTCGCCACAAGAATTAACCTACTTTACGATAGTCTAGAACATCTTACAACAATTTTAAAAACTTGGTCAAGCTGGCTAGAGACCAGCAAAGTTTAAAAATACAGGGCTTAGCTAGCCCGGCTTGAAGAATAAAAATCTGGCTTGGACACTAGAACCAGGTTTGACGGGTCTAAAAAATGTCATTTGCATGGCTCGAACCCGGCGGGCAGCTCTACTAGAATTTGCAATTCCTTTTTTTTTTTGATCAGAAAGGATAACACTTTATTCAAAGCAAAGCTAAATCATCCTCCAGGAAACTCCTGGATACATCAGGGAGACAGGATAACAAGGTGAAACCCCTATCACTACTGAGCCCTATTTTAGCAATAGAATCAGCAACTAAGTTTGCTCTCCTACTCACTTTAACAACTGTACAGAAAATAAAACTGGCCATTAATGAACGACAATCTTTGATCAGCCCTCTCAGTAAATGGTTGTCCATATCTCTACCAAGATCCTTAAGAAGCCCAACAGCAACTACCGAATCAGATTCAATTACTACCCGGTCCAAACCTGCTTGTTTAGCCATGAGTAACCCACCATGGATAGCCCATAGTTCAGCCTCCAAAACTCCTGTTTTCCCCATTTGATGGTAGAAACCACCATTCCATTCTCCTCTTGAACTCCTACAGCACCCACCAGCCGCTGCCAACCCCTCCTTGGTGACTGCGGCATCAACATTAATCTTCCACGAACCAACAGGTGGAGGCTGCCATCTGGACTCTTCAGCACTTGCCAAACCTCTCAAAGGATCAGGAGTCACCACCACCTTCTGTTTCAGATAAAGCTGCAGGTTTGAACATAGAAAGCTGAGTGGCAACTCAATTTCAATTAAATTATTATGAAACTTCATATTCCTCCACTTCCACAGAGTGAAACAGACGACAGCAAAAATACACGAAAAGCTGGAATTAAAGCCATTAAATACAACATGACATTTGATATTCCTGCTGAACCATTCTTTAAAACAAACAGGAGATTCACGCCAGCTATCACAGCTGTTTCCCAGCAACAGAGACCACACTCTAATACTAACAGGGCATCTCCTAATAATATGCTCGATATTCTCCATGCCATTACAAGCATCACAGCTATTAGAATGCAGTAAACCAAGATTAAATAAAAATGCTTTAGTCTTAACAGCTTGATGCGCTATCATCCAAAGAAAGGTCTTAATTTTCTCAGGTACATCCAATTTCCAAATGAGTCCCCATGTAGGGTTACTCTCCCCTTTACTTCTAAGTAAATTATATGCAGTAGAGACCGTGAGATTCCCAGATTTATCATGAGGCCATACGATAGAGTCGCCTACCTCAGGATCAAAAATTGCTTTGCTAGCTAGGGTATCAAGAATATGATCAGGAAGTAAAACAGAAAGCAAATCCCAATCCCAACCAATCCCATCGATCCAGAACCTAGCCACAGTATCATTCCTTTCATTTGCTAAAGAGATGGTCCGCTCTGTCCCCCGTTCCCTCCTCTCCCGTACGACGCTCTACATCCTCAACCAAGCTCCATGCCAATGCCAAACACCATCTCACCGCCATTAACCTCCCCATCCCTCTGCTACCCTCATCCGCTCATTCCCTCCTCCTTGTCACTCTGTTTCTCTAAGTCATCACAAAATCATCGTCATCATCCAAGCCATTTATCTCTATTTTTTTGATAGTTACGGTAGTAGGTAGGTTTCGAACCCAGGACCTTTAGTTACTGTATACCACTCTACCGACCAAGCCACAAGGGCTTGGCTCCAAGCCATTTATCTCTATGTCATAACAAAGATCTGAAATCTGTGCAACAATCTTTCTGAACAACCTGAACCGGGAAACCGGATTGGGTACTCTTTGAAAACTATTTAACACTCACGATCAAATCATCGGCATCCGTATGCCAAAAACTCCAAGGCTCCGATCCCAATCACGATATGCATTTGTAGAGTACAAAACAAAAGAGGAAGCATCACGAACCAATACTGCAACTAACGGCGCAATCCTAGATGGAAGCTAGATCTCTACTCAAACAGCCAAGGCTAGAAGAACTTTTTACCAGTCAAATCTGCAACCATATCCAAAGAAGAGCATCTTTTGAGTCAAACCCACAATCTTCTTCCTAGGTCAGAAGAAACCAAGCGGCACCGCATGCACCTATTCTCGGAGCTCAGCCCTGTCCTCACCATAGACCAAATAACAACTTTCCTGATTATGCCAACCACTCGAACCTTGGAGCAAAAGTTTAACCAGAGGGGATAAACGCAACCAGAGGAGAAGGGGATGAGGATAAGACTTGTAGAGGAAGGGAAGGATAGTATATTGGAAAGATAGAGAAAGGATTAAGGGAGAATAATCTTGTTCATTGAGTGTCTATTCCTGGTTATATACCCTCCCTATATATAATACTAAAAGTCTATCAATTCAAATATTCAAATAACAAATCTATCTAATTAATGTAGATAGATAAGTATCTAACTAACAAATCTATCTAATTAATGTAAATAGATATGTATCTTAGCAATATCGCAACTACTTTCTTTATTACTAACTTAAATGCTAAATATAAAAACTACTCAAATAAAGGTAAAACCTAAATATAATCTTGTAAGTGGGCTAGAGCTCTTTTGGTACGGGCCAACCTATCTGATGGCCCACGTGCATCGGTCACATTCCTCCCGTCTTTAAGAACGACCTTGACCTCAAGGTCGAAAGCAGGAAAATCACACTGCACCAGTATGCGACTTGGGGCAATCTGAGGATGGTCGTCTTGTCTGACGGCAAGGTTGTTGTGACAAATCTACCTTTTTCGTCAAGCAGGAAGATAATCCAACTATTTTCGTGATGTCCAGACACAACAATTGACAAGAACCAACCAAGAGAGTCAAACGTGAAAGAAGCATGATCACAGATATGCTTGCCAATAGTTGCCTAGGTCAAAGTTGAACTTTCAACTCTAACTGTCTGATCCGTATTGCTAGTAGATACTCCTAAAATGAAAATGTAAGCAAGCTCCCTCATTCTTGGTTTTGCAGTAGCAGCAATATAGCGTACACCAAAGTCGTAAAATGAATAAAAGTCATTGGAAGGATTATTTTTTCCCACATTTATATCAGATTGATTCTGATTGAGCAAAATAAAATCAACCAGACTATTCGCTGCACACATGACAGGGGCCAAGTCTTGATTGTTAGTGAAATACCCCAAATTATTAAAGCATGGATTAAATATTTAATCATATTAATTAAGGCCTAAACATGCCTTAAAAGTCAACTGAGAACAACAGTGGTCAACATAAAACAAGATGTTGCACCCTTTGACTGTTAAGGGTAAATAAATACCCAAACAAACTTCTTAGGACCTAAAAATTTGTCCTAAGTATATTAACATACTACTAAACATATTATAACCGTTGGACAACACTCCAACACAAAGAAAAAGCATTTACATGCTTCAAGGTCAAAAAGGGCAAAAAGGTGCTCTAGGAAAACCTTAAAAATCAAAGGACCTCTAAATGATATAAAATTGAACTACATGATCAAATATCATGTAAGGAATACAACAAAACCGTTTTCAAAGAAAACCAAGCCCAGAAACACCTTGCGACACAAAATGTGCACTAAAACTCCTTAAAGCACGTTTTTGTGTAATCGCCTTCTAAATTGGTTTTAAATGGGCTAAAAGGTTATAAATACCTTTAAATATAATAAAATACCATATTATATGATATTAGGAATTTAATTCCATAAATTTACAGATTTTTACAAATTTAATATTAAAATATTAATAAAACCCTAAAGTGGGGCCCGCATGAGTCAATATTGACCAAGCATGGTCAATGGTCAATTAATTGACCCATTTGGACCAAGGAAACCGGCTGGCAATAAGAGAGGCAGCTTGCAATAATTGTTGGACAAATTGATACCTAACTTCAATTTGCAATAGTAACCTTTACTTTTTCCATTATTTCAAATCTTTCCACTCTTTCCTTCCTTCCTTGTCTGATTTCCTCCTGCCCAGCCGAGCTCCTCCCTTCCTTTGAAGCTCTCAAGGTCTGTTCTTGAGCATGGAAGGCAAGCCTAGCCCCTAAGCTCTTAATGTAAGTGTTTTAATGTCATTTTTAGCTCTTTTTCTTCATCTCTTCACTACCAACACCTAAATTTCGTTGCCCATCTGTTCCTATGGCGTATTCTCAGTGTTCTAAGGTTATAACAAGAGCTAAACTCGGTTGAGACCAGTAGAGGGACCAAGGTTGTTCAAATCTACATTTTAAGGTAAAAATGTGCTTTAAGCTCATAACTTTTGATTCCCTTCAAGTTCGGCTGTGAAACTTTGGTCATAGCCTTATTTTCTTCTCCTTTTCATGTGGAATCAGTTGGTTAGCCATTTGGAGCAAGGGTGGCCGAGATCCAAAGGAAATACCCTCTTTTAAGGCATTTTTTTCAAGGTAAAACCTAATAACAAGGTAGCTTGTTGAGATCTAGCTATTTCCTATGTCAATATGGTAGATCTAACACCTTGTGGTGTGCTTGATTCAGGTCGAAACCATCTTGAACTCTCCTTGCATTTTTAAGGTGATTTTTGCCTTAAATCTTACATTAAATTACTTCTTATGGTTAGATCTTTCTTGGAGACTAACTAGGCCTTGTTTGCTATTTGAAACATGCAAGAGAAGCTTTGGAAATTTTATCTAAGGCTGGCCGAATTCAAACAAGGCTTTACCTAAGCTAAATCAAGGTATAAATCACTTAAAACCTTAACTTGATACATTAACACAAGTTTAAGTGTGTGTATATCAATTGTCGTGAGTGAATGATCAAAATAAGGTCTTGTTTGACCTTAAAATGTTTAATGAATGGTTTAATAAATTTTATAACTAATTAAACAAGCATAATTGTCAAATTTAAGACATTATGTGGAAGTTTGGTAATTAAATGAAAATTCTATGGTGAGGCCGAGAATTTATATGTATTTTGGGACATTTATGTGTAATTTATTTTGCAAGCCAATGTTTGTAATAAGGCCATGTATTTTAGGCCATTTTATTTATGCATTTACAAGCTTTTAATTAAGTTTAAGTAGTATAAATGCATTACCGAAAATAAAATGGGGTATTAGGTGTAATTAAATTAAATTTGGGGGCTTTAGAATAATAAGGCCAAAAATGAGAGGTAAAATGGAGTTAAAATAAAGTTTATAAGATTTTATAAAGTTTTGGGGTTAAATGGTGAACTTTAGAAAGTTTGGGTACTAAACCGTAATTATAAGGAATTGGTGGTCTAGGAAATATTAAGGAGGTCAACCTTGACCATATGCTAGGCTTTGACCAAAATAAATAAGTTAGATAACTTATTTAAGGTTTTATAATAAGTTATGTATTTAATGGTAATACTTTTATAACATATGTGGTAAATATGTTATTACCAAAAATAAAGGGTGTACAATGGTATTCTAAACACCCATGGGCTATTAGGAATTTTTAGGAATTTATTTGGTGGATTTTGGAATTAAAATAAACTATATATGAATAATATATAGTTAATATGTCATTATGACACTTTGGAGAAAAATAGATGGTGGAATGGTAAATATCAAAAGTATATGGGTTAATAAGGATATTTATAACCCTTTGGTGGAATTTGGTGATTTTTAGAATTATATAAGAGTATTTGTTGAGATATATGTATAATATATAGTTTTAATGATATTATCAAACTATATGTTATAAATTGGGCCTAATGACAATATAAAATGTATATTGAGGTCTGTTCGGAATTTACAAAAAATAACCATAGGTTATGCTCTTTTATAAGTTAGAAATGGTATATTAAATGGGATATATAACATGGTAAAAGAAAGGGGTGATTTTGTAAATAAAGGAAATTATGGTTTAAGGAAAAGTATAAGGTTTAATATGTGCCTATGAGGCAATACACAATAGTTTTGTATAAAAACTATAGATTATAAGTTAAAGGAAATAAAAATATCATAGCAAATGATATTAGTATTTTGGTATAACATTACATAATGTTATGTGGTCAAAAAGGGAATTTAAATAAATTCAAGGGCTATACCGAAAATATAAAGGTTGGAAAATGAATTTTAGACTAAGGTCTATAATGTTATAAATATTATAACAATTATTTGGTATTAAGGTGGTTTAATGAAATTAATACAAATAAGGTATTCACATTAAATGGTGTGACAAACTATAAGTGAATGGGATTTATAAACTAAGGTATTTATGGAATAAACCTTAGGAGTTGTAAATGTACAACATAAAATGTTACATAATATTAGGATAACAATCTTAATATAAGTTGTATAATATGATGCAACTAATGGGAATAATCATCTAATAAAAGATGACGAAATGTAACACAAAATATAAGAGTTTATGAAACTCATGAGAATTACCTACGTGGTAAAAATTATACATACACAAGAATAATGTATATAAGGTGGATAAATATATTTTGGTTGAACACCTTATGAGTTAATGGTGGTGGTTATTTAAAAAAAAATATAGCTACGAACTATAAGTCATGAGTTTTGGAAGCAAATATTATTTGCTAAAGATAAAGGGATTATACAACATGTCGAATTATGAAGGATGGTGGGAAAATAAAACAATATGAAAGAGAATACAATAAAATAAATGATACAATAAGAAAAAGAATATAATATAATATAATCATGCATGCATACATGCAACTATGGGTTACGCACCTAAACTGGAGGGTGGATAAGATTAAAAAGGAAATAGTGAATTAAACTTAACAGTTGGGATAGTTTTGACGTACGCGTTTTAAGTAACAAAACCGACTGTTTTAGAGAAACCCGTAACAACAACTGTAGAAAACGGAGGTGAACTGTCGGGGTTACTTATTATTCGGATATACCGGATGTAGTTAGTCATGGAGACTGACGTATAGTTTTAATACCGTTTAGATTATACTTCTGACAAGGACGCTTGACAAGCTAGCGGACTACACGGAGCATAGGATCTTAAAGATTCATACTCCACCGTAATACAATCAGGGTGAACGGTATGTAAAGGGGTTTGCCGAGTTGACCTAAGGTTGCTCCTTGGGCTCGGATTTGGTTGATATAACTTGTGTGTTATATGTGTGTGGTTACATGTATGTGTTTAAGTGTTGATGCATTAATTATTTATGCACGGGCGTCCTACGGGACTAACACTACGTCGACTATAGATCGACTTATATAAACATACATATGCATTGTGATGACATGACAGTTACTTGATATAATACCATGATATTAATATTAAGGATATGGTAACCTAAGTAAAACACTTAGGAACGAGTCACGACATTGTCGGTCTCTAGAGCATGGATCTCTAACATAAATATCACCTAGATGACTTCTAGGTACGCGTGACCCATTGGGCCGCTGGTTAATAAATATTCTCCATAAGACTAAGAGCAGATCTTAAACATTATGAGAGAGTGATGGTATGAGACTGAGGTGAGGAATCCCGGTAGTTCACGAACTACTTGGTTGCGCATTTGTGATCACTGAGGGGTTTCCTATTTGGATTCCGCTCCAGGTTATATCCAACGAGCCCAAATAGGTTCGTGGATCAGGTGGCTATGGCCTTTTTATGGACGTCTTACGAGACATAAGTGAGTCAGGGGCCTCCGGACCTCTGGCGAAATGAGCACCTTTGTGTGTACGGGGGACTACTGTCCATGGTGAGGTTATCGGGTTGTCCTAACATGACGCCCTACTGACATTAATTAAACATGGTTGGATGGAGCCTACAAGGCTAAGGTAAATTAACTATGGGAACTGTACGCTACGGCGAATGTACATTGTACATATGGACGGGGCTTGAAAGCCAAACTAAAATAAATTGACAGTGGATGGTGAACACTACGGCGATTGTACATTGTACAAAATATTGTTGTTATTGCTCGATACGTTCGATATACAAATGTTGTTTGAAATATTCTATGAATGTTTGGTTTGGATGGATGATTAATGTTTATGAAAATTTGGATGGTTGATTATGTATATTATACATTTATGCTTCAGTTTTGATTATAACTGTAAAAAGGAAAAGCATGAAACCAATCTAATAATAAGATGGTTAAAATGACAAGTGACCATTAGGGTCCAGGCCCGGCATACTCAGCGTCTATCGCTGATACTACACCATTTCAGGTTGTTGATCATTGTCGGAGCTGAAGAGCAGGAACAGGGTAGTTGGAGATGTTGTATGGTAATGAAGATGGTGTATGGTCTTATGGTAAGGTTATGTATTTTTCAGGATTGGGTAGACGCTCACTTGTCAATGTTTATGGTTATGGACTTAGTTTGATGTATAGGAGTTTCTCGTTATCACTGCGGTTAGCAGTTGTTTATTTTGGAAGTTGGATGTGGTTTGGCTACGTTGCTCGCATGGGCGAGTAATGGCCGGTGACACCCGTGTGAGTTTTGTAATTGCTATTTATTTTTCCGCTGCGAGACGTTTTATTTATTGCTACGTGAGGGATTATATCGTGATTATGGAGAGAGGTGTTACAGTTAGCCTCCTGAAACTCGTCACCAAATTGAGTTGTGCCATCATTTGAAGTTGTAGATTCCGAACTGAATATTTGTGAAGGTACAACTATGAGGTCATCCGTAGGCTCTTCGAAAACATTCACAACTTGTGCCTCGTCTAACATTATAGACCTAAACTTGTCATCTTGGATAAGAGCATTTTGAATTTCAGTGGTGCAGTTCTCCTCAGAGTTTTTAGTGTGAATTATGTCATTAGTAAGTTTGGCCTTAGGAGGAGGATACTTTTCTGAAAAATTGGATATTTTGAGACTTTAGTTTCCTTACCAAATCTTTAATCTCTGCTATTTCAGCTTTGAAATTATCGGTGTATAAATGATCTTCAAGATCACGCTTAAAATAATGAATATCTAACAAACAACAACCATCGTATATAAATCGCCCATGAAGTCTATTTTTTCCCGTAACAGCAGAATCCAAAGATGCAAATGGAATAAGTGCTTGAACAACAGGAAACTCTTGAATCATATCAATTTTTTCCAAAACCCCAAAAGAAGAAAATACTTGCTTCAAGACATATGTACCCACGCGATACCATACATCATGGACCGTAAATTCAAAAATATGAGTAGGATACTCCGTTGTCATCAATGAAGATTGGCAACTGATTTTGTGAGGTGAGGGAGATTGAAGACTTCAGGTAGGGTATGGAAATTTTGTGAGAAGACTAACGTATAAAGAGGATGAGGACGACAATGAAAGCACCAATGTAACCAGAGGGGATAAACGTAACCAGAGGAGGAAGGGGTTGAGGATAAGACTTGTAGAGGAAGGGAAGGATAGTAGATTGGAAAGATAGAGAAAGGATTAAGAGAGAATAATCTTGTTCATTGAGTGTCTATTCCTGGTTACATACCCTCCCTATATATAATACTAAAAGTCTATCAATTCAAATATTCAAATAACAAATTTATCTAATTAATGTAGATAGATAAGTATCTAAACTAACAAATCTATCTAATTAATGTAAATAGATATGTATCTTAGCAATGGGAGGATTATTAATGTGGAAACAGAAGCAGAGGCGTGCATCAGCCTATTGTATCAATTAAGATGTGAGGTCCCTGATCCAGCCCTTGCCAAGGCTAACATCATAAACCAGCTCCAACCGTTCATAAACTCATAGAACCCGCCCTAAGGTTTAGACGAAAATTTTAGGGATGTATCCATTGAGGATGGATTTATCCTTAGGGGTGTGTGTAGTTTCAGCTGGTTTGGGAGTACGAGATTTATGAGGTAGACTTTTAAGTTTTCGGTGGTGGCGTTTGTCCCACGTTTGGTGTTGGTTGGCGTTTGTTCTTAGAGGTGAAGGCTAGAGGTTCATAGGTGTTTTGGCTTTGCTTTGGATCCTCTAGGGTCAACATGAGATTGTAACTATTAGTGGTGGGTACTCTTTTTCCTCTCTCGGCTTTTTCCCATTGGGTTTTGCCTTGAGAGGTTTTAACGAGGCCCGGCATATACCACTCTTTTTCATTAATAAATTGGCTTTAAGCCCAAATTATCAAAAAAAAATATCTCAACTACTTTCTTTATTACTAACTTAAATGCTAAAGATAAAAACTACTCAAATAATGGTAAAACCTAAATATAATCTTGTAAGTGGGCTAGAGGTCTCTTGGTATGAGCCGACCTATTTGATGGCCCACGTGCATCGGTCACAAAAAGGCCATATCTTGTTCGATACTTAATCACCATGAGAGAAAAACTCACGAGTGGTGATAACTTCATGCTCTCAATCCAGCTTAGAAGAAATAAAAGCAATACTATCCGGGGGGACTGAAAAATTGGTGGATATCATTGTCCTTTCTCATTGTAAATTCATTTCTACTTTTGCCATGGGAGAAATGGTTGATTAATTTATCCAAGAACAAGATTGGAGAAAATGGAGTTGGGAGGTAAGAGCGTGGAAGCCAACTGATTAGTTAGAAAGACGAATTAGTAATATAGTGATAAGAGGAATCCCTATGCAAGCTTCGTACGAGAATTTCGTCCAAGCTATATGCACAGTTATATCGACTGAAACCAACAACTCAGATAGAAACACAGAAAATGCAAATCATTAACGTGGAAATCTCAGTTGAAGTCGAAGGGTACATCAACAAAGTTGAGATTGTTTGAATATTGGTCGGAAGAATTGTCAAACTACCGATAATCCGGCGAAGAACGCAGCAGTTTCCCACCGTCCTACGGCGTGTTCGCTGATCTGGAAACTCCAACCGTCACGTCGAATAAAGAGAGCATCAAAGAGATGGAATTAATTGTTGCTCGTAACCCAGCCGCTTCCCCGCTCAATTCCAATATCTTGGGAACTCGAGCAGTCGACTCAGCAAAGACGATTAATGAAAGAATGCTTTATTCTCAGCATTTCTTACACTAGTATCGGTAGCATCAACTACTCCCCAGGTGACGCTTCAACTCAATCATTATGTACCCTTCTTCCATTTACCTCACAAATTTTTGCTCCTCCCCACGCTATTCTCTTTTCCTTTTTAGAACCAATCTAAATGCCACTACCTCTTACCCTTCTTTGTTATGTGCTCAAAACATTTTTTGAATCCTTTTTACCGATCCACAAAAACTCCCCTGAATCGCATCCAACCTCATTTTCTCCCTGAGCTCTTCTCAATCCCAGTCGTTACCATTTTCCTTTACTCCACTCTCTATCCCTCCTGCTATCCCACCTTCATTCGGTAACCTCTTCGTGATACCGTCTTTGACCTCCCAAGCCTTCTCCTCCCCATTAGCTTCACAAATTCGCACTGTCTCCCAAAGTTCATCGCCCTAGTCTCCTTTTCGCCTAGCCCTTCTATCACCGATGCCCAAGCTTGTCTAGAGTATGGACATAGGCTAGGATGCCACTTTCCCAAACCGGATATGACTTTGTAAAAATCTCGTAAATCCTTGAGCGTAATAGATGAGCCGGAGAGAAACATATCTCAAAGAAAAATGTGAGACCAAACCCTCTTTTAAAATGTCTTAGGAGCAAGCACACTAGATCGGTGGGCAAAGCTCAAGTGAGGAGTTCGCGTCATATTCGAAACTCTCGACATTGATGTTCATTGGTGAATTTGGGGACCTGATTTATTGGTAGGCACCAGCCCCCAATTAAACTCAAGTTTTCAAAAAATTTATGCCTGCAGTTTTTGCTAGAAGGAAGGGATGAACTATTGTTGGAGAAGTCTGGAATAGACCGGGTTGAAGTCTCACCTAGCCAATTATACCCAGTTTTGGCCTCTCTGGTCCAAAACTTTGGCCGGAAATTGTAGGATACACTTTTCGTGAGAATTATCTCAGTTTGGATCCTACGAAGTAGATTTTCTTTATCGATCATAATCGTGAAGTTTTGCTCCCAAGGATTGTGGTTTATCAATCAACGGATGAAGCGGATCTTCTCACCCACCAGCTGCTCTCCTCATCGGTTTTTGAAACCTTCAGCCTCCACTCGTAGTCCTTCGGTTTTGCTTTTGTTCACTCTATTTTGTTTTGCATTTTGTTCTAAATGTGGGTTGTACCCCATTTGGTGAGAAAGGTTTAATTGAACCTCAGTATTGCCTTTTGTTGGATACCCAGTCAATTATATATATATATATATATATATATATATATATATATATATGGAGTATGTATGTATGTATATAAAGCTCTACTAGCACCACACCATATCTCCTTTACACTACCTTTCATTTTTGCAATCAAGTTTTGCTCTGCGTCCAAGACTTGTTAGACCCTGAATGCTTTGATGGGGATTGCTAGCTAATTGTTGTTAACCGTCTATTACCTGGTTGTGTTTGAGCGAGAATCTCAAGTAAACTATTGTATTCTCGTAACTTAACCCTTTATGTTAGGTTGTTAATGGGGATTGGGCCTAGATGCTTAATGATGAACCTATTATGAATTTTGACTGAAGAATTGCGATGTTATTGAGAATTGTTGTGATGAGTTATATGTTGGAAAGTGCGAAAATCATAAGGGAGAGACTTTCACTGGGTTATTTTAATGGTTGTACAAGTTGATACAATGATATTGAAATTAAATGTTGTGGCCACTCAATTGTAACTTAAGCTCTATTGATCTTCTTCAATGTGGTAAAAAATATCCTTAGATGGTTGTGCACACTTACGGGCGTAGGGTAAGGTGGAATACAATGTTGTGGTTCCAACTAAGTTTGGTCCCTTGGTGGATCATTTATTGGTAAGTTATTTTTATTGTTTCACTTGAAAGCTCTCTTACCAGTAGATTTTGTGATTATAATTAATATTGCTCTTCTTTCCTCTATGGACTTACGTTGTTGATTTGTATATGGTCATTGCATGTTATAACTGATCAAACATTTTGAAAATAAATTGAACTTTACATGAAGAAGCAGTGGCTTACCAGGTTTTGCGCTGACTTTTTTGGTTTCTTTTTGTATGTTGTTTGTGTTGGCCATAGGTATTAAAGGCCAAAATCTTGGGGTTGGGAACAACACAACACAACGAAATCCCACTTTCGCAAACAATGACTTAATTTTCAATAAAAGAATAGTGGGTATAAATATAGAAGTGGGGGGCTCATTTGTAAGGGGGGATGCACAAATTAGAAGAGAGAGAAAAACGTTTATGCTCTCTAGCTTTGTACTACCACATAATCAAGAGATGAATAAAGACTCTATCTAGAAGTGGATGTAGGCCGTATTATTGGCCGAACCACTATACATGTTGGCGTGGAAACAGTATCGGTATGGAGCATCTTCAATCCCATTTCATTTGGCACCGTCTCTGAGAAACGAGCATCGACTGGAAAAGTGAGAACTGAGAAGCGTCCACCGGTTAAAGAACGTCTGTTCGTCAATTCTTGATGCTATATCTGGTTAGAGATGGGGTGAAAACTGAAAATCCATCACTACCAGCTAGTAAAATCTTAGTGTGCTAGACCCTGAATGCTTTGATGGGGATTGCTAGCTAATTGTTGTTGACCGTCTATTACCTGGTTGTGTTTGAGCGAGAATCTCAAGTAAACTATTGTATTCCCGTAACTTAACCCTTTATGTTAGGTTGTTAATTGGGATTGGGCCTAGATGCTTAATGATGAACCTATTATGAATTTTGACTGAAGAATTGTGATGTTATTGAGAATTGTTGTGATGAGTTATATGTTGGAAAGTGCGGAAATCATAAGGGAGAGACTTTCACTGGGTTATTTTAATGGTTGTACAGGTTGATACAATGATATTGAAATTAAATGTTGTGGCCACTCAATCGTAACTTAAGCTCTATTGATCTTCTTCAATGTGGTAAAAAATATCCTTAGATGGGTGTGCACACTTACGGGCGTAGGGTAAGGTGGAATACAATGTTGTGGTTCCAACTAAGTTTGGTCCCTTGGTGGATCATTTATTGGTAAGTTATTTTTATTGTTTCACTTGAAAGCTCTCTTACCGGTAGATTTTGTGATTATGATTAATATTGCTCTTCTTTCCTCTATGGACTTATGTTGTTGATTTGTATATGGTCGTTGCATGTTATAACTGATCAAACATTTTGAAAATAAATTGAACTTTACACGAAGAAGCAGTGGCTTACCAGGTTTTGCGCTGACTTTTTTGGTTTCTTTTTGTATGTTGTTTGTGTTTTCTGGCCATAGGTATTAAAGGCCAAAATCTTGGGGTTGGGAACAACACAACACAACGAAATCCCACTTTCACAAACAATGACTTAATTTTCAATAAAAGAATAGTGGGTATCTTGTATCAAATACAATCATAGTTTTGTAAGCATTCACACATTATTTCATTAAGATTAATATGGTATTTACTTTTATGAGTAGTTTTAAACCTTATAGCACTCTTAGTTGGGTATAGCAGTTTTACCGTAGTTTAGATTTAATATTTCACTGCATGTTTTCTTTTATGAATATTTACATTTCTGTACATAAATCGAGTGCTATAATATTTCAAGTGTAATATTATTCACAACATTCCCTTTTGTAATGCACAACCTCTAGAATGATAAAATTTCTCGCGATAGGACCACACAAGACAAACATTCCACTAATCACACAAGCATGCAAGTACACATACAAGCATTCATAAGAATACAAGCATACAAGTTGACGAGGTTAGCATCACCGACGTCGGGCACAAGGCCCGACAAGCCTAATGCATGTTTGTCTCAGGCGGGACAGGGCCCCAGCCGTAGACAGCCACAACCATAGCCTGCCAGGGACTAGGAGTAGACTTTAACCACCAACGACGAGCTCTCAACGCCGACTCACTTATCCCAACACTAGGCTTTGGGACTGGTGGGGCTAGGTCCTAATTGTTTAGTCAACACCGTCCCTAGGACCCAGCCCAAGTGCAAAGACATCAACACCCGGACAGCTAGCCAACCATAGGACCAACCTCCAGCCGGGTCTAAGATAACTCAAACTCCAAAGGAACAAGCTGACCCAAGGCCTGCATCTAGGGGGAACCCCGGACCGTCGGCAGTGGGTTCCAACGTGGGCAACGTTGAACACTCGCCTCCTCTCTAATCCAAACTATTCCTGTCTTAACCCTTATCGGGCTTCACAGATGTGTCACCCCGTTGCACCTTAAGTATAAGGGACTTGGTGCCAACAAATTGTCAAGCATCTTATCGGCCTCACCTCGTGATTGCTATCTTTGTCGTTAACGCCATAGGCTATTGACAAGTGCTACTAGCCCTGACCTTATGGCACGGGTCTAGGTATTTGCTTAAATGCTTCGTCCAACAAAGGCCTCTCGTCCTCAGCATACCTGCAAGAGTACGCAAAGGCGTAATACATGGGTGACTAAAGTCATTGCAACATAGGGACGGTTGAATAGAATGTGGCTACTTATTTTATTCATTAAGTAACTTGATTACATTTGGTATCATTACATTCAGTATAAATGACCCCCGTCTCAAGCTACATTACTGAATGGGGCATGACACATTTCCTCCAATTTCAGAATAATAGTGACATTTTTTCTTGTAAACCACTAGCATTAGATCAGGAAGTTATCAAGTTCATTGATACATTTTGGATTGTCATCATACCACACCCCCACAAGAGAGCCTGCCCTTCCTAGATTGGCTAGGGTATGAGCCTCTAAGTTCTTATCCCTATCCACATGTGACCAAAAAACTTGAGTAAAAGATGAAACAGAAGACAAAACCTCTTGCAGCACCATTTAAACATCTACCCTTACTACCCACCTTATCCTTTAGAAAATCAACATTAGATAGACAATCATAATAAAAGTGAACAACCCTAACCCCTAATCTCATGGCCGTGTAGACTCTAAATAAAAATTATGTTTCTTCGATGATTTGTGGTGCCCACACAGCTAACCCTTAGCACTACCAGTAGCTAGAACCCGTCTATCCGCATCTTTGCAAACCAATCCCATACTTGAGCCAAGTTGAGCTACGTTACCATCAACAAATACTTGGATAGCATTACACACAGGGACATTATCTTCCTCCATTTGTGGAATACTCGTTGAACTGACTGAAGATGTTGTCTCAAGGAAAGGTTCAGCTTGGTCCATCCCCTGACTGATTGAGCATCCCTACCATACTGAAGTTGACATCTGGCAAACCATGTCTTCCAAAGAAATAGGATTATCCTCTCAGTACAACTTAAGTGCTATTGGACACAAATAGATAACAACCAACCTCATAAAGCATTGTCATTAGTAATGTCTTTGGGTTTTACTACGCCTTATGTAGACCACTGCTCTTTGATAGTTGGGGACTACAAGAAAATATGTATCATATTCTCATTCCTACCACAGAGAGTGCACCGCTGATCAAGATCATTCTGAAAATGATAAAGAATAAGAGCACGGCAAGGGAGAATGTCTTGCTGTTAGCAGAAATATGTGACTACCTCTACCTAGATAGTGTAACTATTGTTTTGCCGTTTATTGAATAAACGGGGCTTTCGTACCCAAAAGACCTCTTTCAATTAACTGAAAATTTCCTAATTATTTGAGAACTCTAGGCTAATTAAGAAAACATGAGAGACCACTCTTTAAGATGAATTAATTAATGTAATTAAAGACTAAATTAGTAAGGAACTAGAAAAGCAATAGAAGAATTAAACGAACTAAAAGAGGAATAAAGGTTGTAAATTTAATGACTAAAAAGGTGTGCCCCGGATTGTTCTGCTCACCTATTTCTTCAAAATATATTAATAAATATTTCCACTAATTCCGTAATGAACTCGGGAATCTTAATTAGTCAGCTAACACATCATGCTCAATGGACCCTAACTGGCCGAAACAACAAGCCTCAAACAATCCCAAGTCGATTCTAGTCAATCACATTATTACCAATTCCTACTGAAGACATAACCCATAGGCAAATCATGCTTCTAGTTGTTAATATTTCTTTAAAAAATATTGATAAAATATTTCTCCAAAAAATATTAATAAATATTTCCACTAATTCCGTAATGAACTCGGGAATCTTAATTAGTCGGCTAACACATCATGTTCAATGGACCCTAACTGGCTGAAACAACAAGCCTCAAACAATCCCAAGTCGATTCTAGTCAATCGCATTATTACCAATTCCTATTGAAGACATACTAATCTATAGACAAATCATGCTTCTAGTTGTTAATATTGTTTAACTTCTTATGTCTCAATCTCTATCTCAACACCAAATTTTGATTAAGAGAACTACTAAAGACTTTAATAATTTGGCCAAGAAATTAAAACACGGGAAGAGCATGAATTAAGCTATTGCATTAATGAAATAAGTGAAAATATATACAAATAACATCCTACGAAATAGGTTCTCTTCCCAATCCGGGAAGCTTAAACAACTACTCGCTCATGGATTCAAAGACGAAAACATCAAAAAGGAAAACCATTGAACAAATCAAAGAAAGGGAAAGAAAGAACTCCAGTTTAAAAGTTTCACTTTGGATCCCCACTATATCATTCGTATTTGCATCGATCCTCTCTAACAGAAATTATGGTTGATCCCCTCTCATAGTATGCTTTGCACCTCTTAATCTTGTGTGTGTGTGATGTATATAACTGATGGATCTCAATCTGGTGTGCAAGGTGATCGTGATTTAATGTGGTTGTCGAGATCAATGTTGGTATGGTTGTGGATGTGGTGATGCGGGTATGGGTGTGATATGTGCAGGAGGCAGTGATTGAAACATGGTGGTGGTGGTGTGCGAATGTGGAGATTGATTGATTGGTAATGTGTTGTGCTGGTGGCATGATAAATCTGGTGACCCCCCCCCCCCCCGGTCGTCTCCTCTACAAATACCGTGATTAAATAGCTCCTACCGCCTCTGTGTAATATTGAGAGAATAAAAGAGAGTGTAGTAGACAAGGTAGACCATAATAGGCATACTCTTGTTCATTCCATTGTATGTCAGGTTATGAGAGTTACACAAGTAAAAGGTCTAAGGTAGACCAAAGGATGTGTGGATGTACATCAACTAATAGGGTTATTTATAACACTCCCCCTTGGATGTACATCCTGCTGCCTCATTAAAAACCTTGCAAGGAAAACCCCATTGGGACAAAAACCATGGTCAAGGAAAAGAGTACAGTTAAAAAAAATTTCCCTCCCCCTTAATTTAACAAAATGTCTTTTCAATGTCGCATACTGATATCATGAACAAACTTCTTAAAAGATCATGTAAGAAGTGACTTGGTGAACAAATCAGTTAGATTCTAATTGGACCGAATCTTGTGAGCATCAAGAATACCCTTGGTCTAAAGCTGATGGGTTGAGAATAATTTTGGTGATACTTGCTTGGTTTGATCACCTTTAATATATTCTTCCCTTATTTGCGCAATGCAAGCAGTATAAGACCTTAATATATGATGGATAACTGATCTAAGTCACTCACATTCTCTTCCCATTTCATATAGAGCAAACAATTCGGCATGATTTGATGAAGTTACCACTATAGTTTTCTTCGTTGAACGCTAAGATATGGTAGTTCCACAATAAATATCCTAACACTCTTTTTTGTAAGGAAGTACTGTGATATGTTGCCTTATGAAAACCTTGCTCGGAAAAATCCTACGGGACAAAACCAAAGTGAAGGAGAAAACATAACCACATAAATATTCTCCCCTGAATTTGACATATATGAGTATGTGCCCAACATTAATTTCATAAATATGTCATCAACCATTTATCATCTTAATGTTGATGAAGAGGGAGAATAGTGGATATATGTTTATTGAGAATCATCACCATACCAGATGGTAAGTCTTATATCAACACTAAATCATTCACAAGTATAACATAGTGGATTCTTGACCCGAGCCTCACACATTTCTTTTCTATCATATAAAGAATGATAAATTTGTGTGATCCAGTTTGCTCCCAAGGTCTATTTGATATTCGCATAAGAGGAGTATCCTTTTACTAGTCATGTATAACTTTACACAACTCAAATACATGAGCCTGGTGCAAGAAAATAATGCCCTCTCAAGTATTTGAACTTAATATCCACATATATGCCCTCTCAGTGGCTTACACCATACTCTTGGCTCATCAGATATATCAATATTTAAGATTTTGTGACTTTATACCATCCGATTATGGTTTAGATGGTCCTTCCAAGTCACCATTGATCATATCAAAACATAAGGTCTTTAGAGAAAATCATTCTCAAGATTTTATTTTGAATAAGATTTTCCCTGGAATTCGCATATTCACATTATGCTTTTATGCTCTCTTTGAGAGTTTAGATCCTCTTTAGAGGGATACACATAATTTCACATGGTGTACTATTTATCATCAATTTTCTTTTGAAAGTTAGCTCATTTCCAAGGGCTAGACACCTTTTTCAAGGGTATACTATTTTCCACCAAAGTTTGTACCTGCTTTTGCAAGGGCTGGACACCTTTTTCAAGGGTCTACTATCTTCCACCTTTATGATCTTGCAACTCATTTATCCAATAGGAGGAACGCGTTCATTTCTCATATCGAGGTAGATTATAACATCTCATATGCACAACTTTGGTGCACTATCATGCTAGTATCACGCGCTTCGGCGTGTTTATGATTTGTCTTTGTCAACTATTGGAATTCATATTTCACACTTCATTTACTTTGAAATATAACACAGTTCCTCAATCGTATTCATGCATAAAAATGCAACTTCAGGAACCTTTAAGTTTGTTTTGAAATCTATGCATGTTGCATAATTAGCTTCTTACTTCTCCTGTATCATTTTGGCAGTTTCTTCCCCCTTTCGAGGGTCTGAACTCCTTTTTCGAGGATTCGAATCTTGAAACTCCTCATTTTCCTTTTCCTTTTCCTTTTATGTCATTTTGGCATATCCGTCCCCCTTTCGAGAGATTGAACTCCTCTTTCGAGGGTCCAGACTCCTGTTTCGAGGGTTCAAATTTTTTCTTATTTATCTTTTCCTTTTGTGTCATTTTGGCATATTCGTCCCCCTTTCGAGGGTTCTTTGGATCCCAAGGGTCGAAGGCCCAAGATCTCGTGATCTGGGATAGAAAGTCCAACGCCGATACAGGATAAAGAGAAAAGTCTGGGGGATGAAGACAATTGTGCGAAGAATGAGAAAATAATTGTGCAAAGATAAGAAAAGTTCTTAATGCTGAATGTTTGTTGTAATTTTCTTATTTTGATCATGAGTGCGTGGTGTTGAAAGGTATTACGGAATATGGCATTACTTCACACCGCTTGTCATCCATAGGTTAAAAATTGGTGGAAGATCCCAAGTTATCCTATATTTAGTTTATGCAATCAAACTTTTCCATTCTTTTACATAATTGTTCTTTTTCACTGTTTGTAAAAACTTATAGCTAAGAGCATGATTATTCTTTTGATTGTTATTTCGCTTGATTTGCTTCTATACTTATTTGATCCCAAGGTTTGACACTATGGCCTTAGAGATAGTTTTATTCTTAAGTTGCTTGATGACAAGCAAAAGCTAAGTGTGAGGATGTTTGATAAGTGCAAAATACATCTATTTTTAGGGCTTTAATTCTTCCTATTATTATAAATATTCATGTCATATTTCTCACTTATCATATGTTTTTTCCTTAAATTTATGTCTCTAATGCAGGGAAAGTCTACGAAATGAATAGATTTTCTTATGAGGATTCCAACACAACAAACGGGAACAAATTGGAGCTAAAACGAAGAATCTATACTCTGTTCAAGTTGTGGTCAGGCGTGTGTCTATTTATATCACACATGATTGAATCATTATTATATAATGATTATCCTATCATTACTATAATCATTATTATTGTATACTCATTATCAATCATCATAACCGTACATACACAAAGTTATGGCAATTGGCTGCACTTCCATGCACTAACGGCACGTCAATTAATGATTAACAAGTAATCATTATGGCTGCTCATATAACTCACACCATATTCCACACGATTTATTTACAACACACTCACGTACAACACATTAATTGATGATGAATCATCATGAAGGCTGTAAAATATTGGTAACATTATTATATCATTGTCGTACAGTACTACCCGGGTAATTTCATGGAAAAGGGATGGGCTGATCTTTAGTTAGAGTTGGAAACAGGACGCGGGCTCAGAAAAAAAAATTCTATATACACACCACTATTTCAGACCTGAGCCTGGAGATTCTCCTGGACGATTTTATTCATTGACGACAACCGGCCATTCATCAGACCACTGTGACCAATTCCACCTTCGATTCACCAATCATCATCCACGATCCTCCACTACCATCACCATTCATCCGCACACCACTGTTTCACCGTCGCGCACTAGATTTGAGGAATTAGTCAGAAGCGATAACAAAAAAACAGAGAACGGAACCGAGATCCGGATTGAAGTTTCTTTAAAACTGGAGTTTCTTTTGTCCCTATCTTTAATCTATTTTATGTTCCCTTACGTTGCCAATTCTGTTTCTGAATTCATGAGCAAGTAGTCTTGTTCCTTGGGTTGGGGAAGCGAACCTATTTCATAGAATTTTAATATGTAATTTTTCATTACATTTTATAAATGCAATAGTTTAAATTTTGTTCTTCATGCGCTTTGATTCTCTAGCTAATTATCAAAGTAATGTTTATAGTTTTCCATTCAAATGCGGTGCTGAGATTAGTTAACAAGACATAGGAAGTTAAACCGGATTAACGACTAGAAGCATGGTTTACCTATAGGTTAATTTGTCTCCAATAGGAACTGCTCTTCAAGCGATTGATCTGTTTCTGGATTAGAGCATTAGTCTGCTGCTAGTTCTTCCAGTCAATTAGAATTCATTGTACATGACCCGGTCGGTGAATTATATAAAGTTCTTGAGTTTATTACAATGTTAGCGAAATTGTTATTTTATAGGATTTGAAGAAATAGGTTAGCAGATGTAACACCCGGGATTTTTGCCTCAAATGAAAGTACATGACGATATGAATCTAGCGCCGCAAACAGATTCAAAAACGGACTCCAAACGAGTCCTAAAACTGAAAAACAAGATTTGTCCGGATTTGTGTCCGACCTTGGAAGTTCGGACACAAGTCGAAATAGAAACCATGGCGTGTTCGGACATATGTTCGGACGTCGAAGTTCGTACGGAAGTCGAACTCCAACCCCCATACTCGTCCTCGCACTCTGTCCGGACATGCAAGTCCGGACAGATGTCCAGACACTTCAAAACTGTGAAAATAAAATAGCTCTCAGGGCCTGTCCGAACTTGTATGTCCGGACGGACGTTCGGACACGTCCAAAATTGTGAAAATCCATTGAAAACAACCTTAGAAAATACACTTTTGTACCACAACATCAATGGAAATTAAAGATGAACAATTCATAAGTTATTTGTACCAAAGTTTACCATCAAAATCACAGCGGAAAATACTTCCAAATCCAGAGTGCTACCGCCACACTCAACCGATGAGTGCTCAGGCTAATCCTTAAACAATTCAACGGAAATAAATATCCAAAACATCGCAATTTAAATACTGTATCTCAAACAACTACAACTACTTAATGTCTTAAGAACAATTCCAAATTCCTAATCTATGTGATACCGCGTTTCCCAGTCCCCACTTCAGCAACCATTACCTGCAATCAGAAAACAATATACAAAAACACGAAGGAATCGCGCAAATCAGAAAAACTGAGTAAATCCTACCTCATTGTGTAAAATACATTTTGAAGTTCCTTTTATCAATTTATCAATCAGACGAGAGAGACTTAAGCAATTAAACCATTTTTCCAGAAGCAATAGTAATCAACAAAACCGTAGGGAGCTTTTAGCAGGATACAATCACAATTCCAAACACGGAGGTCACCTATGGGACCCCCTACAATAATACCAGGACAATCACCTATGGGTCCGTCAAACAATTAATAACCAGGACAATCACCTATGGGACCGTTAAACACCACCTCACCCTAAGTCCTTAAGTGTGCACACCCCCTATGAAACATCAGTCCATAGAGTAGATCATAGAGCTTAACTGCAGTCATTGTATGCAGTGTAAAAGAAAATAGTATAGAGCACCTATGGGCTCCAAAGAAATGGTAATTATTCCTGTGAAAGTCTCCCAAAATCCTCAATCAAATCACCATCAATAAATTCCAATTCAACCATTCTCAAAACACGGTTTAGAATCCTAATTTGCAAAACCTCAATCAGAGATGAAATTATCTTCCAACAGTAATAAAATCAAAGATCCAAAACATTTTCCTCCAATTTGCAAACCACGGAATCAGACAATCATGAGCATAGGGATTTACCTGATTAGTCAAATAACTTCAGGAGAACAACCAACAAAACTACTGGCAGCGCTCGTGTCGTAATCGGGGTCTAGATTTATAATAACCAGCGATCAGAAACTACTAATCATGACAACCAAATAAATTAATAAACTATCTAAGTAGTAGACTTTACCCGTCGTAATTCTAATTGGCACCAGGGAAGAGGTTTGGCAATGGCAGGAAAACGAACGTGAATTTGGGAGTTGAGGAGAGAAGGAACGAGAGTATTGAAGTTGGAAAGCAGAGCATAGAACGTCGTGGTGGGGAAGAGGAGAGTGGGGGAAATCACGATTTAAATAGAATTAAATTGTAAAAAGAGAAGGATGACTTTAATTAGATAAAAACGTAATCAGTTTTAGAAGAGAAAAGAAATAAATATTATTATAAGTAATTAGGAAAATGAATTAAACAACTAATGTTGTAAATAATTTGAAAGATAAAGTAAATAATTAACATTGTAAGTAACGTGAAAGAGACTAGATTCAACGGATTGAGAAATAAAGGGTAATTTATGAATTTGAAATAAAATGAGGAAGAGATGGTTTAACCATTGTGAAGAGATAAAAGACGAGCGTGAATATCTAAGTAGGGGTTAAAATATTTATTTGATATAAGGGAAATAGAAATAAACAAAAATAGAAATAAAACAAAATCATAACTCCAACAAAAAGGAATATCGTTACGTTAGAAGAAGACCAGAATATAATAAATCGGGAGAAGAATAAGGGTTTATAATTAATTTGGAAGAAGTAAAACTAGAATTGAACTCTTAGAATTAAGAATAATTAATTTGGAAGAAGTAAAACTGGACTTGAACTCTTAGGATTAAGAAGACGTTGTAACGTCTGCCGAGATAACGATATAAATAATAATATCGATGGAAATAAGGGAAGTATATTTAATTATATTCATTTTAAGAAAAGGAAGAAAAATAAGATAAGATAATCGTTCAACTTCCCTGGGCCCACTATTTATTCTAATCTCGAACTAACATCCATAGCATATTCGTTCTAATATAACGATTAACTTACTCACGCCAACTACATATTATATTTATTCTAACTCAATTTGTGGGTTTTTTCAGCAGAACAACCCGGGGTGCGCCTGTTATTTATTACATTAATAACTTACAATTCTTGCTTTGTTTTAGTTTATTGTTTGTTAATTATTTTATTTCTGTTTCAATTAGATTAATTAAGTAAAACCTGAAAAAGTGATGTTTCATGTTTTCTTAGTTAAGTTTAGGCTTCTTAGTTAGATTTAGAATTTGTCAATCAATTGAACGATGTCCCTGAGATTGATAACCCCACTTCATTTACTATACCCGCAAAACGATAGGTACACTGCCTAGGTAGAGATAGTCACATATTTCTGCTACAACTTATAGAAGCATGGTTGTAGCAACATTCAATATGTGCTTGCTTTTGTAATCTTACAACGCACAATTGATTATACTCATAAGACTTTGTGCCAAATATCAAAATTTATATATGTCTCCCCCTAAACTTGAGAATGCTTAAGAACTAAAGAAGTTCATTATTCTCAACTTTCATGTTGTAATCCTTTTGATTTTTTAATGGGGGAGGTATAGACACAAACCCACGTCTAACTTCTTTTTTGCTCTGCAAAATACAATACTTCATATGACCATTATTTGATGTATCAAACATCATATAATATCTCAAAGGCCCGCATGGTAATTTTTCCGCCCATAATCAATCCATGATATTTCAAAGGGGTATAAAAATTCTCACCCTCTTCCTTTTGAATGATCTCACTATATCTTATATGAACTATTGTCACCCGAGTAAGAGCCTAGAAGTTCTTAATAGTGTAGAAAACTAGTGATTGTATATCACTTTTCTCTCGAGTGACCCGTTTTTTCATTTCATATAATGAATATTTCATTGTAGACTAATCGCTCGTTAGTGATCCCCCCTCTTTTTTTTGGGGGGGGGGGGGAGGGGGTTTATGGGATTGAATTACATTATACCACCTTATATAACTTGACACCTTTTGTGCTTGTTTTCCTATCATACGAGCATACATTATCATTAATAAGTGCTTCTTTAATGTTTATTCTTATTCTCTCATGGAACATAATGAAGAGCTTTTAAAATTCACGGCTCACAAGAGTCAGCATTCATTCTTCATAGTCTCATATAGACTATAATGTGTATATAAAACATTTTTAGTTGTGCCTTATAACACTATTGATAAAGTATGACTCCAAGCCATTCAATGACCTACAATACGCTCGTTAATCTATTACAGATTGCGAAGATGGTCCAAAGTACCATATTTTATTCCTTTAGAGTATCCATGAATAACCAATACCCACAGCATGGTTATTACATATATCAAAATTCATGTACTCTAGAGCGTCTTTCACACTTTATAAATATGTATTAAGGATGACACCTTAACACTTTTTCATCAATAATAAATCATCTCAACAATATCCTTCATGGATATGTAATGGTCTACCTTGATTTCAATTGCAAACATTTTTCTTTTTACACGGTCCAATTATGTATGGATGTACAGAAATATGTCATAGATTATAGAATTTTTTTACAATCGATCTGTACAAGATAAAATGGTCATTTTCATAAGCTAATTCAAGCCTTTAGTTCCCATATAATCAATGATCTTACAGATAGATCTTGCCAAAATCAACCCCAAACTCGACTTCTTTCATAATCATGTACGATACACATTAGCATTTCAGAGCTTGGATTGGAAATTCACTAGGAAACTCTTTAATTTTCCCATAATAATCCTTAATAACTCCTCATTGGTTACTTGGGAGACCATTTAACTTATACCAAAGTTACTTTGTATAGAGTTACCTTTAACTCTTCAAAATCTATTTAGCTCTCTGATGAGTGTCCAAATGAGCATGTTTTAGGGGTGTATTTTATATGTTTTATCAATACTTTTCATGCTCATTTCTCCACTCTAGATGGTTTTCCTCTAGTTTTGTATTTTATTGGTGCTTTACACAATTATTTCTAAAACATGAGGAATAACATATCTATGAATAAAGTAGATGAAGAGATAAACGTGTGGGCGAAAACGGATCCAAAATCGGAGTTATAACGAAGAAGATAGAGCATTTTGAAGTCCGATCTACCTAGGAGACCTCCCCTGTGGGTCGGTCGAAGTTTGATTTCTTCTCTGTCATGGGCCTCCCTAGCCGACCGCCCATAGGGGCGGGCTACGCATATTTGTGCCCAGATCTGTGTTTTAAAAATGGGTTTTTATGGGCATTTCTTTCCCATTCCAACACAGCTCGACCCCAGCTCTAAACCATAAGAGAAAGGGCGAAAATAGAGGGAAAAAAAGAGGAGAAGAAGGAGGGAAGAAAAAGCTTAAAGATTCCACCTCCATTGTACCTCTCAAGCTCCTCCACGGCTATTTCTTACTCTATCGCCCTCATTTACTCTTTAATGGCTGAGTAGAATCTCTTGTACCTTGGGATGGGGCCCTAAAATCTCTCAAGCTCCTCCAATAACTTTTCTATCCCACTATTTTTTATCCTTTTTTTCTACTTAGTAATAGTGTGACATTTTCTTAAAATTCACTTATGTAACTTATATTATATCACTCAACAAAACTTCTACAAAATTCTTATGGTTAAGAATGTGATCACTTCATAATATATACATATACAATTTATGGTATTAATAACAAGTACAAATTCTTATGATATTTAAAATATAATATTTCATCCGTACTGATTCCCCATTTTATTCGTATTGATACTTCCGTATCACATATTCCCAGTACTCTATATTAAACTCGTGTTTCACAACCTTGGAATAAACAGCTCTATTCCTGCGTTTGACGGCGCCGGCGAACGGGCTCGACTCGAGTAAAATGATGCTAGTTGAAACTAGGCCCAACTACACGACCCCTAAACTCAGCCGAGTAATGAAAGTTTCCTTTTTCTTTCACTGGACCGTGCGAATACGAAACCCAGCATAACAAGCAAAAGTGGGAAGCTCCTGCTTGTATAAGAAAGGAAACCCACGCAGGGAGGTAAGCACGGATAACTGCAACTACGGGCCACGTGTCAATTTTCCATTCATCTGGACAATAGGATCCAATTGGCATGCGGGGAAATTAATCGACTCCTTATACATACAACTCGGGTCGGCCTCAGTCATCTATATTAGTGTTGAAAATATCTTACAGATTCGGACAGTGTCTCTCCTACAAAATCCGACCTTCTCTCTCTTCTCCCCCATTCTACCTCCCGCTATTTTACGTTACTGACCCTCCCTCCCAGTCCCCAGCATACCGTCTCCCTCGCCTCCGCCAGCGTATAAGCCTTACCTCATTCTTAAATATCTCGACTGGTGGACTTCTCTGCCCTTTTTTCCGTACTATTTGTTCCCTAGAGATTCGGGCGGTCCTAGCTAGGGCGAATCAAAGTGGAGGAACATGGGGCGTAGGAAGGTGGAAATGAAGCGAATTGAGGACAAGGCCAGCCGTCAGGTGACTTTCTCGAAGCGGCGATCGGGACTTATTAAAAAGGCCAAGGACCTGTCCATGCTCTGCGATGTCGAGATCGCTGTAATCGTCTTCTCGAACCGGGGACGCCTCTACGAGTTCTGCAGTGGGAACAGGTTTCGAACCTATCTTGGATCGTCTTTTGCTGCTACCTGTAGTTTTCGATTGCATACTTCATCTGGTTGATTACGCACTTACATGCTAGCTTCCATTCTTTTTGGTAATATTGAATTGAATTGCCATTCGCTGCTGCTGTTTATGTCGAATATGTGAATTTTTGTTTCTTATATACTGCGTTTTAGTTCCCGTCTAACTACAAATTCGTTGAAGAGAGCGCCACTACGGCATAGGCAGCTAGACCTAGGCAGTCGAGTTTTTATCTGGACTTGATCTTTCTTGTTTTGTTGATTTTTGGGGCGCTTTCTTCCATTTTCTCCCCTGTTCTACTGAATCGGGAGTTCTCATCGTCCCTCGGTCTTGAAGCGTCGTATCTGCTCGTCCCCGACTACTATTGCATTTGTTTAGCATGTTTGAGTTTCACTTGGATAAGGAGAGCCTTCATGAGTCAGATATCTCATTCCGTTAGCGGCAAGCAGAACGTTCTTGCACAACCTTCTATTTTTTTGGAGAGTTCGATAGATTGGAATCGCGGCGATTTATGTTCTTTTTCTCCGACTCGTGGTCCTTTTCTTGTTTTTTCCCAGGCCTCGGGATACATTTGAATTCAACTTCCTACCTCGTTGTTTGACTAGATTTTCTACCTCGTTGTTTGACTAGATTTTCTACCTCGTTGTTTCTGCTTTTATGGACTTTCACAGAAACGTTGAGAATTGTAAGATTCGCTTCCTCTGGCGTATTTTTGCTTCTAATAAATACCCCGGAAGCTAATAAATTAGATTACACAGGATACCACTCCTTCGTCCCGGGAGAACAAGTACTCTTTAAATTTAGAAGAGATTGGCTTGTCCTCATAAAGGTTGCGAGTCATATTATATATATTTTTTTTTGAAACTAACAAAGACATTTATATTAATAGCAAATAGATTTTACATAGGATGGAAAGTCGGTAGACTTCCAGCAACTCGTTTGGAGCTGGGATTTTCTAGCAAGAAATGCTAGGTTGTGGACAACGAAATTATGCAATCGACTAACATGAAAGCATTGAATATCCGAAAGCGGAGTAGTTGGCCAGCGCCCTGTTGAGCAAGTGTTCGTAGTATCAGTGAGGCTCGAAACTCCGAAGGCCGAAAGGTAATCAACCACACTCTTACAGTCTGATAAACTTAACTTGAGCGTAGGCAAACCGCTTGGCAAGGTCAAGACCTAAGTGTATAGCAGCAGCTTCCATATGCGACGGATCATGAGAAGTTATACCTCCCAAAACTGCTGCTCCAATGATGGAACCATGCCGTGCTGCAACCGCAGCAATGCCAAACCGACCATACCTGTCCAGCCCTGCATCAACTGATATCTCAACTCAAGATGGGCATGAAAGTCGGGCGTCAGATAGCGATGGCGAAAAAGTAGAGCTTGAGGCTGCAGAGCTTAGCCTAAAAAGCTGTCCGCCTGAAACCATCCAGCTTCAAAAGAGGAGACACGATGATGTGAAAACTGACACCAGGCATACCACAGACGCCAAAGAAGCGAAATAAGCAAAGAAAGGCGTACACGGGTCATGGCAATGCAAGAGTGAGTGAACCAATCAATAAAGGCTGCGTCTGACTTGAGTGGAGGTGGAGATGACATGCCTAGGCGGTTCCAGTAAGGCCTGATCATAGAACAGTTGAAGAAAGCATGAAAGAGGGTTTCACAGCGGCCACATAGTGCACAGGTCTCCAGTTCAGGGCGGTGAAGCCGATAAGCCAACAGACCGCTACACGGTACCACTTGCGAGGATATTATAGGTTTGGAAGTTATTTATTATTTGTTTTCTTTGGAGAAAACAAGTTTAGAAGTTAGTTTTGACGATTACATGAATTAATTATAATTGATATTGCTCATAATTAGATTTTCTCGCGTAATGTTTATAAAAGAGAAATTATTTTGAGAGGCACCTAACTCATGTGAACTCCCATGGCTTGCATCATCCACCTGATACTTTCATCTTATTAGTTCGATCCATTCCTATTGGTTATACTCCTTCATTCGATTGTTTTTGCAATTTCGGCTTGTTAAGTACAGGACATGAAGAAGTAGCTAATTTGTTGGAAGTAAAAGAAATTGTTCGATGGTGTGCTCAAAGTCATCAAACAATTTTACAGAATTTTGATTTCTGGCGGGGCACTTGAAACCTTCCAATGAAGAAACAATTCTAGTAGCTAATTGTATCATCGCTGGCATTTGTTTGCCCGACTGCTGTTGGTTAAATACGATATAATTTAATTTTAAAAATTCGTGTACTTTCTTAATTGGTGCGCTTGTTAAGAGAAAACAGAAGCCAAATTTTGTGTAAATTCTAAAATTTATATTTATTTCACACGCACTTGGTGCCATTTGTTTACAGTTTTGGTTGTATTTTCTTTTTGCTTTCCACGATGCAAATTTGATTGGCCTGAACGGTCAGTAGATATGATGAACTGCAATTCGTTTCATGTTTTCCTTTTAGAAAAGGACTGTACCCAATTAATTCTAGGCAGTGCAAATCGTAGAATCTGGATGAGACAGGAAAAAATGAACCTGAAAATTGTAGAAACTGCCATCGACACCATCTTCTATTCATCGCTTTAGTAACATATAGGGCGATACGCAGGTTTCGTGTACCGAGGACTCATTTTGTTGCAGTTCTAAAATCCAAAAGACCGGAGTAAATACTTTGGATACGATGTAATCGATGATATAAAAAGCATGAAGTACAAGATATAGAGCATGTGCTACGAGGTAAAGAAAAAATGTTATACATAATTTTACGGGTGATTTCGTATAGTTGTCATCTATAACGTATCTTCTTAGCTATGAAATAAAGTAAAAAACGACTATGTTATCCATGTGATGTTATCAATTACGGAGCATCCCATCTGAAGAAAAATGAAATGTTTTGTGCACAAGATCTCGTTGACAACGATATACTTAATGAAACAGTGATCAAGCTTAGGGTGTCATGGGTAATATAGTTCTGTTTCATGCTTATCCAATACGGACCTCTTTTCAATTGTATCTCAGCGCAATATGTGCAAGTCATGTTTTAATTATTCTTCTGTAGCAACCAGATCAGTGACATATTGTTGCATTGTATTAACTTCCACCGTGCATGTGAAAACAATAAGATAGTAGGTGTAGTTTTTTTTTAATAGTTGGTGGTCTATGCATTCAAAGCCCACAAATTTGGGCACCTAAACGTGGAAACAAACATAGGAAAAGATAAACCTTTCCCCACATTTAAGAGGAAATTTAAAAAGGAAAGTGAATGTTTTACTTAAACTTGCATAAAAAGAAATTACTTTAGATTTCCCAAGTTCAATTTTTCACTATCCTTGCGAAACAAGATTTCTCTATCCAAAATTCATCAGCCAATGACCAGAAGTCATGGCCTGGTTGATTAATCAATTATTTATTTTTCTCTTCTTTGATTATGTTTCTCCTGTATAAGCAAAACATTCTATATCGCCTTTAAACTTAACTTTTAATAGATAAATTTATTTGAATCTATTTATCATGAGTAAATAATCTGATTAAGACTCAACTAAAACAGACTAATAGAAATTACTCATCTTTTAACCATAGCCAACTGAAAATTTCACAAAAACATATAGTTAAATTTGATAAACCAAAACTCTATCATATTTGCTAAACTCTCATTCCTAAGGGTATGATCTTAGTTTTTGTGTATCTTGTGAGTTTGCTTAGGTGTGTATGAGCTTGTCATTGCTCAAGTTGTTCTTCATTTGAAGTTACAAATGTGGAAGTTTGTGTGATCTGAGTGAACAATGTTTCATTGAGTTCTTTAACTAAGTTTTGGGGTTGGGTGTTTTATAGCTTTGGCTAAATATAAGACCATATTAAACTGTAAGTCACTAAAGCATAACTCATATCTTTAAAGTAATTGAAGTATTAGTGTTGGTACAAACCTAATTAAGATTATCCTTTTTAAGGCATAAAGTGATGGCCAATTTTCCTTGCTAGAGCACGTTAAGCACTATATCTAACAAGTTACCCAAGGGTGGCATCCATTTCTAAATAGTGTACAAAGAATGAAAGGATATAGGAATTATCACATATGTGGTGATATTGAAACCATAGAAAGTACTTTATGCATCAAGACAAGGTAATAACGTAAAGAAATACTTGTTTTTCTCCAAAGTAATGATTCCCGGCAGGTGTTATGTTTGGGGTAATTAGGGAAAGGAACTCGAATGATTTTATTTTTTGTTGCTTATTAAACCACTTTCTCATTTCACGAAAAGGAACGAGAATCAGAAAACACTAGAACCCTTAAATTTGTTTCCTCTTCTCCTATTAGCTAATAGGATTCCCTTTCTCAATAGCCGGTGACTGGTGGGTTTTAATTACAATTGGTGATTGATTGACAAACGAATGCAGTTGACAACTGACAAACGCCAGTTGATTGATGATTCATTTCCTTTATCCTAGACAATCAAATAGACAGGAAATTCATAGGATTTCTTTTTCATTCTACTCCATTATCTTTTCTGATTTTATTATGTTTCCTCTTTTCAAAACAAACACCCTCCTAATAGGCATAAATGAAATACTTGGTTTATGCCAAAGTGGAAAATTATTTGACTTTCATAGTTAAAAGTGTTAACAATGTCTTTAGAAGAATAAAAGGGAGTGGAGAGCATATAGCCAAACAAAAGTTAAAGTAAACACACCCTTCCTAGCAAACCAGGAATCTCAAAAAATTGAAATGGGTCATATGTTATGTAAATACTGACATTCAATTTCAAAGAAGAATTACTAATCTAAACATCTTCTTAGTAAAGGAACAACATCCACACCTATCTGTTTGTGAACTATAACCAACCATTATTGCTAGACTAGAAAGGGCAGTCAGTTCTACATTGGAGTTCTACCCCAACATTAACCCGCTTATCCTTCTTGTCCTTAAAAGTGACACTAGATGTATATCTTCCTACATTGGAGTTTTGTCATTTTATAACCTTTGTTTTATGTATAGCAATATATTATTGATGGAAAACACAGGAGTCAAATAAATTCCACACAAAAATTACATAATAACTGTCAAAGAGGCCATAGTTGCATATCTTCCTCGTCCTTCTCAAGATGGGGTAGTCTTGCTCTTTGCCAAATCAGTGTCATTATGCTTGCTATCATCATACTTACTCTCAATTTGTTGGCCATCTCTAAAGTGCAATTACCTAAATGTGGTATGAATTTTTAAAAAAAGTATTATATTCCAAGCTCATGATTTAGTGTTATGTTTAAGAAATTTTGAACAATATTCAAAGATACAAAAGCCCATGATAAGTTGGCCTCGCGTGAAGCTCAGTCCAAGTCATTGCACTTTCAATGTAGGTTGACAAACTGTGCGGTATTTGTTTCATCCACTTGGAAGAAGAATGCACTTGAGACTAGGGGTGGCAATTCGGGTTAATGGGTCGGGTTGAAGCTCACCCATACCCGACCCGATTAAAATTGTATTGACCCATACCCGACCCAATAATATTCGGGTTACAAATTATCAACCCATACCCAACCCATATAAAATGATTAAACCCATACCCGACCCGCTTAACCCAACATAATTAGGCTATGCAAAATTTAAAAGACCTGGAATTAAATTTTTTATATGATTGCTCAAACGGAGTTACAAATGAATGAAATCATACAGTCAATATATGGTAGATATTCCAGAGTTTTCATCATCCTCCGTCTTTTTTCTTTTTCCACATACATGTCGTGCTCAGTGGCACTTAACAGAAGAAGGTGATGTGTACGTGTCTGAGCCAAATATAACTGTATTTTCTCCTTCAGAATATAGAATCAAACATAGACAAAAATATTCAGAGTACAGAAGAGATAGGACCACAGTGGGAGCTGTGGATGAGAGAGCAACACACTATCTTTTGACAAGTCACATAACGAATACTCTTGTTTTTTGCTTTATAAAGAAATACAACAAAGTAGTATTATCAAATAAACAACCTCTCATCAAAAAGATACTACATAATCTGTATTAGTAGTAGGTTAGCACTTACTTAGTAAAATATTTATATTTTTATCTAATTATTTATTTATTATTAAAATAAAATAAAATAAACGGGTCGGGTTGACTACGGGTTAGGACCTTAAACCCATACCCAACCCACAAATTTAATAGGTAACCCATACCCGACCCAATAATTAAGTGGGTCAATAATCGTGACCCAAACCCGCTATTTTCGGGTTGGGTATGGGTCGGGTTATCGGGTTGGGTAAATATTGCCACCCTACTTGAGACCAGGTCAACAGAACCTATGACTGAATATATCACTGAATTACTGTCGCTTTATTTGCCCCAACCTCATGTAAACTTTCCAATAAGGTGGTTAAACATCTGTGGATGAACTTTATCATCAGGTTAACTCAAATCTTTGCCACATTTATGGAAATAATGAACAACGTTCTCTCCAGATATAATTTTTTCTTAGTTTACAGCAGCAAACCTCACATTAACGTGCTCTGTAATGCAAATTGACCACTATGGGACCTGTTTGAAATACTGAATACTATCTATGGTGGTGGTTGTGTGTCTTTCTTTAGATGAAGATCAGTTGTTAAATCTTTCTAGCGAATCATATTGTTTATGGCAATTCCAACCAGGTAAGTAGAAGCTAGCAAGACAAATTTAACAAAATCTACCAAACGACTGTGTCATTGTACCGCACTCTCATTTAAGATCAACTGGTATATGAGAAACTTAGGCGTCGTTCGCTCATGACATTTAGGAGATTAATCTCCTTCCCATCAATAAAGTAAGATACATGGCAACTTATAAGTGGATAGAGTAGTGAGTTGTCAATTTTGTATTTGTTAACCATGGTTGCCTTTATCTTAAAGGTGCACTTTGCAGCGTTTGATGTGGGCGCCGAACGACGCCTTAATTCTGGCCGCTGTCTGCAGTATGCGACCCAGTGGTCATGGTTCATTGTGCTCTTACGTTTGTCTTCATCATGTATATACATTCCTATTTAACGTTCTGGTTTTGTACCTATAGTCTTCCTGCATTTCACTCTCACCGAGTAGAACTTTTGACAAACTAACCAGTTTTCTGTACATGTTCAGTTTGTCTGGCATGCTGGGGCGTTATCAAATGTCTTCTGGAACTGATGAAGAAACTGCGCCGAGTCTTCTAAAATCTCAGGTAAGCAGATTAATGTAACTTACTACTGCTAACATCTTCTGATTCAAGTAATCTATTGTCAAGCATATTAATCCAGGTCCCAATTGCCATCAAGCACTCTCTCTTAAAAATATAACTAGGAAAAGAATATCACTGATATAGTACTTGAGGCACACAAATAGTCATCATTCATAATGAGCACGATTAGACATGCTGCTATTGAGACTCACTCAACTTTTTTCTTGATGGCTGTTTAATCTTAAATATCAACATGCTGGCACAAGTATCCAGACCAGTGCAGAGTTGGTGCACACTGCACAAACGTAAGCATACTTTCTCTTGCAGTATTTCCGTGAATTGGTCACAGGATAACAATCTGATGTGAATACACAAAATCACACAGGTGCCTTGATGGTCCGCACTCTGATGACATGAGTGTGGCGCAACTCACACAGCTGGAAAAGCAATTTGATGTCGCTCTAGCGCAAATCAGAGCACAAAAGGTGATTTTGTTGGCAGTTGTTGCCTATTTCAGTTTCTTCTTCCCCCACAGTTGTATCCAGCAAAAGCCTTTATATGGTTCACGTGTGCATTATAATATCAAACATAGACCACTATGACCATGTTGGTCTATAATGTCATAGTTTCTAGCTTTCAAGAAAGAAGAAACAATTTGTGAAATCTGCAATACCTCTGTACATGTGGTCATTTTGGATGACAATACATTGCCTACAATACTGAGTAGTAAATGAAGATAAGATGAAGCTTGTTTGACAGTATATATTCAGTCTACACAGTATCATGTACTATCCACCCTCACATCAGTTTTGACTTTGTTCTGTCCTATTTATTCCAGTACCAGCTCATGACCGAGTCAGTTATGTCTCTCCAGAAACAGGTAAACATCTCCCGGTCTCAGTGTGGACTACATTTGTGTCTTGATCATATACACATGGACCTACATCATTGCAAATATTGATTGAGCAAGTGGTTTGAGAATATACTGGCATAGAAGGAGAGATCATTGGTTTACAAAAGAAATGATATGATGTGTTAGAATGTCTGCTTGTTTTTGACGGAGGGTAAACCAACTTCGTGTGCCATAACAATGTGTGTGTTTATCTGTAACTCCTTCTGATAGAATCAGCTGACCATCTGTATATCATACATAGAACCTAACGTCTGGCTGCTTACTCTCTTCTAAAGTTATCAACATCTACATTTACATCTTGAAGGGGCATTGGCCTACTTCATCTGATATGCTGCACAGGTCAAATCTTCCTCGAGCGTAAAAAGAAGTGCATACATATATCATGATCTTTAGATAGTCCAGGCAATTTTTGGTTGTTATTGGAAGGACTGTTACAGTCCTCTCTAATTGGTAGAAGCGAGAGGGTTTCATGGTATTTGTTAGAGAAGGATAACATAAGTTATGTACTTGTTTTGAACTTGGTTGTTGGATGAAACTGCACGGCTAATCTTGTGGTTGTGGGATTTTGATTGACAGGAAAGGATCCTAAAGGATGAGAATGAGCTGTTGAAGGAGCAGGTTAGAACAGAAATAAGCCAGGGGGCTGTTGCATTTTTTAAAGGGCTTTATCTGGTCGATGACCTGAAACATCAGAGAGATTGGTCTACTTGTTGCAGATTGCAGGAGTGGAGAAGAGACACTATGGCAAAGGCGTAACATTCAACAATCTTGTGGAAGGAAAGATGGGTCCTGCTGTGGATAAGGAGACCCTTCTGCTGCTCACGGATTAGCCATCAAACCGGAGACGTTTCGTTAATCTCTAGGTTACAAGGATAGCAAGTTAAGATACACTCACTCGTAAGGGGGTGAGGTGAATCAGCACCTCTTCGACAGGATACTTCAATCTGAAGCGTTGTATCTATATAAGTTTGTGGTAGGCAGGCTCTTGTTGTGGCAAGCTAGCCTACTATTTCCAGAATGTTATTTGTATCTAATTTTGTTTCTGCTCCTATCCTCTGTTGTTGTTTATATAAGAAATCAAGGAATGACAATAAATTGAAGGAGCGGAGACAACTAATATCCAGCACCTGGGAGAAAGATCTGTCAAAGCAAAAAAAGGAGATTAATAAAAGCTCTGTTTTTTTTTAGATAAGTAGACTTGCATTAATTCTCAGAGAGTAAATGTTACATGTAATACAATGTCCTCCACCTTCTACACTAGGATTACAGATTCACCTTGGCCCTATTAATAAAAGCTCTGTTGTGCTGAGCCTCCGGGTTTCATGTACCTGAACGTGATTTACGTTCATTCTGTTCATAGATTTACTTCATATAGGGATGTCATAGTTTATGCTGCACCACTTAATCATAAAGTTCAGACAACTCTCCCTGAACATACTGTACACAGCGATGCAAAAGTAGCCGACGGCCAGAAAAAGTCTGGAACATTCCCAGTATAATATGTTGAGATGAGTTGTGGCTATAGGAGTGAAGAACATCAAAAAAACCTTTTGACTGGGGATGAATCTCATGACGGTCTGACTGCTCCACTGTTGCTCTTGGGGATCTGTAATGTTTACATGACCACGTCAAAACTCATGGGCCAGTTAGCCATCTATTGCTGAATCAATCTAAAATTGGGGAACTTAATGAATCTGACGAAGACAGAAATCTACAACAGATGCATGAATTTTTCTTTGTGTATTCAGCGTGTGGCTATTTATTACCTTTTAGCAACACAGAGATTCTCATGGAAGTGTTCTCACCAATGAGAACTAAAATTCTCAAGGACACGTGCAGAGTAAGAACCAAGTAACGATGTGGCACAACCTGAGCTTAAAGTAGTAAGGACTATGATAATAAGCAATGTTTCTCGTGAACTAACCCAAAAGTTGCATTCTGCACGAACAAGGCCAAGTCTGTTGAATTAAATGGCACATCTCCTCATTCTACATCTTATGTTGCAGGCAATGGTGCTGACAGCTCAATTCAAGCACCCATATCCAATCTCAGCCTAGCCAAACCCCCTAATTTCAGCCGTCCATCTAATATTTTGCTTTTTTAGCAGCTTACTACTTTGTAATTGTTTAGAGCAAATTACAAAACTAGTTTGATTACATTTGCACTCTGTGAAAAGCAACTGATACTAAATTATAAGCTAGCCTTAAAATCTAAATCACATAGTTCTTTCTTACGTAGTAGTGATGCTATCTGTTCATTCATTTAGGCAACTCAGACAAGTTATATTAGCAATGTATACAGTTGATATAAAGCTAACGAACAAGACTTGCATTACATTACAAGATCTTGATGGTAGAATACCTACTATTTGTTGATTGAAAAATCTACAACAAACAGAAAAGGCCAAGAACAGCAACCCCTTTTACCCTTGTCTTCGAGTTCTCATAAATTACCCACCAAAACTTGCCTACAAGATTGAACAATGAGCCCTCCATGGTTAAACTATTTAACAACGGGTATCTTGACATCCATGCACCATACTCGATCAAGATCATTTATCTATTCACCGAGTCTAAATTTAAGTTCAGCAAAGGTTACACCATTTGACCTTATTAAATTTATGGAACAACATTTGCCAATTCAAGTTAATTCCTTAATCCACTAAGCCCTCCAACCCTAACCGCTCGAGGCAGAGTCTTGAACACTATAAAAGTAACAAAAAAAAGTCTTAAAAGGTTGACATCTTAAACCTTTTGCAAACCTAAAGGTCTATTGGTGATTTTATCAAAGAATTGATTAAAGAAACTTTTCTTAACGCATGAGACACCTATCTCTTCTATAACTCACAAGACATTTGAAAATTATTGGTCATCGAATAAGGCACCAATTTCATTCAAAAGTCAACCCATGACAGCTATAACGTTGCTTGGAAAGAGATGGTGGTTAAACACTGATAATTAAATTTCTAACAAGTGTTTAAAAATTCATAACCGTGATAAAAATCACCCTAAGCATCTTAGCATCCATGATTTACAAGCAAGTTGACTAAGAATATTTAAGGCATAGACATCTTCAGTTTGTAATAAAATAACTAGAAAATTCTCTTTAATGCATATATTCCATAGTTGTGTCACTTTGGCCTAGAGCTGCTCAAAACCTGTCCGGCCCGAGAAAAAGCCCGATAGGCCCATATCCGACGGGCTGTCCGTGCGGGCTTGGACAAAAAAATGAGCCCGAATAAAAAACCGAACCGGGCTGCAGCAAATTTTCAAGCCCGCGGGCCGAGCCTGCCCGGCCCGGTTTTCAATATTATTTATTATTTGTAAAAAATATATATAAAATAATGTATATCATATATTATTTTTCTATAATACATAATCAAATTATAAATATACATATAATATAAAATTGTACTCAAATTTCTATAAATAACAATTTTGAAATAAAATAATATATTTTAAAATTTCAAAATTTAAAGAATATAAATAATTAAATAACCGGGCCGGACGAGCCGGGCACCGGCAGAGCTGAAAAAACCGGGCCTAGCCCAGCCCGGCCCGAAGATATAAAAAACCGGGCTTGGTCTCTATGAGCAGGCCCTGCGGGCCCAAAAAATCTCCTTGGCCCGACCCGAACCCGGCCCGCCCGCCCGGATTATCACCTCTATTTTGGCCCTAGTTACTTGAAACACATACATGCTAATCTTTGCAAATTTTTATCTCAAAGTCCCATACCGGCTATATAACACTAGCTTATCCAATTTTCTCTGGCATTCTTTTTCTTCATTTTCTAAGTACACTATCACAAACAAGGCCTTCATCAATAAGCTTTTAGATTGATTAATCATTCATCGACACTTTTTCCATGAAGAAATATTTTGGCATAATTGATTTGGTTATATGAAGAAACAGCATGTGTCCCTATATCGAAATTAAGATACAATATTTACATTTTAGAGTTCAAAAGGATTTAGCATTTTGCATGATTTGTCCAATTATTGATAAAAAGTCGAGAGGACTAGGTATGTCTCAAGTTTTTTTTTTCATATCCTACAAGTAGTGTAGATACAAGGAATACTATTTTTTTTATAGTTACGGTAGTGGGTAGGTTTCAAACCCAGGACCTTTGGTTCTAAGATACCATTCCTCCGCCGACCAAGCCACGAGGGCTTGGCAAATGTATTACTATTATTCTATAGATATTACTATTATTCTAGACCTACTCATTTAAGTGGTTGATTTCAAGACTTAACATAATTTTGAGGCTCTAAAGTTAATGGTATGTGATAAAACACACGGAGTGAAACAAATAACAACGTATGGTATGTAACAATCTACCAAACACCAAAGATAACGATGGAATCTTCTACTCACTCACATATTCTTGCAAGTGTGTTGGGAAATAAGGAAAATTTCCAAGAATATCCTACTCAATCACCAGGGCTGTCTCGGTGTCGGGGCCCCGTACTAAAATCTAAAATGAGATCCTTTATAAAATTAAATTATATAAATAGAACAATTATCTTATTACACTACCACATATACGATCTATGGAGGCAACTTTTATTGCCTCTGTAAATCAGAATATTGTCTCCGTAGACTTTTAGAGGCGAGAAAAATGTTGCCTCTAGATTGCCTCTAAAAGATCGCCTCAGTTGAATATGGAGGCGAAAAATTTGTTTGTCTCTGTTAATTTTACCTACAGAGGCAACAAAACTCGCCTCTGTAGATGATAAGCTACCGGGGCATCATAATCTCGCCCCCCGTTGCTTTGGACCTACGGAGGCAACATCATTATCTCGCTTCAGTTGGGCTGGGCATAGAAACTCACTGCCATAAGCAAGGGAGGCAAGTAAATTTTCTCGCCTCCATTGATCTTGAACAAACGAGACAAGACGGTTAACTCGCCCCCATTGTTTTGTTCTACACATGTCGCCTCCGTTGATCTTCAACAAAAGAGGCAATTCAAATGTCACCCCCCTTGATCTTTTATTTTGAAAAAAAAAAAATTCTTACAGGGCTCAGATCACAGCCCCATATATCAAGGTCTGACACAAACCAATTACGGTGCATTTTTATTGCAAAGAATGTGCTTTACATTAGTTTTTGATTCAATCAAGCTCATTACAATCATATCTGTTTCATATCTAGCTTCATAAAGAAACTGTTGCTGGAAGATCAGACCTAAAGGCAAGATTCAATACAACATCACCCACTTCAGATAAATAGACAGTATTTTCATGAAGAATCTTCGACATTGAATTTAGAATTGACATCTTACTTGTTGTGACTTCTACAATCCATAGAAGCTCCTCCAGTATGCTTGCAACGCCTTGACGTTAATTCAAAAACATGAGAAATCGGCAAAAGCTCAAGTAGTCGGGTGAAGGCAGCAGACGAAGCACCTACCAGTACAATACATCAGTCGCCATTGCCAAAACACAAACTATTAAAAAAAACAAAACTTTTTTCTCAACAGCTAGTGCAGGGCTGAAGTATATAAAAATAATCACTTGTTATTTGTAAGCATTTGCTGATACCAAGAAAGTACAACCAAAGAAACTTGCTACTGATGTTGATATAAATGTGTACAGCAAAAGTTACTAATATTATACAGCTCAAGCAAACTGAATCTATATAAAGTGTACAGTAAAACTGAATCTACAGCAAAAGTTACTAATATTTGTAATCACTTGTTAGTTTCTCTCAGACAAAATAGGCCGTCGTCTGCTTACTTGTATGCAACTGAGACGAAACAACGGGAAAGATAACTCCCCTAGCCATTGCAAATTAAATTAAGAGACATAAATGGCGACCTAGTAAATACCATTCTCTAGTGTCAAAGAAATGAAAGAGTTTTTTTCAGTTTCACAAATTGCAAATCGGATAAGTTCAAGCTTAGATCAAGACTATATGGCAACCATACAAGCACTTCCATTTCACTAAGCACTCATAATATAACCACAAAAGACGTACCCGTAGAGAATGACTGGAATGGGAGGAAGCCCATTCTTATCGAAATATGATTTGATATATTGCAAAATTTGTACACCTGCAACACAGATGGGAAAGTCAAAACTTGAACTTGCAGCTACGACATAACCGGCAAGGCATGACAAGAATAGTAGAATCAAGTTGAAGCACATCACAGAAGGCAGTAGTAGTACCTGCTATAACCTGAGAAAACAAAATCTTGAATCATGAGGAAATATCAAGTGAGTATTGACTATGAGAACTTCTTTCAACATGTTGGTGGATGATGCACTTTTGCCCGCATAAGTACCGAGTTCAACATGCAGAATCTGTGCCACACGATCAGCTATGTCGTTAAAGGCCAGTTCCCTGTGATTGATAACACTGAACTGGCTTTGGTGGACAGCTGTTAATAGACCTGTGATCAAATTAATTTCAGTGTGTCAGTGTAGTACTTATATACACAACTGTAACAGCATAAGTATAATGAATTGATGCAATAATAAGATCAAGATCCTTGTGAAAAGGTTGTTCTTCATAACTACTACAGTCCAGAAGCTGTTCTGTTGTTACACTTGGTTCGTATCTGTAGTTAATGTAAAGCTTCACCCTTGCTTCAACAATACGCTCAAATTTTACCATATTGCCAAGAAATGGCACAGTAAGCAGAAATTCCAATATCAGTGAGATCTAACTTTTCCCACAAGCTTATGAGTCAAATTCAAATTAGATTAACAGTAGTTCACTTATCTAGTGGTGAACAAGCAGGTCATTCAGTTTTCATACATATAAAAAGCATACTGTTCATGCAAAGAAACAAAAAGAGAGATCATGTCTTACCTCAATATAAAATTGCCCATTAGGAAGAGGCTCACATCTGTAGAGCAGAAATAAAAGAGATGTCATTTATGATTTCCATAACAAGTAGAGCAAATTAGATGAATGATAAAACCTACTTTGTGATCTCCACTTCACAAGCGAAATCAGCTATATGACCTGTAGCATAGTCAGTGAAAACCAACATCATTAACAGAATAAGTCAACAATACATAGTCAAAGTATGTGAGGCATGCAATGACCTTAGCAATGGAAAGGGACACAAGAGAGCCGGCTAATCAACCAACCATTCCCATTCAACGATTCCCTTCCATTATTCTTTGCATCTGTATTTCTAACAATCAGAATTTCATAATTACACAGAAGTTTAGTGTAGATGTAACAAAGACTAATCTTTCTTTCTACTAGTGCAAGTATCGGAAATAGAAACATGAAAGGAAAGGTGCAGTAGCTTCAGAGAAAACAGAAACTCACCAGTAGCTTCCTGGGCAAGCTAATTTTTTCTGGGAGCACACAAGAACAAAAGTTTGCATAAAAAGTCTCTAGGATTTTGTAACTATGTGCACTGAATGAGAAATATACTAAGGGTTGATCCATCCTTCTCAAATTACAAGTTGGTCCACCGGTTGCAGAAAAATGTGGAGTTATGTCTTGTTCAGCGGTTAAAGCCGGGTTTAAATGTCGTCTAGAGGTCTGGAGATCAAATACCACTACAAAGAGAAGAGCAGATTTATTTAATTTTTGCTGGTTTTGAACTTTAAGTTTATCCAGGCAGACATAGATAAAAAGGGATATCACAGTAACATAAAACATCAATTGATCAAACACAGAGTAAAATGATAATCATCATCTGATGGTCCTCGTAAAATGATATTGCTTGCTACACTTGGAAAGTACTACTCTCTCTGTTTGAAAAATACATGCTGTATCTGCTGTATAGCAAACAAGTGCATCATAGTTGGCTTCTCTAAGCCAATGATCATCCAATGTCAGATCCTCCAAATTCGGTAGATCCAAAAGAGATATATATACAACGCTAACACTGACCAGCCCAAATAGCAAGCACGGGAAAATGATATCAAATAGCCTTGGCGGCAGTAGTGATAGAGGATACAAACACCAAACTTTTCCTGGTGTCAATTATTAATTCTTTTTCAAAAAGCATTCCCTCGTGACGATTTGTCTTGTGAAAACGATATATGTTTTTTACTTTCAACTACTACTACTCCACACATGCAACATGTCTAGAACAATAGCATTGTCCAGTACAGTACGATATATGTGCATTACTTGTGTCTAATAGCACTGCATTCATTATCCAATTAAGTTAGCTTGAGAAATGAAACAGAGAAGAGCAAGCAACATAATTAACTCGAACATCAAGCAAACATGATATTGTGTAAGTATGAGTGACAAACTATCGGTTATTAATCAATTTGGTTTTCATCAAGCTATAACCAGGTTGAACAGAAAGCAAGTGCTGCTATCAATAATTTGATATACGGCTCCTAAATCATATCATTGACCGACAACACAAACAATATAATATAAACGATAAACATCCACACATTAGAGTAGCAATCATAGATAAGGTAATAAAACCTTGCTGAATATTTTACCTGGAAGATAAACAGAAGGGGTCAACAAAAATAGGCCTCCCCACTGACAATGAAAATAGTTTGACGATGAAGGTGATAAAACTGACAGAGTACGAACTCACAGTTAGAATGAACTGTAAAGAAGGTGATCAAAATGAGTCAACCAGGGCTCAAGCAGATGGCAGACTGTAAAGAAGGCGTTTGACGAGTTCTCCCCTCAAGCACAAATCACCTTCTTTTTTCTTTCGTAGGTAACCAAACAACCTTGACCTGAAATTTACTACCATACTTTACGCACTATATTATTTATAAGTAGTGCATGCAATTCTTTTACTACGCATCATCAATATATCCAAACTTAAAGATATTAAATTTCAAAAGCTACCAACTATTACTACAATTGTTAAGGCCCTCGGAATGAATAGAAGTGTAAAGCCCAGAGATCAGGAGTAAAATGATAGAAAACGAAAAAAAAGAATCAATCAGAGAAGATTGGTGCAGCAAACCAATTTTATGCGCCGCCATGTCCGCTTGCTACTGCGACCATCTTCACTTTTGGACGACCTTGGAAGAGCCTATAAAGTTCTGAATCTAATTCATTTGCCGAGGAATATGAAAAATGCAAAGCATAATATAGCAAATTCCAAGCAGAACTTCGAGGGAAGAATCCAGCATCAAGCAATATCACTTGCCTGGGACCTTATAGACAAGCTCGGTTGGGGTGAAGTTCCAGAAGCCAATTTGATATTCTACAATACAAAGAACAATTAAGCATGAGAAATCGAGAGATGTACACAGCCAATTTCTCTATTCCTGGAAAGGAAAACGAAAGGATAACCAATTTAACAGAGCAAACAAGGAATGAGAGCTAGGGTTCGAGTGTGAGAGAGAGAGATACCGTTTGATATTGGAAAACCGGCTGTCGGTGTTAGCTACAGACTTCCGGTGGATGTATATTGTGCGAGCACCGGAAATCGAATTCGCAGTCGACGTCAACGCGTGTCCACCACAAGAGCGAGAAGGTCGCCAGAAGCACTACAAATAAGTTGCTTCTAGTCTCGGTTTCTAGAGTTGTAGTTGAAGATTAGGACAATCAAAAGTAAAGAAGACAAGTATTTTATCTATTAAATTTTGAGTTTATTTTAGATAAGATACAGTTGTACTAGGATTTTTAATGAGGTAAGAAGAAAACATGTTCAATGCTTTCTACAAGTAAGATTGCCTAGTACATATTCTCAACTGGTCATAATGTGGTTAGTTGTTCTACAAGTGAGGGTATTTTGGGGACACTTTAGCCTACTAACATACTCCAAGAGATGTTTCAATGGTGTTGTCAAAATGTGAAACTCCACTCCTTGAGAATTTTGATACCCCGAGGGATTGAAATATACATGATAACCTCAAGAGACGCATTTGTTGTGATATTTCATATGGTTAGATTTCCATTCTTATATTTTCTAATTGTGTTTTAGAACTTTTAGGAACAAAGTAATTTCTACCAAGGATGTGTTCTCATTCATCAACTAGCTCAGTAAGTGACACATATCAACTACATTAACTAGCTTACCCTTTTTCTTAGACATCCATTTTCACTTCCCGCCTCTTCTAAATAAACTATTAGCTATCCAGCTCCAATTAACACGAGATCGGGGCATAAGTAGTTTTGAAGCCTTAAACTATAAGGCTACATGAAACACGTGTCAGCTCATTATTACAAATTACTTAATATGCCCTAGAGGGAACTACTAGCAATCCGGCTCCAATTAACACGAGATCAGGGCATAAGTAGTTTTGAAGCCTTAAAACTATAATTAAGGCTACTTGAAACACACATCAGCTCATTATTACAAATTACTTAATATGCCCTAGAGGGAAGTATTACAAAGAAGTCCTTATCCAACTGCATGTACAATCAATTACCTGCCATTCACAATCTTTACGAATGACACTTATTTGTGAAAACAAAAAGAAAAATGAAGTCGGCAGTTTCATTATACATGCAGTATGATAAAGATAGTTTCTTATAATAACATAGCTATAAGATTTTCCTTAAATTATAAAAAGGAACATATTACTTGAAATTCACAATTATTCCTGATGTGAAGAGTTAAAAATTACAAGATTCGACAAGTTATGACTATAATGTCGAGATTTAGAAGTATCTTAACATTCAGTAGATAATTTGGAAGTTTAAAATATGTATAATAGTAGGTTTACACAATTAAAGCGGCAATTCAATAGCTGATTCAATAGTGAGGCATGCACGATTTTTGGATTGAAAAGAGAACTTTTAAATAGTACCGAACTGGCCCAGCCCAGCTCAGACTGCCATTAAATCTTGGTTCGAGCTGCCCCTCCAATCCAACTCATCTTCATCCTTCCGAGTTCAGCATCAACTTGAATCATTCAGATACTGCCTACTTGCTAGATCGTTCGTCCCGTCCGTGCACCCTAACGAGAGCATAAACTTAGCATCATTTAAGTAGAAGCCACGACCTGAATCGATTCCACTTGCATGATCCAAATTGAAACTTTTTTTTTTCAAATTATACCATGATTGGAGCAATCGCTGAGTAAAAAAAGTTCAAGAGCTCCAACAGTTCGAAGCTAAGTCTGGTAGACCGTAGAGGAATGAATAAGAAATCGTTTGATAAACCAACGAAAAGAAAACGTAGATAGATGGAGAAAGTGATAGGAGCACTACCTTCGCCGCATCGGGTTCGAGTTGGATACGAACTCGCCAAGGCAAGCAACAGTCGGGTGTCAGCTACTCTCCAATTTATCATATAGATTCAAAGGACGATGGCGATATAGAGGCAGAGAGAGAGAGAGAGAATCAAGAGGAAGAAGGGAGAGAAGAGAGTGTGAAAGTGGGTTCCATAGTAATTTCACTGGACGAGGGCAGCAGAGCGTAGGGAGAAGATAGGGAAACGGATCCAAGGCGGTTGTATTTGAGAAAGTCCTCGAATCATTCTAGAACCGCCTTCCCACCGCAAATAAACTGCCCGCCTTCCCACCCCCCATGCGTTCAGGCTCCCGGCATACAACCAGATGTGGTCTTAGGTCGAATAAAGCAACAAACAAAATTTGGTTTCCCCAAAATATAGACGACGACAGGAAAGAGAACCGTGCTGGCGAGAGACTTTAGATCGGTCCAATGACATACAAGAACGCTTCGCGTTATCATACGGCGGTTAAAAGGAAAAAATGGAAAATTTGTATATAATCCTATTTGAAAAGTTATCTCTATGATTTGAGTTTGAAATTCACATAATGTCTGTTTTCAAAAAAGAAATTCACATAATGTCACTGTCTGGTAACAGATATTAAATTCACTGTTAACTCTCTGGAAAATGATCAAAATACCTTTGGTGAAAAGTTTGAATTTTAAATAAAAACTTAATGGCACTAGTTTGATTGTGTAATGGATATTTTTTTAAAACAAATTTAAAAGTACACAAAATACCCTTGTTTGGTTTAATATTTTACAATATGCCACTATTTAAGTTTTATAGTTTACAATATGTTACTGTTTGAGTTTTAAAGTTCACAAAATGCCCATGATTTTCCTGTAACGACTAGATTTGAGTAAAAATGACTAGTTTGAGTCCAACAACTTTTTTCCCTTTATAAAGAACTTATCATATAAATAGAGTACATACATCATACTAAAGCTTGACCATGTTTACAACTACAATCAATGAAAAGTTTTAAATAATTCATTGCAAATGTGGAGCGTCGTCAAACCTTACTCTCTCCCGTAAAGACACTTCGATTGGAAGGGCGTACTTGAAATACCCCTAAATAATTAAACGTTATTTAAATATATATATAACTTACAACATTAAAGTATAAAACGAACATATACGTACATATACACAACGTTACAAAATTATAACGTCGTGCATATAATTAGAACACTACTATAATAGTTGTACCCGTATAATGATGTAATTAAAAACGGGACATAACGAAATAGTCGTACATATATATATGTACATACAACTAATAACGTGACATGTTAATACAAGTCACTTATATGCAATAAATAGGCATAATAAGGCTGAAAAAAAAATAAAAGAGCAACTACACTCTAGCCGGGATTCGAACCCGAGACCCTTCGTACCTATCCCGAAACCTTAACCAGTTGAGCTGAGCTCGAATTCGGTATAATCTACTCACGAATTATAGTTAATAGTCACTATGCTGAAGCTACAGAAATGAGAGAACAACTCTCGACATTTTCCTCTGGATTCAGTAACTCCAAAACACTATACCGCTTCAATCTCTATGCGACAGACCGACATTCCCTCAGTTGTTGACGTACCCCATACAACAGAAAGAATTAGTTTTTCAAATGCCCATCACTCTTGGGACTTCCCACGCAGACTTTCCCACAGACCAACGACCACACTCACCCATTATATCAGTCTCTTTCCCTCTACTTCCTTCTGTACCTTCGTCCTCTTCAGCTTCCACCGGAGAACTGCCCACGACCTCCATGACCGTTGCTCCATAGCTAGGTAAGTTTCCAAGGGTAAAGCAGACCCACTCTTCTTCTATGGTTTCCTACCTTCAAAAAAAACTAACTAAACCGTGACCATGTATACCCCGCATTACAGACTGAATAAGGAGCTACTTGTGGGGAGTTTCGGTTGAAAAACAGAGAGGGAAGGGAAGTTAGCTCTTCTGTTTTCCCAAGGTAAAACCGCATGGAAACCCATCTGAAATTTCCTTCTCTACTTCAGTAACATACCCAGCATGCATTAAACCTTTTGTTCTCTGTTCCTCACGTGAGTTCATCACATTTTTTTTCACTGTTATACCGGTCATCACCACAGCTGATCTTGAACTGTTTCTCCTTTCCTGTCCTACTTCACTTAATGGGTCAGAGGTGAGGAATTAGTTGAGTGAAGTAACAAGACCGAGCAAACTTCACTTGCTGCTCCACTCACGCCAGGAAAGAAAAACAAGGTAACTAACGTGCCTATCCTAGATCTGATCCAACCCATGCTTTTTCCTCTGCGTTATTACGGGTTAATCTCAGAGTGTTTTTCCCCAGCTGTCGTCAAGTGATCTAGAACACTGGAAACTGCATCTGAACTGAGTACCGCAATAGAGAACTGGCTCAAACTCAGAGAGAAAGGAGGAATTTAAGGTATAACACTCCTGAGTTAACCAAAGTTTTATCTGTATACGGTTTGAGAAATGAGCTTGGTATAAGTAACTAGTATTTGCTGATGCTTATAGAGTAACTACTAAACTTACAAAAATCAGAGAAACAGAAAGGAAGTGAAACCTATAAAAAACTGATAACTTCGCATACCCATGGCATGTAGTCTCAGTGTACCAAATGTCTTGGGGTGGTGGTAAGTTGCTAATACATTTACAATCTAATGCATGCACTTGACTGGGTAGTTACACGAGAGAATGTAAAAGACAAAGAAACAGAAACAGATAGTTTCTCAAAAGAACAGAAATTAATGTATCAGACTACACCTCCTGTTTCTGCGCAATTGCAGTAGCTAAACCATGTTGTTTTGGGGTCTGTTTCGAGGTTAAAAACCCAATAATACATTTACCTAGATGGGTAATCAACTTGAGGGAAAATTCGGAAACAGCTATGTGAATAACAGAAGAGAATGGAAGGAGGAATATCAGATTTCTGCTGTTACAGTTTATAGTCCTTTCTGAGATTTTGTTTTCTGTATAACTAAATTCCAACGCCATTACCAGAGTCCTATTGATTTAAGGATGAGTCCTGTCTGCTGGAACAACCCCTCAGGGGAACTCAAACCTGATAACCAGCTTAAGTTCGGGAGTGTTTTGTGTTTTGTGTACTTATTTTTCCAGAGATATGTGAAGTGGTAATGGTTAGATAACAAACTTAAAACCTAGCTAACACTCTTGCTTAACTAGTATCTAATCTGGTAGAGGGGGGGAAAACCAGTCAAGTTGTTAAACAGAAGCAAGTAACAGAATAGTGCAAGAGTTAGAGATCAGTTTCTGAAAAATTCGTGCTCCTGCGTGTTAACTTCCTAAAGTAATCCAGATGCGGTATTGGCCTAGTGTTCAACCTAAAAGTTATAAAAAAAACGTGGGGCTAAGGGTGAAAGAACTGGGAGACTGGAAAGAAGGAAAACACAGTTAACAAGATTAAAGAACAAAAGAAACAGAAGAGGAGATATCAGTTGTGTGCTTTCGATTTTACACTTTTCTGAAGAACTTATTCTTGTATGATTCTGCTACAGAGAGTTATAAGAGTTGTAATGATTTGGCCAAGAGCTTAAAACTGAATTAAAACCCATAGCTGAGTAATTAAACAATAGGAGACAGCCTAGACAGTAGAAACAAAACAGCAGAAGAAGAAGAAATACATCAGATTCAAGTTCTCAGTTTCGTAGATTTTGGTTTATGTGTAAGGAGTTTTCAGAGAGGTGGCCTAGGTGATTTTGAATCTATTTGGATCCATAAGCTGGGTAACACAATCAGTTAGGTGGGCAATTAGACTAAAGGAAAGTTAAAAACCAGGTCAATGGATGCGTAGCAAAACAGAAGAGAAATGAGACACAAATTCTGGTGCATCTGTTCTCAATATTTCCTTAAATTTATGCTTTCTGTAGAACCAATTCTCAGAGATGTCAACAGCCCTATTCTGAGTTGTTTTTAAGTCAAAGACCTTCATACTATTATCTGTTTGGGTAAATTTCTGGGTTAGTTTAGGAACTGATATATACCAGAAAAAGAAGCTATAAAACTGCTGTACCAAAACCAGAAGTGGCAGTTTCCTTCTGCGGTGTTTGTTTTTGTGTAAGTGAATTTCCGGTGGTTCTAACAGTGCTCTTTTGAGTTGTTTTAAGTGTAAAACCCTTACCTAAATACTTAGCTAGATGCTAAATCAAAATGGGGAAAACGAAAGTCACACTGTAACCAAGAAAAGGAAACAAAAGAGTGAAATATCTCTATTTCCAACTTCACCGTTTATGTTCGTAAAGAAAATGTGCAGAGAGATTACTTATGTGTGTATTCAGGTTCATGACGAATAAAAAAGAAAGATGATACATTTCAACTAGGTTGGCTATCAGCTTGTAGGAGGAAGTTGAAAACAGATCTATGAGCAAACAGTAGGAAATCAAGGTTAGCATCACCAGGTGTTTTCTGTTTCTGTTTGGCAAACCTCATCAGTCTCTAAGAAGTTCAGTCGAGTGGTTGGAGGTGGTCTTTTAGTTTAAATAATCTGGGCCACTGAATCAAGTGAGTAGATGTTTAGGAATGATTGAAGGACATAGGTGAATAAACAGAAAGAATCAGTGGGAGCACCAATGCTGTCGTGCATTTGATGCTGTTCTATTTAACTTCGTACAGAGTGTCTTGAAGGGGGTTTACTTGAGAACTCCTTATGAGCCTAAAGCCTACTAATTCACCTAACAGATGTGTTACCATTGAGGAAACGAGAGTCGACTCAGAGACAAAGGCAGGAGGAGAAATGAAGTACATCAGTTTCTAATTCCAGAGTTCTGCAAGTTGCAGTTTCTGTATGAAGGCGTTCCAGTAGCCTTACCCTGGACTGCCTTGGGTTATCTTAGTATTAGGACCCTGTCTAAACATATAGATAGGTAACTAAGTAAGTTGGGGAAACTAAGAAATAGTGTTGATAACAGAAAAACCAAACAACATGAGAAAGATTACAACATACTTCATCTCGGTTTCATTGTTGAGTTCAGTTTCAGATTTCCTGCCTTGTTTGGATCTATGTCAATTTGAGTCGGTTGGAATTTAGAAACTATCACGTCTTAAACTACTGGAGCTAATAATGAGAGTAAACTGGAAACCAGTCATGAGCAAACCAGGTTGGAAAACAGTCGGAAAACAAATGAGGAAATGTATCCGACTGAAATTTTAGATTTCATGCATGAGTTGATGCTGTGTTTCTGGGTTGCAGTGGGATTAAGATATACCATGGTCTTTAAACCTTGTAATATATGGGGAATGGGTTGGGATGGTAAATTTCTTTTGGAAGAGAATGAGATTTAAAAGGGACGAAATCTGATATGCACATGAATTACCGGTAGCTAAAGTAAGGTGTGGTCAAACCTTGGGTCATATTTTACCACAAGGTTTTGATGTTATAAAGTTAGAGAATTACAACATATTATAAGTTATGTGGAACTTTTGTGAGTAATGAAAATATAATAAAGGGACTCAAAGGTGGCACATGTGTATATCTTTTGACACATTCCTAAGTTGCCAAAATCACGTGTTTATAAAGTCTAGTGGCACATAAGATATCGTACCATATAACATTATGGAACAATATAACACAAATAATATTGTGTGGCTAAGGATGAAGTTATTCAACTGTTATGTTAAATGTATACATACAAGATAAACACGTACCAAGAAATAAAGTTTATACAGTATATTATAACGACATAAAATACTAAGGATAGTATAAGACTTTGGGTTGATAAATAAACCCTAGTGAAGTATCATAAGTGTATAACGCAAGGTTTCATGCTCTAATGTAAACCGAGAAATGACTCACACAACGAGTAAGGGGTTTATAAATATTAATAACGATACTGTAATCAGTAACAATGTTAAGTCTGGGGACATAATACTAGGATTTCAAACGTTATTCGGAAATACCGAATTGTGCTGTCATATGGTTGACGCTTAGTGTTCCTCGTATTACTAGATCGCATTCCCGACGTACGCGCTCGAAAGCTCTAGTGGTCTGCACTGCACGAATCTAGTCAACGGTGTACTGTATGTAAAGGGATTTGATCCGAGTTGTCCTGAGGAATTCCTCGGGCTCGGATTGTTTGGTAATAACTTGTGTGAATGTAGTATGTGATTTATGTGTGATGTGTAGTTATGTTCACTGCATTATTTTTATGCACGACCGTCCTACGGGACTAATACTACTCGACTATAGATCGACTTATAAAACTACATATGCGAAATGTGTGTTGTGACCACTGTTGTCTACCTAATACGCTAAGTATTACAGTATGTAGTTATAACCTAAGTAAAATACTTAGGAACGGGACACGACATTGTTGGTCTCTAGAGCTTTGACTCGAACGTGAATGTTACCTAGAATAATTCTAGGCATGCGTAAGACCCATAGGCAGCCACAAATTTAAGTGATGTACTCCATAACCAAAACTATAACTGACTATCTAACTAACAAGCTAACAGTGGAGTGTGAATGAATGTGATGATGTACCTTAATCCAGACAGTCACTGGCTGCTGGTCGCGCGTAGAGATCTCTTGGGTTATCCCGTATCGGGTTTTTACCCTAGTGAATCCTGAACGCCTAGATAGATCGTCAGGCGGAGTGTGCTATACGTTGGCACCAGGCCCTTGGCCACCTAAATGGACGCCTTTACAAAGGCAAAGTGAATAAGTCCCAGAGTCTTCGGATGATCAGGGCAGTGAGCACCTTTGTGTGTACGTGGGACTACTGTCCAAGTGAGTATATTTCGGGTTGTCCTAACTGACGCCCGACTGTGCTAACCTAAACAAACGATATGTGAAGGCCTGGAGGGCCGAGTGATGTACTATGTGATGATGTGACCGTGCTAACCTAAACAAACGATATGTGAAGGCCCGGAGGGCCGAGTGATGTACTATGTGATGATGTTAACATGCGATGAATGAGTTCTCGATGCCATTGTATTGTACGATGTATGACAGTAATGTGTATACCCATATATGACTGCCTGGATTGGATGAATGATTATATAATCATGCATGTTGTTACAGTATTTATTATATCTGTAAAATGACAAAGCATGAAATCAATCTAATATCAAGACGGTTAAAAATGACAAGTGACCAATAGGGTCCAGATCCGGCATACTCAGCGTCTATCGCTGAGACTACACTTATTGTGCAGGTTGCTGAACACGTTGAAGCCGAAGTGCGGGACTGGGTATTAGGACGTTGTTAATTTGGATTTACCGTTCCTACCTCGTTATGTATTAAATGATTCCACTGGAAAGGGGTTGTAAGATTAGGATTATGTTTAGATGCACAGTAGTTGTGATTTTGATACTTAGATAGAAATGTAGGTGGTATCTCGTTGTCACCGTGGATTGTATTTTTATGTTTAATTTTGTTAAGATGTTGTACTGCTACATCACTCGTATGGGCGAGTGGTGGCAAGTAACACCCATGTGAGTTCTATTACTGTAATTCCTTCCGCTGTGAGACGCCTTTAATTCCTGTTCACGTGAGCGACTATTACGTATTTGTTATGAGGGGTGTTACAGTACTACAACTACCGAGCTTGTGATTTGTTCAAGTGGTGGGCATCGGTGATGCAGGATTGATACTTTCCTCATCCAAGGATAAGACATCTCATGGTAAGGCCCACCACTTGAATAAATTACAAGTCCAGCAGTTATCGTACGCCCTCTCAACCAAGTGTCTTTGCGGGAGAGGATAAGGTTCGATGGGGCTCCACATTTGCAATGAATTGTTTGAAACTTTCATTGATTGTAGTTGTAAAGATGTTCATGGTTTTAATATGGCATTTGTGCTCTGTTTATATGACTATAAGGTCCTTATAAAGGCAAACAAAGAGATGTTGGACTCAAACTAGCCATTTGAACTCAAAACTAGACGTTACAGGAAAAACAGGGGCATTTTGTGAACATCAAAACTCAAACAATGGCATATTGTAACTACAAAACTTAAATGATGGCATATTGGAAACTATAAAACCAAACAAGGGTATTTTATGTACTTTTAAACTTGTCTAAAAAATAGTAGTTGCACTATCATACAATAGCATTATTTAAAAAAAATCAAACTTTTCACCAGGGGCATTTTGGTCATTTTCCAGAGAGGGTTAACGACGAATTTAACATCCTTTACCGGACAGTGGCATTTTGTGAATTTCAAACTCAATTCGTGGCATATTAAGGATAACTTTCCAAAAATGGGTATATCGTGAATTACAAACTCAAATCATGGCATATTGTGAATTTTCCCAAAAAAATACGTGTTGCCTACAATAGATGGTAGAAGGTGCCGCTTGCCTGCGTTCAAATGGGTACAGTCCTATCCCTTTGGTAGTCCAGTCAGCTGCTGATTGGATTGTTTTGCTGACTGGGATGTATTTTTACTATATTAACTTCAATTGGTTATAACTTGTGAAATATAAGTCCAAAATGAAAAAAGTTTATATCATTTTTCATCTAAATTCAAGCTCTTCAAAACAAGACCAGACATGGATATGTTTTGACAACTTTAAAATTTTATATTTTTTATATGTATATATCTATACATATCAACCATAATTCATCATATACAGTTCAAAATACACCATACAACAATAATAAGGATACCCTCTCCCAAACAACGCGCGACCGGCCAAACCGGATTCCTCACCACTGTTAGTACATACTTACTTTTAGATATTAGTTAGAACCCCACTATGGAGTCTATCACATCTACACACCATACGGTATTACAACTGGGTTAAACACACAAGGGAGATCCCTACATTCACATACACATATCACACAATTAACACACGCATAGCCGTGGTTAGAACGTCCCATGGTTCGGGTCGTTTACTCCGAATACCGAACTCTCATGTGATCCTAGACTCAGTTAACTAAGGTTAACACTTCCGAGGTTAAATGGTATCGGAGTTGAACACGCCACATAAATGAATTACTGTAAACTCATTACATGTTTTATCTTACAACGTGGCAAACATACAGAAAAACACATTGGCATATAAGCCGGTGTAATCCGGTAGGACACAGGTTGCAAGAAAACCATACCTGTCACCGGAGTCCACTTTACCATGTCCACTTATGTTCCTCGAGCAATTCTCGAACAACTGACAACATTACATGTATTTCTATTAACATCGGGGTAACATGATTGTTTAAAGTCTAATGCTTATAACTTTTCCCCGTTAACTTAGTTACATAACTTCACTTTTTAACTTGTTTTACTTTCACATTTTATTACAACTTTTCACCCACTTAATTGTCATTAAAACTCACCTAACATGTCCTTAACAACCTCATAACATCATTAACCATCAATCCCCATCATTACACATCATTTCCATACCTTAAACAATGTTTTTGGTCCATACAACGCCTTGTCCGAACTTGTGTCCGGACTTCCCAAGTTCGGACACCGTTCGAGACTCTATGGGTGCAAACTGGTGAATGTCCGAACTTGCGTCCGGACTTCCCAAGTTCGGACGCTGTTCGAGGCCAAACCAGAGAAATAAATAGGTGTGTCCGAACTTCCCATGTTCGGACGGTAGTTTGGACGCTGTTCGAAGATCAGAATATTCACGCGCACACAGGCACGTCCGAACGTCCACGTTCGGACGGTAGTTCGGACAGCCAAGAACTTCACTTTCCAAGTTTTGTTTCATCTATTCTCTTCATCCATTGACTACCCAAGCTTCATACATGAACTTAGGCATATTCTAATACTAGAATATCACTTTGATTCACCTTAAAACATTGTCCAACTTGTTACTCAATCTTCTTATCAAATCTCTTAACACTTGTAACATTTCCTTTTGGTTTTCCAAGTGGTGTTTCACCTTAAATGACCACTACACTAAAATGCTTCCTCACCTTCATAACATCATCTCCCAAGCATCTCCTCTTACTAACCAAATCCTCTTTTCACAACTTCTTGAATTCCTTTCTCAAAACCTTACCTAAAATCATTCCCTCCTTATTCATCAACATTACCTAAACCTTAAACAAACTTCTCCAAGACTTTATTACATCCTATAACACTCATTGAATTCCTAGAACTTCCAAGACAATACCAAAGTCCTTGTAGCACTTTAGAACACCTTAAAAAAAACATGTTTTCTTCCTTAGTAAAACATTTATCCTTTCCTAACATATCCTAGTTCACCAAAGTTCATTTAAGCACTTACAACTCCTTATACATTATACAAATTTTGCCATGGGTTCTCTTAGCACACCATCATTCCAAAACTCATAGTTTTCACCATTAGACATTCAAGAACACCTAAATCCATCAAGAACACTATCACACACAAAACTTCACCAAATTTACACTACATCACAATATAGTGCATAATTAAAATTGCTTGGCACTTAGGCCCTTAAATAACATGGCTCTTAGGCCCTTAAATTGCTTAAACCTTAAACACTGAATTTCCACAATAATATGCCTTTGACCTGCAAATACATACAACAAGACATATGTTCTTTTACTAGTCTCTTGAGAACACTTTACTAAGTCATTCACCATTTGCTCTTTAGGTAGTTTTAACAAGCATTATAAGCTCATTTCTCCTAAGGCATCAAACAACATTAGGTTAGTATATTTACCTCTTTTCCAAACAACTTCTTTCTTGTTTCCTTACAAAACCGGTAAAGTATTTGATTCTTTGTCAACTACTACACAATATACAAACATTGAAATGAGTATACAAGCTTTAAGCTTCATCTCATTGTAAACCCTAGGTTTACATTGTTTCAAAAACATTAATGTAGTTGTTTTACCTTGATCTTTGAAGAGAGTTTGAATATCTATGAAGAGAGGACTCCACCTAGTCCATGAAAGGTTGGAATGAAGCTAGAACAAAGTCACACAAAGAGCTCCATCAATGTACATTTTTGGTCAAGGCAAAAACATGAAGGAAACTTGATTTTTCTTTGAGATTCCTTACCTAGAAGCAAAGGAGATCAATAATATGTAGAAAGACAAGCTCAAGCTCCTTCAATGGTGGAACTCCATGGCACCGAAATGGGGCTCTTGAAGTTTTGAGAAGATAGAAATGAAGAGCTTGATGAGAGGAAGAGATTGGTGGTGTTTGTTTTTTATTTGGACAAGTGAGCTAGATTTTACAAGGGGTCAAAGCTAGAGTTGTAATGGTGGTGGTGAATATTACCGTGAGAGAGCAGCAAGAAGGAAGGAGATGGAGTTTGGAACCGTGTGAAATGGAGGAGGGAAATGAGAATGAAGATAGAATTTGCTTTAAGAAGATATTTGTTCTTAAAAAGTAAATAGTAACTAAACTAGTCACCTTATTTATTTAACATGTTAACAAGTGAGTGGTGAGTCACCACACTTAAGAAACCGGCCCCCCTTTATTACATAAGGGTATTTTAGTCTTTATTTGTCAATTAATTACTTAAGATAACATATGTTACAAAATAGCTTATTAAAATCACTATTCATAAAAACAAGGCACATAGAAGTGAAATTTTTGATTTCCTATTGATATAGCCATCCAAATGTGATACTATATAGTACACATATATATTTAAGAGTAATTATGGACATTTAGCCACTCAAAACTCATTTACAAGACAATTTTTCAAAAATGTGCTTTAAGACTCCTTAAAGCACTTTTTGTGTCTTAACTTGTTTTCAAGCTTGGTTTTCTTTGGTAATTGATTTAATATGTTCATTAACATATTTTTAAGATATAGGTATGACCATTAGGTCTTATACAAATTTATCCCAACCTTAGAGCACTTTTTAGCCCATATTGACCTTAAGGTATTTATTTATGTTTTGTTTGGTTCCAATGTCTACCAAGGTTTCCTAAGGACTTAATTAGCCTTATAAAATCATAATTAAATGTTACTAAGTCTTGGTAGGCTCCTTGGGTCCTAACCAAGTTCACACAAGCTTAGAGCATGTTTTTGCTCAAACCATGTCTTAGTGTTTTATTGTGTTTTACCATGGTTTAAATGGTTCATTGATGTCTCTAAGGCACTTTTTAGCCTTTATATACCATAGATTAGTATTTAAACAATATATCAGGGTTTGGGGTATTTCAATGGGTATAAAAATTCTCACCCACTTCCTTTTGAATGATCTCACTATATCTTATATGAACTATTGTCACCCGAGTAAGAGCCTAGAAGTTCTTAATAGTGTAGAAAACTAGTGATTGTATATCACTTTTCTCTCGTGTGACCCGTTTTTTCATTTCATATAATGAATATTTCATTGTAGACTAATCGCTCGTTAGTGATCCCCCATCTTTTTTTTGGGGGGGGGGGGGGTTTATGGGATTGAATTACATTATACCACCTTATATAACTTGACACCTTTTGTGCTTGTTTTCCCATCATACGAGCATACATTATCATTAATAAGTGCTTCTTTAATGTTTATTCTTATTCTCTCATGGAACATAATGAAGAGCTTTTAAAATTCACGGCTCACAAGAGTCAGCATTCATTCTTCATAGTCTCGTATAGACTATAATGTGTATATAAAACATTTTTAGTTGTGCCTTATAACACTATTGATAAAGTATGACTCCAAGCCATTCAATGACCTACAATACGCTCGTGAATCTATTACAGATTGCGAAGATGGTCCAAAGTACCATATTTTATTCCTTTAGAGTATCCATGAATAACCAATACCCACATCATGGTTATTACATATATCAAAATTCATGTACTCTAGTGCGTCTTTCACACTTTATAAATATGTATTAAGGATGACACCTTAACACTTTTTCATCAATAATAAATCATCTCAATAATATCCTTCATGGATATGTAATGGTCTACCTTGATTTCAATTGCAAACATTTTTCTTTTTACACGGTCCAATTATGTATGGATGTACAGAAATATGTCATAGATTATAGAATTTTTTTACAATCGATCTGTACAAGATAAAATGGTCATTTTCATAAGCTAATTCAAGCCTTTAGTTCCCATATACTCAATGATCTTACAGATAGATCTTGCCAAAATCAACCCCAAACTCGACTTCTTTCATAATCATGTACGATACACATTAGCATTTCAGAGCTTGGATTGGAAATTCACTAGGAAACTCTTTAATTTTCCCATAATAATCTTTAATAACTCCTCATTGGTTACTTGGGAGACCATTTAACTTATACCAAAGTTACTTTGTATAGAGTTACCTTTAACTCTTCAAAATCTATTTAGCTCTCTGATGAGTGTCCAAATGAGTATGTTTTAGGAGTGTATTTTATATGTTTTATCAATACTTTTCATGCTCATTTCTCCACTCTAGATAGTTTTCCTCTAGTTTTGTATTTTATTGGTGCTTTACACAATTATTTCTGAAACATGAGGAATAACATATCTATGAATAAAGTAGATGAAGAGATAAACGTGTGGGCGAAAACGGATCCAAAATCGGAGTTATAACGAAGAAGATAGAGCATTTTGAAGTCCGATCTACCTAGGAGACCTCCCCTGTGGGTCGGTCGAAGTTTGATTTCTTCTCTGTCATGGGCCTCCCTAGCCGACCGCCCATAGGGGCGGGCTACGCATATTTGTGCCCAGATCTGTGTTTTAAAAATGGGTTTTTATGGGCATTTCTTTCCCATTCCAACACAGCTCGACCCCAGCTCTAAACCATAAGAGAAAGGGCGAAAATAGAGGGAAAAAAAGAGGAGAAAAGAAGGGAAGAAAAAGCTTAAAGACTCCACCTCCATTGAATCTCTCAAGCTCCTCCACGGCTATTTCTTACTCTATCGCCCTCATTTACTCTTTAATGGCTGAGTAGAATCTCTTGTACCTTGGGATGGGGCCCTAAAATCTCTCAAGCTCCTCCAATAACTTTTCTATCCCACTATTTTTTATCCTTTTTTTCTACTTAGTAATAGTGTGACTTTTTCTTAAAATTCACTTATGTAACTTACATTATATCACTCAACAAAACTTCTACAAAATTCTTATGGTTAAGAATGTGATCACTTCATAATATATACATATACAATATATGGTATTAATAACAAGTACAAATTCTTATGATATTTAAAATATAATATTTCATTCGTACTGATTCCTCGTTTTATCCATATTGATACTTCCGTATCACGTATTTCCAGTACTCTATATTAAACTCGTATACCGTTTTTCACAACCTTAAAATAGACACCTCTATTCCTGCGTTTGACGGCGCTGGCAAACGGGCTCGACTCGAGTAAAATGATGCTAGTTGAAACTAGGCCCAACTACACGACCCCTAAACTCAGCCGAGTAATGAAAGTTTCCTTTTTCTTTCACTGGACCGTGCGAATACGAAACCCAGCATAACAAGCAAAAGTGGGAAGCTCCTGCTTGTATAAGAAAGGAAACCCACACAGGGAGGTAAGCACGGATAACTGCAACTACGGGCCACGTGTCAATTTTCCATTCATCTGGACAATAGGATCCAATTGGCATGCGGCGAAATTAACCGACTCCTTATACATACAACTCGGGTCGGCCTCTGTCATCTATATAGTGTTGAAAATATCTTACAGACTCGGACAGTGTCTCTCCTACAAAATCCGACCTTCTCTCTCTTCTCCCCCATTCTACCTCCCCTATTTTACGTTACTGACCCTCCCTCCCAGTCCCCAGCATACCGTCTCCCTCGCCTCCGCCAGCGTATCCTTACCTCATTCTTAAATATCTCGACTGGTGGACTTCTCTGCCCTTTTTTCCATACTATTTGTTCCCTAGAGATTCGGGCGGTCCTAGCTAGGGCGAATCAAAGTGGAGGAACATGGGGCGTAGGAAGGTGGAAATGAAGCGAATTGAGGACAAGGCCAGCCGTCAGGTGACTTTCTCGAAGCGGCGATCGGGACTTATTAAAAAGGCCAAGGACCTGTCCATGCTCTGCGATGTCGAGATCGCTGTAATCGTCTTCTCGAACCGCGGACGCCTCTACGAGTTCTGCAGTGGGAACAGGTTTCGAACCTATCTTCGATTGTCTTTTGCTGCTACCTGTAGTTTTCGATTGCATACTTCAGCTGGTTGATTACGCACTTACATGCTAGCTTCCATTCTTTTTGGTAATATTGAATTGAATTGCCATTCGCTGCTGCTGTTTATGTCGAATCTGTGAATTTTGTTTCTTATATACTGCGTTTTAGTTCCCGTCTAAGTACAAATCCGGTGAAGAGAGCGCCACTACTGCATAGGCAGCTAGACCTAGGCAGTCGAGTTTTATCTGGACTTGATCTTTCTTGTTTTGTTGATTTTTGGGGCGCTTTCTTCCATTTTCTCCCCTGTTCTACTGAATCGGGAGTTCTCATTGTTCCGTCGGTCTTGAGCGTCGTATCTGCTCGTCCCCGACTACTATTGCATTTGTTTAGCATGTTTGAGTTTCACTTGGATAAGGATAGCCTTCATGAGTCAGATATCTCATTCCGTTAGCGGCAAGCAGAACGTTCTTGTCCAAGTTTTTTTTTTTTGAGAGTTCGATAGATTGGAATCGCGGCGATTTATGTTCTTTTTCTTCGACTCGTGGTCCTTTTCTTGTTTTTTCCCAGGCCGCGCGACACATTTGAATTCAACTTCCTACCTCGTTGTTTGACTAGATTTTCTACCTCGTTGTTTCTGCTTTTATGGACTTCCACAGAAACGTTGAGAATTGCAAGATTCGCTTCCTCTGGCATATTTTTGCTTCTAATAAATACCCCGGAAGCTAATAAATTAGATTACACAGGATACCACTCCTTCGTCCCGGGAGAAAAAGTACTCTTTAAATTTAGAAGAGATTGGCTTGTCCTCATAAAGGTTGCGAGGCATATTATAGGTTTAGAAATTATTTATTATTTGTTTTCTTTGGAGAAAACAAGTTTAGAAGTTAGTTTGACGATTACATGAATTAATTATAATTGATACTGCTCATAATTAGATTTTCCCGCGTGACGTTTATAAAAGAGAAATTATTTTGAGAGGCACCTAACTCGTGTGAACTCCCATGGCTTGCATCATCCACCTGATACTTTCATCTTATTAGTTCGATCTATTCCTATTGGTTATACTCCTTCATTCGATTGTTTTTGCCATTTCGGCTTGCTGAGTACAGGACGTGCAGAAGTAGCTAATTTGTTGGAAGTAAAAGAAATTGTTCGATGGTGTGCTCAAAGTCATCAACAATTTACAGAAATCAAATTGGTTTTGCAATTTCGGCTTGTTTAGTACGGGAGGTGCAGAAGTAGCTAATTTGTTGGAAGTAAAAGAAATTGTTTGATGGTGTGCTCAAAGTCATCAACAATTTACAGAATTTTGATTTCTGGCGGGGCACTTGAAACCTTCCAATGAAGAAACAATTCTAGTAGCTAATTGTATCATAGCTGGCATTTGTTTGCCCGACTGCTGTTGGTTAAATACGGTATAATTTAATTTTAAAAATTGGTGTACTTTCTTAATTGGTGCGCTTGCTAAGAGAAAATAGAAGCCAAATTTTGTGTAAATTCTAAAATTTATATTTCACATGCACTTGGTGCCAATTTTTTACAGTTTTGGTTGTATTTACTTTTTGCTTTCCAATTCGTTCATGTTTTCCTTTTAGAAAAGGACTGTACCCAATTAATTCTAGGCAGCAGACAGGAAAAAATGAGCCTGAAAATTGTAGAAACTGCCATCGACACCATCACCTATTCATCACTTTAGTAACATATAGGGCAATACGCAGGTTTCGTGTACTGAGGACTCATTTTGTTGCAGATCTAAAATCCAAAAGACCAAAGTAAATACTTTGGATACGATGTAATCGATGATAAAAAAAGCATGAAGTACAAGATATAGAGCATGTGCTATGAGGTAAAGAAAAAATGTTATACATAATTTTACTGGTGATTTCGTATAGTTGTCATCTATAACGTATCTTCTTACCTATGAAATAGAGTAAAAAACGACTATGTTATCCATGTGATGTTATCAATTACGGAGCATCCCGTCTGAAAAAAAATTAAATGTTTTGTGCACTAGATCTCGCTGACAACGATATACTTAATGAAACAGTGATCAAGCTTAGGGTGTCATGGGTAATATAGTTCTGTTTCATGCTTATCCAATACGGACCTCTTTTCAATTGTATCTCAGCGCAACCAGATCAACGACATATTGTTGCATTGTATTAACTTTCACCGTGCATGTGAAAACAATAAGATAGTAGGTGTAGTTTTTTTATAGTTGGTGGCCTATGCATTCAAAGCCCACAAATTTGGGCACCTAAACGTGGAAACAAACATAGGAAAAGATAAATCTTTCCTCACATTTAAGAGGAAATTTAAAAAGGAAAGTGAATGTTTTACTTAACCTTGCACAAGAAGAAATTACTTCAGATTTTCCAAGTTCAATTTTTCACTATCCTTGGGAAACAAGATTTCTCTATCCAAAATTCATCAGCCAATGACCAGAGGTCATGACCTAGAGACTAATGACATTAATTGATTAATCAGTTATTTATTTTTCTCTTCTTTGATTGTATTTCTCTCGTATAAGCAACACATCCTATATCGCCTTTAAACTTAACTTTTAATAGATAAACTTATTTGAATTTATTTATCACAATTAGATAATCTGATAAAGACTCACTAAAATAGACTAATAGAAATTACTCATCAAAGTTGAGAACCATAGCCAACTGAAAATTTCACAAAAACAAATAGTTAAATTTGATAAACCAAAACTCTATCATATTTGCTCAACTCTCATTCCTAAGGGTATGATCTTAGTTTTTGTGTATCTTGTGAGGTTGCTTAGGTGTCTATGAGCTTGTCATTGCTCAAGTTGTTCTTCATTTGAAGTTACAAATGTGGAAGCTTGTGCTTGTGTGATCTGAGTGAACAATGTTTCATTGAATTCTTAACCTAAGTTTTGGGGTTGAGTTTTATAGCTTTGGCTAAATATAAGACCATATTACTAAAGCATAACTCATATCTTAAAAGTAATTGAAGTATTAGTGTTGATACAATCCGATTAAGATTATCCTTCTTAAGGTATAAAGTGATGGCCAATTTTCCATGCTAGAGCTCGTTAAGCACTTATCTAACAGGTTACCCGAGAGTGGCATCCAATTCTAAATAGTGTACAAAATATGAAAGGATATAGGAATTATCACATATGTGGTGATATATAAACCATAGAAAGTACTTTATGCATCAAATAATAATATTAGCTGACAAGGTAATAACGTAAATAAATACTTGTTTTTCTCCAAAACAATAATTCCCAACAGGTGTTTGTTTGGGTAATTAGGGAAAGGAACTCGAATGATTTTATTTTTTGTTGTTTATTAAATCACTTTCTCATTTCATGAAAAAGAACGAGAATCAAAAAACGCTAGAACCCTTAAATTTGTTTCCTCTTCTCCTATTAGCTAATAGGATTCCCTTTCTCAATAGCCGGTGACTGGTGGATATTAATTACAATTGGTGATTGATCGACAACCGAATGCAGTTGACAACTGACAAACTCGAATTGATTGATGATTCATTTCCTTTATTTTAGACAATCAAATATACAGGAAACTCATAGGATTTCTTTTTCATTCTACTCCGTCATCTTTTTTGATTTTATTATGTTTCCTATTTTCAAAACAAACACCCTCTTAATAGGCATACATGAAATACTTGGTTTATGCCAAAGTGGAAGATTCTCTGACTTTCATAGTTACAAGTGTTAATAATGTCTTTTGAAGAATTAAAGGGAGTGCAGAGCATATAGCCAAACAAAAGTAAAGTAAACTCACCCTTCCTAGCAAACCAGGAATCTCAAAAGATTGAAATGGGTCATAATAAAAACTAACAATCAATTTCAAAGAAGAATTACAAATCTAAACATCTTCTTAGTAAAGGAACAACATCCACACCTATCTGTCTGTGAACTATAACCAACCATTATTGCTAGACTAGAAAGGGCAGCCAGTTCTACATTGGAGTTCTGCCCCAACATTAACTTGCTTATCCTCCTTTGTCATTTTATAATCTCTGTTTTATGTATAGCAATATATTATTGAAAGAAAACACAGGATTCAGATAAATTCCACACAAAAATTACATAAAAACTGCCAAATAGGCCATAGTTACATATCTTCCTCATCCTTCTCAAGAAGGGGTAGTCTTGCTCTTTGCCAAATCAATGTCATTATGCTTGCTATCATCATATTTACTCTCAGTTTGTTGGCCAACCGGTAAGTAGAAGCTAAGCAAGACAAATTTAACAAAATCTACCAAACGACTGTGTCATTGTACCGCACTCTCCTTTAAGATCAACTAGTATATGAGAAACTTAATTCTGGCCGCTGTCTGCAGTATGCGACCCATTGGTCATGGTTCATTGTGCTCTTACGTTTGTCTTCATCATGTACATACATTCCTATTTAACGTTCTGGTTTTGTATCTATAGTCTTCCTGCATTTCACTCTCACCGAGTTGAACTTTTGACAAACTAACCACTTTTCCGTACATGTTCAGTTTGTCTGACATGCTGGGGCGTTATCAAATGTCTTCTAGAACTGATGAAGAAACTGCGCCAAGTCTTCTAAAAGCTCAGGTAAACAGATTAATGTAACTTACTACTACTGCTAACATCTTCAGATTCAAGAAATCTATTGTCAAGCATATTAATCCAGGTCCCAATTGCCATCAACCACTCTCTCTTAAAAATATAACTAGGAAAAGAATATCACTGATATAGTACTTGAGGCACTACAAATAGTCATCATTCATAATCAGCACGGTTAAACATACTGTTATTGTGACTCAACTCTTTTCTTGATGGCTGTTTAATCTTAAATATCAGCATGCTGGCACAAGTATCCAGACAAGTGCAGAGTTGGTGCACACTGCACAAACGTAAGCATACTTTGTCTCTTGCAGTACTTCCGTGAATTGGTCACAGGATAACAATCTGATGTGAATAAACAAAATCACACAGGTGCCTTGATGGTCCGCACTCTGATGACATGAGTGTGGCACAGCTCACACAGCTGGAAAAGCAATTTGATGTCGCTCTAGCGCAAATCAGAGCACAAAAGGTGATTTTGTTGGCAGTTGTTGCCTATTACAGTCTCTTCTTCCCCCACATTTGCATCCAGCAAAAGCCTTTATATGGTTCACGTGTGCATTATAATATCAAACACAGACCATGTTGGTCTATAATGTCGTAGTTTCTAGCTTTCAAGAAAGAAGAAACAAACCATAACTGATCTGTTATGTTTATTGAAATTTGTGAAATCTGCAATACCTCTATACATGTGGTCATTTTGGCATGAAGATAAGATGAAGCTTGTTTGACAGTATATATTCAGTGTACACAGTATCATGTACTATCCACCCTCACATTAGTTTTGATTGTTCTGTCCTATTTATTCCAGTACCAGCTCATGACCGAGTCAGTTATGTCTCTCCAGGAACAGGTAAACATCTCCCGCTCTCAGTGTGGACTACATTTGTGTCTTGATCATATACACATGGACCTACATCGTTGCAAATATTGATTGAGCATGTGGTTTGAGAATATACTGGCATAGAAGGAGAGATCATTGGTTTGCAAAAGAAATGATATGATGTGTTAGAATGTCTGCTTGTTTTTGACGGAGGGTAAACCAACTTCGTGTGCATTGCCATAACAATGTGTGTGTTTACCTGTACTTCCTTCTGATAGAATCAGCTGACCATCTGTATATCATACATAGAACCTAACGTCTGGCTGCTTACTCTCTTCTAAAGTTATCAACATCTACATTTACATCTTGAAGGGGCATTGGCCTACTTCATCTGATATGCTGCACAGGTCAAATCTTCCTCAAGCGTAAAAAAGAAGTGCATACATATATCATGATATTTAGATAGTCCAGGCAATTTTTGGTTGTTATTGGAAGGACTGTTACAGTCCTCTCTAATTGGTAGAAGCCAGAGGGTTTCATGGTATTTGTTAGAGAAGGATAACATAAGTTATGTACTTGTTTTGAACTTGGTTGTTGGATGAAACTGAACGGCTAATCTTGTGGGATTTTGATTAACAGGAAAGGATCCTAAAGGATGAGAATGAGCTGTTGAAGGAGCAGGTAAGAACAGAAATAAGCCAGGGGGCTGTTGCATTTTTTAAAGGGCTTTATCTGGTCGACGACCTGAAACATCAGAGAGATTGGTCTACTTGTTGCAGATTGCAGGAGTGGAGAAGAGACACAATGGCAAAGGCGTAACATTCAACAATCTTGTGGAAGGAAAGATGGGTCCTGCTGTGGATAAGAAGACCCTTCTGCTGCTCACGGATTAGCCATCAAACCAGAGACATTTCGTTAATCTCTAGGTTACAAGGATAGCAAGTTAAGATACACTCACTCGTAAGGGGGTGAGGTGAATCAGCACCTCTTCGACAGGATACTTCAATCTGTAGCGTTGTATCTATATAAGTTTATGATAGGCAGGGTCTTGTTGTGGCAAGCTAGCCTACTATTTCCAGAATGTTATTTGTATCTAATTTTGTTTCTGCTCCTATCCTCTGTTGTTGTTTATATAAGAAATCAAGGAATGACAATAAATTGAAGGAGCGGAGACAACTAATATCCAGCACCTGGGAGAAAGATCTGTCAAAGCAAAAAAAGGAGATTAATAAAAGCTCTGTTTTTTTTTAGATAAGTAGACTTGCATTAATTCTCAGAGAGTAAATGTTACATGTAATACAATGTTCTCCACCTTCTACACTAGGATTACAGATTCACCTTGGCCCTATTAATAAAAGCTCTGTTGTGCTGAGCCTCCGGGTTTCATGTACCTGAACGTGATTTACGTTCATTCTGTTGATAGATTTACTTCATATAGGGATGTCATAGTTTATGCTGCACCACTTAATCATAAAGTTCAGACAACTCTCCCTGAACATACTGTACACAGCGATGCAAAAGTAGCCGCCGGCCAGAAAAAGTCTGGAACATTCCCAGTATAATATGTTGAGATGAGTTGTGGCTATAGGAGTGAAGAACATCAAAAAAACCTTTTGACTGGGGATGAATCTCATGACGGTCTGACTGCTCCACTGTTGCTCTTGGGGATCTGTAATGTTTACATGACCACGTCAAAACTCATGGGCCAGTTAGCCATCTATTGCTGAATCAATCTAAAATTGGGGAACTTAATGAATCTGACGAAGACAGAAATCTACAACAGATGCATGAATTTTTCTTTGTGTATTCAGCGTGTGGCTATTTATTACCTTTTAGCAACACAGAGATTCTCATGGAAGTGTTCTCACCAATGAGAACTAAAATTCTCAAGGACACGTGCAGAGTAAGAACCAAGTAACGATGTGGCACAACCTGAGCTTAAAGTAGTAAGGACTATGATAATAAGCAATGTTTCTCGTGAACTAACCCAAAAGTTGCATTCTGCACGAACAAGGCCAAGTCTGTTGAATTAAATGGCACATCTCCTCATTCTACATCTTATGTTGCAGGCAATGGTGCTGACAGCTCAATTCAAGCATCCATATCCAATCTCAGCCTAGCCAAACCCCCTAATTTCAGCCGTCCAACTAATATTTTGCTTTTTTAGCAGCTTACTACTTTGTAATTGTTTAGAGCAAATTACAAAACTAGTTTGATTACATTTGCACTCTGTGAAAAGCAACTGATACTAAATTATAAGCTAGCCTTAAAATCTAAATCACATAGTTCTTTCTTACGTAGTAGTGATGCTATCTGTTCATTCATTTAGGCAACTCAGACAAGTTATATTAGCAATGTATACAGTTGATATAAAGCTAACGAACAAGACTTGCATTACATTACAAGATCTTGATGGTAGAATACCTACTATTTGTTAATTGAAAAATCTACAACAAACAGAAAAGGCCAAGAACAGCAACCCCTTTTACCCTTGTCTTCGAGTTCTCATAAATTACCCACCAAAACTTGCCTACAAGATTGAACAATGAGCCCTCCATGGTTAAACTATTTAACAACGGGTATCTTGACATCCATGCACCATACTCGATCAAGATCATTTATCTGTTCACCGAGTCTAAATTTAAGTTCAGCAAAGGTTACACCATTTGACCTTATTAAATTTATGGAACAACATTTGCCAATTCAAGTTAATTCCTTAATCCACTAAGCCCTCCAACCCTAACCGCTCGAGGCAAAGTCTTGAACACTATAAAAGTAACAAAAAAAAGTCTTAAAAGGTTGACATCTTAAACCTTTTGCAAACCTAAAGGTCTATTGGTGATTTTATCAAAGAATTGATTAAAGAAACTTTTCTTAACGCATGAGACACCTATCTCTTCTATAACTCACAAGACATTTGAAAATTATAGGTCATCGATAAGGCACCAATTTCATTCAAAAGTCAACCCATGACAGCTATAACGTTGCTTGGAAAGAGATGGTGGTTAAACACTGATAATTAAATTTCTAACAAGTGTTTAAAAATTCATAACCGTGATAAAAATCACCCTAAGCATCTTAGCATCCATGATTTACAAGCAAGTTGACTAAGAATATTTAAGGCATAGACATCTTCTGTTTGTAATAAAATAACTAGAAAATTCTCTTTAATGCATATATTCCATAGTTGTGTCACTTTGGCCTAGAGCTGCTCAAAACATGTCCGGCCCGAGAAAAAGCCCGATAGGCCCATATCCGACGGGCTGTCCGTGCGGGCTTGGACAAAAAAATGAGCCCGAATAAAAAACCGAACCGGGCTGCAGCAAATTTTCAAGCCCACGGGCCGAGCCTGCCCGGCCCGGTTTTCAATATTATTTATTATTTTTAAAATATATATATAAAATAATGTATATCATATATTATTTTTCTATAATACATATATCAAAATTATATTAATATACATATAATATAAAATTGTACTCAAATTTCTATATATAATAACAATTTTGAAATAAAATATATATATTTTAAAATTTCAAAATTTAAAGAATATAAATAATTAAATAACCGGGCCGGGCGAGCCGGGCACCGGCAGAGCTGAAAAAAACCGGGCCTAGCCCGGCCCGGCCCGAAGATATAAAAAACCGGGCTTGGTCTCTATGAGCAGGCCCTGCGGGCCCAAAAAATCTCCTTGGCCCGACCCGAACCCGGCCCGCCCGCCCGGATTATCACCTCTATTTTGGCCCTAGTTACTTGAAACACATACATGCTAATCTTTGCAAATTTTTATCTCAAAGTCACATACCGGCTATATAACTAGCTTATCCAATTTTCTCTGGCATTCTTTTTCTTCATTTTCTAAGTACACTATCACAAACAAGGCCTTCATCAATAAGCTTTTAGATTGATTAATCATTCATCGACACTTTTTCCATGAAGAAATATTTTGGCATAATTGATTTGGTTATATGAAGAAACAGCATGTTAGTCCCTATATCGAAATTAAGATACAATATTTACATTTTAGAGTTCAAAAGGATTTAGCATTTTGCATGATTTGTCCAATTATTGATAAAAAGTCGAGAGGACTAGGTATGTCTCAAGTTTTTTTTTCATATCCTACAAGTAGTGTAGATACAAGGAATACTATTTTTTTTATAGTTACGGTAGTGGGTAGGTTTCAAACCCAGGACTTTTGGTTCTAAGATACCATTCCTCCGCCGACCAAGCCACGAGGGCTTGGCAAATGTATTACTATTATTCTATAGATATTACTATTATTCTAGACCTACTCATTTAAGTGGTTGATTTCAAGACTTAACATAATTTTGAGGCTCTAAAGTTAATGGTATGTGATAAAACTAGACCTGTCAAGTTGGGTTATTGGGTCGGGTTAATATCAACCCTAACCCAACCCATTTAAAATATCATCAACCCAACCCAACCCAAAAATGGATGGGTCAGAAAATCATGACCCTAACCCAACCCGTTTAAAATCCTTCAACCCTAACCCAACCCACCCAACCCACCCAACCCATTATTTAAGCATACGATAATTTAGATGGATTAGGAGTAGAAATTAATAAATAAATCCGAAAACATCCAGTGCTAGCTGGCACACTAATTAGGATGAAACAGAAGGAAGAGAAGTAATGTTGCTTGATCGACCCAACTTTAAACGAATTCCATGTTATGCAAAGAATGTAAAAGTACTGCACCAATTTCCCATGAATAGAATAGCACGTATTTTTTCTATAAGTTTATATATATATCAATCTGAGCCTAAAGCTCTGCCATTGTTGGGGAGGAATCCTAACTAGATATATGCACATGATCCTAGTGCCCTTAATACAAAGGGGAACGAAAATGAAAATCTTCATTATGCATTAGAGAAATATACTAAAGACAAATCTTCTAAAGTTAGAAATAATTTATAAATTGTGAGCTCAAAGCCTCAAACTATGACTGATAGTTTTAAAATAATTATACCTGTTTAAATTGAGTGCTCATGCTTGAGAAAAGTACAATCACAATCACTTAATCATTACCAACAATTGAGGAACTTTTATGCATTACGCTATCCGCATTGTTGGCTTCAAAATTCACTAAGAGGTCTATGATCAAGATCCTACTTATAAAAAATACATATCACCTACTTTTGTTCACCCTTCTAGATAATCTAAACATACCTATGTTCTCAAGAACAACTATGACAGTGAGAATAAGAAAAACCAACCTTGGCAGAGATGAAGAGTGACATAGACATAAACAACGACGTAAAGAAGATAAATGGATGCGAGTTTGCAAGACGAGAGCATTTGGGTTTTCAACATTATATTAAGGTTTGGTTGGGCCCTTTGTTTGATATGCAGCTGGTTGGGCCGTTTGTTTAGTTAAGATTATGTGATATTATTAAAGGTGAGATAGTTCAACTGCACTTGGGCTTAAGGCTAAGGTATACTTTGATCTGAAAATAATATATATATATATATATGTGAATTAATATTTTTATTTTTTTATTATTAACAAATATATTTTCGGGTTTCGGGTTGGGTCATGGGTTAAGATCTCTACCCTAACCCAACCCACAAAATTAGCTTATTACCCTAACCCAACCCAAAAAATAGATGGGTCAATAATCAAGACCCTAACCCGCAAAAGCATGGGTTGGGTTCGGGTTGGGTTTCGGGTTGGGTCAAAATTGCCAGGTCTAGATAAAACACACGGAGTGAAACAAATAACAACGTATGGTATGTAACAATCTACCAAACACCAAAGATAACGATGGAATCTTCTACTCACTCACATATTCTTGCAAGTGTGTTGGGAAATAAGGAAAATTTCCAAGAATATCCTACTCAATCACCAGGGCTGTCTCGGTGTCGGGGCCCCGTGCTAAAATCTAAAATGAGATCCTTTATAAAATTAAATTATATAAATAGAACAATTATCTTATTACACTACCACATATACGATCTATGGAGGCAACTTTTATTGCCTCTGTAAATCAGAATATTGCCTCCGTAGACTTTTAGAGGCGAGAAAAATGTTGCCTCTAGATTGCCTCTAAAAGATCGCCTCAGTTGAATATGGAGGCGAAAAATTTGTTTGCCTCTGTTAATTTTACCTACAGAGGCAACAAAACTCACCTCTGTAGATGATAAGCTACCGGGCATCATAATCTCGCCCCCGTTGCTTTGGACCTACGGAGGCAACATCATTATCTCGCCTCAGTTGGGCTGGGCATAGAAACTCACTGCCATAAGCAAGGGAGGCAAGTAAATTTTCTCGCCTCCATTGGTTAGTCTACAGAACATGCAACAGAGGCAACCAGGTATACTCGCCTCCATTGATCTTGAACAAACGAGGCAAGACGGTTAACTCGCCCCCATTGTTTTGTTCTACACATTGCGCAACAGAGGCGACATGAGAAGGTCGCCTCCGTTGATCTTCAACAAAAGAGGCAATTCAAATGTCACCCCCTTGATCTTTTATTTTGAAAAAAAAAATTCTTACAGGGCTCAGATCACAGCCCCATATATCAAGGTCTGACACAAACCAATTACGGTGCATTTTTATTGCAAAGAATGTGCTTTACATTAGTTTTTGATTCAATCAAGCTCATTACAATCATATCTGTTTCATATCTAGCTTCATAAAGAAACTGTTGCTGGAAGATCAGACCTAAAGGCAAGATTCAATACAACATCACCCACTTCAGATAAATAGACAGTATTTTCATGAAGAATCTTCGACATTGAATTTAGAATTGACATCTTACTTGTTGTGACTTCTACAATCCATAGAAGCTCCTCCAGTATGCTTGCAACGCCTTGACATTAATTCAAAAACATGAGAAATCGGCAAAAGCTCAAGTAGTCGGGTGAAGGCAGCAGACGAAGCACCTACCAGTACAATACATCAGTCGCCATTGCCAAAACACAAACTATTAAAAAAAACAAAACTTTTTTCTCAACAGCTAGTGCAGGGCTGAAGTATATAAAAATAATCACTTGTTATTTGTAAGCATTTGCTGATACCAAGAAAGTACAACCAAAGAAACTTGCTACTGATGTTGATATAAATGTGTACAGCAAAAGTTACTAATATTATACAGCTCAAGCAAACTGAATCTATATAAATGTGTACAGTAAAACTGAATCTACAGCAAAAGTTACTAATATTTGTAATCACTTGTTAGTTTCTCTCAGACAAAATAGGCCGTCGTCTGCTTACTTGTATGCAACTGAGACGAAACAACGGGAAAGATAACTCCCCTAGCCATTGCAAATAAAATTAAGAGACATAAATGGCGACCTAGTAAATACCATTCTCTAGTGTCAAAGAAATGAAAGAGTTTTTTTCAGTTTCACAGATTGCAAATCGGATAAGTTCAAGCTTAGATCAAGACTATATGGCAACCATACAAGCACTTCCATTTCACTAAGCACTCATAATATAACCACAAAAGACGTACCCGTAGAGAATGACTGGAATGGGAGGAAGCCCATTCTTATCGAAATATGATTTGATTTGAATTTGAACTGCAACACAGATGGGAAAGTCAAAACTTGAACTTGCAGCTACGACATAACCGGCAAGGCATGACAAGAATAGTAGAATCAAGTTGAAGCACATCACAGAAGGCAGTAGTAGTACCTGGTATGCTGTGAGAAAACAAAATCTTGAATCATGAGGAAATATCAAGTGAGTATTGACTATGAGAACTTCTTTCAACATGTTGGTGGATGATGCACTTTTGCCCGCATAAGTACCGAGTTCAACATGCAGAATCTGTGCCACACGATCAGCTATGTCGTTAAAGGCCAGTTCCCTGTGATTGATAACACTGAACTGGCTTTGGTGGACAGCTGTTAATAGACCTGTGATCAAATTAATTTCAGTGTGTCAGTGTAGTACTTATATACACAACTGTAACAGCATAAGTATAATGAATTGATGCAATAATAAGATCAAGATCCTTGTGAAAAGGTTGTTCTTCATAACTACTACAGTCCAGAAGCTGTTCTGTTGTTACACTTGGTTCGTATCTGTAGTTAATGTAAAGCTTCACCCTTGCTTCAACAATACGCTCAAATTTTACCATATTGCCAAGAAATGGCACAGTAAGCAGAAATTCCAATATCAGTGAGATCTAACTTTTCCCACAAGCTTATGAGTCAAATTCAAATTAGATTAACAGTAGTTCACTTATCTAGTGGTGAACAAGCAGGTCATTCAGTTTTCATACATATAAAAAGCATACTGTTCATGCAAAGAAACAAAAAGAGAGATCATGTCTTACCTCAATATAAAATTGCCCATTAGGAAGAGGCTCACATCTGTAGAGCAGAAATAAAAGAGATGTCATTTATGATTTCCATAACAAGTAGAGCAAATTAGATGAATGATAAAACCTACTTTGTGATCTCCACTTCACAAGCGAAATCAGCTATATGACCTGTAGCATAGTCAGTGAAAACCAACATCATTAACAGAATAAGTCAACAATACATAGTCAAAGTATGTGAGGCATGCAATTAGACCTGGCAATTTGGGTCGCTGGGTCGGGTTGATATCAACCCTAACCCAACCCATTTAAAATATCATCAACCCATGCCCAACCCAAAAATGGATGGGTCAGAAAGTCATGACCCTAACCCAACCCGTTTAAAATCCTTCAACCCTAACCCAACCCACCCAACCCGTTTTTTAAGCATACAATAATTTAGACAGATTAGGAGTAGACTTTAATAAAAAAATCCAAAAACATCCAGTGCTAACTAATTAGGATGAAACAAAAGGAAGAGAAGTAATCTTGCTTGATCGACCCAACTTTAAACGAATTTCATGTTATGCAAAGAATGTAAAAGTACTACACCAATTTCAAATGAATAGAATAACACGTACTTTTTTCATAAGTTTATATTTATCAATCTGAGCATAAAGCTCTACCACTGTTGGGGAGGAATCCTATCTAGATATGCACATGATCCTAGTGCCCTTAATAAAGAGGGAACGAAAATGAAAATCTTCATTATGCATTAGAGAAATATACTAATTAAAGACAAATCTTCTAAGGTTAGACATAATTTATAAACTGAAAGCTCAAAGCCTAAAACTATGACTAATAGTTTTAAAAATAATTACACCTGTTTAAAATGAGTGCTCATGCCTGAGAAAAGTAAAATCACTATCACTTAATCGTTACCAACAGTTGAGGAACTTCTATGCAGCACGCTATCCGTATTGTTGGCTTCAGAATTCACTAAGAGGTCTATAATCAAGATCCTACTTACAAAAAATACATATCACCTACTTTTGTTCACCATTCTAGAAAATCTAAACATACATATGTTCCCAAGAACAACTATGGCAGTGAGAATAAGAAAGACAAACATTGGGCAGAGATGAAGAGCGACATAGACATGAACAACGACATAGAGAATAAAAGTGGATGCGAGTCTACAAGACGAGAGTATTTGAGTTTTCAACATTATGTTAAGGTCTGGTTGGGCCATTTGTTTGATATGCAGCTGGTTAGGTCGTTTGTTTAGTTAAAAGTATGAGATGTTATTAAAGGTGGGATAGTCCAACTACACTTGAGCTTAAGGCTAAGGTATAGTTTTATCTGAAAATAATATATATATAATTGTGAATTAATTATTAACAAATATATTTTCGGGTTTCGGGTTGGGTCATGGGTTATGATCTCTACCCTAACCCAACCCACAAATTTAGCTTATTACCCTAACCCAACCCAAAAAAAAGATGGGTCAATAATCAAGACCCTAACCCGCAAAAATATGGGTTGGGTTCGGGTTGGGTTTCGGGTTGGGTCAAAATTGTCAGGTCTACATGCAATGACCTTAGCAATGGAAAGGGACACAAGAGAGCCGGCTAATCAACCAACCATTCCCATTCAACGATTCCCTTCCATTATTCTTTGCATCTGTATTTCTAACAATCAGAATTTCATAATTACACAGAAGTTTAGTGTAGATGTAACAAAGACTAATCTTTCTTTCTACTAGTGCAAGTATCGGAAATAGAAACATGAAAGGAAAGGTGCAGTAGCTTCAGAGAAAACAGAAACTCACCAGTAGCTTCCTGGGCAAGCTAATTTTTTCTGGGAGCACACAAGAACAAAAGTTTGCATAAAAAGTCTCTAGGATTTTGTAACTATGTGCACTGAATGAGAAATATACTAAGGGTTGATCCATCCTTCTCAAATTACAAGTTGGTCCACCGGTTGCTGAAAAATGTGGAGTTATGTCTTGTTCAGCGGTTAAAGCCGGGTTTAAATGTCGTCTAGAGGTCTGGAGATCAAATACCACTACAAAGAGAAGAGCAGATTTATTTAATTTTTGCTGGTTTTGAACTTTAAGTTTATCCAGGCAGACATAGATAAAAAGGGATATCACAGTAACATAAAACATCAATTGATCAAACACAGAGTAAAATGATATTCATCATCTGATGGTCCTCGTAAAATGATATTGCTTGCTATTCTTGGAAAGTACTACTCTCTCTGTTTGAAAAATACATGCTGTATCTGCTGTATAGCAAACAAGTGCATCATAGTTGGCTTCTCTAAGCCAATGATCATCCAATGTCAGATCCTCCAAATTCGGTAGATCCAAAAGAGATATATATACAACGCTAACACTGACCAGCTCAAATAGCAAGCACGGGAAAATGATATCAAATAGCCTTGGCGGCAGTAGTGATAGAGGATACAAACACCAAACTTTTCCTGGTGTCAATTATTAATTCTTTTTCAAAAAGCATTCCCTCGTGACGATTTGTCTTGTGAAAACGATATATGTTTTTTACTTTCAACTACTACTACTCCACACATGCAACATGTCTAGAACAATAGCATTGTCCAGTACAGTACGATATATGTGCATTACTTGTGTCTAATAGCACTGCATTCATTATCCAATTAAGTTAGCTTGAGAAATGAAACAGAGAAGAGCAAGCAACATAATTAACTCGAACATCAAGCAAACATGATATTGTGTAAGTATGAGTGACAAACTATCGGTTATTAATCAATTTGGTTTTCATCAAGCTATAACCAGGTTGAACAGAAAGCAAGAACTGCTATCAATAATTTGATATACGGCTCCTAAATCATATCATTGACCGACAACACAAACAATATAATATAAACGATAAACATCCACACATTAGAGTAGCAATCATAGATAAGGTAATAAAACCTTGCTGAATATTTTACCTGGAAGATAAACAGAAGGGGTCAACAAAAATAGGCCTCCCCACTGACAATGAAAATAGTTTGACGATGAAGGTGATAAAACTGACAGAGTACGAACTCACAGTTAGAATGAACTGTAAAGAAGGTGATCAAAATGAGTCAACCAGGGCTCAAGCAGATGGCAGACTGTAAAGAAGGCGTTTGACGAGTTCTCCCCTCAAGCACAAATCACCTTCTTTTTTCTTTCGTAGGTAACCAAACAACCTTGACCTGAAATTTACTACCATACTTTACGCACTATATTATTTATAAGTAGTGCATGCAATTCTTTTACTACGCATCATCAATATATCCAAACTTAAAGATATTAAATTTCAAAAGCTACCAACTATTACTACAATTGTTAAGGCCCTCGGAATGGATAGAAGTGTAAAGCCCAGAGATCAGGAGTAAAATGATAGAAAACGAAAAAAAAAGAATCAATCAGAGAAGATTGGTGCAGCAAACCAATTTTATGCGCCGCCATGTCCGCTTGCTACTGCGACCATCTTCACTTTTGGACGACCTTGGAAGAGCCTATAAAGTTCTGAATCTAATTCATTTGCCGAGGAATATGAAAAAGATGCAAAGCATAATATAGCAAATTCCAAGCAGAACTTCGAGGGAAGAATCCAGCATCAAGCAATATCACTTGCCTGGGACCTTATAGACAAGCTCGGTTGGGGTGAAGTTCCAGAAGCCAATTTGATATTCTACAATACAAAGAACAATTAAGCATGAGAAATCGAGAGATGTACACAGCCAATTTCTCTATTCCTGGAAAGGAAAACGAAAGGATAACCAATTTAACAGAGCAAACAAGGAATGAGAGCTAGGGTTCGAGTGTGAGAGAGAGAGATACCGTTTGATATTGGAAAACCGGCTGTCGGTGTTAGCTACAGACTTCCGGTGGATGTATATTGTGCGAGCACCGGAAATCGAATTCGCAGTCGACGTCAACGCGTGTCCACCACAAGAGCGAGAAGGTCGCCAGAAGCACTACAAATAAGTTGCTTCTAGTCTCGGTTTCTAGAGTTGTAGTTGAAGATTAGGACAATCAAAAGTAAAGAAGACAAGTATTTTATCTATTAAATTTTGAGTTTATTTTAGATAAGATACAGTTGTACTAGGATTTTTAATGAGGTAAGAAGAAAGCATGTTCAATGCTTTCTACAAGTAAGATTGCCTAGTACATATTCTCAACTGGTCATAATGTGGTTAGTTGTTCTACAAGTGAGGGTATTTTGGGGACACTTTAGCCTACTAACATACTCCAAGAGATGTTTCAATGGTGTTGTCAAAATGTGAAACTCCACTCCTTGAGAATTTTGATACCCCGAGGGATTGAAATATACATGATAACCTCAAGAGACGCATTTGTTGTGATATTTCATATGGTTAGATTTCCATTCTTATATTTTCTAATTGTGTTTTAGAACTTTTAGGAACAAAGTAATTTCTACCAAGGATGTGTTCTCATTCATCAACTAGCTCAGTAAGTGACACATATCAACTACATTAACTAGCTTACCCTTTTTCTTAGACATCCATTTTCACTTCCCGCCTCTTCTAAATAAACTATTAGCTATCCAGCTCCAATTAACACGAGATCGGGGCATAAGTAGTTTTGAAGCCTTAAACTATAAGACTACATGAAACACGTGTCAACTCATTATTACAAATTACTTAATATGCCCTAGAGGGAACTACTAGCAATCCGGCTCCAATTAACACGAGATCAGGGCATAAGTAGTTTTGAAGCCTTAAAACTATAATTAAGGCTACTTGAAACACACATCAGCTCATTATTACAAATTACTTAATATGCCCTAGAGGGAAGTATTACAAAGAAGTCCTTATCCAACTGCATGTACAATCAATTACCTGCCATTCACAATCTTTACGAATGACACTTATTTGTGAAAACAAAAAGAAAAATGAAGTCGGCAGTTTCATTATACATGCAGTATGATAAAGATAGTTTCTTATAATAACATAGCTATAAGATTTTCCTTAAATTATAAAAAGGAACATATTACTTGAAATTCACAATTATTCCTGATGTGAAGAGTTAAAAATTACAAGATTCGACAAGTTATGACTATAATGTCGAGATTTAGAAGTATCTTAACATTCAGTAGATAATTTGGAAGTTTAAAATATGTATAATAGTAGGTTTACACAATTAAAGCGGCAATTCAATAGCTGATTCAATAGTGATGCATGCGATTTTTGGGATTGAAAAGAGAACTTTTAAATAGTACCGAACTGGCCCAGCCCAGCTCAGACTGCCATTAAATCTTGGTTCGAGCTGCCCCTCCAATCCAACTCATCTTCATCCTTCCGAGTTCAGCATCAACTTGAATCATTCAGATACTGCCTACTTGCTAGATCGTTCGTCCCGTCCGTGCACCCTAACGAGAGCATAAACTTAGCATCATTTAAGTAGAAGCCACGACCTGAATCGATTCCACTTGCATGATCCAAATTGAAACTTTTTTTTTTCAAATTATACCATGATTGGAGCAATCGCTGAGTAAAAAAAGTTCAAGAGCTCCAACAGTTCGAAGCTAAGTCTGGTAGACCGTAGAGGAATGAATAAGAAATCGTTTGATAAACCAACGAAAAGAAAACATAGATAGATGGAGAAAGTGATAGGAGCACTACCTTCGCCGCATCGGGTTCGAGTTGGATACGAACTCGCCAAGGCAAGCAACAGTCGGGTGTCAGCTACTCTCCAATTTATCATATAGATTCAAAGGACGACGGCGATATAGAGGCAGAGAGAGAGAGAATCAAGAGGAAGAAGGGAGAGAAGAGAGTGTGAAAGTGGGTTCCATAGTAATTTCACTGGACGAGGGCAGCAGAGCGTAGGGAGAAGATAGGGAAACGGATCCAAGGCGGTTGTATTTGAGAAAGTCCTCGAATCATTCTAGAACCGCCTTCCCACCGCAAATAAACTGCCCGCCTTCCCACCCCCATGCGTTCAGGCTCCCGGCATACAACCAGATGTGGTCTTAGGTCGAATAAAGCAACAAACAAAATTTGTAGGCAACCCACAAGACTCCATGAGGATCTTGGCCGCAAGGGGTTCCTGTGGAGAAGAAACAGAAGGCTTTTCGATGATTGGTTGAATTGTTGACAGATAGCAGCCATAGACAAATGAAGGTGACCACCTTTCGGGGCTCGATCGTTGAAGGGTTTTCCATATTAAGAAGACCATCGGCCGAAACAGAGATAATTTTCAACTTCGGATAAGAACAACTACGTTCTCATACTACCAAGCGAAAATTGAGAGAACCTGAAAGAAATTACAGTGAGCTGTGAATATTTGGACGGGTATAGTTTGAAGGATGACTGCCGCATTGGACTTTTGAGTAAACCCTAGTGTGGAGAGCTCGAAGCGAAGAACCGCGGAAAAAAATTCCAAAATAACCCTCCCGCAACAAACAAAATTTGGTTTCCCCAAAATATAGACGACGACAGGAAAGAGAACCGTGCCGGCGAGAGACTTTAGATCGGTCCAATGACATACAAGAACGCTTCGCGTTATCATACGGCGGTTAAAAGGAAAAAATGGAAAATTTGTATATAATCCTATTTGAAAAGTTGTCTCTATGATTTGAGTTTGAAATTCACATAATGTCTGTTTTCAAAAAAGAAATTCACATAATGTCACTGTCTGGTAACAGATATTAAATTCACTGTTAACTCTCTGGAAAATGATCAAAATACCTTTGGTGAAAAGTTTGAATTTTAAATAAAAACTTAATGGCACTAGTTTGATTGTGTAATGGATATTTTTTTAAAACAAATTTAAAAGTACACAAAATACCCTTGTTTGGTTTAATATTTTACAATATGCCACTATTTAAGTTTTATAGTTTACAATATGTTACTGTTTGAGTTTTAAAGTTCACAAAATGCCCATGATTTTCCTGTAACGACTAGTTTTGAGTAAAAATGACTAGTTTGAGTCCAACAACTTTTTTTTCCCTTTATAAAGAACTTATCATATAAACAGAGTACATACATCATACTAAAGCTTGACCATGTTTACAACTACAATCAATGAAAAGTTTTAAATACTCTCTCTCATCCTCCTCTCCCTCTCTACTCTCACTCTCTCCCGTAAAGACACTTCGATTGGAAGGGCGTACTTGAAATACCCCTAAATAATTAAACGTTATTTAAATATATATATAACTTACAACATTAAAGTATAAAACGAACATATACGTACATATACACAACGTTACAAAATTAAGGCAGAAAAAAAAAATAACAACTCTACCATCCGAACCGAGACCCCTTCGTACCTATCCCGAAACCTTACCAGTTGAGCTGAGCTCGAATTTGGTATAATCTACTCACGAATTATAGTTAATAGTCACTATGCTGAAGCTACAGAAATGAGAGAACAACTCTCGACATTTTCCTCTGGATTCAGTAACTCCAAAACACTATACCGCTTCAATCACTATGCGACAGACCAACATTCCCTCAGTTGTTGACGTACCCCATACAACAGAAAGAATTAGTTTTTCAAATGCCCATCACTCTTGGGACTTCCCACGCAGACTTTCCCACAGACCAACGACCACACTCACCCATTATATCAGTCTCTTTCCCTCTACTTCCTTCTGTACCTTCGTCCTCTTCAGCTTCCACCGGAGAACTGCCCACGACCTCCATGACCGTTGCTCCATAGCTAGGTAAGTTTCCAAGGGTAAAGCAGACCCACTCTTCTTCTATGGTTTCCTACCTTCAAAAAAAAAACTAAACCGTGACCATGTATACCCCGCATTACAGACTGAATAAGGAGCTACTTGTGGGGAGTTTCGGTTGAAAAACAGAGAGGGAAGGGAAGTTAGCTCTTCTGTTTTCCCAAGGTAAAACCGCATGGAAACCCATCTGAAATTTCCTTCTCTACTTCAGTAACATACCCAGCATGCATTAAACCTTTTGTTCTCTGTTCCTCACGTGAGTTCATCACATTTTTTTTCACTGTTATACCGGTCATCACCACAGCTGATCTTGAACTGTTTCTCCTTTCCTGTCCTACTTCACTTAATGGGTCAGAGGTGAGGAATTAGTTGAGTGAAGTAACAAGACCGAGCAAACTTCACTTGCTGCTCCACTCACGCCAGGAAAGAAAAACAAGGTAACTAACGTGCCTATCCTAGATCTGATCCAACCCATGCTTTTTCCTCTGCGTTATTACGGGTTAATCTCAGAGTGTTTTTCCCCAGCTGTCGTCAAGTGATCTAGAACACTGGAAACTGCATCTGAACTGAGTACCGCAATAGAGAACTGGCTCAAACTCAGAGAGAAAGGAGGAATTTAAGGTATAACACTCCTGAGTTAACCAAAGTTTTATCTGTATACGGTTTGAGAAATGAGCTTGGTATAAGTAACTAGTATTTGCTGATGCTAGAGTAACTACTAAACTTACAAAAATCAGAGAAACAGAAAGGAAGTGAAACCTATAAAAAACTGATAACTTCGCAAACCCATGGCATGTAGTCTCAGTGTACCAAATGTCTTGGGGTGGTGGTAAGTTGCTAATACATTTACAATCTAATGCATGCACTTGACTGGGTAGTTACACGAGAGAATGTAAAAGACAAAGAAACAGAAACAGATAGTTTCTCAAAAGAACAGAAATTAATGTATCAGACTACACCTCCTGTTTCTGCGCAATTGCAGTAGCTAAACCATGTTGTTTTGGGGTCTGTTTCGAGGTTAAAAACCCAATAATACATTTACCTAGATGGGTAATCAACTTGAGGGAAAATTCGGAAACAGCTATGTGAATAACAGAAGAGAATGGAAGGAGGAATATCAGATTTCTGCTGTTACAGTTTATAGTCCTTTCTGAGATTTTGTTTTCTGTATAACTAAATTCCAACGCCATTACCAGAGTCCTATTGATTTAAGGATGAGTCCTGTCTGCTGGAACAACCCCTCAGGGGAACTCAAACCTGATAACCAGCTTAAGTTCGGGAGTGTTTTGTGTTCTGTGTACTTATTTTTCCAGAGATATGTGAAGTGGTAATGGTTAGATAACAAACTTAAAACCTAGCTAACACTCTTGCTTAACTAGTATCTAATCTGGTAGAGGGGGAAAAACCAGTCAAGTTGTTAAACAGAAGCAAGTAACAGAATAGTGCAAGAGTTAGAGATCAGTTTCTGAAAAATTCGTGCTCCTGCGTGTTAACTTCCTAAAGTAATCCAGATGCGGTATTGGCCTAGTGTTCAACCTAAAAGTTATAAAAAAAACGTGGGGCTAAGGGTGAAAGAACTGGGAGACTGGAAAGAAGGAAAACACAGTTAACAAGATTAAAGAACAAAAGAAACAGAAGAGGAGATATCAGTTGTGTGCTTTCGATTTTACACTTTTCTGAAGAACTTATTCTTGTATGATTCTGCTACAGAGAGTTATAAGAGTTGTAATGATTTGGCCAAGAGCTTAAAACTGAATTAAAACCCATAGCTGAGTAATTAAACAATAGGAGACAGCCTAGACAGTAGAAACAAAACAGCAGAAGAAGAAGAAATACATCAGATTCAAGTTCTCAGTTTCGTAGATTTTGGTTTATGTGTAAGGAGTTTTCAGAGAGGTGGCCTAGGTGATTTTGAATCTATTTGGATCCATAAGCTGGGTAACACAATCAGTTAGGTGGGCAATTAGACTAAAGGAAAGTTAAAAACCAGGTCAATGGATGCGTAGCAAAACAGAAGAGAAATGAGACACAAATTCTGGTGCATCTGTTCTCAATATTTCCTTAAATTTATGCTTTCTGTAGAACCAATTCTCAGAGATGTCAACAGCCCTATTCTGAGTTGTTTTTAAGTCAAAGACCTTCATAATACTATTATCTGTTTGGGTAAATTTCTGGGTTAGTTTAGGAACTGATATATACCAGAAAAAGAAGCTATAAAACTGCTGTACCAAAACCAGAAGTGGCAGTTTCCTTCTGCGGTGTTTGTTTTTGTGTAAGGGAATTTCCGGTGGTTCTAACAGTGCTCTTTTGAGTTGTTTTAAGTGTAAAACCCTTACCTAAATACTTAGCTAGATGCTAAATCAAAATGGGGGAAAAACTGAAAGTCACACTGTAACCAAGAAAAGGAAACAAAAGAGGTGAAATAGCTCTATTCCAACTTCACCGTTTCTGTTCTGTAAAGAAAATGTGCAGAGAGATTACTTATGTGGTATTCAGGTTCATGACGAATAAAAAAAAGAACTAGATGATACATTTAACTAGGTGGGCTATCAGCTGTAGGAGGAAGTTGAAAACAGATCTATGAACAAACAGTAGGAAATCAAGGTTAGATCACCAGGTGTTTCTGTTTCTGTTTGGCAACCTCATCAGTCTCTAAGAAGTAGAGTAGCAGAGTGGTTGGAGGTGGTCTTTTAGTTTAAATAATAACTGGGCCACTGAATCAAGTGAGTAGATGTTTAGGAATAGATTGAAGGACAGATAGGTGAATAAACAGAAAGAATCAGTGGGAGTCACCAATGCTGTCGTGCATTTGATGCTGTTCTATGTAACTTCGTACAGAGTGTCTTGAAGGGGGTTAGCTTGAGAACCTTATGAGCCTAAAGCCTACTAATTCACCTAACTAGATGTGTTACCATTGTGAGGAAATCGAGAGTCGACTCAGAGACAAAGGCAGGAGGAGAAATGAAGTACATCAGTTTCTAATTCCAGAGTTCTGCAACAGTTGCAGTTTCTGTATGAAGGCGTTCCAGTAGCCTTACCTGGACTGCCTTGGGTTATCTTAGTATTAGGACCGTGTCTAAACATATAGATAGGTAACTAAGTAAGTTGGGGGAAACTAAGAAATAGTGTTGATAACAGAAAAACCAAACAACAGGAGAAAGATTACAACAGTACTTCATCTCGGTTTTCATTGTTGAGTTCAGTTTCAGATTTCCTGCCTTGTTTGGATCTATGTCAATTTGAGTCGGTTGGAATTTAGAAACTATCACGTCTTAAACTACTGGAGCTAATAATGAGAGTAAACTGGAAACCAGTTCATGAGCAAACCAGGTTGGAAAACAGTCGGAAAACAAATGAGGAAATGTATCCGACTGAAATTTTAGATTTCATGCATGAGTTGCTGCTGTGTGTCTGGGTTGCAGTGGGGATTAAGATATACCATGGTCTTTAAACCTTGTAATATATGGGGAATGTGGTGGGATGGTAAATTTCTTTTGGAAGAGAATGAGATTTAAAAGGGACGAAATCTGATATGCACATGAATTACCGGTAGCTAAAGTAAGGTGTGGTCAAACCTTGGGTCATATTTTACCACAAGGTTTTGATGTTATAAAGTTAGAGAATTACAACATATTATAAGTTATGTGGAACTTTTGTGAGTAATGAAAATATAATAAAGGGACTCAAAGGTGGCACATGTGTATATTCTTTTTGACACATTCCTAAGTTGCCAAAATCACGTGTTATAAAGTCTAGTGGCACATAAGATATCGTACCATATAACATTATGGAACAAATATAACACAAATAATATTGTGTGGCTAAGGATGAAGTTATTCAAACTGTTATGTTAAATGTATACATACAAAGATAAACACGTACCAAGAAATAAAGTTATACACTATAGTTATAACGACATAAAATACTAAGGATAGTATAAGACTTTGGGTTGATAAATAAACCCTAGTGAAGTATCATAAGTGTATAACGCAAGGTTTCATGCTCTAATGTAAACCGAGAAATGACTCACACAACGAGTAAGGGGTTTATAAATATTAATAACGATACTGTAATCAGTAACAATGTTAAGTCTGGGGACATAATACTAGGATTTCAAACGTTATTCGGAAATACCGAATTGTGCTGTCATATGGATTGACGCTTAGTGTTCCTCGTATTACTAGATTGCATTCCCGACGTACGCGCTCGAAAGCTCTAGTGGTCTGCACTGCACGAATCTAGTCAACGGTGTACGGTATGTAAAGGGATTTGATCCGAGTTGTCCTGAGGAATTCCTCGGGCTCGGATTTGTTTGGTAAATAACTTGTGTGAATGTATGTATGTGATTTATGTGTGATGTGTAGTTATGTTCACTGCATTATTTATTTATGCACGACCGTCCTACGGGACTAATACTACGTCGACTATAGATCGACTTATATAAAACTACATATGCGAAATGTGTGTTGTGACCACTGTTGTCTGACCTAATACGCTAAGTATTACAAGTATGTAGTTATAACCTAAGTAAAATACTTAGGAACGGGACACGACATTGTTGGTCTCTAGAGCTTTGACTCGAACGTGAATGTTACCTAGAATAATTCTAGGCATGCGTAAGACCCATAGGGCAGCCAACAAATTTAAGTGATGTACTCCATAACCAAAACTATAACTGACTATCTAACTAACAAGCTAACAGTGGAGTGTGAATGAATGTGATGATGTACCTTAATCCAGACAGTCACTGGCTGCTGGTCGCGCGTAGAGATCTCTTGGGTTATCCCGTATCGGGTTTTACCCTAGTGAATCCTGAACCAGCCTAGATAGATCGTCAGGCGGAGTGTGCTACCGTTGGCACCAGGCCCTTGGCCACCTAAATGGACGCCTTTACAAAGGCAAAGTGAATAAGTCCCAGAGTCTTCGGATGATCAGGGCAGTGAGCACCTTTGTGTGTACGGGGGACTACTGTCCAAGTGAGTATATTTCGGGTTGTCCTAACTGACGCCCGACTGTGCTAACCTAAACAAACGATATGTGAAGGCCCGGAGGGCCGAGTGATGTACTATGTGATGATGTGACCGTGCTAACCTAAACAAACGATATGTGAAGGCCCGGAGGGCCGAGTGATGTACTATGTGATGATGTTAACATGCGATGAATGAGTTCTCGATGCCATTGTATTGTACGATGTATGACAGTAATGTGTATACCCATATATGACTGCCTGGATTGGATGAATGATTATATAATCATGCATGTTGTTACAGTATTTATTATATCTGTAAAATGACAAAGCATGAAATCAATCTAATATCAAGACGGTTAAAAATGACAAGTGACCAATAGGGTCCAGATCCGGCATACTCAGCGTCTATCGCTGAGACTACACTTATTGTGCAGGTTGCTGAACACGTTGAAGCCGAAGTGCGGGACTGGGTAGTTAGGACGTTGTTAATTTGGATTTACCGTTCCTACCTCGTTATGTATTAAATGATTCCACTGGAAAGGGGTTGTAAGATTAGGATTATGTTTAGATGCTCACAGTAGTTGTGATTTTGATACTTAGATAGAAATGTAGGTGGTATCTCGTTGTCACCGCGGATTGTATTTTTATGTTTAATTTTGTTAAGATGTTGTACTGCTACATCACTCGTATGGGCGAGTGGTGGCAAGTAACACCCATGTGAGTTCTATTACTGTAATTCCTTCCGCTGTGAGACGCCTTTAATTCCTGTTCACGTGAGCGACTATTACGTATTTGTTATGAGGGGTGTTACAGTACTACAACTACCGAGCTTGTGATTTGTTCAAGTGGTGGGCATCGGTGATGCAGGATTGATACTTTCCTCATCCAAGGATAAGACATCTCATGGTAAGGCCCACCACTTGAATAAATTACAAGTCCAGCAGTTATCGTACGCCCTCTCAACAAAGTGTCTTTGCGGGAGAGGATAAGGTTCGATGGGGCTCCACATTTGCAATGAATTGTTTGAAACTTTCATTGATTGTAGTTGTAAAGATGTTCATGGTTTTAATATGGCATTTGTGCTCTGTTTATATGACTATAAGGTCCTTATAAAGGCAAACAAAGAGATGTTGGACTCAAACTAGCCATTTGAACTCAAAACTAGACGTTACAGGAAAAACAGGGGCATTTTGTGAACATCAAAACTCAAACAATGGCATATTGTAACTACAAAACTTAAATGATGGCATATTGGAAACTATAAAACCAAACAAGGGTATTTTATGTACTTTTAAAGTTGTCTAAAAAATAGTAGTTGCACTATCATACAGTAGCATTATTTAAAAAAAATCAAACTTTTCACCAGAGGCATTTTGGTCATTTTCCAGAGAGGGTTAACGACGAATTTAACATCCTTTACCGGACAGTGGCATTTTGTGAATTTCAAACTCAATTCGTGGCATATTAAGGATAACTTTCCAAAAATGGGTATATCGTGAATTACAAACTCAAATCATGGCATATTGTGAATTTTCCCAAAAAATACGTGCTGCCTACAATAGATGGTAGAAGGTGCCGCTTGCCTGCGTTCAAATGGGTACAGTCCTATCCCTTTGGTAGTCCAGTCAGCTGCTGATTGGATTGTTTTGCTGACTGGGATGTATTTTTACTATATTAACTTCAATTGGTTATAACTTTTGAAATATAAGTCCAAAATGAAAAAAAGTTTATATCATTTTTCATCTAAATTCAAGCTCTTCAAAACAAGACCAGACATGGATATGTTTTGACAACTTTAAAATTTTATATTTTTTATATGTATATATCTATACATATCAACCATAATTCATCATATACAGTTCAAAATACACCATACAACAATAATAATACACTACAAAAAATAATAATTCATTATCTGTTTTGAATTTGGTATGTTACAAAAATATATGATTCACTATATAAGACTTAAAATACATCATATAAATAATAATAATCCACCACAAAACAACAGCAACAACAACAACAACAATAATATTATAATAATAATAATAATAATAATAATGCATTACAATAATGATCCATTATTAGTTTCGAAGTTTGTTATCTAATTCACTACTTGCTAGTTAATGAATTATAATATCATTTTTAATGAATCATAATATCAAAATTAATGAATCATATCTTCATTTTAGTGTATCATCGCAAACATATAAAAAAAAAATTTAAACAATAATGCAATACAAAACAATATTTGGTATGTATGAAAAATACATGATTCGTCATAGAAGATTTAAATTGCACCATACATAATAATAATAATAATAATAATAATAATAATATTAATAATAATAATACATTACAAACAATAATGATTTTTTACCGGTTCTAAAGTTTGTTATCTAACTCACCACTTATTAGTTAATGAATCATAATATCAATTTTAATGAATCATAATACCAAAGTTGTTGAATCATATCATCATTTTAGTGTATCAATTTAAACGTATAAAAATTTAAAAAATTAAACAATAATACTACACAAAACAAATTTGGTATGTACAGAAAATACTAGATACACTATATAAGGTTTAAAATACATCACACAATAATAATACAGTATAAAATAATAATATTTTTTTATCGGTTCCAAAGTGTGTTATATAATTCACCACTTATTAGTTATTAAATCATAATATCAATTTTAATGAATCATAATATCAAAATTAATGAATCATATTATGATTTTAGTGTTTCATCGTATACATGTAAAAGTAATTTTTTTTTCAAAGTTGTCAAAACATATCCATATCTGGTCTTATTTTGAAGAGCTCGAATTTAGGTGAACAATGATATAATTTTTTTCATTTTGGACTTATATTTTAAAAATTACATTCAATTGAAGTTAATATACTAAAAAGGCAGTCCAGTCAGCAAAACAATCCAATCAGCAGCTGACTGGATTGCCAAGTGGTCTGGAGCGCACAATAATAGATGCGGACGTGCTGCACCTACGAATTTGCGTGCCTACAAATGGATTTACGTTTTCTACATTATATTTTTTAACTGGAATTACACTATTTTGATTTTAAAAAAACTGAAATTACACTATAGTCTATGGACAAACTTGAAGCATACATGTTTTAATTGAGGACTGATATTATAAGTAACTGAATCACTATGAATGGAGCTGAGATAGCGAGGGCATTACCTAGCCGTAAGATGAAACATGGTCCAGAAAAGTCCACATGTGTATAGTTACCCGCGATTCCAAAGACAAGGCTTGAGCTACCAGTAATATACGCAGTTCTAGGGACAATAAAGTGCCAACAAACAAAGCAGGTTGAATCTGATCCACACCAACCTAGGAAAGCAACAAAAATTAACTTCAAAGCATAATTGCAAACTAAAAAAGTTTGTGAATCATACTCAAACACAAGTGTAGGTAACATAAGTAAGTCTGGTACTAGTTGCATGATCACCTCCCTCCATGCAACTAGTAAATTCAAGTCTCATGGTGTCGTGTGGCACAGGTATTGGCCCAATTCTAGGATGGCATTCCCATTGGATACCCAATTTAGACCCGGTAAAGGTGACCTGAACCCGAAAAATTGAACCAATTCAACCGGATCCAAACCCGATTTTAAACCGAATGGCGAGACCTGAAATGTGACCCAAAAATCTAAACCAAAACTGAATAAAACCAAAATTTGGTACAACATGAATTCACCCGAACCGAATCCACTCGAATGCTTTGTTAAACCTAAATCTACTATAGTTGTTCCAACCATAAAAATAATCTTGAAACCAAAAACACATAATGAAGATTTAGACATCCAGTAAGTGTTCATTGCTCACAAATGATATATATATAATATTGGAGATCTTCAATCTTCAAGCATCTTAAGCCTTGTTATATTAAAACATTCATAAATGTATCGTTACCCTTCCCACATATAGATGTGTTGCTACAAACTATAGATGCTTTGTTTAAAAATGTTTTATAATACAATTTAATGTGTAACATTACTATTTTATAATACTCTACTAATTTTGATTTTATAAACTTAGGTTTTTTGATGTTTCGGACATGAGTGAAATACCCCGTAATAAAAAATAGTGATTAATTAGGCTAATTATAATTTTTAAGGCTTAATTACACTTAAATAAATATAAGGGAACAAATTCCGAAGAAAACGGACCTTTAAAATGGGTTAAAAGCATAAACGAACCTTAAAGCGCGTTTTTCGAGGAAACCAGGAAAACGCGACTTTAAGCGGGTCAAATAGACTTGTAACGATCTTGGTCAGTCAAATAGTTATTAGTAGTCTTTAATAAAGGTTGGGAACCAATAAAATTAATTAAACGAGAAAATTCCGGGAAACGGGTTCCGGTTAGTGAGAACTGTAACAACCGGGAAGTTCCTGGGTGAGAACACAAATAAACAAACTTAGTGTGTCCACTTTGCAAATAAAAAATTAAAAATCTGATTGTGTGTGTATAGGGGGCCGGCCAGCTTCCCCTCCCTCACTCTCTTTATTGTTTCTTAATTGCTAAAAGACAGATAAAGTAAAGAAAAGCAAAAGTTGACACTCTCTCTCCTCACAACCCATTCCCCCCTTGCTCTCTCCCACGTAGCACCCCCTCTCTCTGGACTTCTTCCTCCTCCAGCACCCCTCCATGGCGATTTGAAGAGGTGAGTGCAGCCCCCTCTTTCTCTTCCATTTTGAGTGACCAAACCACCTCCAAATGCAATACAAATCATACCACTAGAATCCCCCGGGCAAGGAGAGCACTTTCATCCTTCCAAAAATCGAAAACGACCACTTTCATTTTGATGGGTATTCTCCATTTGAAGATTTGAGTCCACCATTAGAAGCACCTTCACCTCCTTATCATCTTGAGGTAAAAAGAAGTTCGAAAATCCTTCATTTCTAGCCCTCATTAGCATTATAAGAAATTTCAGTTTTGAACTCTTGGTTCTTCTTGCTCCAGCCGATTTTGGCTTCTTATTTGGGCTAGGAATCTTGTTCTCTTGCTAACCAAGGACCTCACTCATTGGTTGGAAGGTAATATTCTTTTCTAAACCCTAAAACATTTAAATTCTAGGGTTAGTATAAAATGGGTACTAAGTAGTTGTGTGTATTGGTATGGGGTGCTGTAGCATTGCCCATTCCTTGATCAAAAACCGAGAACAAGGAGAAGAAAGAGGAAAAGAAGAGAAGGAAAGGAAAGAAAGGAGAGCTAGCAAAACAAGGTAATTGTGCTTACCTTGAACTAGTTTTGTATGTAGTATTGTAACAGATTTTGAGAAGTAAAATAAGTAATGTGTATGATAACGAGTAATGAGTATGTTGGAGTATAATTAGAAAGACAACGTAGCAGTTTTGAAGTATTTTAAAGTAGTGTACAAGCTTGGGAAAACAATGGGTAGTATGTGTATATGTGCAGGAATTTTTATGTGTATAGTGGAGTTGAAATGTGAGTATAATGTGTTGTATAAACAGGTTGTGAAAATGAACCATTGTGGGCTGAAATAGTGTGTGAGCAAAGTAAGAACTATAGGGGAGACTATGTCAAATTTTATGTAGGAATGAGAGGACTTAAATGTTAAGAGGAGGAAATAACCTAGGTAGTAACTAGGTGTATTTGGAGAGTGTAATGGGAGTAGTTTAGTATCTTGCAACAGATTTGGATATGAGTTTTTTAATGGGATGTAACTAGAATGTAAACTAATGTATTTAAGATGCTAAGAGAGGCATTAGTTGAGGGAGTATTGAAGGATAAGAGTTGAGGGAAAAATCTGTAGCATAATGAAGAAAACCAAAATCTGTAGCATTGGTGTAAGGAGAACTAGTGTAGGTGTTGGGAGGAAATGAGGAAAAATTGTATAAGTACTAGGATTGAGTAATGGGTTTAATGAATTAATCAAGGTGATTTAGAGCATCAAAATGAGTGGTAAACATGTTGGGATGTATTGGTAAAGATTGGGGAAGTAATGGGAAAGAAAAAGAATTGAAAACAAGGTCTGTAGCAACTTTCTGCTACCGGCCGACCCAGAGCCTGGGTCGGACGGGGCATAATAAACGAAACGGAAAACTTCTGGAACGGGCCAATCCAGAAGCCGTGGGTCGGATGTGGGTCGGACATGACGGGTTCCAGGGCCGGGAACTTTCTGTAATGGACCGACCCAGAAGTGTATGGGTCGGTCGGAACAGTTCTGGGCCGGACGGATGAATTTCAGAGAACAAAAACTTACTGGGACGGACCGACCAAGATGTTGAGTCGGACGGTGGGTCGGAGGGCCCAAACATACAAAAAAAAAGATGTTTTAAATAAATGATCATAGTAATCATGTGTAGGTATGTATATGTATGCCTATACACATATATACATATGTGTGTAGTAATACTCCATAGACAAAGGTAGTAATGGTAAGAAGGTAAGTAAATGAGTAAGGAAACAAGTTTAAGAAGTAGTAAAGAAAAGAATGGTTCTATAACCAAGTAAGAAAGTAATAACGCAGTAAGTATACATTGAAAGTATCAATGAAGGAGTAAGTTAGATCAATAATAGATCATTGATCATACTACTTCATGTATGTATAGGAATCAAATAGTTGATCATCAAGGACCCGGTAGTACGAAAACGACGGTGTACGGTATGATTTCTTCATGCCCTGTATCCTAACTTGGTTACCCCGATTTGTGTGCTTACGTGATCACCAATAAGATGAATGCATGAATCATACTTATATTGCACTTAATTGTGTTTGAACTATTTTGTTCTTGTGTATTTTCTTGAACATCTAGTTTGTATAATTCATGAAATGTTTGAATGGGAATGAAGAGTATGTGTAAGTAATGTGTACTTGAGTATTGTATGGATGTATGGAAATGAAGTACTGACTTCTACTAATTCCTAACAATCTAACTCCTAACATGAGTAATGAGTAAATGGAATGAGTAGAAGTCCGATATAGTTTCGGCCACGCGTGAGGATAAGGAAACACAAGAGGTTGGATCCGAATCCTGGCTGTAATCTTTTCCATGGACCAATTCCCTTGAATGGGTAGCATCCTGGATTAGTGGGCCACCCTAAAGCCCGGTGGTGGGATGTAGTAATCCCTGCCCGGAGGTCTTACCGACTTGACTTGAGTAAAGTATATAAGAAGTAAGTATTGCATGTATATAGGCCTTGACTATTGTAAGTCATTGACCTTGAGTAAAAGAGTATTGAACACCCGATTAACCCGGGTGTGTAACGAAGCTAACATGACTTCTTGTATGTATTGGAGAATTGTACCTCCGTAATGCGGTGAGTATTCGGTAAGTAAGAACGGATGACTTGTAAGGTCTTCCATGCATGTATTGAATGTATGTATGTATGCCTTGCGAATTGAATGTATTGAATTGTATTGTATAAAGCATGTATGTATGTATGAATGAAACGAACCGCATGTACTCGAACAAATAGTTGGCGTACCCTCGCTAGTACGCGGGGTATGCGGTTATCATATGCAGCGTAAGCTGACCCCCTAGGGGGAATGTTTTTATTCTACAGGTACCCACGAGGCGTGACGGTAGAGTAAGGACAGGATGTAATTCTTTTTAGTGTAGTTAGTAGGTTGGGATGGTGTACCGAGTTGTACACGGCTAAGGCCTTTTTGGGTAGCCGGTGTACCATGCGGTACACCTTTTTGGATAATGAATTCATGATTGGATAGTAAGGAGAGAATGTATAAACTCTTAATTTTTGGGAAGTAACCTTGGAATGTAATTCATATATTTCGGTATACTCGGTAATCAAATGTAAGTAAGTATTTGGTATTGTAAAGTAAGTAGTATTTATTCGGTTATTCTAATCGTCAGACCGACACGGTAAATAGTAGCAGCCTTGTTAGCCTTGGATGGCTAACGGCGTTTGTAACACCCCTCTCCACAATCACGATATAATCTCTCACGTAGCAATAAATAAAACGTCTCGCAGCGGAAAATAAATAACAATTACAAAACTCACTCGGGTGTCACCGGCCGTTACTCGCCCATGCGAGCAACGCAGCCAAACTACATCCAACTTCCAATACAAATAAACTGCTAACCGCAGTGATAACGAGAAATTCCTATACATCACACTAAATCCATAAATCATAAACATCGACAAGTGAGCGACTACCCAATCCTGAAAAATACATAACCTTACCATAAGATCATACACCATCTTCATTACTATACAACATCTCCAATTACCCTGTTCCTGCTCTTCAGCTCCGACAATGATCAACAACCTGAAATGGTGTAGTATCAGCGATAGACGCTGAGTATGCCGGGCCTGGACCCTAATGGTCACTTGTCATTTTAACCATCTTATTATTAGATTGGTTTCATGCTTTTCCTTTTTACAGTTATAATCAAAACTGAAGCATAGATGTATAATATACATAATCAACCATCCAAATATCCATACACATTTAACCATCCATCCAATCCAAACATTCATTTAATATTCCATACAACACTTATATATCGAACGTATCGAGTAATAACAATATAATGTACAATGTACATTCGCCGTAGCGTACAGTTTTCATATTTAATATACCTTAGCCTTGTAGGCTCCATCCAACCATCAACACAATAAATAACCACAAGTATAACCAATGAACAACAAAGCGAAACAACGAGAATAATAAACAAGTATTAAGTCTCGTCCATAGTATTGTTCGTCACTGTATAAGTCTCAATTGTTTTAGCTGTCCAGTTATACCTAGTGACAATGTCTCGTTAAAACGACATGTCTCTAGTTACCCATATATTATGGCGGGTCACCCACGGCAGTAGCCACTCCAACGGTAGAGTCTCCGACCAACGAGCCATTCTAGCTCACGGGAAATTTTCTTGATACTTACGGACCCGTACGCGGACATCCTGGTATCGTTTTTGTGATCACAGCGCGCACCAAGAGCCACATCCTCTTGGCTTTACTTCCATTCCATTAATTAATTAATTATACCATCGCATCGCATTACCAAATTTTCTAACACAGCAGACTAAGGTCATTAGTCCAATCCGGAGTTTGTAAACTCGGGATCCAGTGTTAGATACGAGAGCGGCGTATAGAAAAGGCCAATGCTCCGTACAAAAGTCTCAGATAATATGTAAGTGTTATTATCATAGTGCTACAACGTTTTACTTACGTTCCTTATATTTCATATAAGATAGCACCATAGCCGCTAGTTCGTTTTATATATATAGGTTCATATATACGAACCAATACTGTTAACTCAACAACAGTAAATAATAAGCAGCTATAAATATACAATTCATGCATATTAATCAACACATTCAGACAAACAATCTTATCACAGATCGCACAGAAGCCTGAACTGAGGAAGCCCTCAGAGACAATCAGAGACTCATAACAACATACAAGTTATATCAACCAAATCCGAGCCCAAGGAGCAACCTTAGGTCAACTAGGATCAAACCCCTTTACATACCGTTCACCCTGACTGTATTACGGTGGAGTATGAATCAGCAAGATCCTACGCTCCGTGCAGTCCGTTAGCTCGTCAAGCGTCCTTGTCAGAAGTGTACTCTAAACGGTAATAAAACTATAAGTCAGTCTCCATGACTAACTACATCCGGTATTTCCGAATTATAAGTAACCCCGACAGTTCACCCCTGTTTTCTACAGTTGTTTGTTACAGGTTTTTCTAAAACAGTCGGCTTTGTTACTTAAAACGCGTACGTCAAAACTATTTCAACTGTTAAGTTTAATTCCTTATATTTCTTTTAATCTTATCCACATCTAGTTTAGGTACGTAACCCATAGTTGCATGTATGCATGCATTCTTATATTATATTGCATTCTAAAATTCATAACTTATAGTTCGTAACTATATTTTGTTTTAAAATAACCACCACCATTAAATCATATGGTTTTCAACCAAAATATATTTATCCACCTTATATACATTATTCTTGTGTATGTTTATATTTTTACCACGTAGGTAATTCTCATGAGTTCCATAAACTCTCATATTTTATGTTACATTTTATCATCTTATGTTAGATGATTATTCCCATTAGTTGTATTGTATTGTACAACTTATATTAAGATTATTATCCTAACATCATGTAACATTTTATGTTGTATAATTACAACTCCTAAGGTTTATTCCATAAACACCTTAGTTTATAAATCTCATTTATTTATAGTTTGTCACATTATTTTATGTGAGTATCCTTCCTTATATTAATTCCATCTAAACCATATCATTGTCATAACCTTTATAACATTATAGACCTTAGTCTAAAATTCATCTTTCAACTCTTATTAACTCAGTATAGCCCTTAACTTAATTTAAATTCCGTTTTGACCACATAACATTATGTAATGTTATACCTTATACTAATATCATACTATGTGATATTTTTATTCCCTTTAACTTATAACCTATAGTTTTTATACAAAACTATTTATTATTGCCTCTTAGGCACCATAAGAAAATCTTATTCTTTTCCATAAACCATAGTTTCCTTTATTTACAAAATCACCCCTTTCTTTTTACCATGTTATATATACCATTTAATATAACATTTCTAACTTATAAAAGAGCATACCCTATGGTTATTTTTGTAAATTCCGTACAGCCCTTGTGCTATTCTATAATTGCCATTTGGCCCTATTTATAACATATAGTTCAATAATTCACTAAAACCATATATTATACACATATCTTATTAAATACTCTTATATGATTCTAAAAATCTCCAAATTCCACCAAAGGGTTATGAATATCCTTATTAACCCATATACTTTCAATATTTACCATTCCACCATCTATTTTTCTCCAAAGTGTCATAATGACATTATAACTATATATTATACATATATAGTTATTTTAATTCCAAAAACATTCCAATAAATTCCTAAAAATTCCTAATAGCCCATGGGTGTTTAAAATACCATTTTACACCCTTAATTTTCGGTAATAACATATTCACCATATATGTCATAAAAATATTACCATAAGATACTTATCTTATTATACAACCTTAAATAAGTTATTAACTTATCTAATTTGGTCAAAACCTAGCATATGGTCAAGGTTGACCACCTTAATATTTCCTTGACCACCAATTCCTTATAATTACGGTTTAGTACCCAAACTTTCTAAAATTCACCATTTAACCCCAAAACTTTATAAAATCTTATAAACTTTATTTTAACTCCTTTTTAACTCTAATTTTCGGCCTTATTATTCTAAAGTCCTTAAATTTAATCTAATTACACCTAATACCCCATTTATTTTCGGTAATGCATTTATACTACTTAAACTTAATTAAAAGCTTGTAAATGCATAAATAAAATGGCCTAAAATACATGGCCTTATTACAAACTTTGGCTTGCAAAATAAATTACACATAAATGTCCCAAAATACATATAAATTTTCGGCCTCACCATAGATTCTTTGTTTAATTACCAAACTTCCACATAATGTCTTAAATTTGACAATTATGTTAATTAAATCTCTTAAATGACTAGCTTAATTTATCTTAGTCATTTTTTTCCCATTTCTAGGTCAATATAACCCATATTTATCATTTCACTCTCAGCCATACTTATATATAAGCTTAGAAATTATAAAAATCATAGATTTAAGGTGTTTATATCTTGATTTGCTTAGGTAAAGCCTTGTTTGAGTTCGCCACCTTAAGGAGAAATTCTCCACAGCTTGTTTTACATGTTTTCAACAGAAACCAAGGCCTAGTTAGTCTCCAAGAAAGAACTAACCATAAGAAGTAATTTAATGTAAGATTTAAGGCAAAAATCACCTTAAGAATGCAAGGAGAGTTCAAGATGGTTTCGACCTGAATCAAACACACCACAAGGTGTTAGATCCACCATATTGACATAGGAAATAGCTAGATCTCGAAATGCTACCTTGTTATTAGGTTTTACCTTGGAAAAATGCCTTAAAAGAGGGTATTTCCTTTGGATCTCGGCCATCCTTGCTCCAAATGGCTTACCAACAGATTCCACATGAAAAGGAGAAGAAGATGAGGCTATGAGCAAAGTTTCACAGCCGAATTTGAAGGGAATCAAAAGTTATGAGCTTAAAGCACATTTTTACCTTAAATGGTCAAGACTTGAACTTTCCTCCTTAGATCTGGTTATGTACGAAACCAACACTTCCTCTAACCTCCAAATCACTCTACATAGATGTATAGAAAAGGTTGGAGTGTAGATCAATCGAAAAAGGAAAGAAAGATGAAGAAAATGGGCATTTTTATGCCTTAAGAGCTTACCTAGAGCTTGAAACCTCATCAATGGTGCTTGGGAACTTACCCACGGTTGGAGGGGAGCCAAAGAGAGCTCATGGACAGAGCAAACTCGGCTCAAGAGAAGAAATGAGAGGAAATGACCTATTATTAAGCTTAAAGCACTTTTTTGAATATTTTAGGTCATTATTGGTTTGATGACTCATCAAGTCTGATTGGAGCTGAATAATTGATGGAGAATTCGGTGGAGACAAGGAGGAGACAATGATAAAGGCAGCCGTCCTTGATTGAGAAGGTAGGGTAGTGTTTGATTCAAATTTTGAATGAAAATGGAGTTATAATGTTACTTTAGTCCATTTAATGAATGTGTGACTCATCTCTTGTCTTGTACTGCTTGGAGCCACGAAATACAAGGGGGAAGAGGAGCAAATGGAGGCTCCAAATCAGTTGGCTCACATGGGTAAGGTAAGTGGAGCCCACTTTTTTTGTTTTATAAGGTAAAGTTGTCTTTTTTTGTTATTTTATGTAAAAGTAAGAGCATATATTTAATTGTCACATGTCTCTTGTCTCTTGGTCTGTTAAGAGACTTAATTATCTGATTTCTTGTAGTCCATTTCGTGGTCAATGGTCAACATTGACCAACTTAGTCAATGTTGACCCAAACGGGCCCCACATTAGGGTTTTATTAATATTTTAATATTAAATTTGTAAAAATTCGTAAATTTCTGGAATTAAATTCCTAATATCATATAATATGATATTTTATATATTTAAAGGTATTTATAACCTTTTAGCCATTTAAAACCAATTTAAAGGCGATTACACAAAAACGTGCTTTAAGGAGTTTTAGTGCACATTTTGTGTGCCAGGTGTTTCTGAGCTCTGTTTTCTTTGACAACGGTTTGTTGTGTTCCTTACATGATATTTGATCATGGTATTCAATTTTATATCATTTAGAGGTCATTGATTTTTAAGGTTTCTAGAGCACCTTTTTGCCCTTTTTGACCTTGAAGCATGTAAATGCTTTTTCTTTGTGTTGGAGTGTTGTCCAACGGTTATAATATGTTTAGTAATGTAATAACTTAGGACAAATTTTTAGGTCCTAAGTAGTTCATTTGGGTATTTATTTACCCTTAACAGTCAAAGGGTGCAACATCTTGTTTTGTGTTGACCACTGTTGTTCTCAGTTGACTTTTAAGGCATGTTTAGGCCTTAATTAATGTGATTAGATATTTAATCCATGTTTAGTAAGTTTGGGGTATTTCAATCTATAGTCTCTTAATCATATAGGTAAGTATATAAATGTATAACTACCCATTACTCCCATAATGTATATCTATGTGATATATCATTTACATACATCGTATTGCGCTTATACAGCACATAGCCATCACGTTGTGGCGTTAGTTCAATCATATATGGATCCATCAGCACCATCATTTCCTATCAGTTCTACAAGTCCTGACAACCTTCCTGAGGTGTCCATAACATTCCATTGTTCCACATTCCATATCTAATGATTCATTTCGTATCTAGGCGATACCATATGTAATCATTCTATAAAGCAATATGAATACATATCATAAATAGCATAAGAAAGTGTTACACACATGGTGTACATACAATATTCATACATGTATCTCGTAAGATACGTACATACAAGTGTACATCACACACAAGCAAACCAAACAACGCACGCCCCGCGTACCAACCATAACCATCAAAACCAATTCACTGTATGCCATGCATACTAAACAAACAAACCTCGTATGCCCCGCACACCACCAATCTCTTTTTTGTATGCAATGCATGTAAAACAAACAAAACTTAGTGCACCATGTGCACAGCCAAGAGGCTCTACCCCCCTCAAAAAGGGTTACGCCCCCGTACCCCACAAGTATACAACTGCCGCTCAACAAGGAGCGCTGGATACTTGGCTCTCAAAGAGTTCACCAACTCGTGGATTATCCTCATATCAGAGAGACGGGTATGACTCTAGCCCATCTGGGCTCACAATTCGTAAGGGATGTGGCACTAAACAATTTGTGCTCTCTCCCAAATTCATTCTAATGGGCCCACTCGCTCCGTATGAGGTGCAGACCTATGAATACAGGCTCAATTTGCCTTTCTTTTTTTTCCATTGCTGTGAATCCACTTGTTTGGATCACTAGCATACTTGCGTGTGTCTTTTCTCACTGATATTCAGTTGAGGTATACTATGACATTGGCCATTGTTAGTACTTAGTGCTTTTTGCACTTGTCTTTGTAATACTAAGACGTACCAGCCTATATGTCCACAAAGATGATGTTTGTCATCCATGTCTCCTGGTGTTTTGTTCCGGAGTAACACACTGTTATAGTTCTTTTTTTTTACACACTCTTGTTGATATCCACTTTATCTTTCTGCGTTCTCACTAGATTAATAACTGCACGGGTGCAATACCAAAACACTCAGTCATACAGAGTGCAGAGGCGTAAACGCTCAACAACTAATATCTCATGAGTCAAACTGATAAGATGTGCGAATTATCCTGTGAGTGGTACATTCCAAATCCATTGTTCTTTAAGTAAGATATCTGCTATCATATAGCTTTATCTTTTCTCCTCGCGTGGTCACGCGTTTATGTCCATATCATCTGGTAGATTTCCTCTGGATTGCAAGCATTTGCTTGATCCTTATGAGGGTTCTACATATTTTTCGTCCATAATGGGTTTTCCTGTTGCTCTTTTTTTTTAACGTCCTTGAAAGGTTTCTCTGTCGTCTCTGTATACTGTCCACTGTTCTCTGTTGAAGGTTCTCTTTTTTTTTCCTAGCCCGTTGGTTTAACTGTGGCTCTTCTCGTCCATCTTCGAGGTAATCCGTCTTACTGTCCGTAGAATGGAGTTGACTACTTCTCGCGTTCCTAACACTACTTGTCTACTTGCATGGGGTACCGTACTGATACATTACTACTTACCCGACTAACTCATAAATAAGTCTGTCAGGCCCACATGCTCCTAACGGAGTGCGGTCGTCCCATGACTCGTTTAGTAAACTGGTAATGTCCGTCACACGGTTGTTGTGAAGTATTCTGTTGTCAATCTCCCTTTGATGGATATCCTTTTTTTTTGCTTCCTCTTCTGCTTTCTTCTTCTCTTTTTTTTGTTTTTCTTCTTTTTGCTTGCTTTTTGTTTTTTTTTGTGTAATAGTTCATGTTATAGTTATCCTGTAATAAGTGATATTGCCTTTGTGGCAACCGTGGTAACTGTCATAACTATTATTCACTCGGTGTAAGTAAAATGTGCTATATTAGCAAACTGTTTTCTCCCTTTTTTTTGATCTCATTGAGTACAACACATTTTCTTTTTCTCCCTGTTTTTTTTTTGATCATGTCTCATCCATAATTCATATTCGTCCCCTCATCCATGTAATTGGATGCATTGCAGATTGTAATAGCTTGAGCAACTTGGCTCTTCACTTCCCAACCATCCTCACTGACGGTGGTGCATCTACAAAGGGTATGCTTGTCCATAAGGACTAAACATTTATCACTGGTAGTGATTAGCATTAAATGCGGGTATACACTGTTGGTATTTGGCTATAAGCCCTTTCTGAAACTTCCTCGAACGTTTAAACTGGTGTGGTTTACAGTCGTAGTGGCTGTATAATTTCTCCAGTTGCGGTGGTCGGACTAACGGTCCTTCCAAGGTTGCATAGGTTTCTAATTAAGTTTCTGAAAAGTTTGAAAAACAGTTTTTTTTATAAAAGGTTAAAAGTAGTAGTTGTTGCAGTTGCATTTGCAGTAGCTGTTACTGTTGCTGTCGCTGCACTTGCTGTAGCAAGTGCGCAAGGCAGATGGAAATTTCAGTGGTTTACTGTCATAGCGCTTGCAATAGCAAGTGCGCCATGCAGGTGGAAATTCTGGTTCAGTAATTCCCGGTCTCATTGACTCTTCGTCATTTAAGTATGCTACATGATAATGTAAGTATTAACATTGTTCATATATATATTTCCGTCAAGGTTTAAAGCTTACTGGTACTGAGTACAATAATCTCAAGTCATACACAAATGGCGAGTGGTCAATGACACACTCCCACGTTCTTATAACATAGCTCCTTCTAACATCCAAGTAAGCACACAACATAGTAAGTAAACAAAGTCTTCCATCAGCGGTCTCATGGAGTTAGGGGACTCATGCCCTATCTACTCCCTTGCCCTTCAGGGCTCCAGCATCAATAGATGTCTGGCCATCCTGACCGCCTCGTGGTACTCCAGATCCTCCAGCTGAGGTCTTCTGAGTATTGTTTTGTGGCCTGTAGTTACGGCTCTCTGGGTTCATCCAGCATTCGAATTTCCTATGGCCTTCTTTGTGGCAGCACTGACATTCGACTTTGCGGCCTTCGCAGTCGACCCCTGGGTGGTCCTTCCCACAACGCTTACAGTAAAATGGCGCTGGGGTTGTCCGGTGCCTGATGGTAGTATTAAAGTTTAAGTTAAAATCTGATGGTATAAAGGTTAAGATTATATTTGTATTTAAGAGGTAGGTGTTCTCACCCTTAGGAGGTGTAGATCTCAGAGGCTTAGCATCAATAGCTGGGCCGATCAACCGAAGGACGGGCTCCTTTCCCTTTGTTCCCTGGTGACCCTGCTGCCCTTTCTTTTTAAAGAATTTCCTGTTCAAGGTTTCGGTTCAGCATTCATAAGGTTTTTAATATGGTAGATAGTTTAGAATGGGATAAGTCCTTACTTTCCCTTTTTCTAGCCATCGCCTGGAGATGCTCCTCCACCCTTAGACTCTCCTTCAGGGTTCTTTCTTTTCTTTGCCCCTAGAGTCTCTTCCCGAGTCTAGAGCATTAGCTCAGTGCTCGAGGCAACATCATAACACTCCTGGAATCTCCTTGGTAAGTTCTCACAAAGTTAATTGGTAATGTAGTAAGTAAAGAATTTTATGGCTTTCCTGTTAATATCTGGATGGTAGTGTAGAGGGTAGCACCCATCGCCATCTGAATGCGAAATAATAGTCCTCCCCGGAACTTCTCGACCTTCACGGTCTCTGAGTAATCCACACCGGGAATGAAGTCCAGTAGACCAATGAATCGAGCGTAATACTCATCCACGGTCAGACTTCCTTGGGTCAGTGCCTCGAACTCCAGGCGCTTCTTCTGTTTGAGATGTGCTGGGTAGTAATTCCCTCTCAGCAACTCGACAAAGGCAGCCCACGAAAAGTCGAGCGTAGCCAGGTGATGGTCCTTGACCAACCTCCACCAAGTGCTGGCTGCATCCTTCAGATGGAAAGCAGCAATGGCGACCTTCTTGTCGTCAGGTACTTGTAAAGCTTCATAGGCCTTCTCATGTTCAACGATGTAACGTTCCAAAGCTACGGGGTCTGGTTCCCCAGAATATGTAGGTGGTCGGGTCTTTTGTAACTGACTTTAGCCAGTTCGTTTCCCTGGGCTGTGGCGAGTGGGCTGGTGCTCTTCCTTCTGAGTACCCAGCTGTGCAAGAACGGCTGCAACCGTCTCAGCAACTACTGGGATGCCGGGGTCACCACCTCCACCTCTACCAGTACCACGCCCTCTAGTTCCACCAGACATCTGTAGTACAGTATGTCACATAAATACTCGGTAATTACCGTACACAACCAATAGACATTAAGTTGCCTTAAGGCTAACCTGTCACGCAATTTGCGTTACTAGACACCATATCTTTCTAAGACGAATCATCTCATAACTCTCAAATGTTCCCCGTAATTTCCCAAGTCCTAAGCTCACTGTCTTAGCCTACTTTCTCGTCATCAGAGCGGTACTCCGCTCTGATACCACTTTTGTAACACCCCTCTCCACAATCACGATATAATCTCTCACGTAGCAATAAATAAAACGTCTCGCAGCGGAAAATAAATAACAATTACAAAACTCACTCGGGTGTCACCGGCCGTTACTCGCCCATGCGAGCAACGCAGCCAAACTACATCCAACTTCCAATACAAATAAACTGCTAACCGCAGTGATAACGAGAAATTCCTATACATCACACTAAATCCATAAATCATAAACATCGACAAGTGAGCAACTACCCAATCCTGAAAAATACATAACCTTACCATAAGATCATACACCATCTTCATTACTATACAACATCTCCAATTACCCTGTTCCTGCTCTTCAGCTCCGACAATGATCAACAACCTGAAATGGTGTAGTATCAGCGATAGACGCTGAGTATGCCGGGCCTGGACCCTAATGGTCACTTGTCATTTTAACCATCTTATTATTAGATTGGTTTCATGCTTTTCCTTTTTACAGTTGTAATCAAAACTGAAGCATAAATGTATAATATACATAATCAACCATCCAAATATCCATACACATTTAACCATCCATCCAATCCAAACATTCATTTAATATTCCATACAACACTTATATATCAAACGTATCGAGTAATAACAATATAATGTACAATGTACATTCGCCGTAGCGTACAGTTTTCATATTTAATATACCTTAGCCTTGTAGGCTCCATCCAACCATCAACACACAATAAAATAACCACAAGTATAACCAATGAACAACAAAGCGAAAAAACGAGAATAATAAACAAGTATTAAGTCTCGTCCATAGTATTGTTCGTCACTGTATAAGTCTCAATTGTTTTAGCTGTCCAGTTATACCTAGTGACAATGTCTCGTTAAAACGACATGTCTCTAGTTACCCATATATTATGGCGGGTCACCCACGGCAGTAGCCACTCCAACGGTAGAGTCTCCGACCAACGAGCCATTCTAGCTCACGGGAAATTTTCTTGATACTTACGGACCCGTACGCGGACATCCTGGTATCGTTTTTGTGATCACAGCGCGCACCAAGAGCCACATCCTCTTGGCTTTACTTCCATTCCATTAATTAATTAATTATACCATCGCATCGCATTACCAAATTTTCTAACACAGCAGACTAAGGTCATTAGTCCAATCCGGAGTTTGTAAACTCGGGATCCAGTGTTAGATACGAGAGCGGCGTATAGAAAAGGCCAATGCTCCGTACAAAAGTCTCAGATAATATGTATGTGTTATTATCATAGTGCTACAACGTTTTACTTACGTTCCTTATATTTCATATAAGATAGCACCATAGCCGCTAGTTCGTTTTATATATATAGGTTCATATATACGAACCAATACTGTTAACTCAACAACAGTAAATAATAAGCAGCTATAAATATACAATTCATGCATATTAATCAACACATTCAGACAAACAATCTTATCACAGATCGCACAGAAGCCTGAACTGAGGAAGCCCTGAGAGACAATCAGAGACTCATAACAACATACAAGTTATATCAACCAAATCCGAGCCCAAGGAGCAACCTTAGGTCAACTCGGATCAAACCCCTTTACATACCGTTCACCCTGACTGTATTACGGTGGAGTATGAATCAGCAAGATCCTACGCTCCGTGCAGTCCGTTAGCTCGTCAAGCGTCCTTGTCAGAAGTGTACTCTAAACGGTAATAAAACTATAAGTCAGTCTCCATGACTAACTACATCCGGTATTTCCGAATTATAAGTAACCCCGACAGTTCACCCCTGTTTTCTATAGTTGTTTGTTACAGGTTTTTCTAAAACAGTCGGCTTTGTTACTTAAAACGCGTATGTCAAAACTATTTCAACTGTTAAGTTTAATTCCTTATATTTCTTTTAATCTTATCCACATCTAGTTTAGGTACGTAACCCATAGTTGCATGTATGCATGCATTCTTATATTATATTGCATTCTAAAATTCATAACTTATAGTTCGTAACTATATTTTTGTTTTAAAATAACCACCACCATTAAATCATATGGTTTTCAACCAAAATATATTTATCCACCTTATATACATTATTCTTGTGTATGTTTATATTTTTACCACGTAGGTAATTCTCATGAGTTTCATAAACTCTCATATTTTATGTTACATTTTATCATCTTATGTTAGATGATTATTCACATTAGTTGTATTGTATTGTACAACTTATATTAAGATTATTATCCTAACATCATGTAACATTTTATGTTGTATAATTACAACTCCTAAGGTTTATTCCATAAACACCTTAGTTTATAAATCTCATTTATTTATAGTTTGTCACATTATTTTATGTGAGTATCCTTCCTTATATTAATTCCATCTAAACCATATCATTGTCATAACCTTTATAACATTATAGACCTTAGTCTAAAATTCATCTTTCAACTCTTATTAACTCAGTATAGCCCTTAACTTAATTTAAATTCCGTTTTGACCACATAACATTATGTAATGTTATACCTTATACTAATATCATACTATGTGATATTTTTATTCCCTTTAACTTATAACCTATAGTTTTTATACAAAACTATTTATTATTGCCTCTTAGGCACCATAAGAAAATCTTATTCTTTTCCATAAACCATAGTTTCCTTTATTTACAAAATCACCCCTTTCTTTTTACCATGTTATATATACCATTTAATATAACATTTCTAACTTATAAAAGAGCATACCCTATGGTTATTTTTGTAAATTCCGTACAGCCCTTGTGCTATTCTATAATTGCCATTTGGCCCTATTTATAACATATAGTTCAATAATTCACTAAAACCATATATTATACACATATCTTATTAAATACTCTTATATGATTCTAAAAATCTCCAAATTCCACCAAAGGGTTATGAATATCCTTATTAACCCATATACTTTCAATATTTACCATTCCACCATCTATTTTTCTCCAAAGTGTCATAATGACATTATAACTATATATTATACATATATAGTTTATTTTTAATTCCAAAAACATTCCAATAAATTCCTAAAAATTCCTAATAGCCCATGGGTGTTTAAAATACCATTTTACACCCTTAATTTCGGTATAACATATTCACCATATATGTCATAAAAATATTACCATAAGATACTTATCTTATTATACAACCTTAAATAAGTTATTTAACTTATCTAATTTGGTCAAAACCTAGCATATGGTCAAGGTTGACCACCTTAATATTTCCTTGACCACCAATTCCTTATAATTACGGTTTAGTACCCAAACTTTCTAAAATTCACCATTTAACCCCAAAACTTTATAAAATCTTATAAACTTTATTTTAACTCCTTTTTAACTCTAATTTTCGGCCTTATTATTCTAAAGTCCTTAAATTTAATCTAATTACACCTAATACCCCATTTATTTTCGGTAATGCATTTATACTACTTAAACTTAATTAAAAGCTTGTAAATGCATAAATAAAATGGCCTAAAATACATGGCCTTATTACAAACTTTGGCTTGCAAAATAAATTACACATAAATGTCCCAAAATACATATAAATTTTCGGCCTCACCATAGATTCTGTTTATTACCAAACTTCCACATAATGTCTTAAATTTGACAATTATGTTAATTAACTCTCTTAAATGACTAGCTTAATTTATCTTAGTCATTTTTTCCCATTTCTAGTCAATATAACCCATATTTATCATTTCACTCTCACGCCATACTTATATATAAGCTTAGAAATTATAAAAATCATAGATTTAAGGTGTTTATACCTTGATTTGCTTAGGTAAAGCCTTGTTTGAGTTCGCCACCTTAAGGAAAATTCTCCACAGCTTGTTTTACATGTTTTCAACATACCAAGGCCTAGTTAGTCTCCAAGAAGATCTAACCATAAGAAGTAATGTAATGTTTAAGGCAAAAATCACCTTAAGAATGCAGGAGAGTTCAGATGGTTTCGACCTGAATCAAACACCCACAAGGTGTTAGATCCACCATATTGACATAGGAAATAGCTAGATCTCGAAATGCTACCTTGTTATTAGGTTTTACCTTGGAAAAATGCCTTAAAAGAGGGTATTTCCTTTGCATCTCGGCCATCCTTGCTCCAAATGGCTTACCAACAGATTCCACATGAAAAGGAGAAGAATATGAGGCTATGAGCAAAGTTTCACAGCCGAATTTGAAGGGAATCAAAAGTTATGAGCTAAAAGCACATTTTTACCTTAAATGGTCAAGACTTGAACTTTCCTCCTTAGATCTGGTTATGTACGAAACCAACACTTCCTATAACCTCCAAATCACTCTACATAGATGTATAGAAAAGGTTGGAGTGTAGATCAATCGAAAAAGGAAAGAAAGATGAAGAAAATGGGCATTTTTATGCCTTAAGAGCTTACCTAGAGCTTGAAACCTCATCAATGGTGCTTGGGAACTTACCCACGGTTGGAGGGGAGCCAAAGAGAGCTCATGGACAGAGCAAACTCGGCTCAAGAGAAGAAATGAGAGGAAATGACCTATTATTAAGCTTAAAGCACTTTTTTGAATATTTTAGGTCATTATTGGTTTGATGACTCATCAAGTATGATAGGAGCTGCATAATTGATGGAGAATTCGGTGGAGACAAGGAGGAGACAATGATAAAGGCAGCCGTCCTTGATTGAGAAGGTAGGGTAGTGTTTGATTCAAATTTTGAATGAAAATGGAGTTATAATGTTACTTTAGTCCATTTAATGAATGTGTGACTCATCTCTTGTCTTGTACTGCTTGGGAGCCACGAAATACAAGGGGGAAGAGGAGCAAATGGAGGCTCCAAATCAGTTGGCTCACATGGGTAAGGTAAGTGGAGCCCATTTGTTTTGTTTTATAAGGTAAAGTTTATCTTTTTTTGTTATTTTATGTAAAAGTAAGAGCATATATTTAATTGTCACATGTCTCTTGTCTCTTGGTCTGTTAAGAGACTTAATTATCTGATTTCTTGTAGTCCATTTCGTGGTCAATGGTCAACATTGACCAACTTAGTCAATGTTGACCCAAACGGGCCCCACATTAGGGTTTTATTAATATTTTAATATTAAATTTGAAAAAATTTGTAAATTTCTGGAATTAAATTCCTAATATCATATAATATGATATTTTATCATATTTAAAGGTATTTATAACCTTTTAGCTCATTTAAAACCAATTTAGAAGGCGATTACACAAAAACGTGCTTTATGGAGTTTTAGTGCACATTTTGTGTCGCCAGGTGTTTCTGAGCTCTGTTTTCTTTGACAACAGTTTTGTTGTGTTCCTTACATGATATTTGATCATGGTATCCATTTTTATATCATTTAGAGGTCATTAGATTTTTAAGGTTTCTTAGAGCACCTTTTTGCCCTTTTTGACCTTGAAGCATGTAAATGCTTTTTCTTTGTGTTGGAGTGTTTTCCAATGATTATAATATGTTTAGTAATGTGTTAATAGACTTAGGACAAATTTTTAGGTCCTAAGTAGTTCATTTGGGTATTTATTTACCCTTAACAGTCAAAGGGTGCAACATCTTGTTTTGTGTTGACCACTGTTGTTCTCAGTTGACTTTTAAGGCATGTTTAGGCCTTAATTAATGTGATTAGATATTTAATCCATGTTTAGTAAGTTTGGGGTATTTCAGCGTTGTATCACCCGCCGGGAGTAGGTAAGTATTCCGCTGCGAGTACGGTAATTATGGGAATGATTGGAGGATAATGGAAGGACTGACGGTTGGGGTGTTACAATGAGACTTGGGAATGGTTTTAATATTGATGAAGTTTAATTATAAAGCTAAAGTTTTCAGTTAAGACATATACTAACCAAGGTTGATGTGTATATGCCTAAATATTACGCAATAAAGTAAGGAAATTAAATATGTTCAATGGTAGATGTAATGGTATAGAATATACCATGGCTAAAAGGCTGCAGCAACTACCGTAGGACTACTACCTGAGAGATTGCTACTGGTAGGACTACTACCTAAAAGATTGCTACTGGTATGACTACTACCTGAAGGATTTCTACCAGTAGGATTGCTACCGGAAGGGTCTACCGGTAGGATTGCTATCTAAAGGATCTCTACCAGTATGATTGCTACCTGAAGGATCTCTATCTGTAGGATTGTCACCCGAAGGGTTGTTACCTGAAGAAACACTCCAGTCTTATGCCACGTAGACAAACAACTTGAATACTAGTTTCACTACTTAAAGTCTATAAATGGAGGAGTGGGGGCTCATTTGTAAGGGGGGATACACAAGTTAGAAGAGAGAAAATACTCTTATGCTCTCTAGCTTTGTACTACCACATAATCAAGAGATGGATAAAGACTTTGTCTTGAAGTGAATGTAGACCGTATTATTGGCCGAACCACTATATATCTTAGTGTGGAAACAATATCGGTATGGAGCATCTTCAATCCCATTTCAGTAGATTATTGTGAAACGTGGGATAGACTAGCATTCTGAAGGATGAATAATCTCCACCATATTATTTCATCTATCTTGACAACATAACTAAAATATTTTATAAGACAGAGTAATGTGTATCATTACTATTTTATAAAACTCTCTCTCTTTTTATAAACTTATGTTTCTTTATGTTTAGAACTTGAGAATGGTTTGAATGTTGATGGATGGACACGCGGCGTAATGCTTGTGTGAGGCAATGATGGATGGGTGCAGGCACGCGATGCTTGCGTGAGGTGACGAGCGCAGGGTGTGACGGGCTCGAGGACGGCAGAGGCACGGCGTCGGGCGTGGGCGGGGTGGACTGGGCGTCGAGTGTCGAATGTTGACCACTAATTCACAAATTTTTAATATATACTTGGTCAGCACAATTAATAAATGTAGAGTTAAAATTCATATAAAAAATTGTCATTCAATTTGATTATGTCTAACCAATACGCATTAGCAGTCTTGATCAAGAGGAACACTATATTAAGAGAATTTGAAGACGGATATGAAAATCAATACAAGTTACAAAGGTTTCTTAAAATTTGTACTTAAAAAATTATTCAATCAAACCTAACCTAGATAAGTCACCCGAATTTGACTTATAACTTGAAAAAACCGAATGACGCAGAGGCTAACCCGGACTGAAAGCACCCAAACCCGAACTCAACCAAAATCAAAGTCACCCGAATCTAACTTAAACCAGATTAACGCGAACTGATTCAAACTTAACCGAATAATAAATATCTACAAATTTACACGAATTAAACCGAACCCGAACCGAGTGATTCGAATTGCCAGGTCTGACCTGATCCACCCCTCTACCCGACCCATATAAATGGATGAAAACCCAAAATAAACGAGTGATGGGTGAAGCGGTTGATGGGTCAGGTCGGACATGGGTGAAATTGTTTTCATTCATCACCCGAACCATCACCTGGTTCTCACCTGACCCATAATCCATTTACAGTTTGACCCAAGTATTTTTCAAAAATTATGATAAGACCCCTCAAATTTTACTAAGAATTATACTGAAACTCACAAACTTTAATATAAATTACACTTTGATCACAAAAGTTACTATAAATTTACAATCAACCCCTAATATTTTCTAAAAATTACAAGCACATGCAACAAAAATCTCACCCGTTTATCACCCAACCCACTCGTTCGGGTGATCCTTATCGGGTGACGGGTCGGGTTTGGGTGGAGAGGGTGGAAATTGGAGACAAGTGCGGGTGAAGCTTCACCCGACCTGTACCCGACCCATTGCCAGCCCTACCAGGACCACATGTAGAGTTGGATCCAAAACTTGTGAGGAATTCGCCATGCTTACACTTTAGCTTCCACGCATAAGAGTACCCGAACTTGACCTATGTATCAACTTTTCCTCTTTATAGCCATGTTCTCGGGATACAAGTCGAGGAAATCCAGGGAAGAGGGTCTACCCATGAAAATGCTACAAGTCCTTTTCTTCCCCTGCGGCAAACAAAACGGCCGGTACACAGAGTTGAGACTCATGAGGGGTCCTTCAATGGCCATTGACTCCTATGGACTCCTTTGTTCAATCATTCAAAGACAAGGGTAAATTTATGGGCATTCAAGAGGCCAAAAAGAAATTTATGGGGAGGAAGGGACTAACCACGAGAGAAAAATCGGCATAGACGACAAACCCGTTTCCGAAATCGTTGTACGAGTGCGAATCTTCAACAAGAAGCAACATAATCATTCCTTCAAGAACGACTTGATTCGACAAGACCTTCTTCATTTTTTTGACGTGAAGGACCGACGGTGCTGGAGCGCACAACGAGTAGAACGGAGCAACTAGAGCGCCAAGCTCAGGCGAGATTGCATCGGCAACAATAACAACAGCAAAAGGGCCTTTTTGTTTTGGAGTGATTTTTTCAGAAAGGGAGAAAGATTCGCGCAGGGACACGAAGCAGAAAATGCAAGCGAAACAAAGGTATGAGCAAAAAGACGGGGAATACATTCAGAGAAGTTGAAAAGCGTAAGGAGGCATGAGTGAAAAAATCGGGATGATCGCGCCTTTTTAAACAAGGGGAAGAGGTTAAGTTGTAGAACAAGCAGAAACTATTCGTATTACTTCAACCTTTTTCAGATAGACTTTTTTTTTAAATGAAAAAGCACGAAAAGAAGAAGCCATAATAAGTTAAAAGACGGGGTTTTAAGAAGACATCTCCGGACGCATTTGCCCATAAGAAATTCCTAAAATATTTACCGGTGTGGCTCAAAGGCGCAGCATTAAGGCAAGGTCCCCTCATATTTTTTAGAAGTTCATTTTTCTTCTTAGAAACAAAGAAAAAAAAGAACTCGTGAGGCTAGGAGGTATGAATGAAGAAAGAGAAAGATCAAGGAAAAAGATGTAATTTTTATAATTTTCTATATTAACTTCTACTTTTTATTCTAAAAAGTAGAACTTGTGGGGATAATATAATGGTATAAAATATACCATGAGAATGGGGGTACGAATGTAAACGCTATGTTCTACTGAAGACTTATTCCGGAAGCACATCCCAGAAGCCATTACCGGAAGACAGTTCTAGTTACCAGAAAGAAAGCATTGTATAGGATAATCTAGAAGTTTCTCTGTGAGACAAGAGAACAGTTGCATGACAGGCTGTATAGAAAGGAACTAACAAGATGGTTACACATGTAAAAGAGTTGAGGCACCTTGTTCCCCAAAAGCCTATAGATAACGTAGGAAATTTAGGAGGGAGAGGAGATATGGAGAGAGAAAACTAGGTCCAAGGTTAAACTCTTTCGTTAAGGAGCTATTTGCTCTAAATCATCAACAAAGATATCGTTATCAACAGTGGACGTATGCCGTATTGGCTGAACCACTAAAAATCTGGTGTTATTTACTTTTCTACACTTCGTCTAACAACATCAGAGAGAAATACACTAGATGCATAGACCAATCGCGTCAGACGCACTTTAGAACATCAAGAACACAAGGAGCAATGGAGATTTAAAAGGAAATATGATGAAGAGGCTTAGATTGAGCCCCCAGATCCTAGATTAAGAGCCAAGGCCTAGATCTACAGGGAGGACCAGAATCTAAACCCTTTCAAACATGTATATATATATATATACATGTAACAATATAAATTTTCAAATAAGTTAGAACATATACCTATTTGTTCTTGTTTTACAGAATCAAGTTTAGATGAACAAAATATTACATTTTAAACATATATTTTAAAAGTTATGACTATTCAAATTTGAATAGAAATTGTTTATGTCTTGTATGCCATGCTTTCTAGTCAGTGTGCTTAATAAAATACCCATATAATAATTGCTTCATTATTTCCGACGGTTGGACGGCTTCTTATAAATTTTGCTCGCTGCTACTACGGAAATCGCTTTTGCTTTGAGATGTCGATAACCCTAAATTTATTATTTTTTTAATTACTTTTAATTATATTTATTATTCATATTCATTAATACTACATTGTTTATAAATTAGCGTAATGTTAATTACTTATCTGTTTGTTTTGGTATATTTGTGATTGTTTTTGTTTGGATTGATTTATATGTGATAATATGTCATTAGGGGAGAATGTAGGTGTTGGTACAGTGTAATTAGCTCCAGCTTAACCATATTGTTAAGAATACTAACCACATTTCCACCTTCCCGAACACATGTACCTCGGGAGCCGGGTCCCGACACGAAGAAAGCTAGACCCTTCAAGTCAGGACTTCGACCCTAAGAATCAAGTCCTGTGTCATCCGACCAGACTCAACCTGGTCACACCAGCTTGGACCCCGAACACACTCCATCACGACTTCAACCTTGACACCATGAAAGCACTCATGACTTAGCACACACGTCCTTGACATCCAGCCCATCAATCACATAGGACAACACACCATTACCAACTTAGATACCCAGTCATTACCAACTCGGATACTCCTCTAACACATCATTAATACCGCGTCATTTCAAAGATTAAGAGGCAACCAAGCAAGAGAAGAAAGCTTCGTCCTTGACAAGAGCCTTCCTGGATGACGTTAACCCTATCCTAGGTGGGAGCAACATGCGTCTCCGGCCAGGAGATGACCAGCTAGCCAGGAAGGCGAACTGGCCTACTTGTCTACTTCCCTATAAATAGCAATAAATGCCTTATTTATTGAGACACTCATTCTTGTTGAAATACCCCAAACTTAAATATAGTGATTAAGAGTATTCTAATCCGTATTTAAGAGCCTAATAACGCTTAAGTGATGTTGGGGAGGAAAAATAAATCCAAAAGAAATAAAGAAACACTTAAAAGCGGAAAAACGCTAAATAAGCGTTAAATAACCATAGGAGGCGTGAGACCTCGGTTAGCGTATTGTATGGATTCTAAAGGTTTAATAAGACCTAAATAATATATGGGAACAACTCCCGAAGGAAACGGATCCAAATAATGCATTAAAACGCTAATAGGGCTTTAGCGCACGTTTTTCGAGGAAACCCGAAAACATGACTTTAAGTGGTCAAACAGACCCGTAAAAATTATAAATCATAAAAAAACAATTGTTAAGCATTTATGGAAGCTTAATAACCAATAAGAATATTTAAACGAGAAAATTCTGGAAAACGGGCCCGGTTAGTGAATAGTACCAAAACCGGGTAAAGTAACGAGCGTTTTCTTTAAAAGACGAAAAACGCTCCAACTAGCATGACTGTAGGGGGGCCGGTTTTTAACAGTCAAATAACTCCCTCACACACACATGTAACTAGCTAATTAAATAAGAGAGTAAGAGCAAAAAGTAATAAAGTAAAAGTTACTTTATCCCTTCTCTCTCCCCTCACCCACTCATTTCTCTACTCTCTCACCTCCCTCCTTCCTCACCCATCCGATTTCTCCCTCCTCTCTCTTCTGGATTGGGCGATTTTGAGCTTCCCCAACCACAACAATGGCAACTCTCACTTCTCTCCCATGCTTTACCTTCATTTGAGCTCCAAATGTAAAAATAATTACATATTTGTAATCCCCTCATCATCCTCTACACTTCCCTCTTTTCAAAATCCAAAAATCAGGAAGTTCATCTCCATGGGTTTTCCCCATTCAAAGATAAAATAGCATCAATGGGTAGCTTGGAGTCTCCTCTCTCCATTGAGGTAAAAATCTACATGAAAAACTCACATTTCCTTCATTTTCCTTTGGTAACCGATTTTGCCCATTGTAATGCCTTGTTTTCTCTCTCTCTTTTGAGCATCAAATTCACCTTGCAATGGTGGTAGATTCTCCTTCTTGAAACAAGGGCTAAAACCCCTCCTAAAACCCTCCAAAGGTAAACCCTAGAAATCTTGCTTAAACATTTCAATGAACTAGCATTATTATGAGGGTTAGTATATTAATTGTAATTGTTTTGTGTTCATTGGGTGATGGGAATGGAGTTTGGTAACTCCATTCCCCACAAAACCGATTTGGACAAGAAAGAGAGGAAGAAGAGAATTGGAAAAGGAATGAAGGAATTATAAGCTCAAGGTAAGAGCTCTTTCCTAATGCTACATTTTAATGCATTAGAGTAATGGGAATGGGTGAACCAAAATAAAAGAACCTAAACCATTGTACTAGTATTGTAGTTGTGGATGTTTGAGTATTGGTGAGCAAATGTGTGGAATTGTAGGCCTTAGAGCCAAATGAATGGTGTATGTGTATTAGTATTGCTATTTGAGGAAGTAATGATGTATTGGTATTGTAATTGAGGAAACATTGGTGTATTGGGATTTTGTATGTGTGCTGGTAGAACCCTTGTGATTTGGCTAGAATAGGGATGAATTTGATGAGAAAGGATATGGGTGGATAAGTAAGGAAAGTAGGTGAACGATGGCGAAATTTTAGTAGGAATTGTGTATTAAGAATGACTTGGTGAATGGGAGAACCAAGGTGTGTATTGGTGATAGTAGAGATACTTAGTAACCATGGAATGGTAGTTGTGAAATGAGGATATAAGAGTGTAAAATCTGTAGCAGGAAGTATTATAATGAATTGGAGGAACTAGGAGGAACTAGGTGTGTTTGGAGAGCTTAAAGTGTGTAGTAAGCCACTTTGTAACAGATTTTGAAAGGAGCTAGATAATGGGGAGGAATTGAGTGGAAGATAATGTAATGAGGATATTAGTAATGGTATTGGTAATAGGAGCATTGAATGGTAAAGGTTAGAGTAAAAATCTGTAGCATAAGAACAAAAGATGCTATGGGTGCAGGAATGAAAAGGGAGGAAAATTGTGTAAATCCATATGAGAATGGGAAATGAATTTAGTAATGATTTGGTGAATGAATTAAGGTATTCTAGGAAGCCTAAATGGTGCTAAAACATGTGGGATTACATGTAGGAGGATTGGGAAAGAAATGGGTAAGAAAAAGAATGAAAAATAAGGTCTGTAGCAACATTCTGCTACCGACCGACCCAGAGGCTGGATCGGTCGTGGGTCGGTCGGGGCTTAAAGAACGAAAAATAAACAATCTGGAACGGACCGACCTAGGAACCGTGAGTCGGTCGTGGGTCGGTCGGGTAAAAATCCTTGAACGTCGAAGTTTCTGACTTCGACCGACCCACAGCCTGGGTCGGACGGTGGGTCGGTCGGAGCTTGGACGACGGAACTTAAACCTTCTGGGAAGGACCGACCCATACGTGCATGGGTCGGTCGGAACAGTCCTGGGACGGTCGGGACAATTTCAGAGGACGGGAAAACCTACTGGAAGGGACCGACTTAGGGGGTTGGGTCGGTCGGTGGGTCGGTCGACCCAAACTCACGAAAAAAAATGTGTTTTATCATATGGTTATAGTAATCATATGTGGGTATATATATGTATGCCAAAACACACATATGCATATGTATGTAGTAATACACCATTAATGAAGTAGCAATGGTAAGGAAGTAAGTATATAAATGGGAAACAAGTATGAGGATTAATTAGGGAAGTTGAAAGTATAAGAACGCTAAGTTAAACCAAAGTAATGGGATAACAGGATAAGTACGGGAGTAGTAGCTATGAATGTAGTATAATGCTCAGTATTAATGGAACCATTTGGCATGTAGCCGGAGGTTCGAGAATAAGATTCGAGGAACAAGTATGGACTAAGGAGCAAGGGAACACCCGATAAGTAAATCAACAGTGAAAGGTATGATTTCCTCATGCTCTGTATCCTAACCTGGTTACCCCGATTTGTGTGCTTATGTGGTCACTCAAATAAGATAAATGCATGAATCGGACTTTTATTGCACTTAATTGTGTTTGGACTATATTGTTCTTGTTGTATTCTCTTGAACATTTAGTTTGTATAATTCATGAAATATGTGGATGAGAATGAAGTGTATGTATATGTGGATGTGTACTTGTGTAGTGTATTAACCCTTTGTATGGGTGTAATGACTTCTACTAATTCCTAACCACCTAACTCCTAACTTTAGTATCTAGTAAAATGGAATGAGTAGAAGTCCGATATAGTTTCGGCCAGCGTGAGGATAAGGAAACACAAGAGGTTGGATCCGAATCCTGGCTGTAATCTTTTCCATGGACCAAATCCCTTGAATGGGTAGCATCCTGGATTAGTGGGCCACCTTAAAGCCCGGTGGTGGGATGTAGTAATCCCTGCCCGGAGGTCATACCGACTTAACCTGGGTAAAGTAAGTAAGAAGTAAGTATTGTATGTGTATCGGTCTTGAACATTGTAAGTCATTGACCTTGAGTAAATGAGTATTGAACACCCGATTAACCCGAGTGTGTAAAGAAGCTAACAAGCCTTATGTGTGAATTGGAGAAGGGTATCTCCGTATTGCGTATTGAGTATGTATTGTGTATGTGTATTCTGGAAGATGGTAAGCAAGTGTTGGTTGACTTGTATTGTCTTCCAAGCATGTATTGTACTGTGCGTATGTATGTATACCTTGTGTAGTATTGTAGTATCGTGAATGAAAGCATGTATGTATGTATGCATTGTAAAATGAATTGCATGTATTCGACCAAATGGTCGGCGTACCCTCGCTAGTACGCGGGGTATGCGGTTATCATATTCAGCGTAAGCTGAACCCCTAGGGGGAACGTTTTTATTGTGCAGGTACCCGAAGCAGACATGGTCACAGAAGAGACCGGTGGACATGCCTAGATTACTAGGAATGAAATGTAGATTGTAGTAAATGGTATAAGGCTTGTATCCTTGAATGTAGAAATGTACCAAGGGGTACACGATTACGTAAGTTGCAAGTATGTAGTTGTGAGAAATGGGTAGTGGTTAGACTTTTAAAGAGTATGTATGAACTTGGAAGAAGTATCGTATTTGTATTTGGAACTTAGTAAACTCGGTATGTGTAGTGTATTATCTTGTATTGAATTATGGAGTATTGTATTGAATGGAGTAATGTAGTACTCAGTAAGTGATGGGAGTATGTATTGTATTTGTGTAGTACTTGGATATTCCGGCCCATCAGACCGATGCTGTATGTAGTAGTAGCCTTGTCAGTCACGTGGGTGGCTAAACGACTTGTATCACCCGCCGTTGAGTAAGTATGTATCCGCTGCGTGAGTACGAATGTATAAGGAGATTGGACGGTAATGACGGTATTAGCGGTAGGGGTGTTACACTTGTACTCTTTCTCCTCACTTATATTCTTGCAATCCTACTAAGAACCTTTCAACCCTCTGTGGACTAGATCATTCACGAGAGAACCACGTAAATTTTTGTGTCCCTTTCATTACCGCTAACCACAACTCACAAGTCTCATATTGCCTCATTCCTTAAGAGTTAATCTAAAACTCCAACTGAGATTACACTCTAACAACATGATACATGGAATCCAGGCGAGACCCATACAAGAACCACCCTATACACTGTAAATATATTACTCCATCCGTTCTTAAATGATAGTCATTATGGAGAATAATTTTGACTAAAAGTATTAAATATATAAAAATTATGCTAGCATGAATGAAACATAAAGAAGATAGATAAAGTGATGCACTTCACTAGTGCAGACAATGTTTTTTACCACGGTTATTTTGCCTATATACCACGGTTAGAAACCGTGGTTTATACTCACGTGGTATATCGGAAAATGGAAATAAACCACAGTTCGAAACCGTCGTTTAAAAGACGGATTATAAACTACAGTTCCGCTAAAACCGTCGTTTAAAGCCCATTTGGTTGCGGGAATCAGACGATTTTATACGACGGTTGGTACATAAACCGTGGTATATAATGTCTTTATACGACGGTTTTGGACAGAAACCGTGGTATAAAATGTACCTTATACGACGGTTTTCTATTAAACTGTGGTTTATAATGTCGTTCCATTGAGTTTTAAACCACGATTTTAAGTGAACCGTGGTTTTTTTTCTTTTTTTTAGTCTTTTTTGTTTTTCTCTATTCTACTAACCTACTAACTATTCTTCTAGCCTCTACCACATATGTTTTCCAACACAACCCAATTTACAATCGCATATACAACCTGTACAGGGCATCTAACTAGTATTGCCCTTTGATAACCAACCACACTACATGACCATAAACCAAGTTGCCAGTTTGAATTGCAACATTTTTAAAACTAATTGCAAACAAAACTTCAAAAATAAGAGAGAGTTGAACTTTACAAACTTTGAGAGTCTACGTTGCTTCAGCACAAACAAAAGTGTAAGTCTAACTACACTAGCTAGGGATAAGATCTAAGAAACGATCAAGTAATTTTTACACCAAAACTGCGATATATGATCTCTTACAAAGTCCAGATCCATTTTGGAATACGTGACCCCCGCATTTGTGAAAAAAGAAATGATATGTCCATAAAAAGAAACTGACCATCATTAGTACACACAATTTTATTTAAAATGCAATAACTTTAACTACAACTTTGATTAATGGGTTACCTTGTCATCATTGTCAAGCGTGTCAATATTTTGTACAATCTCGAACATGTACCGCATCACGTAATAGCCACAGCTCCGTGAATCAGGCTGTTTAGGACACTGTCATCACACCATCCATGGATTACCAACTTTAGATAGATCAAGAAATTTAAACGTTTAACTTTAATACAAAAATGCATGCATAAATTAAATGATTACTTACACGTATGTATTGGAAGTTCAAGATGGAGAATGGTTTCTTCTCATCACTTAAACCAAGCTTATGGCCCCTGCATAAATTGTAAAATGAAGCCATTTATTGCCAATAATCTAGGAAAAGCTTAAAACAAATACAAAATGCATTAAAATTTTAAATACTCACTCCTTCAAATATTTCTCTACAGCGATCTCTCGAAGGTCATCAGCGCCCAATGGGTCTAGTATCAACACGCATGAGGTGTTGATACACAACACCAACAACATCCAATGATTGCTACCACAGGTAAAACAAAGAATGTTTTGTAGAACAATATTTTTAATTTATCACATAATGTAATTAGGAAGCAAAAAATTCTAGTTATTGTGTACTTACATCTGATGATATGGGATCAGCAAATATTTGCTTCTTCTTCGCATCGTAGTACAAAATCCTTGCCTCACGTGCTGTGCACATCCTTGCTCATCCAATGCGGCCTGACTTGCTGACATCAATTGCTGACACAAGAAAGAGATGGAAGATAATCTCTTGTTCGATATCAGTCTAGTAGTCAAACACCTAAACAACATTTTTTTCATAAGATATGTTAAATAGCTTAAAAAAGTTAAAGATAATTTAATAATTTAAAGATACTTACACACAATAGGCCTGAATCACAGAGATGTTAAGTAGGTCTCCCATAAAAAATTCTCTTAGATCGCTCACGGTAATCATCAGATCTCTGGGCTTAGGGGACTAGAAAACATGCTTAGACACTATCATGTTGAAGTTGGTGACAGACTGCGGCTTCGTCATGAAAAAGTCATACAACATTTTTTGTTTGACTGTCAACTTCTTCAGATACTTGGGTGTCAGAATGGCGGATCTCCTAGGAGTCATATCGAAAGGTTTCACCACTTCCTTTCTCACACTCTGACTCTCCTCATTTGATTTCACAACTTCCTTCCCCTTATCCACTTTCCTCTTCTTAACCGGTCTTAATTCCTTATCAATCTAATATTATACAAAATTTAAATAATAAACATATCAGTCAACAGTCAAGTTAAAAACTAAACAATAAGCATGTAAATAGTTTACCTTGTCACTGACATCAATGAGAGAATATGGCCATGGAACAACTGAAGATTGTGCTTGACCTATTTTACTCCACTGATTCCACTCCAACGGAAGTGGAGAGTCCTCATGGCCTCGCACAATGTCGTCTACCATCACACGAGCGTGAAGATGTGGGATGAGCTTGAAATGTACTATACTGTTCGGTCCGGTCGTTAAAACCCGACCGTATGCAACATGCACAGTCTCACCATCCAACACTTGAAACAGATGGCATGATTTAGCCACCTACATCAACTCACAACAGTAAGCAAGGTAATAAAATTATATTGTTTTAAAAGTAATGTTCAAATAACTAAGGACGAAAAAAGAACAAACTGGAAGGTTTTGATAAGGAAATGTGTCTCTGGTAGAAGAAGAAGGTGCAGGATGATCCACCATCAGAGTATCCGCTGTCGTGGTAGGAGCAGACGTCGGTGTAGGATCATCGACCATCATAGGATCTACCGTCGTGGTAGGATCCGGAGCAGATGTCGGTCTAGCAGTAGGAGACGCGGCCACTGTCGATGTATCCGCTGTCGCGGTAGGAGCAGACACCGGTGTAGGAGTAGGTGTCGGTGTAGGAGTATGCACCTGGCCCAATACTAAAGCCTCAAGTCTTTGTTGGCGCTCCTCGTAGGCTTGACGCTCCTCAGCGTGACGTCGCTCCTGCTCCTGCACCCGTTCCTCCACCCGTGCATCCACCATTCTCTCTATCATTTCAGCCTGTGATACTCTCGATCGAGATGATGAAAACACATCTTTTTGGCGAACTTCCCTCCTAGCCCCCACACTCGCCCTGGATGATCCTTTTGCCCAAGTGCCTTATTCAGTGGATCATCCTGAGACGGAGGGACCGGAACCATCTCCCATCGCTCAGTAGATCCAGACTATTTTAAATTACAAAAACATTAGAAATGAACTTACTAATTAGTAAACAATAACTTTTAAAAATATATACTTACAATCTTTGAAGCCAACTCAGTAGTCTCGCTCTGCGGGAACACATATACTCCCTCCTCATTTTTCTTCATGCGACCCAGCATAAATGTCTGCACCCTACTTGCATCGTCAACATTATCAATAACTGAATGAGTGTCGTCTTCATTAGTTTTTGTTAGTAGGCCCTCGCTCTTTCACTTCTCCAAGCGCCCCGTATATCCAGCTAGCCCCATGAAGTGCTTATATATATTCTTCGCCCGGTTACGTCTTGCTTGTTCTTGACGAAACTGTTACAAAATTTGTATATTTGTACGTTATGCATAACAATAAAAATATTTGTTAAATTTTATTCCTTAAATAATTAAGAAAAAATAATTGTAAAATACCTTAAACTCTTCAGTCTGGCGATAGTCGTAGAATATCTTCCAGTCCTCCTCCGTGATCATACCATCATACACTACCCACGGCGGTGACCTCTTGGAGCCCGGTTTGTTAATCCAACCATCTACCAACCGATGCTTGAACTGGCGCAGCGATGTCGCTAGAAGTGATTCAATCTTCGTCCGAATTTCATCCGCGACTTTGTACCGCTTCTTCACCATCTGCCACATGATTTCTTTGTCTGCCTTTTCTTGATCCTTCCAATCCTTATTAATCGAGCAATGGGATTTTACCATCAATCCCAAGTAAGAAGCAAACTGCTGCTTCGACCCACCAGAATGTCGGAGGTACTTGTCCCAGACCAAATCGATGGGAGAATCCTTCTTCACCTTCAACCCACGGGTTGGTCCACGTCCCTTCCGAGGATTTTGCGAAGTAGATGCAGCTGGTGGATCTTCAGTAGGGACGTCATCGTCAATATCATCCAACCCCAACAGTAAGTCCTCTTCGACTCTATCGTCAGGATCCATAATCTGAAAAATAATCAATAATTAATAAGGTTAATACGAACATCTACTGAATCAAATGTTGAAACATTAAAAAAATGAAATATATATATATATAATATTGTCAATCAGACTTACAAAATATCATCGTTCAATCCACAATCCTTCATTGTGGTCGGACCTTCGATATTCAAAATTAGTTACATTATCTACCTCCATCAGCAACCGAATAGGTACATCTGTTTCATCTTCACAGTCGTATTCATCCTCATCAACAATATTATCAATGCCAACTATCGATCTTTTACTCTACATTACAATAGACCATCTGGGATTACACTGATCACGACAGTAGAATACTTGTTTTGCCTCACGATATCCCTGTTTGTTGTCCACCCATTTGCAACGAAATACGCAAGTTTCATAACTAGTGTAATTCAAGACCCAGATATCCTCAATAACACCATAATATTCGTTCTTCAGTGTATTGCGACTTGTTCCTGTGAAAATGTCTTGTGAAGCGATAAGATGCACACCACTGTTCTGGTTTGTCGATTTACAATCTTGATGTTCAGTGTAAAAAAGAAAATCCATTTACATCATAGCCTTCATAAGACAACACATCGAGATTTGGACCGAGTGCCAACAACTGGATCATTTCATCCACGTTCCTTGGATCTTTGTTCAACACCTTCTGTCTGAACCACTTAACAAATGTTGCATTCTGCTCCTTTTTTAATTTGGCATTACTCATCGTTGGGTGATTTGTTTTGAGGTAGGCTAGGTGTGCATCGAAATACGGTTCAACACCTTCAGGATGATTCAACACAACCAGATGTGCCTTGTTCAATGTATCAATATCAACTCTGCATAATTTTTTTCCACAGGTACCAACCCCTTTAAGCCTGCCATCATGTCTTGCTTTTGGTAATCCAATAACATCAACACCGTGTAAGTAGTGAGTGCAGAAGTCAACTACCTCCTTTGTTAGTGTCCCTTCAATTATGCTTCCCTCTGGACGCCGACAGCTTTTCATTTTCTTTTTTAGTATACCCATATATCTCTCAAACGGATACATGTATCGAAGGTATAACAGACCACAATGTTTGATCTCTCTAACAAGATGAACAAGTAGATGCACCATAATATCAAAAAACGAAGGAGGAAAATACATTTCCAACTGACACATGGTGATCACAAGGTCATTCTATAGTTTATCCAGCGTCTCCACATCAAGCACTTTACACAAAATTCCTTTGAAGAAAACACATAAATTTGTAATAGTTTTCCTGACATCAGCTGGAAGGATCCCACGGATTGCAACCGGAATTAAGTGCTGCATCAGCACATGATAGTCGTGAGACTTCATCCCTACCAATTTAAGATCAGACATTGATACCAAACTTGATATGTTCGATGAGTAACCAGATGGCACTTTAATATGATGAAGAGAACTACAAAAACTTATTTACTCTTCTTTGGATAATGTATGAAAAGCGGGTAATGGTGGCCACGGGTCTGGTTCCACCGGTTCCATCGGTTCCGGTTCCGGAAAATGTGTATTCGTATTCGGAACCAGTCTGGGCGGTTCCGGTTCTGAAATCTGGATTCGCTTCGGATTCGGTCAAAAAACCGGTTCCGGCCGGTTTCGGTCCGGTTCTGATCGGTTCCGACCGGTTCCAGAAAGATTCGATCGGCTCCAGTTGCTTCGTTTTAGCTCCGATTTGAGATCCGTTTGAGCGCACATGTTGCTCTTTTCATTCACTTTACTCCTAGATAGGTTATTCTTCAAGTTTATAATCTTAGATGTGTAGGAAACAAAGACTTAGGAATTTTTATTGAATTTACAAAAAATAAGGAACAAAGAGAATTTTATTATATGATTCACTGCCTCATTAAAACCTTATTAGGTGAAAACGCATTGGGAAAACCCTAATAAGGAAAAAGAGTACATCTACTAAGAGGTTACATGATTTCAATTTACAAGTCTTAAAAAAAGATTACATGGAAAGAAAGTAATACTAAATTACTAATACATTCTAAAATATTACACGGTAATTTCAACCGGTTCCGGGGCGGTTCCGGTTCCACCTTTTCCGGTTCCGGTTTCCGGTTCCGAATCCGACGATGGTTCCAGGCGGTTCCGATTCTGGTTCCGGGCCCGGTTCGGGCCTGAATCTCAAAACATGTATTCATATTCGGAACCGGCTGAGGCGGTTCGGTTCCAGTTCCGGTTCCCACCGGTTCCCAGCCGGTTCCGGTTCCAATCGGTTCCGGGTAGAACCGCCGGTTCCGGGTAGAACCGCCGGTTCCGGGTAGAACTGGACCCGACGGCCACCATTAAGCGGGAGGCAAGAATGTTCTTTTCCCTCTTTGTTGTGGCGCGAGTTCTTCTCGTATACCCAATTCAACCAGATCTTTTCTACCCTTTAAATGGTCTTTTGTCTTTCCTTTCACGTTTAGTAGTGTCGCAGTTACACTTTCACCAATGTTTTTCTCCACGTGCATAACATCAATGCAATGTCTCACCTCTAAATGTTGCCAATATTCAAGTTCCCAAAATATTGATTTTTTCTTCCAGATGCTCTTTTCAGTGGCTTTAATTGGTGGACTGTTGAGTAAAATCTACACATTAATATATATAGATTTATAGCAAACTAATAGGCAAGTGCACCTAGTCGGAGTAGTACAACAAGTGTCGTCTTCACAGAGAAATTGTTTCAATTATCCTAGTCTCGGTATTTAATAAAAACAGCAAATAGGGGGTTTAGCCGGAGGCAAGCTTAATTTGTTTAGGATCAGTGCAAAAATAATAAACACAGTAAAATAAGGTGAATTAATTGATATGGATGGAAAAAGGTATCCTAGGATAGCGGGGGAATTGCCTAAATTACTTAAACAAATTTATAACCATGTCTCAATTATTTATTGTCTATTAGAGTTAATAAGGGTAAGTTACAAACTCTTAGTAATAGCCTCAGTATTTTCCTACTCAATCCGGAGTGTAAATACCAAGGTTTATTCCTTTGTGGTACTATTGACTATCTCAAAATCATATGTTGATAGTTACCATAAAAATGCAGTTGTTTGTCGCGTAAAACATTTAACAATATTTATTGAAAGGAATAAAAACAAGTTTAATAAATGTGACAGGTAATAAATATTTATTTAAGTAATATTAGGGTCAAACCCCATCCTAGGATACAAATAAAAGTTACTCAGACATTAACAGAAATAAAAATAGAGTGAAGATAGAAATAGTCATTATTTCGGAGACTGCTTGGGAAGAACGGGTCTGCACTCGCTCTCACTTCTGCAGCCTCTTTCCTCTCCTTTTAAAATACTGCTTCTACTGAGTACGTGAGTGAGTGTGATGGAGTGGTGAAATAAAAATAAAATGGAGTGTTATGGTGTTACGGGAGAAAATGAATGGAAGAGAATGGTGGAGTGTGGTGAACGATCGTCTGTTTTCTTCAATCTCCCGCCTCCCTTTATCGTAGAAGGAGCTGGGTTTTATAGAAGCAGAGGAGAAGGTTGGAGACAAAGCTGGAGCACGCGTGAGGAATTTAAGGAGTGCGGCGGCGCCTGATATTGCTGATGGGGTAGATAGATATGTTTGCAGGCACCGCCAGAAAAATGGGGAAGACGGTCGGCGCGTCAATTTTTCTGGATCTGGGTTACATGTGTCCTGGCATAAATGGGCGGACATTTCTATCTCTTGTCCGGCCTTTTTTCCACAGACATGCATGACCTTGTTTTCTGTCCGGTCATTTATCCACGGACAGGCCATGGCTTTTGTTTTCTGTCCAGCCATTTATCCACGGACAGCACACACCTCTCTATTCTTGTCCTGACTTATTTCCACGGACAACACACACCTCTCTATTCTTGTCCTTGTTTGTGTCCTGCCTTTTTTGGGCGAACAAGTGTAGATTTTGTAGTGTCCGAACCGGTGTCCAGACCAGCCTGGTTCGGACACTTCGATCTTATGCCGAGAACGCTCCACGTCACGCGTCCGAATCAGCTCATCCGGACAGTGGTCCGGACGAAAATTAGTTTGCTTCTAAAATATTCGTTTCAGCTCCGATTTAAGATCCGTTTGCACCTATGCGTTCGTCTCTTCATCTACTTTGCTCCTACCTTGGTTTTCCTCATGTTTAACCAATAAATCTGTAAGATAACCAATAAAACATAAACTAGAGGAAAACTAACCAAAGTGGAGAAATGAGCAAGAAAAGTGCTAATATAATATATGAAATACACCCATAAAACATGCTCAGTTGGACACTTATCACACCCCCACACTTATCTTTTTGCTTGTCCTCAAGCAAAACCATGTGCCCAAGTAAGTAGGGAATGCTCAATACTAACAAAATTATTATGAAGGGTAGGATAAGGAGGTGAACAGTACATGATCTTAAACTTTTTGAGGAGTGTGAATCATCACCTACTGGTGGCATAGGTGTGCTCAGGGTAAAAATAAAATATAGAGTTTCGGGGTATGATCCGGAGTGCTTCAATGCTTCTCAGTTTTGGTAACTTTGAGAACTTTTACCACGGCCAACTTCCCTCAAGAATGGGCATTGAGGAGAAAACAAAAGAAAAATAGATTTATGCATTTGTTTCACTTTCGCATAAGAGATGAGAAGATAATATTTAGGCTTCAAGCCTTTGTATTTAAGAACACTTAACTCTCATTTGTTGGTTACCAATGGCGTCTCGCAAGTCCCTTGTTTATTATTTTTTTTACAGAGAAGCACCCCTTAGCAATCCCTAAGAAAGAAAACAGAAAGAACCCCTAAGCGATAAAAATCCAACCATTTCAGATCATTTGGTCACACCGCATAAAAATGCTCCTCAAAAGTAATCAAAATGAAATATTTTGTACCATTTATCCCACAATTCATAACAGTATTTATTCATAAAGAGAACAACCCACATATAAAGGGTCCATGATATTGAATTTGGACAAACGCAAGATAAGCAGAGAGATTAAGCATTTTAAGCAATGTGTCAATTAAGAGAGACTTAAGACGAGCGACTGAGAAGTGAGTCCTCCCCCACACTTAGATTGGAGCAATGTCCTCATTGCGTAGGAAGAATTAAATGAACGAGGTCATGCAATCTACCAGAGTACCCCCACAACAAGCAGAGCAGTAAGGAGTATGTAAAAATTGAAGTGCAAAGCAAAAAGAGTGTACTCCCCAGAGTTCGCAGAGTGTTTAAGCAGAGCTCCCCCTCACTTGAGTTTAGCTGTAGAATGACGTAATATGTTCCTGGAAAGAATATTCTCGACAGCTAGAAGAAATCAAGTGAAATTAAAACTCACCATATTTAGTTAAAGGGAAAATAAACGCATAGAGTAAAAACCGAATAAAATAGAAGTGCTGTAAAATGATAGATAGTGGGAGAACTTCCCCCATACTCGATGTTTAACCTCATAGTAGTGGAGCTCGGTAGTGGTGTGGACATGAAGTGGCACCTGCATAAGATACTAAAGGCAGCCAAACCAATACCGGGGCTAACAGTGAAAGAAATGAGCATTTTTTTGAAAACAAAATATAAAGATATTGAAATATAGGGAAATAGACTGTAATAGAAAGCAAAATAATGATAGAAGTTCGGGTTGCCTCCCGAAAAAGCTGCCCTTCTTTTTAAGGTCTGTGGCTAGACCGTAGTGGGGGTTAGATCAAACCTAGGGGGTGGTTATGAGGAGGGGATCCAAAGCATGACTCGAAGGTATTTTTGAGTGTCCACCTGGATGCATGTTTACTTTTCTTATCCCGCTTTTCATCAGGGATTGGTGGTGGTGCCTCTGAAACGGACATTCCGTCGGGAAGGGTGACAAAGAGAAGTGGGGATGATGATGGTGATTGAGTGTCCCTCACAAACTTGAGATCCTTAAATTTGTTATCTGGAGACCTTCCTGTTGCAAACTCCAGCTTTTCATTATAAGCTTGAAGGGTGATTGTCCCCCGGGCCACCCAAATGTGCACATTGGCTGTGGCAAGGAAAGGTCGTCCAAGGATGAGAGGTGTAGTGGAGTTCTCTTCGATGTCCAAAATGACAAAATCGCATGGGAAGTATAAGTGTTCCACTTTAATGATGACATCCTCCACCACTCCGCTTGGTAAGCTACCGAACTATCCGCCAGTTGAAGGGTCATCTTGGTTTTTTTCATTTCTCCAATTCCCAGCTTTTGAAAGTGGAGAGGGGCATCAAATTTATGGAGGCACCCAGATCGCATAGGGAGTATGGAAATGAGGTGCTACCAATTGTGACTGGAATGGTGAAGCTGCCTGGATCATTGCATTTCGAAGGTAGTGGTTGTTTCAGAATAGCTGAGCAAGCTTCATTGAGTGGTACGGTACCGACTTTGACAATTTTGTTTTGTTGGAGATAAGGTGCTTGAGAAATTTTGTGTAGTTTGGCATTTTGGCAATGAGGTATACAAACGGTATGTTGATGTTTAATTGTTTCAACACTGCCAGAAACTTCCCATATTCAGTATCCAATTTCTGCTTTGGAGTCGGTTGGGAAATGGTAGAGGCGGTTCTTGTGGAGAAGGTTTTGGAGCTGGTGGAATAGTGAGAATGCTGGGAGATGTCTTTTCTATTGGAACCTCAACTCTTTCTTCATTATCTTCTTGGGATTCTTCTGACCTTTGTGGGATGTGAATCTCGTTGGTTTTTCTACCGCTTCTCAAGGTTATTGCCTTAACTTCTTCTTCTTCTTCTTCTAAATCGAGCTTTTCATTTTCATAGCTGGCCACCAACTCCTTAAGGTAGGTATTCTCGGACTGAATGCGATTTTTATAGATTGTGGCAGAGGTTTCCAGTTCAGCTATATTCCCTTTGGATGTTTCGATTGCTATTACCCACTCTTGAAGGGAAGGGTGAAGTTCTGGAACCTTAACTGTTTTGGCCACCTCCATTTTTTCTTCATTGTGTTCCTTCACATAGATGCATTTGGCTTGCTCTTTTGGATTTGGCTTCGGTTGGCTTAGGAAAGTCTCTGGCGGTCTTTGAGCAAGTTGTTCTACGATTTGATTGAATTTACCTTCGATTTTTTGGTTGAAAGCTTCTTGCGCATAAAGCTGGCTTTGAGTCATAGACATGAATCCCTTCATCATCTCTTTGAGTTCCGCGTTTGGATCAACAGAGGATGAGGATGGTTGTTGTTGGTGGTGGAAACCTGGAGGGGCACCTTGTGCTCTATAACCCATATTAGAGTTTGGTTGGGGTCTATTTCCCTGATAGGTATTGGAACTGTTGTTCTGCCCCCCTTGGTTCTGATCATTGTTTTTCCATGAGAAATTCGGGTGATTTCTCCATGGGTAGTTGTTGTTGATGTTATTGTTGTAGGAATTACCAGGGTGGTTTCCTATGAAGTGTACATCTTCGTACTCGCTTTTACCTTCGCATTGATGGGTTTCATGAGGACCGGCGCATATGACACATCCTTCTGCAGATGAACTTGTAGGTGAGGAAGCTATTGTCTTTATGATTTCGTTTTGAGATGTTGTTAGCTTCTCCACCATCTTTGCAAGGGACGAGATCTGGGCCGATAAATGATCCGTAGGCTCAACATGGAGTAGGCCTGCTGCTTGTGGCATTCTTCCTTTGGATCTCGTCCACTGTCTTGTATTGCTCGTCATGGTTTCGAGAAGGTTCATCCCTTCTTGAGGAGATTTCATCATGAAACTTCCTCCTGCAGAGGAAATTTACGAGTAGTCGGTTTCCATCATCCAGGCCATTGAAGAATGACAGGCAGAGGGATTGATCGTCGAGACCATGGTGGGAACACTTCATCAGCATATCCTTGAATCTGTCCCATGCGTCGTACAACGTTTCTCCCGGCTCCTGACAGAATGTGTTGATTTCTCCGATCAATTGCCTTGTTCTACTGGTTGGGTAGTATTTGGCAAGGAACTTCTGGGCCATTTGCAGCCATGTGTGGATTGATCGGGAGGGAAGACTTCGGTACCACCTGTTTGCTGAATCTGACAACGTGTGAGGAAATAATTGTAGACGGATTCTTTCTTTGACAGTGCCGGTCTGACCAAAGGAATTACAGAAGTCTGGAAGAGACTTAAATGATTCGGGGCTTCATCTGGATTTGCTCCACTAAACTTGCCTAAATCCCGGACGGCGGTGATGTAGTGGGTTTTGAAAGCCCATCGTCCGGTTTCTTGCGGTGTTAGTTCGGGGAGAACTATGGCTGATGCCCTTCCTTCAGTATCCGGTTTGGTGGTAATCAGAGAGAGCACGGTGTTGTGGTTGATTTTCATGGTCCATTTCATCTATGACTTGGTTTTCGGCCATGTCTTGATTTCTCTGGTTTCTTCGTGCTTGTAGTAGAGTGCGCTCGGGTTCAGGTCTCGAACTGATGGTGGAGAACCTAGGGTTCGAGTGTTTGGCATGCACAGAAGATAATTTGATTTGTGTTAAATTACGAAATTAACAGTAAATAGATAAATAAAAGCAGAAATATTGAAATAGATTGATAAACTTTAATTAAACAAAAATTATATATTTTTAACAAGAGTAAAAAGACCGAAAATAAGTGAACAAAAAGGACAAAAAAAAAGTAAATGCAGTTTAAGTAAATAATAAAATTGAAATAAAGAAAAAGGGCAGAATTAAATTGCGGGAATTTAAATGACAGGGAATTTAAAGGACAAGGGAATTTAAATAACAAGGGAATTTAAATGACAGGGAAAAAATAAAGAGCTGAATTTAAATGACAATAAAATAAAGAACTGGAATTTAAATGACAGTAATTTAAATGACAGAATTTAAATGTTAGTAATTAGATGACAGAATTTAAATGTTAGTAATTAGACGACAGAATTTAAATGTTAGAAATTAGATGACAGAATTTAAATGTTAGTAATTAGATGACAGAATTTAAAAGGACAATGGAAATATAAAGAACTGGAAATTAATAACTGTATTTAATGTGATATTTAAATTGCTAGAATAAGTAAATACCGAAATTAATAGAAAAAAATCGACAAACAACAAAATAGTATAAACGGAATATTATAATATAGCAAGTGAATTACCGAAAACTAGGGGAACGGCAACGACGCCAAAAACTTGTTGAGTAAAATCTACACATTAATATATAGATTTATAGCAAACTAATAGGCAAGTGCACCTAGTTGGAGTAGTACAACAAGTGTCGTATCCACAGAGAAATTGTTTCAATTATCATAGTCGCGGTATTTAATAAAAACAGCAAATAGGGGGTTTAGCCGGAGGCAAGCTTGATTTGTTTAGGATCAGTGCAAAAATAATAAACACAGTAAATTAAGGTGAATTAATTGATATGGATGGAAAAATGTATCCTAGGATAGCGGAATGGGGGAATTACCTAAATTACTTAAACAAATTTATAACCATGTCTCAATTATTTATTGTCTATTAGAGTTAATAAGGGTAAGTTACGAACTCGTAGTAATAGCCTTAGTATTTTCCTACTCAATCCGGAGTGTAAATACCAAGGTTTATTCCTTTGTGGTACTATTGACTATCTCAAAATCATATGTTGATAGTTACCATAAAAATGCAGTAGTTTGTCGCGTAAAACATTTAACAATATTTATTGAAAGGAATAAAAACACGTTTAATAAATGAGACAGGTGATAAATATTTATTTAAGTAATATTAGGGTCAAACCCCATCCTAGGATACAAATAAAAGTTACTCAGACATTAATAGAAATAAAAATAGAGTGAAGATAGAAATAGTCATTATTTCGGAGACTGCTTGGGAAGAACGGGTCTACACTCGCTCTCACTTCTGCTGCCTCTTTCCTCTCCTTTTAAAATACTGCTTCTGCTGAGTACGTGAGTGAGTGTGGTGGAGTGGTGAAATAAATATAAAATGGAGTGTTATGGTGTTACGGGAGAAAATGAATGGAAGAGAATGGTGGAGTGTGGTGAACGATCGTCTGTTTTCTTCAATCTCCCGCCTCCCTTATCGTAGAAGGAGCTGGGTTTTTATAGAAGCAGAGGAGAAGGTTGGAGACAGAGCTGGAGCATGCGTGAGGAATTTAAGGAGTGCGGCGGCGCCTGATATTGCTGATGGGGTAGATAGATATGTTTGCAGGCGCCGCCAGAAAAATGGGGAAGACGGTCGGCGCGTCAATTTTTCTGGATCTGGGTTGCATGTGTCCTGGCATAAATGGGCGGACATCTCTATCTCTTGTCCGGGCCTTTTTTCCACGGACATGCATGGCCTTGTTTTCTGTCCGGTCATTTAATCCACGGACAGGCCATGGCTTTTGTTTTCTGTCCGGCCATTTATCCACGGACAGCACACACCTCTCTATTCTTGTCCTGCCTTATTTCCACGGACAACACACACCTCTCTATTCTTGTCCTTGTTTGTGTCCTGCCTTTTTTGGGCGGACATGTGTAGATTTTGACGTGTCCGAACTAGTGTCCGGACCAGCCTGGTTCGGACACTTCAATCTTATGCAAAGAACGCTCCACGTCACGCGTCCGAATCAACTCATCCGGACAGTGGTCCGGACGAAAATTAGTTTACTTCTAAAATATTCGTTTCAGCTCCGATTTAAGATCCGTTTGCACCTATGCGTTCGTCTCTTCGTCTACTTTGCTCCTAGGTTGGTTTTCCTCATGTTTAACCAATAAATCTGTAAGATAACCAATAAAACATAAACTAGAGGAAAACTAACCAAAGTGGAGAAATGAGCAAGAAAAGTGCTAATATAATATATGAAATACACCCATAAAACATGCTCATTTGGACACTTATCATGGACCGAAGTTGTTCACAACATTCTTCAACTGATTGTAAGTCTCAGCAGCAGATAGTGGTGGTCGTGCGACTGCATGATCCGTTTTTCCATCAAACTCTTTTGTCATCTTACGGTATTTGTGACCTTTCGGGAGGAATTTCCGATGGCCCATGTACACATTTTTCCCACTGTGTTTTAACCGTATACTGCAAGTTCTATCTCCACATATAGGGCACGCTAGAGCTCCTTTAATTGTGTATCCCGAGAGGTTGCCGTATGCAGGGAAATCATTGATTGTACAAAACAACATAGCCCGGAGCGTGAAGTTTTCCATACCGTATGAATCATAAACTGTCGCACCTTCATTCCACAATTGTAAATCGTCAATAAGTGGTTGTAAAAACACATCAATTTTGTTTCCCGGTTGTTTTGGACCCGATATCAACAGAGAGAGGAGAATATGTCTGGGTTTCATACACAACCATGGCGGTAGATTGTATATTGTCAATAAAATAGGCCAAGTACTGTGTATACTGCTCAAAGTGCCATAAGGGTTTATCCCATCAGTGCATAAACCAAGTCTTAAGTTCCTTGGGTCTGTACCGAATTGAGGGTATATTCTGTCAATGTTTCTCCATTGTGGTGAATCGGCTGGATGTCTCAATTTACCATCATCCTTTCTATGGGTAGCATGCCATCGGAGGTTCTCAGCATCTTTCTGAACTGCAAACAAACGTTTGAATCGGGGAATTATCGGTAGATACCACAACACCTTCGCAGGAGAACCCACTTTAGTGCTTATGTGGTTTCTCTCACCCTTTTTTACGTAGCGTGATTCCCCACATTCAGAGCAATGGTCATCTAACTCATTCTCCTTCCAGTACAACATACACCCATTTGGACAAGCATATATTTTTTTATATTCCATACCCATCGGACACATTAACTTCTTTACTTCATAAGTTGCTGTGGGTATCACATTGTCCTTTGGTAGTACATCCTTTAGAAGTTGTAAAAGATCTGTAAAACGGACATCACTCCATCCATGTCTCGCCTTCAGATTGAATAGTTTTAGGACAACGCTCAATTTGTTTTGTGTTTGCGTATCACATCCACTGTATAACGGTTCCTTTGATGCTTGCATCAGATTTTTGAATGTTTTGGGTTTGTTGGAAAAATGTTGTTCAACATCTTCCATCATTGCATTGAGGTCCTCCTGATCATCTGAATCACTAACTAGTAAATCATCTTGAGTATCCCCAAAATCGTGTGAAGCATCCATTTCTGATTATTCTGCAACGACGTTATCAGCACATTCAAACACTTGTACTGAATGTTGACCATGCAGTATTGTTATAGCTTCATAATCTTCTGTAAACCCTCTGCGAATCAGATGATCCTTAATCTTGTCCACACCTCGGTATTTGAAGTCGTTCTTGCAATCGACACAAGGACATCGAATATATCCCTTATCCCTTGGTTAAGATTGTCAACAAGGACTTTGCAAAATTTATTGACCCCTTCTAGGTACTTGATGTCCAATCTGTCACTGTACATCACTGAGCGCTCCATCTCCTTTTTCAACACACACACCAGATGTCGTGAACTCGTTCCATTGATCTCCTCTTTTTTTATTTATAGATTTAACAACCTAAACCTATCCAATCACCTTCGATCTCACCTAGGAACAAGTTAATAATATACAGCAGTTCAGTGATAATTTCGGCAGCATTACCCTACAGTTCTCCTAGTGTAGATATATATATGAATCGTTTCAATTCACATATATATATGTACACTAGAAGAACACTAGGGTAATGCTGCTAAAATTATCACTGAACTACTGTATATTATTAACTCATTCACAACCTAGATGGTGAGATCAAAGGTCATTGGACAGTCCCAACAGGGACTATCTAAGACATACCTCTATCAGGTAAATCTCAGACAGATAATTCTATGTTTGAATTGATTTTCCATTGTTTAATAGAAAAACAAAAATAAATTGAAAGGTTTTAAATACCAACCTGATGAGTACTGGATGGTCAGCGCGAACAGCACAAGATAGAGAAGAGACAAGTAGACAGATGTTCTTGCACATAGTATATAACACCTATTCAATGAAATAATAATAAGGTTTTAATTGAAACTGTAAGTAATTATGAAGAAAGTTAAATTCGATGGAATTAGAATCAGCTTAAATTTTGGATAAAATTTGGCATGACCTTTGCGTATTTTTAGACACTCCACATTTTTTAAGGCAGAAACAGACACAGTAGCAACAACATTAATTCTCAGCAAACCATACGAATTATTATAAGGCAAGATATAGTATATATATAGTATATATATATATATATATATATATATGATCAATGATTAAAAACAACCACCCCATTTCAACTTAATCTCACATTTCACCACACTATGCAAATATATATTCTAATGATTGCAGAATAGAAGTAGAATTTAGTATAAACGTTTATTTGTGACAATATTATATATATTAGTATTTGTTTCTAAAATTATAATAAAAAATGCAAGTGTTTTACCGTGGGTTCTGATCAGGCAAACCGGTGGCAGAGGTTGACAGCAGCAGATAGTGCGACAAGTAGACAATCTGACTGTGTGTAGTGACACCTATTCAATGAAATTAGAATATAAGGTTTTAATTTGAAAAAAATATGAATAATTGAACAAATAAACAAACAAAGATATTTTGAATAAACCATGTTATTGAAACATTTTTAAAAAACTAACCTAATGAGTAGGGATGATCAAGTCACAAATGAGAAGGAAGAGGGATTGTTCAACCCGTAGAAACACCTATTCAATAAAATTAAAATAAGGTTAAATTCTGGAAAAACTTTGGCATGACCTTTGTGTATTTTTATGTACTCCACATTTTTTAAGGCAGAAACAAACATAGTAGCAACATCAGAAAGACTACTACGAAAACCATTTCATTTTCCCCTACATAAACAAACATTTAAGAGAACTGTAGAGAATTTTTTTTATTATTCTTTATTCCCTTTCTTGCTTCCATTTTGTTTTATGTGCCAATACAAACACCTCCCTAATAATAATCACATCTCATTTTCTAAAAATTAGGTAAAATTATCAAAACAAACAACAATAGACAAAATCATTCCTAAAGCAAACATCCCGTACAAAATATAATCAATGAGTCATCCCTAAGAAGAAAAGTGAATTTCAAGTAAATTGAAACACCCCTAAACAATTAAACACGTAAAATCGTAAACGCGAGAAGATTATCCGAGAATAACGTGTTACTTAATTTGGACCTATGATGACGTATGGCAAATTAAATTTTAGTGCGGGCATATACATGTCCAAAAACACGACAACGTTACATACTAAATCGGTCGCGGACTTATATATGTACGTTTATAAAAATACATATACGTAACGTTACCATATTATAACGTCGTACATAATAAATAGTGGACGTCGCATAACTATATATGACTAAAACGTGACAAAATAAAAGGGGTGCATATCTATATATGCATACACATACCTATAACTAATAACGTAACAAAATAAAGTAGTCGCGTATGAAATTAAAAACGCGACATAGTATATAGGCGCACATATCTACAAATGGACATGTATATAGTTGATACAAAAAAAAAGAGCAAGTACGCTCCCGCCAGGGTTCAAACCCGATACCCTTTGTACCCACCCCGAACACTTTAACCGGTTGAGCTATGTCGAATTCAATACTAGACACTAGTGAACTAAAACTAGTAGTACTAAAGTCACTAGAACAAAAGGAAAAAAAACGATAAGGACGTCCTTATTCCTCCCTGTTGGTGCGCACATGAAGAAATTGCCACCCCTGAATTCTGCCCCTATTATCAATACATATACTACTGCTCCCTTCTTCTTTAATCCGTGCACGCCCCAAGCAGACCCACCAGCTTTACCTCCTTTTCATTTGACACCAATTTCCTCGCCGCAGACAAACGCTCCTCTTCTTTGTATCATTGTCGGATTCTCTGCTCAAGTTACGAACAGCCCTGGTTTTCCCTTCTTTTCATTGTGGCACTAACTCCTTCTATTCTGCACTATTCTTGATCAGTGCACAGCTCAAACTTGGGAGCAGTACAGATACAACTATTATCGGTTTCAAAAGAAGACCACAACAGAGGTATACTTCCTCCTGTTACTTGCGCATGCGTTGGGAAAGGAAAAGGGAAACGAGACACTTCTTGCCCCAGGTTCTCGACTACAGCAACATGTACCACTATCAGATTGTACTAAAACGCATGCAATTACAAGTTCCTAACTGTTAGTCATCACCCCTCCTTTCTTCTTTCCACGCCACTCTTATTTTCTTTTGTTTCAGAGTCGGGCCACAAAGTTGCTTCCAGTAGTTCCCTGGATCATTTGCGAACAGCTACTGAGCACCATGAACACCAGTCTTTTTCTTCCTTTGCTTGGGAAATAACTCCTCGTCCCACTTCCCATACCACCAAACAGCGCCAGTCATCTCTTACATCTAAAAAAAAAAGAGAGCAAGCTACACCTACCTCGATTGAATTCATCTGCAACGTTCTTCCCCTCCACCTACTCTCATGCTCCTCCTCTATTATCTTCTATTCACACTCTGCAATGTTGCTCACCCAACAGGCGAACGAGGAAGATACATCTCTACACCATTCTCTTTTTAATCTGCAAACAAGGAATGAATTTGCATCTCTGTTCATCCTTTTTTTTCATTCTCGATAACCTTGTGAACCCACTGGATAACCAGAAACACTAATACTCCAACTTCGCATATCCCTTCACTATCGGTAATATTGCAACACAAAACGGGTGAACAAGAAAAACATACCTCTCTGCCCTCTCTTCATCGACGTTAGTTTTGCTACCCAAACTGGTGAACGAGGAACATACATACCTCGTCTCTCTTTCATTGTCTTCCTCACGGTATTTCGCCGCCCAAACTGGTGAACGAAGAATATACATACCAGCCTCTCTTCCTGTTACGGTCAACAACAACAATAAAGACCGTGAGAACACTACCAGTAGCAACGAACAGAGGAAGCACCTGAAACGAAAGGGGCGTCGTAGTGAATCCCTTCTCCCTGGTACATGCACGCACAACATCAGCAACAGAGAGGAATAACAAGGAGAAAACTAACCTCAAGAAACGCGAGGAGAAAGCATAAAAAGAAGTATGCTGGGTACATGGTGTCTGAAGCTAGACAGATCAAGCAAAAGATGAGCTATGCTTCCGTCGGGGCAACGAGTAAAATCTTGAGCAGGAATGGGCCGCGAGCTGTTCGTGCCGATCACTCCTCCGTTAGCAGAGGCTCTGAATGTTTAGGGGAACATCCGATATTAGTAAACATGAAAGTAGAACACCACATTCTGCTTATTGTATGAGACACATGAGTATGCACACCCAATCTGTTGTTGATGGCACATACTGGTCCAGTCACCACCATCGAGACTCATGTTACTGATTACATCATACGAGCATCATATCACACTGCGTCACAGTTCATCCCTCTACGATAGTGTCGCACGCACAGAACAACCGAGACAGACAAGACAACTCAGAAGCAGCAATCCAAAATGCTACAACGATGTCAGTTGACTAGTGCCAACTACAGCAGCACAACAAAGCAGACAAGATAATAGACGATAGTAGTTTAGACAACGAGCATATTAGAAATCCATTTAATGCCTAAATGGATTACTAGTTGAGTAGTGTTTTAGGAACTAGAAAATAATGCCTAAATACATACATACACACGTATGAATAAGATGACATTTCGTACGAACGAGGCGTATATAGGTACGGGTACTGTTGGGTCATAGTGAGTAAGAGTCACGTATACATGTATGTATATGTGCATGAAAACCGAAGAGATACATATGTATATATGAGGATTTTGAATCTGAGCGCAGTAAATGAGACGCATACACAGGGGTAAATGACAGTATTAATACGTGATGGGTTAAGCTTATGACTAGGTTGAAGGAATTGGATATATATGAGTATGTGTATATATGCATGCCTATGAGGTTTATAATGCGTAACAAATATGTGTTTATATACGTGAAATGTTGAGTTTTAACGAATACATAAATAATGGATATATATATATATACTCTATCACAAATATTTTGATCTAACTCATTTATATATACGTATATTACGGTTTTACATACATTTTTCCTCAGTTATATATTCTTATTTTTTCATCATTTTCTCCCATTTTTCCAATTTACAGTAAGGTTAATTACACATTGTCATCTCGACAAGCATATATAATTATATATCTAGTTCCTCCCCAAACTAACTCATACCCCTTATTAATTATGTGTTAATATCTCGAAATATCGATACTCTTAATTGATTATATGTTTAATATTTTTCCATCCTAACTTATAGCCATTATTGGTTACGTATTATAGACCCACAATAACCTATATACATATATATATATATATATATGCTTGTCGAGATGACAATGTGTAATTAACCTTGCTGTAAATTGGAAAAATGGGAGAAAATGATGAAAAAAAGAAGAATATATAACTGAGGAAAAATGTATGTAAAACCGTAATATACGTATATATAAATGAGTTAGATCAAAATATTTGTGATAGAGTGTGGGAAATAATTTGGGGAAAAGTTTATACTAACGGAGGCTAGGATATATTGTTAGAGATACTTAAATGCCATTTTTAAAATAATTAGCACCCTCCTTCTAAGGCCATATATTTAGGCCATGCCAAAATAATTATTTTGGGTTCTGATTGGTCATTAATAAATTTATGGATTGATTTATGAGGCTATATGAATTTCTGGTGAAAAAAAAGGAAACTATCATTATAGTAATTATAACCACTTGGGAACATCTTAGAAAAATATAGATATATTTATAAACTTGTTTTATGACTCAAACTAATTTTTAAACAGTATATAAAAATATGTATATATATACATATATATATATATATATAGTACACTTTATATAAATAAGCAAATCAAAGAAAAATGAGGTCAAGGTGTGATAAAAGGAATATATGGTATAATTAGTAATGATGACGGAAAGAAATAGTCCTTGAATTTTTTTTTAAGTATAAAATATGAACCTTGTAAAATAAAAAGGGGTAAGATGTAAGCTAGGAAACTATGGGGGGTATTTTTTGTAAATGCTATTAAAATGGGACAAGGAATAATTTAAGTAGTAAACCTTGACCAAATGTGAAGGTTGACCAAAATAAAACGATAAGGATAATTGTACGAAGTATTTAAAGGGATGTTAAGTCAAAAATAATAACAAAAAATTATTATGGGAGTATATGTAATTATCGAAAACCTTGAGGCATAAATGGGGAATTTAAGTATTTGAGGGGATTAGTAAATAAACCTAGAAAGGTTTTGGGAATTTAAGTAATAATATAAATTAATCAAGAGGTATAATATAAGGGTTTAAATAACTAAAGTGATTATTTATGGGGTAAATAATATAATGAGATTATGTTATGACCAGCGGGAACGTAAATGTAACGAAGATGTAAACGTCCCAGGGGTGAATAGAAGTCTAAGGTTAATGCTTGGAAGGTTTCTAAGGGACTAGTATAAGTCGAACACCCAAAACTTACCTAAGGAATTAAACCCCGATAAAATGGGATAGACTATGGAAACGTTACAAGGGTCGTCACATAAAATTGTGAACTGATAAATTATTTTTAATTAACTTTAGGGCTGTAATGAACGCCAACCGGGACCCCGTGTGTGTGAGACAACTCTGGCTTCTGAAACAGGTATGGACATGTGTGGTTCGTATGTTGCCGTGTTACACGGCTTGTTTGCTGTGTGCTCTGTGTGGAAACGACCATAAGATTTAAGCATGAAATTGGATTGCCTGTTTATCTTGCTTATATGATTGAGATATATCATTGTTGCATATTACCTGCGCGCACACAGTAGTTTAGTCCCTTTCTCGTTTATGGAGCTTTGAGATGAAACTTGACGAACTACGTAAACAAACCAAAAGAACTACACAATGAGAAAACTCCTCTCTAACTATAGAGGACTCCTAAGGACACCCACTATGGTGTCAAGATATTTACAACAAGTGAATACCCTATTGAGGACTACTATCGACACCCACAATGGTGTCGAGCTGACACAAAAAAATATATAAATAAATAATTATATAATAAGTAAGTACCAGCTGATGGATCATATGGATAATCGGGAAGAAGAATTCTCGGGCCGCGCGGTTTGGACGCTCGGGAGTTGGTATCTGCATCAGATCCTTCGACCGACTATTGTTATTATTGTGGAGCGCTTCCTGGGGTCGAGAGATGACCCCTCTGTCTCGACGTACGACACCGGGACTGGAGGATTAGCGAGCACACCCTGGGGTCTAGAGATGACCCCTCTTTCTCGACATATGACGTCGGGAATGGAGGAGTGGCTATGGAGAAGACGTTCTCCAAATTGTGGTGATAAGAGAATCCATAAATAATCCTTAAAGGAACCAGGAATGATTAGCACCTACATAATAAAGACTCGGGATCTAATCTATATCCCCTGTCTTGGTGCCAGAGAATAAAGGAAAACATGTGTAACGAGACCTAGCAAATAAGAAAATTCACAAATGTGATTCTTTAAGAAACAAGAGCTGAACAACACCTACACAATAAAGTCTCGGGGTCTAACCTATAGCCCTTGACTCGGTGCAAGAAAAGGAAGGCAAACTTGTGTAATGAGAACAAGAAAACAGTACGTAATCTCTTGAATGATCCTATAGTGAGGATCATCGGTATAATATACCTACACACACGTCCTATAAATTACTTGAATGTTGTTGCTACATTAACAGCTTATTGTGCTGGGTGGCGTGTTTGACGTTGCTATGCTACTTGCAAGTTGTGCTTGGCTGCTTGTTAATGTTGATATGCTGCCTTCAAGTGTGTATGATATCATGATGTGTGGTGGTGTGCTTTACTGCTTTATCATAGCATGTAAATTGACTAATAATGTTCGACAAGTAGTCGTGTGGCCCGGCAACATACGGGCTACACACGTTCATACTCAGCGTAGTTTGCTGAGTCCTTTACACCCAATTTTTTTCAGGTATTGTGTCGGACACTAACGGAGCGTAGGCGGGATGGCTACCATGGGGGTAGTCCATCAAGGCATGACCTCTGAACTGTGGTAGTATGCTTAGTGTATGGGTTGTTACTAAACCCGAGATGTACCCTCAGCTTATGATTTGGTAGTTTTGTTGTAGACACTCGGTAGCTGGGAATTATATTTTAAGTTGTATATGAGTTTTGTTGAGGGCTGTTTCCAGTCGTTCAGACCGTAACTTGATGTTGGTAGTATGGTTGTGTCAACCACGTGGGTGGTTGGCGTCTGTGACACCCGGATAGAGTTTATACTACTGCGTAGTTTAATCGTGATGTTGTTTAGGTGCGACGTTTGTATTGCTGGACGTTTATTCGGGGGTGTTATAGAAAGTGGTATCAGAGCGTAGTTGCGCTCTGATGACTGGAACAAAGAGTACCTAGTATACGAAAACCTAAATTTGGGGGAAACGGGGTTACGGGTTAGTTTGTGAGGCTCGTTAGTTAGGATTCTTCCCCAGTAATTACTGGATACCTAACAGACACCTAAACCCAACCTCCACGTCCTTAGGGTCCATTCCAATTCGTAGGTAAACGCCGGAGAGGTAGAAAGCCTCCTCACACTCGGGAAAACCCGATCTGGCATTTACACTATGGCATATAATCAATCCGGTAAGGAAAACTAAAGTATACAATAGACCTAAGACTCGAAGCTCTGACTGGGGCATGAAGTTCAAAGACATTGCCAAAGGAACAATACCCATAGAGGAACCAATTTTAGCGGCAACTTGGGTCGACATGCTTAGCAGTCGATGACCCCACCTGACAAGCAAAAAGGACAGAGATATCCCTAAAATTTATGAAATAAATAAAGCTCTAATAAGCAATTAATTAAGCAAAAGGATGAGATTGAGATAAATTCTTCCATTCGTACGCTTGAGAGGTTAATTTTTAGTAAACTCTCGTAAAACAATGAAATAAGAAATATAATTCGAGACATAATTACACCATAAAATTTGTACAAACTATAATGCTTAATAAAGCATGACACAATTTTATACACTAAAATATAATATTTCGGGATTCAATAAATTCCCTGCTCCTTCTCACGTTTCCCTTCATTCCTTGTATTGCCTAAAAGACACAAACGCCTCAACTAGCGACCGGTATGCATCACTACCACCTCCTTACTCCTTTTTCATACTCAGTCACTCTTCTAAATCTCTCAAGCTTAGACAGTTGAAACTGATGACCATAGCTGGTCAACCTCTTCTGCCTCTACCATTAGTATATAACTACCCAAATACATGCCACCGTGCTTTCTTATGAAGCTCAAATTCCCTATTTTGATTCTATCTGTTTCTCATTGCTTCTTGCATAACAATTCTTCTCAACTTTAATTTGCATCTCCCAGAGATAAAAAAAAAGCATTGATATAGACCCTAAACAGGTCTCTTGAACTTTATACAACAGAAAAGAAACGGTAGCGAACTCGCCATTATGTTTCAACCATTTATCGAGTATCATGATCACGGAGATCAACTAAAGGAAGAATTGTACAACAAAATTAAATCTCAATCATGGATGAACACAGTCCAAAAAAAAAGGGAACTGTTAGAATATCAGCAAGCAATGTCACTGATGACTGAAGAATTCGGTTCTATAATGGATAAACCCCTTACATCGTCTGTTATTCTTCACTATGGCTATCAGGGAGTTGATACAAAGCCTTACTAATTAATACAGTGAGAACATAAAATGAAAACTCAAGTACCAAAAAAAAAAGGTTAGGCTCACAAGATATACATACCAAAGAGCACCTAGTGCTATATTCAGGTAAGGTTTAACTGAGTGTTCAAGACATGCATAAAACTTGCCCCGAGACTTACACATGAAAGACTTAAATTTATTTCATTTGTAAATCTAACAACAGTCCAATACAAGACCGTTCAATGGGTTATTGGCCTAAGTTTTACTATAGCCTCGGTAAGATTGCCACAAAACTCTGAAATAACAATCTCTCTTCCTACAGCAAATAAACAACAACCATGACAACAAGGAAGTCAATTTCGGGAACACCCGTGTAACACCCCCCCGAATCACGGCCAACAATAATACGACGCGCCTAAGTTAGCGGGAGAAGTCTACGCAGCGGTTTCGAACTCTATTCGGGTGCTACAGACGCCAACCACCCACGTGGTTGACAGTCCTCATTACCAACTCCAAGTTACGGTCTGTATGACTGGAAGTCCAACTCAACGAAATCCAAATACAATATAAAGTACAACTCAAGTACCGAGCATCTACAGTTTAGTTAACAACTTAAACAACATAACTCATACATAAGAAAGCATACTCTTAAAGTCTTGCCATGTGGACTACCCCCATGGTAGTCACTTGCCTACTCTCCGCCATCGTCAAGCACAAGACCTGAAAAAAGTTGGGTGTAAAGGACTCAGCAAACTACGCTGAGTATGAACGTGTGAAGCCCGCATGTTTACCGGGCCACACGACTAGTTGGTCGACATATTATTAAGTCAATTACATGCTATCATCAGAGCCAGTAAAGCACACATCAGCACATCATGATATCATACACACTCATTGGTAGCATAGCAATACCAGTTAACCAAGCACAACTTGCAAGTAGCATAACTCAACACAATAAGCTGCTAATGTGGCAGCAACAATCAAGTAACTTATAGGATGGTGCGTAGGTACATTGTACATCGATCCGTCGATCAGCTATGGGATCATTCAAGAGATTGCGTATTGTTATCTTGTTCTCATTACATATTTTTTCCTTTCTTCTCTTTGCACCGAGTCCGGGGGATGTAGGTTAGATCCGAGACTTTATAATATAGGTGCTATTCATTCCTTGTTACTTAAATGATCACATTTGTGAATTTTCTTATTTGCTTGGTTTCGTACACATGTTTTCCTCTATTCTCTGGCACCGAGTCAGGGGATATAGATTAGATCCCGAGGCTTTATTATGTAGGTGCTAATCATTCCTTGTTTCTTCAAGGGTTACTTGTGAATTCTTTTATCACCGCACGTTGGAGGACGTCTCCTCCATAGCTAGTCCCCCATTCCCGACACCCAGGGTCAAGGAAGCGGAAGTCACCTCTAGACTCCAGGATAAGCTTCACCAATTTGTCACTCCCCCATTCCCGACACCCAGGGTCAAGGAAGCGGAAGTCACCTCTGGACTCCGGGATGTGCTTCACCAACTTGTCACTCCCCCATTCCCGACACCCAGGGTCAAGGAAGCGGAAGTCACCTCTGGACTCCGGGATGTGCTTCACCACTTGTCACTCCCCCATTCCCGACACCCAGGGTCAAGGAAGCGGAAGTCACCTCTGGACTCCGGGATGTGCTTCACCAAAAATATTCCATCATAGACGGTCGAAGGATCTGATGCAGATACCAACTCCCGATCATCCATACCGCGCGGCCCGAGCTGTTGTCTTCCCGGGTTATTCTCATGTTTCACAGTCGATACTTTTCGTTTCATTATCATTGTAATCTCGACACCATAGTGGGTGTCATTAGTGGTCCTCTAAAGTTAGAGAGGATTCGTCTCTTTGTATAGTTCTTTTGTTTTGTCTATGTGGTTCGTCATGTCTCACCCAAGGAGACTTGCTCTTCATTATGATTAATGAATAGACACCATAGTGGGTGTCATGGTAGTCCTCAATGGATTAGAGAGGAGTTCCCCTTATTGAGTTTCTTTCTTTGTTTTCATAGTTGTAGTAGTTCGTCTCAAGTTCCATAAACGAGAAGGGACTAAACTACTGTGTGCGCGCAAGTAAAATGCCACAAGGATATATAACACGCATAAAAGCAAGCCACAAGAAGCAATCCAATTTTCATGCTTTTAGTCTTAGAGTCATTGTCACACATAGCACACAGCACACAAAGCAAACAAGCCGTGTAACACGGCAACATACGAACCACACATGTCCATACCTTTTTCGAAAGCACGAGTTGTCTTACACTCGAAATCCCGGTCGGAGCTCGCTACGGTCCTAGAGGGAATTAAACTGAAATACCCCTAACATTTAAATAATTAAATGTAAGTAAATAAATATTATTTGAAGAATTATAAATATTATTTGGGGGTTTATTAACCCTAAGAAAACATATAAACACTTGGGCGTTAAAAACGCATCTAAACTCCTTAAGGTCATAAACGAGCGTTAAAAGCCCGACCTTAAGTTAAATAATTATATAAGCTATGGACATTATATGAATTTAACCAAGGATCATTTTATGATCTTTAAATACAAGTTCTCAGTTAGAACTGAGTAAAAATATAAAGTTCTCGAAAGTTCCCGATGTGGGCCCGTAAGGGCCGGGAATGCATAAGAGGAGTGCCAAGGTGGCACGAACCCCTATAAAAATTATTCTAGGAGTTCCTAAAATCATTATTAATTATTCTAAAGATAATTCCCAAGCTACTTCTTCAAAAATAAACAAAGAGCTCGGGGGAAATTTCTTAACGCTCCTTTTATCTCGGGAGTGCCCCTTTAGCCCGAAAATTGAGTTACAAGTTTATATAACCCCATATAATTTAATGTAACACCTTAATATATTATTATTGACTATAAATAATGTCAATAAACATTTGGAGGTCATAGCGACTAATTAATTCCCAGAAAATTCTTAAAACACAAAAACGCACCTTCGGGTGTCACGAAAATGCGTTTTACGCAAATGCCTTGAAGTTTTTGAGGAGCGATGGGCTACTAATCTTAAAAGTGGATAAAATGACCATCTCAATCAATTGATGGCAGTACTAAACTCATAGTATAAATAGGGGCGATTTTTAGGTTAAAAAGGTACCTAAAATCAACATTTTTACCTTAAAACTTTCATCTTTTATCATAATAAAAATGTACCAATTAAATGCTGGAACCTATTACCATATTAGTATGGTCTTAGTAAAATGTAGTGTGACAAAAATCAAATGGAAAATTAATTCCATTTGAGCTATAATCCATGCGTGAGTTTGGGTCTCAAATGACTAAGTTTTGCAAAAATTTCCTAATGCAACTATGACTCATCCAGCATATGTATCATCATAAGGTAACAATTAAATTCATTACGTGCACCTGCAAGAAAGCAACTAGGATTAGTGTAAATAAAGATAAGGAGATTATAGGCTAGTCTAGTCATGCTTGAGTATTAGATAATAAACAAACTTAACTAGTAGAATTATTTCATCAATTGGACATGTGGTTACCGTAAGTGGACAGAACATTAATGAGCTGGGTGATGCATGATTATTTCAAAAGGGAACTTAAATTAATGAGCATGATTGGTTAGTTATCAATTAGCAAAGCAAAGTCTAGCTTATTAGCACCCCTTTTACGTAAGTCTAACAAATTAATGGAGCCTTCCCTTTTACTCCAGCATAACCGAACAGACCTGCAAAACAAGGACAAGTTAGAGTATTAATTAAATTATCAAACTTAAATAATTGTACAACCTTGCAAATTAACAAAACATACCTATCAAAACTAATGCTCCATTAACGTAAGTTTTCTTTTCAAGTGGAGTCTCCATTATGCATCATCCATTATCGATTCAACCTGCAGCAATTAGACAAGTAAGTATGTTAATTAATCTGACAACTAGCAATATAAGTAATTCAAAAAAACGATGGCCATTCTTTGAGCCACTTGGAACATGATTGGAAAATACCAATCGGTTGTGCTCCACTACTAATGCGATACCACCTGCAGTAAGATAAGGTAAGTTAGCTAGATTTATCAAACAAATATATACTAAGCTAATACCTATAACATTAACTAATTGAATTAATTGAGAACCACACCCCGGTAGCCGATTGATGGCATGCATAATTGAGAGATTCCAAAATAAATGTGTTCCACCATCCGTGTACTAGCTGTTCCTAAGTGAATTAGATAGCAAAGTTAGTAATTAAAATCAACATAAATAAAGAGGTGGAATAATGGCAATTAAACAAAAAAAATAACCACAAACTAATTACCTCCACTCCCTTCTACAAAAGCTCTACGTGAGCATCCCTTCTACTTGCCATGCTAAACCAGTTGGTAAGTTCTAACTCATATGCTCTCTTTTCTTCATCTCTTAAATCAATACCTAAGTTCTAATAACTCCATTAATGGTGTACTAGTTCCTAACACCATTTTAATATTATTTCCTAGATAATTCTATCAAGTCTTGAAGCAAGAAAACATCCTAGCAAATCTACAAGAAATCGCCAAGCATATATGCTCCAAGGTGGTTCCTAAATCCAACAACAACACAAGGAACAACAAGATCAAGTTAAGGTATATTTCCATGTTGAAAAATCCTAAGAAATTGTTTAAACCATTTTCGAAAATTATAGAACTTCTAAACCTATGTTCTCTTCATTATTTCATGAAGGAAACTTGGATCTACAATCATCCCAGGTGTACCAAAAATACCTTGATAAATTCCTAAGGTAAACTCCTATAAAATTACTACAATATTATTTATAAACTCTTGTTAGAAAGCTAACAAATAAATCTCCTATATGTGTACAAGGAGTTTGAAATGGCTTCATCAAAATAATATTTGGAGAGCTTGGAAATTCAAGGAAAAATCAAGGACAAGAATTGTCTTGATTTAAGGGTAAGTTTATATAAATAAGGTTTATTAAGTTTAAGTTTAATTTAAGCTTCAAACTTTGGTATAAAAATTATGTATAACCATTACATAAATTAAAACCGAAAACTATTTATATTGTCAAGAAAATAATTTATAACATGTAAGGTAAGATTACTACCTTAAGATATATATTCTTGAGTCACAAAATTAATTGTGTTACATATATATTAAAACCGAAAGGGGTCTAGGAATTTTATGTTCTATTCTTAGTTTATAATCATTCTAAGTCATTAGCATAATTTTTAGAGGTGTTATATGGCTTATATACATTTATTATATTTATTATAAAGTTTAAAACAAATTTTAAAATCATATAGTATAATTTAAATTAAAGCCGAGAGCTTAGTATATGATTTAAGTGATTTTCGAAAATATATAAGTGTATTAACTTGTATTATAAATTTTAGGAACATTAAAAATAGCTGCAAGTATTTATATGACTAGTTTAATAAGTTATGTGGCTAAAATATAAATTTTGAGAAGTTTGGTGTACTAATAATGATTTCCGAGAATTAAAGGATTTGTTGGTATAATTATAGTATAATATAAGGTAGGAATTAATATTATGAATTTTGGGGAATTTAAATAAGTGTTTAAGTGTTAAGAATAACATTTACTAAAGTTTTGGGACTATTTGGTAATTATTGGGAAGTTTAGGATGCTACCGAAAATACATATGAATTTATTGGTATATTGAAGTATTAATTATGAAATTAAGTCTTGGTCAAAGTGTTGACTAAAAACTTTGGGTTAAAATGATTTATGACATAAAATATTAAGTTTATAAAAGTTTTGGGGTGAATATGTAATTTATGGAAGTATATATGAAAGATAGAAATTAATATGGGCGGAAATGTAATTAAAGAAAGGATATGGGCTGTTTCGGTTATTTTAAGAAATTAAATATTTAAACTATAGATTATAAGTTAATATGTAACTTATATAAAGTTTTGGAGTTAAAAGTGTAAATATAGAAACTATATAATTAAACCAAAGAGCTTATGGGCTTAATTGGTAATTTATAAGATTTGTGGTATTAATTTGTAATTACCGAAATGATAAGAGTATTTGGTGATTTGTGAAAATAAGGTGGTTAATTAATATTTACAAAGGTTAGTGTGGGTAAATGGTGAATTATAGAAGTTATAAGGTTATTTGACAATTTATAGAAGTTAATATAACTGTTTTGCAATTTCGAAGTTGATAAGAGCATTTAATAAATTATAAAAGTATACGGCTATTTGGTAAGTTGTAAAAGTTAACGGGATCAATTATGATTACCGGAAAATTATATATGGTTATTTAGTAATTTATTAAGTTGTTGGGTATATTATATAAATATCGAATTAATAAGGTTGGTTTTGTGGTTTAATAAAGGAAGTGAAACTGGTTAATATAATGTATATGGTATATTAAGGAATATAATATAAAGTTTATTAAATAATCTTGGTTATAATAAAAATGACCAAGGGATATAATATAAATGATAAGTGAAAATAATTATAAGTATATAATTAATGAGGTAAAGATGTACCGTATAAATGATAATTCATTATCACATGTGAGTTACACATAATTAATGAATTGCTAGGTTGACTTGAACCACTGTTTAAATAACAGGGGGAAATAAATAATACACGGAGTTATTATACGACGAGTATAAACACTACAGTGACAGTACTATAATATTTAGTGAATAGTTATATTAATACTACCGGTGCTGCATGTTTAAATAACAGCGTACGGGAAAGGATTACTGAACAGGAGTTTGTCAAGCTAGCAGTTTCTTGGTGAACGGTATGTTAATTGTGTGGTCTGAATGTCCTAAGGATTATCCTAAGGTCCAGACATTGTGTGTTTAAATGTTTAAGAAGATATCTATGATTTTATGTGAATGACATTGTATGTGGGATTGCCCAAACTGTTGCGTTGTATTTTATGCGCGAATATCTTGCGACTAAAGTTTGTACATCTAAACTGGAAAAAAAAAGAGACTAACCGACCTTTAGGTATTACTGAACCTAACAAGAGTCAAATGTGATAGTCTTATTTCGAGTATTGGTTATTATGTCACTGACAAAAAGGGCTAACTTATAAAGAGAGAATCCAGATCGTTTCGACTTTCTGGTTGCGCATTGTGATCACTATGAGGGACTCAAGAAGGGAGTCACTCCAAATCCATCAGCCACATTCGGGGATGGCGGAATGCACTGCCGTTGGTGCACAGTTTCGACCGGATAGGTCATTACATATATTTATCCAGGGCCATAAGGTCTACTGGTAACGGTTCCTTTGGAACCCAGTGGGACACACTGTCCATATTCACAGGTTATTAAGGTTTGTCTTATCATGACACTTGAGATGGAAATTAAATGGAAAGGGTTAAATGATTGGTTTAAAGGTTAAAAGCCAAGTGACTAACTAACAAGTGCAGTTTAATTTGTGTCTCGTTTGATTATTGTTATGGTTTACTAATGTGTGATTATTGTTTATTGTTGTGTGGTTATTGTTGTGTGATTATTGTTGTGTGATTATTGATGTTGTGTACTATTGTACACTGGCGTTTTCAGGTGGATTGTTATGTGTTTGTTAAGTTTTACAGTTGTTACTGTTATTATTGTAAACCGGTATTTCATGTAAAGAATCTAATAACAAGATGGCTTAAACGACTTAAGGAATCTAGAAGACTTAGGACTACATTAGCATACCAGCATAGTTTGCTGAGCCCTTCATTGGGCCAAACATTTCAGGTCTCTGAAGAATACACAAGCCGGAGTGCGGGGAACAGGGTAGCCGCTGTGTTTTTATAAAACACTTGTGGATTTGTTATGTATTATATTTTGGAGTTCGTTGTGTTTCAGTTAGTTGTTCATTTAGTTGGATTTGGTTGTAATAATTAGAGTGCTCAGTATCTGTTCATCACAGCGTGAGGAATTTGTATTGTTGGAAAGAGTAAGGATGCCTTGTTACTCACAGGGGTGAGTGACGGCGTGTAACACCAAGGTTAGTTAGTTTTATTTTCCGCTGCGATTTGCTATTTATTATACTACGAGTTATGACGTCATTACAGGTTTAAGATTAGGGGTGTTACAAAAACAGTGTGTCAGTTTATTATTTTGTGTGACGACACTTTATCGTATCGTATGTCATTCCCTAGGTATGTTGTCACATGCCTAGTTTACATTGACTCTTAGAACTTCACAAGCATTAATCCTAGGCTCAACTTACTCCTAGGATATTCATATCGTTAGTTACATGTTAACTAAGTCCCGTTTCCTTAGTAAATGGTTTAGAGCGTTTTAGGTGCTATTTATGTAACAAGTTTATATAACATATATATAACATGTCTAACGTGTATTCCCTCCCTAGATAAATAGATGAGAAATGTTTTAACCCTTGTTTAATGGTAATATTGACCATAGAGCATCCCTAAACCCGTTTATACAGCAGTCCAAAAGTTTCAAGTTTGGATCACCAACATATTATCTAACGACACCCTCAAGTATTAATTGATACTTAACCTTCTCCACATGTTTCGCTAACCTAGTTATGTTTATCAGCTATCATTTGGGTTTATTTCCAAACCATCCTCACACTTTTAACTCTCCTGAAGTTCAGCTATACTGAGACACACAATCAGAGAAACCGAAATATAGTTCTTGCATGTAACCTTATCTTATCACATTTTGAATGTATTTGAATGGCGTCTAAACTTCCCAAGTTGTTTGTAGAATTAGTTAGGTGCATTAGGAGGGTTTTGGGTTTAATAACCAACCAATACAACTCTCTCATAAGACCTGCACTTCAGTTATACAGAGGCAAGGGTTATAGAACCCGAAAATACAAAATCTGCTCACAACTCCATTTAACTCCATGTTTAAGTCTCCTAAACTGGGTTTTAATTTCTCCCATGTGTATTCCTCTCTACCCAAGTATGTTTAGCTATGTTTTAAACCCATAATTAAACCCAACCAACCTTGACAACACCCCTGGAAATTCTCTATACAGAAAACAAGGTCTGAAACCTGAAATAGTGAAACTGAAGCAAATTCTTTTCTGTGGTTTTCTTTTTGTCAATCTGTCTGACTTCAAATCTTCCAAATGTTTATACCAACATAGTTGAGTATAACAGTAATGTTTTAGATCCCTGATTAAGCCTCTACACCTTCTCTAATCCCCCTGAAATCTGTTTATACAGAGAACTAACATCTCAGAAAAAAAACTGAATTACTAAACTAAGAACTGATATATCCTTGTCTTCTATTTTCTCCTTGTTCTTTAAATTGATTTCAGTTTCCCCCAGGTGGTTGGCTACTGAGGTGGGCGTATTAGTAGGAAGTTGAATCACAAAACCAAACCAGGATAGCCCTGATAGAACTGCTAGCATGTACTCCTCCTAAACCCAAGAACAACTGAAACTGAAAATAAAACTATAACACAGGAACTAGGAACCGTGGCTTAATCATCTGATCTTTCAGTTCTCTTTCCCCAAAATTATTTAGCCTTTTAATTGGGTGTCTTCATGTGGTTCTACCCTCAAGGGAGCCCACAACAACATTGGTTATACACCTGAGGAATTGATATACAGAAGGCACCGCATTTCAGAAACTGAAACTGATGTTTATTTAGCTGTCATTGTTTTTTTTTTCTTTCTTTCTGTCCTCATATCCGTTTCCTGTTTACCCCAAAGATGTTTACACCCAGAGTTACATGAATGGGCAAGGTTTTAGGTTCACTCTCAAATCAATACAGCACTCGTATTACTTCTGAATCTCCACTATACTGGACCGGGAAGAAGGAAACTGCAGAGACTGAAGTGTAAGTTTTCTGCACCAGTTTCATCAGTTAGTTCATCCAGAGTTTTTTCTTATTTCTTGTTTTGAATCATCTAACTGGTTGTCCCACCCTGAAATGACTAGTACATACATTACTCTTTGCATTAGAAACTTGCTAGGATTTCATTCCTACTCGACACTAGGCGCAAACAGATCTCACCCAAATGCCACAGTTTCTTTACTGTTACTAATACAGCTCACTACCCAATTTTTTTCTATAGTCAGCTCTAGCTCACTGTTACCAGGTTTAATGTTTATTATGAACAGCAGCTTGGCCATTGTTACAGAAATCCTCATACTAAACTAGAAAACTGAAAACTCCTATTTGAATCCTTTCATACAGGATCTGAAAACAATGCAAATCCAAAACAGCAAACCCACGAACTGATATGTACAAGTATACATTCTCCTTCTGTTTTTTTTTTCTTGTTTTTGTTTTTAAACACCCCTAGCTTGTTTATACTGAAACAATAAAACGTGAAACTGAAGGAAAAACTGAAACACCTAAATAGCAGGATTTCAGAGTTTGTACAGAAGGTTTAGTTGGTTTACTACCTTGCGGTTCCTTTTTGTTTTGCAGTTGGCTCTTCCAGGTCAATCCTTGGCACAATGTAAACCTTCCTGTTGGTTTTGTTTCACGTGAGGAGTTGGCTGGCTTTTGCTCGATGGTCTTCAGGTTCTTCTTATTATGAGTAGTAAGTGTACAAGCGCAACACAGGAAAGGAAAAGAAATGAGGGATTAAGACCAGTAGGATCGGTTGCAGGAACTTGATGAAACAGAAGGTGGAGAACTGACTGGAAGTTTACCTTGTTACGGTTTGCAATTTTTTTTTGTTCAAACCAGCAAGGGCCTGTTGCTTGTGGTGTGAGATGCACCCTTCACGTCTAAATTTCCAGATGGAGTCATGCCCATGTCGAAGAGAAATTGAGTTATACAGCAAATAAAATCTTTGGCACAGAAACGGAAATGTTGAGAAGGATCTAACGTTGGTGCTTACCTACTGGAATCAGGAACCAGATTTGTTTACACCAGGACGGACTTTCAGACCAGCATGTTGCAGTTCCTGATGGTTTCTTCTTGGAGGGCAAGCGCAGATAGATAGAGGAGTTAAGTGGTTGATTGAGAGGGAAATGATCCAGGGACAACTCTTGAACAGAAATGAGCAGGAGAAGCTAAAAGAACAAGAGTTTATTTGCGTGAGAATCAGAGAGTAATGAGGATGATCTCCTGCTTCCTTTCTTTTTCTTTCTTTTTGGAATTGAAACCCCCAGTTCCAGACTTGCAACAAGGGGATTAAGGGCTTGAGTATGGCGTTTCAAACAGAATCAACCAGAGGAAAAGTTGTACAGAATCTGTGGTTGGTTCACCTTGCTAGTTTTTCTGAACTTGTTTTCTCCAGATTTTCAAGACCCATCGTGAATAAAAGAGAAGAATTGTGGAGAGTTCCTGAAGCATCCGTGAGCATGCATGGGGAAGGGACACGGGTGTTGAGTATAATGTTTTTATTTAGTGTCTTGGATTCACAAGGAAGTGGTGTGGAAGTTTGAACCCACCAGCTCTGATGCGTGACAGTGTGCACCAGGCTCTGCCTTTAATGTGCTTGCTGTTTGGTTATTTTTCTCTGAAGACAAAGATGTAGTCAAACAGAATTCAAGAGAGACCGTGGGTCTGTGTGGTCTGGTTTTTCTCTTGGTTTAGGTGACGTTACAATAAGAAATGTGGCTCTCACATTACTAAGGGGTAGTGGCGCTAAGTTTCAGGGCTTGGAGAACGATATTGCTCCAGATTCTGCTGTCTGTTCACCCAGATTTTGAGGTGTGGAAGTTTGCAGTAACCTGATGCACATGGGGTTGTTTGCTGGCCCATGCTATGCTTGTGGTCTGTTGTTAAATTTTCTGTTATTCGATCAAGCACGATAGTGGCATAAATGGATCAGTTGGTTCGTTGCCCAGTCTCTCTTTTATTTATTATTTTTTTTTCATTTACAGTGATAGTTGCGGTACTAGTATCATTAGATTAGTATCGGTTACTGAATTTGAGCGTAGCTCGACCGGTTAAAGCATTCACAAGGTATACGAGGGGTCTTGGGTTCAAACCTCAGCGGGAGCGTCTTTGCTCCTTTTTCTCTCTTTTTTTTTTGTACAAGTTAAACTTGCTTATTTATATATGTAAGACTATATAACATACCGTGTTATATTTATCGATTTATTTGTCACAGTTATGCGACGTTATCATTTATATTACAACATTACGAGGTTATGCAACGTTACTATTTATTATTTAAAAGTTATAATATCATAACGTTATGTACATGTATTCTCGTATTCGAACATGTATAAGTACGACTATATTAACACATAACGTTGCTAAATTTAATTGTTCATAAATTATTTTATGTCCGCATTATATAACGCGTTTTTTCGGATATTCTCATCGCGTTTATGATTTTATGTGAGTAAATATTCAGGGGTGTTTCACCCGGCTTAGATGACAGTTAACAAGTGTCTAAACTCCTTAAATCCATACCAAAGTTGAGCGGAGATACCTCCAAACACTGACCTGCTGCAAAACTTCTCCAGCAGGGTCCCAAACAAAAGATAGGTACTTCATACATTTCAATCAGTGTACCAGCTACTTCCCACTAGTACAAAAAACGTCTATTTCGGCGCCCCTATTTCGGCGGTTGTAGACAAAACCGCCGCAATAGGGGACCGAGATGTATACCGTATGTAAAGAAGGGGTCTATTTCGGCGGTTCCTAGATATGAACCGCCGAAATAGGCCCTTTTTAATAAAAAAAAAAATTAAAGAGACCTATTTCGGCGGTTCCTTACACGAAACCGCCGAAATAGGTGTTTCTATTTTTCTTTTTTTTTTAAAAATTTAATCATCTATTTCGGCGGTTCTTTGTTAGGAACCGCCGAAATAGGTCTCCTTAATTTTTTAATAAGGAACCGCCGAAATAGCCCTTTTAATTAACCCCCCAACCCCGATTCGAAACAATTACGATTTCATTAGGTTAATTCACCCCTCTTCTCTCTCTCTCTGTTCAACGGCGATTGCGAACAACACGCCACCACAGCCGTCGCCCGGCCGCCCTCCTCCTCCTCTCGCTTTCGCCGGTGTCGCGCCGTCGGTGTCGCGCTTGGGTTGGCGTCGCCGGCCTCATTCCGCCACTCAACAGAGGCGAACAGAGGTGAGAGCAACCCTAACTTTCCTTTCGATTGTGTTTATTTAATTGTTAATTTGTTGTTAAAATTGATAGATTGTTGTCACATTGTGATTGTGGATGATGATATTTATTGTGTGTGTGAAATCTTTGCAAGATTTGGTTGTTAAACTATTAAATTTATGTATGCACACAAGGTGTTCGATGAAATGTCCGAGTGAATTTTGTGCTGTTTTTGGCCCTTCTTTTAAATGGGTGCGAAAGAAAGTAGCAAACGCAGAGTAAAGTAGTGTAGTTTCTAAACGTATGAATGAGTGTTGTAATATGTGCAATAAATATAAGTATAGTGATTGCGAGTAAAAGATATGTTGTTAATTAAGATGAGCATTAAGTATGAGTAGTTTGTTTCTTATATATTTAAAAGTATTGCGTGTGTGGAGAATTAAAGAAAGTGTTATGAAATGTATATGTACAGTGCAATGACGATATGTGGAGAATTAAAGAAACTTTTTATCTGGTTGTGTCATAGTATAAAATATTATTGTGTTATTTGTGTATATGACGATAAGTGAAATACAAAGATAAAAAGTTAGTTATTAGTTGTCTGTAATAGTAGGTGAAGTGAAGAATGCGTGTGTGTATGTGTTGAAAGTAGTAGCTTGTGTGAGCAAGTGAATATGAAAGTTGTAAACGCAAAGTAAAAATAATCAAATTTTGTAGTGAGTTTAGAAGAAAGAAATAGTAAAGAAGAAAGAGTGTATAAAGTAATGAGTGAGCAGAATGATGATTATAGTAGATAAAAGTAGTAAAAAAGTGTAGGATATGATAAGTAGAAAAAGTGCTAGTAAAAAAGAGTGGAAGACCCTGAAGTAGTGTAAGAAGTTAAATGCGTAGTAAAAGTGTTAGCGTAGTAATAGACAAGTGTGTGTAGGGGGTGAAAATTTCGTATGTATGCGTTAAGTTGATTTCTGTGAAGTGTTAAGTGGTAAACAATTATATGTGCAGCACATGAAAGATGTAATATAAGTGTAGAACGTTTCGTAGTGTATAATTGAATAAGAGCGTGAACAAGCAGTCATAGTATAGAAAAATATTGTAGTAGGTGAGGTATTAGCCGTTTTAGTAGCGGTTTGAAGTAGAGGTGTGAGAATGTATTTATATATATATATATATATGAGTATTGTATAGTCGTTAAGTTTAATATAAATTATTCTAATTGATCTGAATGTTGTTCAATCTTTATGCGTTGCCTCTGTAGAGATTGGCGTTGCTACACAAGTCTCGCACGCCCGATTGAGAAGAGGGGCTGAAAACAATTCATTTATGAACCGGTATTTTTTTTTTAATTTAACTCTTCATTCTCTTCATTCTCTTCACTCACTGTAATATAATCTAACTTATCATTTTCTCTTTTGTGTCTCTACAGATAAATACTTAAGGAGCTTCTTTACCATTTGATGGTAGATTGAAAGCGGAGCGGAGAGCAATTCATTTTCGAACCGGTAATATAATCTAACTTATCATTTTTCTCTTTTGTACTTTGTATTTGATTTCCACAAATTATTGGAATTTCGTTTGATGAATGAATTTGGTATATATTAGTTTGGTTTATGATTGAAATTTGTGTTGTTGATATTGGTGAATGCTTAATAATAGGCATAGTTGTGTCTTTATTTTACTTTGTATTTGATTTCCACAAATTATTAAAATTTGGTTTGATGGACAAAGTTGGTATTAGTTTGATTTGTGATGGAAATTTGTGTTGATGAATGGTTGGTGAATGCTTAATAATAAGCATGGGATAGGTAAAATTATGCAAAAGTCATGCCGTTTTTTTAAATCTCTTCGTAATTAATATTGTTTGATGTATGTGTATATGTCTAACAATATCTAATTTTTTTTATCAGGTCCGTGAATCACCTCTCTTGTTTCCCGCCTTCTTCCATTACTGTTCCTCTTTCCTCCTCTGTGCACAAGTAAGTAACTAAACCTTATTTTTGTTTAATAAATGCAATTATGTATTTAAATATAAGTGCTAGTACATAATTAGCTTCATTCCCTATTTGTTGATGCATTTCTTTTTTAATTTATTTTTTGTTGCTCCCTTGCAGAGACATATCAGAAGTGGTATTGCTGCATCTCTCGCACAGAAGCCTACCTCTCAGGCACCAGTCTCCCCTGTCCATAAATCCTTAAAAACAAGTACATATTCTAACTCTCGATTCTTTGTTAATCTGTAAACCGGTTTGAACTTATACAGTGGAGAATTGAAAGCGTTGATTTGATGATCTGAATTTGCAATTGGTTTTCAGTTAGCTAGTAAAGAATTGATTTATTTTAATTGTTGGTTGCTGCCATTGTTGGAATGTTTGTGGTTGTGATGACTTTGGTGAGTGCTGAATAATAAGCACGGAATGTGTACAATTATGCAAAGGTCATGCCAAATTTTTTGTAGAAAAAGTATTCGTAATATTGTTTTAAACACCGGTTTCTGTTTTAGAAGTGCAACAATTTCTTAATTTAAAATGGTAGTTTATTTGTGTTTGCAACCTTAGAGTTAGGCTAGACTAATTGACAATCATCCCAGTCATGCTCCATTAGGAAATAAACATGTGCAACTTAATACATGCCATATTCTACAAAGGATCTAACTCACACCTGTGGTCTGTTGCACATGTAGTATGGAGCGTGATTGGATGTATGGTGATAGAGGCGAACATTTTGACAAAATGCTGAAAGAGTTTTGCAAAGCTGCAGTGCAACACAAGGACAGGACAAAGGCGGAGAAAATTCCATGTCCTTGTGTTGATTGTGGTGTGGTTAGACATTATTCAAGCATCAACCTCGTACAACTCCATGTGAAGACCCGTGGTTTCATGCCACATTATACAAAATGGATTTTTCATGGAGAACGTGTTGAAGATAATGCTTCATCTTCCTACAGTCACGATCGGTGTAACTCAAGAACCGAGCAAACATTCGATACTACTAACGAGTCAGAACTCCCAAGCGCTTCCGGAGTCAATGTTGACAGTGAGTCGACTTATCATGATGAACAAATTGACGAGATGCTTGGTAACGTTGAGGATAACTTTGTCGACCGGCCGGATGAGTATCAAAGGTTGTTGGACACATCCAAAACGGCGTTGTATCCTACTTGCACTAAGTACACGAAATTGACAGCTATATTGAATTTGTTCAACCTGAAGGGAAGATATGGATTGAGTGACAAAGGTTTCACGGCATTCCTCGAGCTGATTCATGATATGCTACCGGATGAGAACGGTCTCCCTACGACCACGTATGAGGCAAAGAAATGGGTGTGTCCAATGGGAGTAGAGTACAAAAAATTCACGCGTGTCCAAACAACTGTGTGTTGTACAGGGGTGAATACGAACATCTGGACAATTGCCCGAAATGTTCGTTGTCCCGGTATAAGCATAAAGATGGTGAGTACTCCTCCGTTCAGAAAAAAGCCCTCCAGCAAAACTTGTTTGGTATTTGCCGATTATACCCAGATTCAAACGGTTGTTTGCGAATCCGAAAGATGCAAAGAACTTACGATGGCATGCGGAGGGTAGAAAGAGTGATGAGAAACTAAGACATCCAGCAGATGGGCCTCAGTGGAGAAACATCAATAGACGGTTCAAAGAACATTTCGGACATGAAGATAGGAATCTGAGGCTTGGGTTATGTACTGATGGAATGAACCCGTACGGCACATTGAGTAGTCAACACAGTACATGGCCTGTTCTGCTAGTGATCTACAATTTGCCCTCATGGTTGTGTATGAAACGAAAGTACATCATGTTATCGCTCCTGATATCTGGTCCCAAGCAGCCCGGTAATAGCATTGATGTGTACCTTGCCCCTCTGATCGACGATCTGAAGCTATTGTGGAATGAGGGGACCGTGGTATATGATGCTTATGCAAGAGAGAATTTCACGCTCAAGGCTTTGTTGTTCTGTACCGTCAATGACTTCCCTGCGTATGGGAACTTGTCCGGTTACACGGTTAAAGGAACATTTGCATGTCCCATATGCGAGGAAGACACTTGTTCGGACCGTTTAAAACATTGTGGGAAGAATGTTTATATGTGTCATCGACGTCTTCTCCCCGAAGATCACCCTTATCGAGTAACGAAGAGAAAGTTGTTCAATGGTCAAGCCGAAACTCGTGTGGCCCGTCTACCTCTGACCTCTGAGGAAGTGTACGAAAAGGTTAATGACATTGTAAATGTATTTGGAAACACATCAAAACCGGCGAAAAACATTTGGAAAAAGTGTTCTATCTTTTAGGAACTACCTTATTGGCGTCATCTTTCTGTGAGGCACTGCTTAGACATCATGCACATTGTGAAGAACGTTGGTGAGGCAGTGAGTGGGACTTTACTCAATATACCCGGCAAAACAAAAGACGGATTGAAAATCAGAAAGGACATGCAAACCATGGGCATACGAAGGAGTTACACCCACAAGAGAATGGGAAACGAATCTACCTACCTCCTGCATGCTACACGCTCTCAAAGGCTGAAAAGATTAGTTTCTGCAAATGTCTGTACTCGGTAAAAGTACCGTCTGGATACTCTTCAAACTGGAAGAACATTGTATCGATGAAGGATTTAAAACTTTTAGGCATGAAATCTCACGATTATCATGTACTGATGTTACATCTTCTTCCGGTCGCAATTCGAGGGATATTGCCATCTGATGTCAGAAATGCTTTAACTCGGTTATGTTTCTTTTTCAACGCTGTGTGCTCCAAGGCAATTGACGTAACCTCTCTAGATGATCTACAACGTGAAATTGTTATCACATTATGTCAACTTGAGATGTATTTCCCACCATCTTTCTTTGATATAATGGTACATCTAATTGTGCACATCGTTCGAGAGATACAGTTCTGTGGTCCGGTATACTTACGGTACATGTACCCTTTTGAACGGTACATGGGTATTCTGAAAAGTAGAATGAAGAATAGGTATCGACCAGAGGGAGCATTGTTGAAGCAACAGTGACTGAGGAAGTCACGGAGTTTGTGACCGATTATTTGAGTGAGGCAGAGTCTATTGGTATCCCAAACCACGACACTATGGCAGGTTTAAGGGTAAAGGTGTTATTGGTAGAAAGATCGTGCAAGTTTCGCGTCTACTTATTCATCAAGCACATTTGTTTGTCAACATCTTGAGGTTGTTAAACCTTATTTGGAAACCCATATGGTTGAGTTAAGGCATCAAAATCCTTTGAAAAACCACATTTGGCTGACAAAAGAACAAAACCGAGTTTTTATCCAATGGTTCAAAGATCATGTGTTGACATTAGCATCATCAGATCCAGAAGTTGTAAGCGAAGAGATCAGATGTTTGGCAATCGGACCTGAAACTAATATTACATCTTTTGAGGGGTATGATATTAGTGGGTATACATACTACACTGCACGCCAAGATGCCAAATCGATAAACCAGAATAGTGGGGTAAAAATTGAAGCTGCTGCCACTGAGTACCACAGCGGTAACCGATCTCAACCAGTTAGTAATTGGTATTATGGTGTCATCGAGGACATTTGGGAACTAGACTATGACATTGATTCCTTTCTGTTGTTCCGGTGCAAGTGGGTGGACAACCGACGCGGGTACCAAAATGATGGAGGGCTTACCATGGTTGATCTTTCACGGTTACACGGTTATAATGATGATCAATTTGTTCTGGGAAAGGATTGCGAGCAAGTGTGGTATGTTGAGGATCCGAAAACTACTCAGATGGTCTGTTGTTCTTCCAGGAAGAAGGCCGGTTGTAATGGAAAATGAAAATGAGGATAACGATGAAATGGGACTGTAGAGGAAACATCCTTGTTTCCTACTGGATTACCGGATTCGATTGATGATACCGAAAACGATTTGCCTCTACGACAATATGGAATGATTTTATGTTTTTGTACGTGTCAGGTAATGTTGTTAGTAGAATGTAGACTGTAATATCATCTTAACTGTTATTGTTATGCATCATAGTATTTATGTTATGAGTTTAATAACTGATGAAAATGCTTTATGATTTTTTTTGGCAGTGGATGATCACCCTATGGATGACCCCGTTGGACGGCTTATCTCGACTGGAGAACCTGAGCCACAGCCGAATAGACCAAGTAAGCGGGTCACGAGAGGAGGAAAGAAGAAGAAGTACAGTTGCAGTACAACGGACTGAGGCTGGCCCTTGCAAGCAGCAAACCGAAGAGGAGATCGGATTGTGCCACCAAGACCGGCGAAGAAGCATAAAAGAGAGGTGCAACCACGTTGGCTGGAGGCAACAAGGGCCCTCCTACCAACCGGGGGTCGACTTCAATCAATTCAACCAGCCCCATGGAAATTGGAAGAATGACTTCACCGCTTACGGTATCCATTTGGTGAAGTCATATTGCAACATAAACCACAGCTGGAAGGTAGTGCCTCAATCATTGAAGGATACTATGTTTCAGCGTCTTCAGGTAAATCTCTACATTATTACTATGATCTTTTGTGAAATAATAGAACATTTATGTTTACTTTACTAACTGAATGATCATGTACGTAGTCTCGTTTCTCCGTGGATCCCGCACTTAAAAAGGATGTGCTATCAGCGATGTCGAAACAGTTCCGGAACCACAAGAATAAGTTGGCTGACAAGTTCATCTACAAGATGCCTACTCCAGAAGATCCAGATGATCCAGATCATGGTGGAGACGGTGAGAGACCACCATGGGAGGTTTACGAGGGCATAACAGAAGAGCAATGGTTACAATTTGTTGAGAGGCGTCACACACCGGAGTTCCAGGTGCACTTTATTGTCATACATACATAAATTAATCTTAATTTCTTATGTTTTTTTGTGTTCAATTTCACTTAACATGATCCCATTAATTTATGCAGGCTCTCCGTGCGAAACAACAAGCAAATGCTAAGAAGAATCTGTACCCTCACCACTTAGGTGGAAAAAGTATTGCTCAAAGGGTACCAGAATGGGAGCAAAAGGGATATCTGCCCACGGATGGCTCATTGGATGCCAGTGGCAGAAGAATGAAAGTGTGGGAGTTAAGCCACATTCCGAAGAACTCTACTCCCGAAAATCCTCAATATGATGAAGCCACGAGAGCAGTTATTGCTCAAATGGTAAGTGATATCATTTCATTTTCAGTCAAACTGTTCATTTCCTTTGTATATGAACTTATGTTAAACTAATAACTGTATTTGTGTGTTATATTAGGGTGAATTAAGCTCTCAGCTCACCCAGGGCACCTGGACCTCACAGAGGAATGATGATCCTCTTACACGCGCTCTTGGTAAGAAGGATCATCCAGGTCGTGCCATTGGGTTTGGTGGGCACGTTGGTATCCGCCAGGCATTTGGCGCACCCGGGTCCAGAATCAGCCAGGGACAGTCGATTAGCTACGAGGAGCACCTGAGAGCGTTGGCTGAGATGGAGCAGAGGATTACTCAGAACGTGACGAGAGGATCGCTCAGGCTATATCAAGGATTCAGCCACAGCAGCATGAAAGCCAGAGGTTTCTCGACCACCAGTTGATCAGTCACCCATTCAGCAGCAGAGTGCACCGGTAGTGAGAAGTAGTGTCCACTCGGCTGATCCGTTTCCCTATGCATCTCTACAGGTTAGACTAACATTTCAATTGAGTACATGACGATTATGATTTTTAACTTGATCGCTAATATCATCATAGAAGAATTCACAATTTTTATCTAAACAAGTTCCACATAACACTCAGGCACCCACTGAGTGCCATCTGTTTTTACAAATTGGAGTCGAAGAGGTCATGGTTGCATGGGGAAAACTTTTCCCCTCTCGTCCAAGTGATATTGTGCACGGTGAACCACTCCGACATTACCATGCACGAGTGCTTCTAGACGAATTTGTTGCAGAGCATGCTGACGTCGGTTTACCGGTGCCGATCCCACAAAGACCTACCTTGCGTTCTGCACAAACTGCGACAGTGCAGTGGCCTGCACGATTGGTCAGACTCCCTGGGCAGGTATTACTCTTAACTGTTGCTATAAAACTATTGGTGTACCATCTTGCATCCATATGCTTAATTAGACTAATATCATAGGATATGACCCCACCGAAGACTGATAAGGGCAAAGGAAAAGAATTGCCACACCTGTGCAATCAAAGGCATCCACAAATTTTTGTGCTTAGACCTGCTTTGGTGGAGAAGAGAATATTGGCCAGCTTGTCGACCAATATGCAGATTCTGCATTCCTCGTTGTTGGTGCTACCACCGGATAGTGATTCCCTCATTGTGGAAGATCCCGAGCGGATATTTCACTATATAGTTCAAGGAGAAGATATACATCGATTTGGGATGTATATGTCCGACTTCGAGGAGTGCTTCAGGAGGGATTGGTTGAATGTGTCGATTATCAAGTCGGCCGCCATGTGAGTGACTTCTACCTTTTATATTTTGAATTCATTGATTGGTGATGAATTAGATGTTTGAATAAAAAGTTAATGACTAATGATATTGCCTCATAGGTGGGTGCATGATAAGGCGATCACTGTCTATGAAGATCACAGATTTGGATTCCTATGTCCTGCTATGTGCAGTGAAGTCCAGATGACAAGTGATCCGCAAGGCCTTATGCAATATATGACGAATGCCCTCTTTGAATGTTCGAACAAGTCATTTGTTATGCTGCCATATCATTCAGGGTATGATATTTGACTATTTCTCTTAGTATTATCTAAACATATAGTTTGTGTTAGTTGCTTAATGATTTCAACACATTGTGTAATTTGTGGACAGTCGACATTGGTCATTGCTTGTGCTGGTGATGGGGAAGCACCCACGAATCTTGCAATTTGACTCACTTGGTGCGGGTGCCAAGAGACCGAAGATCTCCACCGCAATACTGGGGTAATTATTTTGTTATCGTAAACAACAATTATTATTACTTAACATTAACTGTTTCATAACTTGCTACTGATGCTTAAAACTATATATATTGCTGCTGTATATAGTTCCATGAGAGCTGCATTAAGACTCCAGGGTATAACAATGAAGAGTAACATCCCTTGGAACACTGTCAAGGTACTCTATCAATTGATAAATTTGTGTGATAATGTTTAAACTTGTTTATAACTGTCAATATGTGCGTTTGTATAGTGTCCGGTGCAGCCTGGGGGTTCAGAATGTGGATACTATGTCATGAGATTCATGAGTGACATAGTAGGTGCGGCAAGCCTTTTACCAGAGCACTCGTTAGACAAGGTAACATTCTTTGAAAGTTTCAGTTATGCTCTTTACATGTTGTTAGACTTGTACATTTTAGATTAATGTTCATTTTTTTTTCAAGGCTTACGCAGAAGTGTTCAAAGGTGGTCAGTATGATGATGCTCAAATTGTTGAGATGCTTGAGGAATGGTCGGAGTTCGTCTGCACAAGTTTAATGAATTGATGATCATGAAGATGTTTTGTGAACTTTTTTGAGTATGTAAATGTAACTCTGTACACTTGTGGATGGTGTAATGGTAGATTTGAATTGTATTGGTGTTTTTTATTTGTAATGAAAGTGTGAATTGCATTGGTTTTGTTAACTCTCAAATTGTGGTGCGTCGTTGGTATTAATTGGGAGCTTTTATAACTTTTTAAATGTGTGCTAGAGCTCCCTGTATGGATGAAGCATTATTACAGGTCTGATTGAACCAAATGTGGTGAATATATATATATATATATATATAAGCTGGGATGGAAAAAAACAAAAAAAAAATATACCTATCTCGGCGGTTCTTAGGGAACAACCGCCGAGATAGGCCCCTGGGATTGACCGATGGTGAGATTGACCATGGGTCTATCTCGGCGGTTCTTAGAGAACAACCGCCGAGATAGACCCATGGTCAATCTCACCAACGGTCAATCCCAGGGGCCTATCTCGGCGGTTGTTCCCTAAGAACCGCCGAGTTAGGTACCTCTAGTTCGGCGGTGCTCATTTCGGCGGTTAACAACCGCCGAAATAGGCCCATTGGAACCGCCGAAATAGGCCTTTTTTCTACTAGTGTCCGTACACTGTGTTACAGTGCTCTTCAATACCACCCTATAGATCTGACCTCTCTTGTATATGACTAAACAACAATATATGATGCTGCTATGTGGTATAATCTTTTCAAACACACTACATCCGAAGGACAAATGTTCTAAATAAATTTTGGGGAGCGGTCTCATTAAATCAGGAGAAGCTATGACAATCATAATTATAATCAAAGGACCAGATAGGAACTCCTGGTAAGATTTAAAACGTAGCAAATATAACCTAGACAGATGTAGAATCGGAGACTAAATCGAGGAACTCCGGATAAGATTTAGCAAAATTATACATATACAAATGTATATACATACGTATCAGGGAAGACTCAATATCAATAAAACTCAGGGAATAAATGAGATTCAAATAAAGAAGGTCATGAGTAGTAAATCAATCACACCTGACTTAAGTTAATGTTATAAGGTAACAACCGAAAATAAATATGGGATCTCAGTGGTGATCATTCTCGAATACTTACCACTAGTTTGGTGGATACACACCAGAAATAATAATGAAGAGGTAACAGAAGGGTTACATGACCCAGAAAGATTAAAAGAGGAACCCGAACAACAAATTAAATTTAACAAGATTATAATGACAAAAATATATATATATATATATACATATAAAATTGGACCTTATAGATAGTCCAATCGGAGAACTAAAATTGGTAATAAGAAGTCGGATCGAGGAGGTCCTAAACGGTCAAACAAGATAAAACCAGCCGAATTAACTAGGCACTCCAACGATAAATAGTCCCAAATCAATCGAATATTTATGAATAATTGGGTATTGGAAGTTGGAAATTGTCAACAAAATCAATTGATGGGCAAAGATAATTTGCAAGCGTCGAGGAAATAGTAATAATGTGAGAACATGGAAGTATACAATCTTATATCGCATTGGCTAACACAAATTTATGAGACTACATGTATACGTGAAGGAACATGTATATGTACATACAGTACGAGAATTTTATATATACAGTTTATGAAAAGAACTTAGAAGATCAGGGAGGTATAAAGATATGTACTACTATATCATTTAGTTCATGGGAATAACCATATATGGATAAATATTAATAAGAGGGTTATTGTGATATAAATACGACCTTGAAACTTATAACACATAAGTATATGTATTATATACAAGCATGAGCGAATATATATATGTACACATTTAGATGTATGAATAGTTGGAGCATTTCAAGGATTAATATAAAGGCTTAGATTTTAATACTAACCCATGAATTGATTACTAGATGACTAGCAACAAGTGGGATAAGAACTTATGGTTTAATTGATTAGTCTTTTGAACCGGACGTGCAAGGTTGAGCTCGACCCTGGCTAGGTCAAGTAACATTGAGCACAAATTGGGGTGAAGGGGTAGTCCAACACTTACGCTGATCACGTCAGTGTTGGATGATTCTCAAACCCCCTTCAAGTGGTCACATAAACTACAAATAGGGGGGGGGGAATTTTATAAGCGGGAATAGGAAGCTGCCAAGGAAGCGAGGTTGATGTCAGATAATACAAAAGTGTAAAATACATTGATACCTGACTCGAAAATTCGGGGATAAACACAAGGGTGTACAGATGTGTGACGACTGGGAATAATGCGATGTCACAAACACATAGCTATTAATACATAAAGTATACACTACCGTAACCCAATGCAATAAGTAACTGGTAGAAATTAATTACCTTACTTCCTGGCGGGACATCAGAACAATGGTGATGAGAAGAAAATTAAACATCCTATATTGAATGGTTTACAATCGCAACAACTCGAAAATATACAGTTTGGTAAACCGGCAGTGTCAAGGCCATGATTCGGCTGAAAAATAGAGGTTACCTGTAGACAAAGAAAGGCCTAATTTGGCTACACACATTCAGGCATAAAATAGTTAATAATGCTAGGAGAGTAATTACCAATCTACCTATAAATATGATCGGTAGTATAAACGAAACATGTTATTATGACAATGCCACATTTATAACATGGAAGAATACTAAGAACTAAAATCGTTACTACAGAACATACATGAATTAAAACCAAAGGTCAGCGAGGAAGAATAATTCAAATGCTTAAAAGCGCACTAAAAACATGAACCCCTGACCTCCAGAGTAAATGAATAGATAAGCTACAACCCACCAAGACCATGTACAGATCGAAATACCAAGTGTCAATAAAGAGACCTTTTTCAACTAAAATATAAAGATTCAAAGGAACTAGATGATACATTGTAAACAAATAAAAAGGGAAAATGAAACCCTAAGGTAATCAGAGTCGCACAGCAGAAGCTGGTGGACCCAGAGAGGCATCTTCCAATACCTCAGACCCAGAGAGGCATCTTCCAGCAGATTAGCAAGTAACTTATCTGCCAATACATTAAACCCAGTGAGACTAAACCCGAATCTGTTGGTAGTTCTGTATGGATACCGATAAAGGCCTTTGATACAGAAACCGAGCCATTAGCATGGTTAAGACCTATGATGGAATTATGGAGAGAGCTACATTGCATGAAAACTGGAATGCTTCATGAGATTTAAACATCTTGAACTAATGTTCAAGTATGATATAGTGGGGATTACGTGGGCGTAATCCATTTTTAAGGGGGGTAGGCGTGTTGCGTTTTTGTTACGTTGTTGTGCGTTTGATGTGTGGTGTTGGTTGTTATGTCTGTGAACTGTGTACGAAGTGGTTGGATGCATTGTGGTTATGTTGCATTGTGGTTATGAATGAATGACCTGTCCATCTGATTGTTTATGAGTACAATATATGAATTTATGAGTATAGTATATGAATACTACTGGTACTGTAACACCCCTACTAATCCTGCTTCTAAAAATAATATAATCGCAGCGGTAAATAACAGATTGTCGTTCTAATGGTGTCACAGTTATCACTCGCCCATACAGGTGATAACGAGTTACCTGATAATCAACATGCGAAACGTATTCCCGCAGTGACCATGTAACACCCCTACTGTTAATACAATGCTTACCATCCAATCTCCTTATAAATCAGATACACGCAGCGGATATATACTTACATACAATGGGTGGTACAATGTCGTTAGTCACCCACGTGACTAACAAGGCTACTACTACTACATACAGTATCGGTCTGATGGACCGGAATCCCGAATACTACAAATCTACAATACATCCTCCATTTACCGAATACTACTACAATCTTCATTCAATACAATACTCCAAGTACAATACAATATGATCTACATACCGAGTTCACTAGGATCCTTATACAAGTATAAAACCACTTCCCAGTTCGTACATACTCACTAAGAGTCTACTTACTACCCATTCCTCACAACTACTTACTTTCTAGATACAAGGGTGTGCCGCCGGTCTCTTACCTTGATCATGTTCTCTTCGAGTACCTGCACACTAAAAACGTTCCCCCTAGGGGGTCAGCTTTCGCTGCGCATGATAACCGCATACCCCGCGTACTAGTGAGGGTACGCCGACCACTTGGTCGAATACATGCGGTTGATTTCATTCAAACATACATGCATACATGCTCTTATACATAATATTACAATACATTACGCAAGTATACATACATACACTACAATACATACACTTCAGTTCATACATAGTAATCCATACAGCCTAACGATACATACTTACCTTTCTGAATTCCACAATACACAATACAATATACAATACATACGCAATTCGTACACAACCCAATAAACTTGTTAGCTCATATTGGTCCACCCGGGTTAATCGGGTGGAGATTACTCTTTTACTCGTTCCACATTACTTACGCATACATACTCATACATACTTACGGATCCATACTTACTTACTCTTACTCTTACTCATGTTAAGTCGTCGGGACCTCCGGCCCGGGGACTACACCGTCCCACCACCGGGATTTACTTGACTCACCAATCTGGGATGCTACCCATTTAAGGGATTTGGGCCGCGGACCAGTTAAGAGTCAGGAATTGCAGCCAACCTCTTATGACTCCGCATCCTCACGCGTGGCCGAAACTATATCGGACTTCTACTCATTCCAATTTACTCACTTAAGTTAGAATTTAGGTGGTTAGGAATTTAGTAGAAGTCAACACTCAAGCCACATACACAAATACATCATTCACATACACATTCATACAAAGTACAATACAATATTCAAGTACACTACGAGATACATTCACACTTCATCATCATTCATATTTCATGAATTATACAAACTAGTGTTCAAGACGACTGATATCAAGAACAACATAAACAAGCACAAGTAAGTGCAATATAGTCCGATTCATGCTTTTATCTTATTTAGGTGGTCAAATAAGCACACAAATCGGGGTAACCAGATTAGGATACAGGGCATGAAGAAATCATACCTTTCACCGTTGACTGTGGACTCACCGACTCCCTTCGGTGTTCAACTATTTGAATCCTATCACATACATACAGTTGGGTGGTTAATTATCCATAATTAACCTTACTCATTACTTTACTAAGTTTCCTAGTTTATACTTACTAATTCTCCATTGTCCAAATACCTTTACTTATGTGACTTACTTAAAATTATTCCCTAAACTTGTTTATAGTCTTAATGACCTTTAAATATCATTAATTATGTCTTAATCATCTTATATTATCATTACCCATCCTTACCCATCCTTAGTTTTGCTTTAAAATACATTCTGGACAGATTTTGGGGTGGTCCTGGTTTGTGTCCTGGTTTTAAACCGGACCAACTTACTGGAACATCTCTCGGGTGAAAATAAGGGGTGGTCCTGGTTTGTGTCCTGGTTTTAAACCGGACCAACTCACTGGAACTACTCTCGGGTGAAATTTTTGCATCGTCCGGGTTTGTGTCCTACTTGCAAACCCGGACAAATTTGTTTTTAGAACTTACGGGTGTATTTTTGGGGTGGTCCGGGTTTAGGTCTTGGTTTACAACCCGGACCATCCCTTTGTAAAACTTTCTGTCGTGATTTTAGGCTAGTCCGGTTTGTATTCTGGTTTGCAACCCGGACTAGTTACAGTATTGTGATTTATATAAGTTTTTCAACTTGTTTAATTTCCAAACTTCTACCAATCTCTTCCCTAATATTCCTACATATAATTTAGTATATTTAGCATTGATTAAGCACCTTGAACTAGCCTAATCCACCTCTATCCAAATCTGTTACAACCACACTCCACTGTTACATTTTTCTCCTCTATTACAACTTTCTTTCTTCTACAATTGTTACAGATTTTTCCTTTCCTCATTACCATTCAATACTCCCTCTACTAATGCTACTCCTAACATCCTCAATGCATTGCCTCAATCCTAGTTCATCCCTTTACTTAAATCCTCTTCTAAATTTGTTACAAAGTACTAAACTACTCACTTAAACTCTCCGAATACACCAAGTAATTTCCTAGGTAGTTTTCTTCTCTTACACAACTAAGTCCTCCTATTTCCATACAAATTTGGGCAGGGTTCCCCTATATTTTTAACTCTCACCACATATTCTAGTCCACAATTCAACACCTTTTTCCCCTGTTTCAATAGACATCAATAACAAGCTTTCATACACCATTTCCAAACACTAAATACTACTAAAACAATCCTGCACTCTAATACATTACTTCACCATCTAGTTTGTAACGGTTTTTAATATGTCTTTTAAGGGTTTAAAACATTTATATTCTCCTACACATTACACTACTACACAATACCATCTTCATTATTAAAATTCAAACCTCTAAAATCTGTTACATATACACATACAAGACTACACAAAGGTGAGTATCCTTACCTTGTTTCTCTTCTAGATTTCCTTTCTCCTTCTTTCTTCTTTCCTTTCTTTTCACCGGTTTGTAAACCAATTCTAACACTACAACCCATTGATATACACATTTCAATACACCATTCTAATACACAATTTAACCATAACCATTACGTAAGTTCTAATATAGGTTTTAGGGTTTAGAAATTATTTTACCTTTCAAGAGTACAAGAGCTGTTTGGGATAGCTCAAGAACAAGGTTTCCTCTCTTCCAACAAAGCCAAAATCGGCTAGAATACAAGGGGACCAAACAAGGTTTTAGTTTCATTTTCGTTTTGCCCATAGGGCTAGAAAAACAATGGGGTTTTGAAGAGATTTTTACCTCAAAAGAACAAGGAGAACAAGGGACTTCTAATGGTGGTCTTGAACTCCAAATGGGGTATACCCATAAAAAAGAAAATGTGTGTTTTCGAATTTTGGAAAGATAGAAACGTAGCTCTTGGTGAGAGGATTACAATGGTGTAATTTTTGTAATATTTGGAAGAGATTTGAGTAGGTTACAAGAGGAGAGAAGATGGAGTTTTGTGGTTTGCTTCAAATCACCATGGAAATTGCATGGGGAAGAAGAAGAAAGAAAAGAGAGAGTGCGGGTGTGGGGTCTGTACGTGGAGAAGAGAATGAGAGGAGGAGAGAGAATTGTGAGTGAGGGAGTAAAGTAATAAAGTAGTAGTTTTATTACTTTTGTTGTTTTGTGAGTAAGGGGGAATTAATAGAGTGTGAGAGAGGGGGATAGGGGCCGGCTCACCAGCACCCACACGCACACAAATTTTTCTTTTATTCTAAAGTGGACACATAAGTTTTGGTTATTTATGTTCCTACCCCACAACTTCCCGTTTTTGACAGTTTTTACTAATTTCTCGTTATTGATTTTATTGGTTCTATAACTTCACTAATATTTATTAATGATTATTTAGTAGACCAAAATTGTTACGAGTCTATTTAACCCGCTTAAAGTCACGTTTTCCCGGTTACCTCGAAAAACGCGCTTTAATGTTCATTAGTGTTTTTAATCCATTTTAAGGATCAGTTTTCTTCAGGATTTGTTCCCTCATATTTATCTAGACTTAATTAAGCCTTTAGAATCCTTACAATACGCTAACCGAGGTTTCATACCTCCTATGGTATTTAACGCTTATTTAGCGTTTCCGCTTTTTAAGCGTTTCTTTATTTCCTTTGGATTTATTTTTCCTTACCAATATTAATTAGGTACCATTGGCCCTTAAATACGTATTAGATTAATTTTAATCCCTATATTTAAGTTCGGGGTATTTCAATCTACCCCCCTTAGGAACTTTGTCCTCAAAGTTGTTCGAGGTTATGGGATTACTATACTTACTCCTTTATACTCGTCTAGTGCCAAAGTCATACATCCTTCTCCTTACGATTCCCAAATCCATACCTTAAGGTTCCTACATACCATACTATGCCAACATACCATAGTCACTCCAATCCGCACTACTACAACTATCCGGTTTCTCATTACAAAGTTCATACCTACATACGGTGCAAGGCTATTCCCAAAGCATGCAACACACATACAATCCCTCAGGCACCAAGGTCGTCTGGGCACAGGACTCCTCTATGTCCCCGCTGCCTTTAGAATAATACAACATACTACCTTACTATTTTCTTCGATATTCACTTCTAGCAGGTCCTCATTCTCCATACCAAAGAAATTCTCTCACCACTACCAATTAAAATTTTCCTAAAACATACAACTCCAAATTCCAATTCATATTCGTTACTTCTATCCTAGGTGTGATTCTTGTGGCCACTTAAGGGGAGCTTCAAGAGTCATTCGACCCTGATGTGATCAGCATCAGTGTTGAACTATCTTCCACCCCAATTTGTGTTCGGTTTCCCTTGATCTGATCAGGATCAAGTTCGACTTCCCACATCAGTTTCAAACAAGCAAATAATTTAGTTGTTTTCATTTTCTATCTTTTACTCTTTCTAATCGTGATATGAATTCATACATCTCCAAAGGATGGAATCAATCCATCAGTCATCCTCGCTCTACTTCCCAAATGCTTTACTCCGTGGTTCAATACCTAAATGCTCACTTCCTCAGCCTTCACTGCTTTCATCCATCACTCTCCAATATTCTAACTAAGGACTACAGTACTTATGAAATTCAATCGTGCTCAATTTACTTCCAATAACATACTTACGAATACATTACTCCTGGTTACTTTCCTCTACTACTCATAATCCATTCGTACTACTTCTTTAAGGGTTACAATACTTGTGGAGCTCCGTCCACTACTCATTACTCTTCTTTACAAATACTCTTACACTGGTGTTACAAGATGGGTATATTCACCTATGGTATTTACATATCTAATGCCTAGTCACCATAATTACAATATGAATGAGTACTTATGTTTATTTAACATAGTATCAATCATCAATTTGATTCTCATTTGTGCTGTGCACATTATAGTTTATGTGTTTTATTCACGAAACTTACATTCAGCGGTTTTCGCTCTACCCCCCTTAAAAGGGATTACGCCCACGTAATCTACTATATGTTATTATTATTAAACATTGGTTTAATCAATTTGGGCAATCTGAAGCATTTAGCTTCACTACGGTACACTATACAATATGCTCTGGTCAAAGGGTCTTAACCATACCAATGGTTTAGTCTTTGCACCAAGAATTCCTATATGAGTTTATTTAACTCACAATCAATTTGGTTCTGGCCTAATAGGCTTTAAGGCATTAATAGCCAATCTCGCATACTCACTGGGCGTATTACATTCCTTAGCTAGGGCCCACTAGCTTCTGCTGCGCGACCCTGATAACCTTAGTGCTTAATTCGCTCTTCGGTTATTATAGATGTGTTACTCATCGCCTTTTATCCCTTTTGTGGGAATAAGGTTTACAAACAAGTGTGGTATTCTTTTACCGCCTTTGAACTCAACGAGTTTAGATTATAACCAGCTTCCTGGTAAGTGTATTATACATACTATCCAACTCTCACGATTATTCGCTAAGTTCTTCCAACTTATTGTTGGCGAGGCTAAGCCACTATTTAGTTATAGTGCTTCCTCTGTTGTCAATAGCTTCTGGATTGCACCAGTTTTCTGGTTCAGTACAAGTGTTCTTTTACTTGTATGACCTTGCATTCCTATGCATCGGTCCTAGTGACTTTAAGTCTCCCTTTCACCTTTATTCCATTGGAATTCACATTTTGTGATTGTTAGTGTGTTTTTACACTGTTTGTGCCTTAGGCCGCACGGTCTGCTGCTAAGTTTGCTTAACTGCTTATGCCATGTTGTCGGTGAAAGAAAGGTTTACTACGGTTTACATTCTCCATATCCCTAGCCATCCCATTAGATCATTAGCTGAACAAGTGCAATACCAAAACACTCAGTCATACAGAGTGCAGAGGCGTAAACGCTTGACAGTAGGTCACTTATGTGATAGGAAGGAATATTTCTGTCTGTCTTCTCATACTTATACTCCGTGTCATTATCTGCTACTTCCTCATAGCGGTCGCTTTTGCGCACCGTATCTTACTCATTGTACAACATTGTTTTTACTGTTTCTGGTACTGTGGTAGTTTATCTTACTCGTTGCCATTGTCGTTGGCACCATTTCTTTATGGTGTGAGTACACTAGGAGGTTCCTAGCTCATTTGTATGACGGTTGTCGCTGCATACCACAACATTATAATTCTAATGTGAAGATGTTCTTCCCTTTTAGGTTTCATGTGTAGGTTAGCTTACTTCACATTCTATCATCATTTGTGATACAATTTACCAAGTATCTTGGTTGACCAGGGATGTGATAGTTCATCGGGTTATAAGCTCTCTTGAGCGCTGGCCGTTCGTGGTGTTCAATGTGTATTCTCGTTGATTGTTTTGACAATGATTGTCTTTCAGTGCTGAGCATTGTTTATAGGCTCCAGCTGCGCAGTTCTACTTGTATGTACATCGCCGGGACATCCCAAGAAACTTCAAGGGTTTTCTGGTCCCGTTCTCTAATTGAAGAGTATTTTATCACTGATAGGTGAAAGTTCTTGTTGAGGGGTTGTCTCCACTCATAGGTCTAATGCCAAGGTTTGCTATGTTAGTATTTATACAATGGTTCCCACATGCTTGGGTGCATGTGAAGTACACTTACTCCTTTAAGTCGTAATGGTTTGGAATGTCTTTTCCTGTTCGATCGCCTCTTGGCAGCATCTATATGCGTAGGCTTTACTGTTATAATAGATGGAAGCCTTTATAAGGATTCACATCACCACCTTGGTGGTCTTCGTTTAACGAGGGGTACTTTCCCTTGGGTTCTCGTAGTGTCCAAGTGGACTAGGCCATTGTTGCGTTATCATGGTTCTTATGCCTCTGTGCTACCATTGCTACAGAAGGCATGAAGGTAATTAAAGTTTGTCAACTGTATACTAGACTGGTATTCTAGTAACAGTGGCGCTGAGGTGGCCATTACTCCAAGCCACTCAGGATGTTGGGTTTGAACTGATGGTCCAGTTGTTGATTTCTTTGTCGTATGAGACAATATCTCTTGCAAGTCTTGTTATCGAATGGTGTGGGTATGCAACCTTTAAGGTTTACATAACATAGTTGGTTGATGGCTTTTAAGCCGTATTGCTGCGAGCTATGCTCTTTGCAAGCTGCTTATATCTGTTTCCACTCTTGTGTACCCATAGGTTGGAGGTATTACTGAGCTCCATGGCAAGTCGTGTCATCACGCTTCCGTTCATAGGAGGCCATTTCTAGCATTCTGATGTTAATCAGTGCCTTTTGGTAATTTAGGGTATTCCTATTAAGTGAAATCCTTCGGTGTCCTAACCGAGGTTCGTTCTAGCTTCTGTGCTTTTATCATGTCGCTATTGTTCGACGTTGCAATTCAGACACCATTCAAGGATTCTCCTGGGTGTTGTTAGGTTATGCCTTTACATCCGGCTAATGGTGTATAACATGTCGTGTCTACTATACCGTTGTTGATTGTATTTTTGAGTTATCCCCTTGTGGGTTATAGCGTCTCCCATTCTTGGGTAGACTGTTTTACTCCTCCTAGTGTTTTAGACTAGGTAAGATCCTGTCCAACGATGGATTATACTTTATGGTAATCTTGTGACTGCTCTTGGAAACTCTGTCCCGTTTGTTGAGCATTGTGGTGTTCACATTAGGCTTTTGCCTTACTGTGTTCAGGCTGGGTATCCCTTCCAGCTGTCATGTGTTTGTTTGACATCTTGAGACATATCCTATGTCTATTCTTACTAGTCTGCGCTCCTTGCGCTTCCTAATTCTCATTCCTCATCTTCAGATGGATTCTCTGAGTTCCTTTGTACTTAATCGTCTGAGGTGTCCAGCTGTTCAGGTTTGAACTTACTGATGGTCCGTAGGACGGAGTTGGCTACTTCCCGTGTTTCGTGCACTACATGTATACATACGTGGGGTACCATGTTGATACGTTACCACTTACCTAACTATATGTCAGGCCCGCAAACTCCTTCGGAGTGCGGTTGTCCTACATCCCGTAATTGGGTACATGGTAGTGCTCGTCACACGCCTAGGTGAAGTATTCTATTGTCAACTCCTCTTGTATCATTTTATGATACTCACCGTAATTCTGTTGGTTTGGTCTTAAAATCCAAGGTTTTAAAAGAAAGTTGTGGTTTTGAAAGAAGATTTAGGGTTTTAAAATCATAGTTCGGTGTTAAAGAAGTCTCTCATGGCATATCCATGTTTGCGGTCTTGACCAAGTCTAGCAACTCGCTGACTGGTATATTCTAAATACAGTGGTCGGGCCGTTAGGCCTTTCCAAGGTTTCATTCCTTCAGTTTCAGGGTTTGTGATCCTGTAGTCGCTTCTTGCAGCAACGGTACATTACTATGTACCTGTGGTGTGTTAGAGTTCCTTTACATATTTCTATCCTTACTGCACTTGCCGTGGCAAGTGCGTGGTACTGGTGGTTTTGAGTAGTCATATACCGATCACGGTATTGTTTCCACTCGCATTTGATAGTCTTGTTGACTCTTCCCTTTATCTTGTTGATCTACAATCGGTATACTCGATCCTTTAGGTAGCTTCTCGGTGGTCTAGACATGGCTGTCGTAGATCTGGGTACTTCTCCAATCCTTGGAGATTCCCACTCTATTTGGTATAGTGTCGTTCCTTGTTGCTCGTTCCCACTCATCTGTGGTGGTTACTGAGCCTTCCTTGTTAGGCACTACTCTCGTAGTCCTATTGGATTGTATCTCATGGTTGTTCTTGTAGTTGTCTGAGCTATATTGGCCAGATATTGCAACCTTAATGGCGTCGTAGTTTTGGAGTTAACCGCTTCCGACTATGTCCTTAGTCAGCTAGCATACCGTTGGTGGTATTATTCAAGTATTACTATCCCGTAGTCTTGTGTCTCGGGTTCTGTTACTGCTCCTTTTCCATTTCCTTGCACGGTTAGTGCTTCTTTCCTGCTGTTGGTTGACTAGCTAGGTTTCGCGACTGCTAAGCACGTCGCCCCATGCTGTTGTAAGTTGCAGCCTCCTCGTGGTTGGAGTGCTCGTTCAACCGCTATTGAGTGCGGGTATTGTGGTTCAACCGGGATCCATCTCCGGGACTTCCAATTCTTGGAATTTGCTATATGTCGGTTCTTGTTTACTATGTGATTGCTTCACAACTGCCAGATCGGGTTTCCCGAGTATGAGAGGACTTTCCTTCTCTCTGGCGTCCTTTCCCAAGTTATACAATGGGGGTTTGCGGTGGGCGGGACTGGTATTGTAGGTATCCGGTACTCACCGGGAGTTCCTAACTAGCATATCTCTAATGCTAACACTCAGCCCTTAGCCCTAAGCTGCTAATTCCTAACTCGGTATTTCCTAAACTCGGTATATCCAGTCATCAGAGCGAACTTCGCTCTGATACCACTTTTGTAACACCCCTACTGTTAATACAATGCTTACCATCCAATCTCCTTATAAATCAGATACACGCAGCGGATATATACTTACATACAATGGGTGGTACAATGCCGTTAGTCACCCACGTGACTAACAAGGCTACTACTACTACATACAGTATCGGTCTGATGGACCGGAATCCCGAGTACTACAAATCTACAATACATCCTCCATTTACCGAATACTACTACAATCTTCATTCAATACAATACTCCAAGTACAATACAATATGATCTACATACCGAGTTCACTAGGATCCTTATACAAGTATAAAACCACTTCCCAGTTCGTACATACTCACTAAGAGTCTACTTACTACCCATTCCTCACAACTACTTACTTTCTAGATACAAGGGTGTGCCGCCGGTCTCTTACCTTGATCATGTTCTCTTCGAGTACCTGCACACTAAAAACCTTCCCCCTAGGGGGCCAGCTTTCGCTGCGCATGATAACCGCATACCCCGCGTACTAGTGAGGGTACGCCGACCACTTGGTCGAATACATGCGGTTGATTTCATTCAAACATACATGCATACATGCTCTTATACATAATATTACAATACATTACGCAAGTATACATACATACACTACAATACATACACTTCAGTTCATACATAGTAATCCATACAGCCTAACGATACATACTTACCTTTCTGAATTCCACAATACACAATACAATATACAATACATACGCAATTCGTACACAACCCAATAAACTTGTTAGCTCATATTGGTCCACCCGGGTTAATCGGGTGGAGATTACTCTTTTACTCGTTCCACATTACTTACGCATACATACTCATACATACTTACGGATCCATACTTACTTACTCTTACTCACTTGTTAAGTCGTCGGGACCTCCGGCCCGGGGACTACACCGTCCCACCACCGGGATTTACTTGACTCACCAATCCGGGATGCTACCCATTTAAGGGATTTGGGCCGCGGACCAGTTAAGAGTCAGAAATTGCAGCCAACCTCTTGTGACTCTGCATCCTCACGCGTGGCCGAAACTATATCGGACTTCTACTCATTCCAATTTACTCACTTAAGTTAGAAGTTAGGTGGTTAGGAATTTAGTAGAAGTCAACACTCACATACACAATACACAACAAATACACATACATACACACATTCATACAAAATACAATACAATATTCAAGTACACTACGAGATACATTCACACTTCATCATCATTCATATATTTCATGAATTATACAAACTAGTGTTCAAGACGACTGATATCAAGAACAACATAAACAAGCACAAGTAAGTGCAATATAGTCCGATTCATGCTTTTATCTTATTTAGGTGGTCAAATAAGCACACAAATCGGGGTAACCAGATTAGGATACAGGGCATGAAGAAATCATACCTTTCACCGTTGATTGTGGACTCACCGACTCCCTTCGGTGTTCAACTATTTGAATCCTATCACATACATACAGTTGGGTGGTTAATTATCCATAATTAACCTTACTCATTACTTCACTAAAGTTTCCTAGTTTATACTTACTAATTCTTCATTGTCCAAATACCTTTACTTATGTGACTTACTTAAAATTATTCCCTAAACTTGTTTATAGCCTTAATGACCTTTAAATATCATTAATTATGTCTTAATCATCTTATATTATCATTACCCATCCTTACCCATCCTTAGTTTTGCTTTTAAAATACATTCTGGACAGATTTTGGGGTGGTCCTGGTTTGTGTCCTGGTTTTAAACCCGGCCAACTTACTGGAACATCTCTCGGGTGAAAATAAGGGGTGGTCCTGGTTTGTGTCCTGGTTTTAAACCCGGACCAACTCACTGGAACTACTCTCGGGTTAAATTTTTGCATCGTCCGGGTTTGTGTCCTACTTGCAAACCCGGACAAATTTGTTTTTAGAACTTACAGGTGTATTTTGGGGTGGTCCGGGTTTAGTCTTGGTTTACAACCCGGACCATCCCTTTGTAAAAACTTTCTGTCGTGATTTTAGGCTAGTCCGGGTTTGTATTCTGGTTTGCAACCCGGACTAGTTACAGTATTGTGATTTATATAAGTTTTTCAACTTGTTTAATTTCCAAACTTCTACCAATCTCTTCCCTAATATTCCTACATATAATTTAGTATATTTTAGCATTGATTAAGCACCTTGAACTAGCCTAATCCACCTCTATCCAAATCTGTTACAACCACACTCCACTGTTACATTTTCTCCTCTGTTACAACTTTCTTTCTTCTACAATTGTTACAGATTTTTCCTTTCCTCATTACCATTCAATACTCCCTCTACTAATGCTACTCCTAACATCCTCAATGCATTGCCTCAATCCTAGTTCCTCCCTTTACTTAAATCCTCTTCTAAATTTGTTACAAAGTACTAAACTACTCACTTAAACTCTCCGAATACACCAAGTAATTTCCTAAGTAGTTTTCTTCTCTTACACAACTAAGTCCTCCTATTTCCATACAAATTTGGGCAGAGGTTCCCCTATATTTTTAACTCTCACCACATATTCTAGTCCACAATTCAACACCTTTTTCCCCTGTTTCAATAGACATCAATATACAAGCTTTCATACACAATTTCCGAACACTAAATACTACTAAAAAATTCCTGCACTCTACATTACTTCACCATATAGTTTGTAACGGTTTTAATATGTCTTTTAAGGGTTTAAAACATTTATATTCTCCTACACATTACACTACTACACAATACCATCTTCATTACTAAATTCAAACCTCTAAAATCTGTTACATATACACATACAAGACTACACAAAGGTGAGTATCCTTACCTTGTTTCTCTTCTAGATTTCCTTTCTCCTTCTTTCTTCTTTCCTTCTTCCTTTTCACCGGTTTGTAAACCAATTCTAACACTACAACCCATTGATATACACATTTCAATACACCATTCTAATACACAATTTAACCCTAACCATTACGTAAGTCCTAATATAGGTTTTAGGGTTTAGAAATTATTTTACCTTTCAAGAGTACAAGAGCTGTTTGGGATAGCTCAAGAACAAGGTTTCCTCTCTTCCAACAAAGCCAAAATCGGCTAGAATACAAGGGGACCAAACAAGGTTTTAGTTTCATTTTCGTTTTGCCCATAGGGCTAGAAAAACAATGGGGTTTTGAAGAGATTTTTACCTCAAAAGAACAAGGAGAACAAGGGCCTTCTAATGGTGGTCTTGAACTCCAAATGGGGTATACCCATAAAAAAGAAAATGTGTGTTTTCGAATTTTGGAAAGATAGAAACGTAGCTCTTGGTGAGAGGATTACAATGGTGTAATTTTGTAATTTTTGGAAGAGATTTGAGTAGGTTACATGAGGAGAGAAGATGGAGTTTTTGGGTTTGCTTCAAATCACCATGGAAATCGCATGGGGAAGAAGAAGAAAGAAAAGAGAGAGTGCTGGGTGAGGGGTCTGTACGTGGAGAAGAGAATGAGAGGAGGAGAGAGAATTGTGAGTGAGGGAGTAAAGTAATAAAGTAGTAGTTTTATTACTTTTGTTGTTTGTGAGTAAGGGGGAATTAATAGAGTGTGAGAGAGGGGGATAGGGGCCGGCTCACCAGCACCCACACACACACAAATTTTTCTTTTATTCTAAAGTGGACACATAAGTTTTGGTTATTTATGTTCCTACCCCACAACTTCCCGTTTTTGACAGTTTTTACTAATTCTCGTTTATTGATTTTATTGGTTCTAAAACTTCACTAATATTTATTAATGATTATTTAGTAGACCAAAATTGTTACGAGTCTATTTAACCCGCTTAAAGTCACGTTTTCCCGGTTACCTCGAAAAACGCGCTTTAATGTTCATTAGTGTTTTTAATCCATTTTAAGGATCAGTTTTCTTCAGGATTTGTTCCTCATATTTATCTAGACTTAATTAAGCCTTTAGAATCCTTACAATACGCTAACCGAGGTTTCATACCTCCTATGGTTATTTAACGCTTATTTAGCGTTTCCCGCTTTTTAAGCGTTTCTTTATTTCCTTTGGATTTATTTTTCCTTACCAATATTAATTAGGTACCATTGGCCCTTAAATACGTATTAGATTAATTTTAATCCCTATATTTAAGTTCGGGGTATTTCAGACCACAAAGATAGATAGTAGTACTTAAACAATTTAAAACAAATCTAACAACAACCAATTATTACAGACCGTGAGCATCTAAACCAATACACCTCGGTTAAACAACCCGAGTCCAAAAACAACCTGAGTATCACACCGTACCAAGTCTAAACCAACAGTATTATCACGATAGTCACGCCTCGCTGCGACCTCACCAGCTAGCACTGCATGAAGATGGTTTGTGGTATGGAATCCCCTGCTGAGTATGTCATCACATGCCCCGTCATGCCCCCAAAGACCCCTCAATTATTTGGTCGAGAGCATGAGGTTCATTACATGCAATACCGTTTTAATATTTAAAACTGTAAAACAATTAACAGTAACATCCATACAATACACAACCATCTCCATATATAATATAACCACAAGTATAACCAATGAACAACCAAGCGAAACAACGAGAATAATAAACAAGTACTAGTTCTCGTCCATGGTGTAGAAACCAATATCGTTCGCCACTGTATAATTCTTAACTGTATTATTTGTTCAGTTATACCTAGTGACATTGTCTCGTTAAAACGACATGTCTCTAGTTACCCATAGATTATGGCGGGTCACCCACGGCAGTAGCCACTCCAACGGTAGAGTCTCCGACCAACGAGCCATTCTAGCTCACGGGAAATTTCTTGATACTTGCGGACCCGTACGCGGACATCCTGGTATCGTTTTTGTGATCACAGCGCGCACCAAGAGCCACATCCTCCTGGCTTTACTTTCCTTCATTACTTAAATTATTTATTATTATTTATTCCATCGCATCGCATTACCAAATTTTCCTAACACAGCAGACTAAGGTCAATAGTCCAATCCGGAGTCTGTAAACTCGGGATCTAGTGTTAGTTACGAGAGCGGCGTATAGAAAGGCCAATGCTCCGTATAAAAGTCTCGGATAATATGTATATCTTATTATCCTAGTGCTACAACGTTTTTCTGACGATCCTTATATTTCATATAAGAGCACCATAGCCGCTAGTTCGTTATATATATATTGGTCCATATATACGAACCGATACTGTTAACTCAACAACAGTAATAATAAGCAGCTATAAATATACAATTCATGCATATTAATTATCACATTCAGACAAACAATCTTATCACAGATCACACAGAAGTCTGAACTGAGGAAGCCCTCAGAGACAATCAGAGACACACAACATACCGTTCACCCTGATGTATTACGGTGGAGTATGAATCAGCAAGATCCTATGCTCCTTGTGTAGTCTCTAACAGTCTAAACAATACATAATGCTACTGATTAGCATACCGTATAGCAACACAATCCTACGGTACCCCGTACCGTCACTAACACCTTCCGGTTAACCCCCGTTATTAGTTATCAATAGTTGTCGGGTTTTAGGTTTTAAATCGAGATTGGAAAAGTGTTATATTACATGCGTAGTTTGTCTTGTATATTAATATACTTATTGTTTGAACTCGTTATCGCATGTGACTTAACTCACCCTTGTATGTCGTATAGTTTATTTCATTATTGCATGTGTGATCCTTTGTCATGCACTATGCATCTCACCTTAGTATTATTTTTCTAAGGTTTGTCTCTTTTTTTTTATTCAATGTGGTATAACTCATTTGTAAACAATACTTTTAATTACATGAATCCTTATTATCACATGTACCTTCTTAGCTTTAGAATCCCATATCCCATGTTTGTAATTCTTTTCCTTTTACCATATGCCATCTTAATTATGAAAGTACATGGTCATTAAACCATATTATATTTTCCCATCATAACACATATTTATTTATGTGTATGTATTTGTGAAACTATTTTCTATATGGTAAATCTTATAATATATATTCATTCTTTTTAATGAATACCTCTTATATTATAAATGTTATAACTCTTATAACATTAAAACATATTATAAATTCCATTTAAAAATGTTAATATTTCCGAACAGCACCCATGTTCTTAAATATTTACAAAATCCACCACCTAATTAATATAATGTTACATTATAGTTATATAATATATATTATGACATTTAAGTCATTAAAACAATTATAACCTATAGTTATATTTTGTTTATAAAATACCAAATAGTCCCTTATATTTTAGGCTTCCATTATATACCACTAAACTTCTATAAATCACAAATCTTCCCAATTTATAATACATAGTTTTCTAATTTCATTAAAACTATATATTATACACATATCTTTATAAACCCTTTTATACCATTCCAAAAATTACCAAACTATACCAAAAGGTTATAAGTATTATTCCTAAACTTATACTTCCTCTAATTTCGGTTTTACCACATATGTTACCCATTTGTAACAATTTTACAAAATATCTATATTGTACTTATATAACTCATATAAACTCCAAATTTAACCAAATAAATTTCTAAAAATTCCTAATAACCTAAGGTTTGTACTAAACTCCATTTAGTACCCCAAGTTTTCGGAATTACATTATAGCCCCATCTCTTTTAAATCTTTTACAAATTAATACTTATCTTAATATAAGGTTGTATTTTAATTTCAAAAATTCTCCAAACTTGGTCAAAGTCTCCTATATAGTAAACTTTGACTTCTAATACCAAATGGGAACCAATTTTTCGGTAATCACTAATAATAACCTATACTTTTCTATTTTTACAATTTTGACCCAAAACTTTATAAAATGTTATAATTTTTATTAAATTCATTTAAAAACCCTAAATTGATCTAAATTAAGCCCACAACTTTCTAATTTCCTAGTAATTATGAATTGGCCCCAATTTTAATTATAAGCATAAATAAAACTAAATAAGCTTATAAACTTAAATTAAAATGGCCTAATGACATGGCCTTATTACAACCTTGAACTTGCAAAATAAATTACACAATAAATGTCTCAAAATATAGCATATATTCTCGGCCTCACCTTGGTTTAAATTTTTTCACATAATGTAATAAGACCATTATGTTAATTAAATCTCTTAAATGACTAGCTTAATTTATCTTAGCCATTTTTTCCATTTTTTAGGTCAATATGACCCATATTTATAATTTCACTCTCGGCCATATATATATATATATGCTTAGAAATTATAAAAATCATAAGTTTAAGGTGTTTATACCTTGATTATTCCTTGTATGGGCTCGGTCACTTGTAGGAAAATTCACCACTTCATTTAGACATGTTTAATACACCAAACAAGATATGGTTATACCCCAAGCTTGAGTTTAACCATAAGGAACAATTAATGTAAGATTAAGGCAAAAATCACCTTAAAAATGCAAGGGAAGTTCAAGCTGGTTTCGGCCTGAATCAAACACACCACAAGGTGTTAGATCCACCATATTGACATAGGAAATAGCTAGATCACAACAAGCTGCCTTGTTATTAGGTTTTACCTTGGAAAAATGCCTTAAAAGAGAGTATTTCCTTTGGATCTTGGTCACCCTTGCTCCAAATGGCTAACCAACTGAATGAACATGTAAATATGAGTATTATGAGTGTATAAACTCATAAAAATTTAAGGAAGAAAAACCGCTTGAAGGATTGAGAGGCTTAAGGTATGTTTTACCTTAAAATGCAATTTTGAGCAACCTTGGTCCCTCTACTTGCTTCAACCGAGTTAGAGCTGGTGTTCTAACCTTAGAACACTGAGAATGAGCCATAGGAATTGATGAGCCACGAAATCTAGGTGTAGGTAGTGAAGAGATGAAGAAAAAGGGCTAAAATGACCTTAAAACACTTACCTTAAGAGCTTAGGAGTTAGATCTGCCTTCCATGCTCAAGAACAAGGCTTGAGAGCTTCAAGGAAGGGGAGGAACTCGGCTGGGCAGGCTGGAATCGGACAAGGAGGAAGAAAGAGATGGGTAAGGTTTGAAATAATTGAAAAGTAAGTTTTACTATTGCAAATTGAATATTAGGTAGCAATTTGTCTACTAATGATTGTGAGCTGTCTCCCCCTCCTTGCATGCCGATCTCCATGGTCCAAGTGGGTCAATTAATGACCATTGACCATACTTGGTCAATATTGACTCATGCGGGCCACTTTAGGGTTTTATTAATATTTTATATTAAATTTGTAAAAAATTCGTAAATTTCTGGAATTAAATTCCTAATATGATATAATGTGATATATTATCATATTTAAAGGTAATATAACCTTTAAGCCCATCATTAAAAATCAATTTAGAAGGCAAACTCACAAAAACATGCTTTAAGGTGTTTTCGTGCACATTTTGTGTCACAGGGTGTTCCTGGGCTTAGTTCTCCTTGAGAGCGGTTTTTTTGTGTTCATTACTTCATTATAATACTTAGGAATCCACTTTGGATCCTATTTGAGGTCATACAATCTTTATGGTGTCTTAAAGCACATTTTTGGCTTTACCGATCTTAAGGCGTGTTTTGTTTTGCCTTGTTGCGATATTTTAGATTGTTCCCCAATAATATTAGATGTTTATTAATCATCTTAGATCATTAATAGATCATTAATTATTTTTAAAGGTTAGGGGTATTTCAGTCTACCCCCCTTAAAAAGGCTTCGTCCCGAAGTCCTTAACCCTCTACAGTTCACCTAAGGAATCAAGTTCCACCAAGTAACCAAACAGTCCATTGCTAGGGAGTAACTCCCACTAGGTTCAGACCTAGACTATACGTACCGCATATATTAAATAACCAAACTCATGGTATAAACTCATTCACATCACAGCACTAAACAAGGTGTACATCCAAATCATCAACCAAAAGTACTCAGTGGTACTATATATATATATTCATCCAGGTGCACTAAGGCACATACACAAAATGTATCATACATACAATCATCCAAACAACATGTATGACGCAGCATACCAACAAAAACACACCACAAAAACAAGACCTAATGCACAACATGTGCGCAAGCCAAGTGGTGTCTACCCCCCTTAAAAAGGGTTTGACCACGAACCCGTACAAGTATCACAGCTACTACTCGAAGAGTGCTGGGTACTTCGCTCTCATGGAGTCCTCTAACTCCCATGTAGCCTCCTCCACCTCATGGTTCGACCAGAGAACCTTGACCATGCTAACGGTCTTGTTCCTAGTCTGCCTCGTCTTCGTATCGAGAATGCGGAGTGGTACTTCCTCATACGTAGAGCGGGGCCCAACTCTAAAGTCTCTGGCTGCAAAACGTGCGATGGATGGGGCACATACTTCTTCAACTATGAAACGTGATAAGACGTTGTGATCGTAGATGCTGGATGTAATAATGTCTAACGTGGCTAACGTGTCGCTACTCGATAAGGTCCTAATCATACTTGGCTTCCCTCATACATCCTTATTCCCTTCATGTTCACTTCTGAATATCCCTATCATGGGTACTCTTGAATACCATCCTCTTGTCGGTAGTGAATTGCCTCTCTCTGCGCCTGTCCTGCTGTCACTCTGGGCTTGCTTCTGCGGATCGTGACACTCTGCCTCGTGCTTGTACTCTGTCGCTGAGTCCTGAGCTAGTCTGCAGACCTCTAATCCTCAGGTACTCATAAAGGAGTCCATCCACATAAAGGAGTCCTACACGTCGACATAAAGTGCCTGGAATGGTGGCATCTGTATCGAGGAGTGGTAGCTGTTGTTGTAGGCGAACTCTATCAAGTGTAGACGCTCTAACCAACTCCCCTGGAAATCTAAGGCACATGCTCTCAGCATGTCCTCCAGTGTCTGGATGGTCCTCTCACTCTGACCGTCGGTCTGTGGATGGAACGCCGTACTAAGCTTCAACTTTGTACCCAAGGCTTCCTGAACCTGTCCCCAGAATCTGGACAAAAATCGAGGGTCCCTATCAGAAACAATAGTCTTTGGCACACCATGGTGCCGGATCACCTCCTTCTAGAACAAGTCCGCTAACTTCGGGACGTTCCAGGTATCCTTCATAGCAACAAACTTTGCCACCTTCGTCAGACGGTCCACAATGACCCAAATCGTGTTCAGTCCTCCCTTAGTCGGTGGGAGACCGACAACGAAATCCATCGAGATGTCCTCGAACTTCCAGCAAGGAATAGGCATAGACTGCACTAAACCTCCGGGTCTCCTATGCTCAAACTTAACCTTCTGACAGGTCAAGCATCTAGCCACGTACTCAGCTACATCCTTCTTCATCCCGCTCCACCAGAAATGAACCTTCAAATCCTTATACATCTTCGACGAACCAGGGTGGACGGATAAGACGAGCAATGAGCCTCCTGGAGTATCTTCTCCTTCAGATCAGGAGACGACTCCGGGATACATAATCGGCCATTCAGTCGTAACATGCCATCATTACACAGTTCGAAATCATACTTCTGTCTCTCAAAACAACCCTCTGACATTTTCTGTTTGATGCTTTCCAAATACTGATCACTCTCCTGAGCAGCTCGTATCTCATCAATCATACTGCTGCTCGCTACTAGTGTAAATAATGAATGAGCTCTGCGGCTCAGGGTGTCGGCAACTACATTTGCTTTGCCCTCTTTGTACCTCAGGTCTATATCATAGTCCTTCAAGAACTGGACCCACCTTCTCTGTCGCATGTTCAGCTCCTTCTGAGAGAAGAGATGCTGTAGACTCTTGTGATCAGAGTAGATAGTGACTGTCACACCATACAAATAATGTCGCCAGATCTTCAAAGTGACGACTACTGCGCCTAACTCAAGGTCGTGTGTGGGGTAATTCACCTCATGCCTCTTCAGCTGTCGGGATGTGTAAGCAACTACCTTCCCGTGCTGCATAAGCACACAACCTAGACCGGTTCCAGAGGCATCACAATATACCTCGAACCCATCGGTGCCCTCAGGGATAGTAAGAACGGGCGCCGACGTCAGGAGATCCTTCAGCGTCTGAAAGGACTGCTCACACTCTGCAGACCATAAGAACTGAGATTCCTTCTTCATTAGATTAGTCATTGGTTTAGCCTCTTTGGAGAAGTCCTTCACGAACCTTCGATAATAACCGGCCAAACCCAGAAAACTACAGACGTCTGTGACTGTCTTCGGCCTTGGCCAACTCTTCACTGCCTCAATCTTAGCAGGATCCACAGATATGCCGCTAGCTGATATAATGTGTCCTAGAAATGACACGCTGTCCAACCAGAACTCACACTTAGAGAGTTTGGCATACAGCTGGTTCTCTCTCATAATATTCAACACCTATCTCAAATGTAACTCATGATCTTCCTTGGTCTTTGAATAGATCAGAATATCGTCGATGAAGACTACAACTGAACTATCAAGATGCTCTCTAAAAAGGCGGTTCATCAAATCCATGAATATGGCTGGCGCATTCGTCAATCCGAATGGCATGACGGTGAACTCGTAGTGTCCATACCGTGTCCTGAAAGTTGTCTTCTCAATTCACCCTCTACAATCCTAATCTGATGGTAGCCAGATCTGAGATCTATCTTCGAGAACACACTGGCCCCTCTCAGCTGATCGAATAAATCATCTATCCGTGGTAATGGGTACTTGTTCTTGACTGTGACCGCATTAAGCTCGCGGTAGTCGATGCAGAGTCGCATACTGCCGTCCTTTTTCTTGACGAACTGTACTGGAGCACCCCAAGGAGAAACACTAGGTCGAATGAATCCCTTGTCGAGGAGGTCCTCCAGCTGTAGCTTCAGCTCCCTCATCTCAGCCGGTGCCATACGGTAGGGTGCCTTAGCAATAGGGCCCGTACCTGGCAACAAGTCAACGGCGAACTCAACCTCGCGCACAGGCGGCATGCCTGGCAGCTCATCAGGAAATAAGTCGGGAAAATCTACCACGACTGGAATGTCTACGTCCATCACGTCGCTCTGTCTCGTCTGCTGCACATAACAGAGGAAGGCTTGTTGGCCCTTCCTAACATCCTTCATCAGGGACAATGCTGACACGATCTTGACAGTCGGCTCTCTTCTCACACTGCGGTATGACACTGTCTTGCCGCTCGGCCCCTTCAGTAGTAGTCGATGCTCTGCACAATGAAGGCGGCCCCTATGCTTCTGTAGCCAATCCATGCCCACTATAATGTCAAAACCCAAGTTCTTGAACTCAATCAGATCAATGGGGAAGGTCTCAGTCACAATGTTGATCTCTAACCCTGTATACTGTCTGGTGCAACCTACTTTCTCCTTCGAAGGAAGGGTGACTGAAAAGTCTGAAAGCTGTTCAGGGGTGGCCCCCAGCTTCTTAGCAAATGCCGAGGAAATAAAAGAATGTGAAAGCCCCTGAGTCGAACAATACGGAAGCACTAACACCATCAATAGGAAAGGTACCTGAGGTCACCTCTCATATTAGCATCGAGTCCCAATAAATCACTAATTTACTGTTGTTTGTAATTGTCATACCTGTGATGACATTACCAGACTCCTTGGCTTGCGCCATGTCTAGGATGCAGATGGTACCCTCCTTTCCATTTCTATGGCCTGAAGTATGAATATGAATTATCGGTATCAACAAAACTGAACACATATACTTAAAGGTATTAAACTCTTATTTCATTCATCCAACTGTATTATACAAGGTTACACACTTAGCTACTGCTATTACATCAATACTGTCTGAAAGTCAAGTTTAAACGGCCGGGTCGGATGTGGGTATCGTTCACTAGAGTAGGTGGTGCGGTATTGAGCTTAATGCTCTTAATACCATGATATACAAGTCTCGACTCTCCACCAAATACCAATACGTCCCCAGACTTGAGGATGATCCTGCTTGCTAGATCCATCCTCTTCTGGTCTCCATAGATAAACTCAGCATCATCGCCGATGGAGAATGACACAACCGGTATTCCTCTGGTGATGGACTCGGTCGTCTCATCATGGTCCTGGTGCATTCCAAGCTTCCCTCCTGCTCATAGTAGTTGATGATGCAAACGTCAGGTGTCATGTCGGGTAATGGATAAGTTCCACAGTCTTGAGCAATATCCATTGCGTTAATCACCAAGGTAAGAAAACTCTCAGGTATCCTAGGTATAGATACGTCACCTACCATCCTCACCTCTCGATAAACCCTAGCTGTGGATCCCAATCTTTCCCTAAGCACATCATGTGCAGTTTCATTCTAGAACCACTATTAAATACAGGGGTATAAAAACCTCCTATGCCCTTACCCAAAGCTCTACACTCATTCACTATGGTGATTTGCTCATCTAGGGTTAGGAACTCTCTGAGAAGTATCATGCCCGGTCTGACTACATGACACAACTCACTAGGGTACTCCCGTCTTTCTTCCACGGGTCTAGGTGATCTCTGTCTTATAAGTGTGGGATAGCAGATGTCGAAATCTCCTAAGAGGTAACAGGTTTCCTAGGTAAGTTGTTCATCTAAAGCGGTAACTTAAACACACATTCATGCTAAGGTAAAGCGTTAACACTTAGTCATGCTCTCATACAATGGTTAAGGTTTCAAATGCTAACCTTCACCGCGCTGGGTACTAGTGCCAGCGCCTGAAGCTCCCGCTGCATTCAGCATACGGTTGCCCGGCGGGTTCCTCTGGTTCTGGTTCTGCTGCTGTGGCTGCTGATGCTGCTGCCCTCTCTGGGCTTGGGGCGCCGGCCCCTCTGGCCACCTCGAGCTCCACCTCCTCCAGTAGGTGCGCCCTGAGTCCCCATCTGCGCGGCGGTACGCTCGGCTCTCCGGGTTCGAGAAGCACTCGAATGACCTGTGGCCCTTCTTTCCACAATGGTGGCAGTCCACCGCTTGCCCGGTGCAGTCAACACCCGGGTGATCTTTACCACAGCGCTTGCAGTGAAAGTGGCGCTGGGGTGCAGAACCTATTATCATATCACACTCAGATTAATACAAGGATGGTAATGGGTAGTGTAGTACACAATTCATTCACAAGGTTAGATCGCTTACCCTTAGGGGGTACAGATCTAAGAGGCTGCACATCGTAGGTAGGCCCGGTCAGCAACGGAACCTTGTCCTTGCCCTTTTGGCTGGCCTGCTCCTTCTTCTTCTCCCTCCAGGAGAACTTTTTCTTCCTGTGATCGTCAAAGTGTCAGGAATAGCAGGTATAAAAGTAGGCAGTAAGTAAGTAATTTAAATGGATTAAATAACTTAAGGTGGTTCTTACTTCCAGCCCTTACTGCCTCCGCTTCCAGCCTCAGTCTCCGCCTCTTTCTCTGGGGCCTTACGCTTCTGCCCCTGGCCGTCCTCTCGGCTGTTCACCATCATCTCAGTCCGAGAAGCAGCGTCATGACACTCCTGTAATACATCAATGAGTTCCCCGAACTTGTAATAAATCAAACTGAGTATAGGTATAACTGTCAATTAATTTTTTTACCTGAACCGTAGGGTACAAGGTAGCACCCATGGCGGCCTTGATAGCATATCTCAACCCGCCTCTAAACTTCTCTACTTTCACAGCATCAGAATAAACCACTCCTGGGACAAAGTCCAAGAGCCCAATAAACAAGGAGTAGTACTGATCTACCGTCATACTACCCTGCCTCAGGGCCTCAAACTCCTCCCTCTTCCTCTGCTTCAGATGAGCAGGATAGTACTTCTCTCTCAACAATTCCACAAAACCAGTCCATCCAAAACCCTCTATAGCAAGATAATGTGCCTTCACGGACCTCCACCACGTGCTGGCAGCGTCCTTCAGGTGAAAGGCTACTATATCGACTCGGTGCTCAGCAGGCACGTGTATGGCATCGAAGGCCTTCTCGTGCTCAACAATGTATCTCTCCAGGACAGTGGGGGTCAGCAACTCCATCATAGGTAGGTACTCGTGTGTCAGCTACGCTCTTCAGCCAATTCGGCTCTCTAGGTGCGGGTACGGGTGGGACTACCGGTGGTGCAGGTGGTGCTCCTATGTGGATACCTCCCATCTGGGCTAGCTGAGCGAAGACGGCAGCTACCGTCTCAGCCACGCCCACGGCTGGGGCCCCCGGAGGACCTGCTCCAGGCCCGCCGCCTCTTCCACCACCTCCTCTACCTGCTGATCGCCTCCCAGAAGACATCTGAAGAATTCAAAATTAAAGTTAACACTCGGTATAAATACCGTACTTATCTCAACCACATGTTCACATAGCCCTAAAAGGCATAAAACACATTGTCCCCGACAATCTCCTAACTCAAATCATTACCACTATCTCCTAGGTACTGGTGTGTGAATAACCTAGGCTCACGGTACCTAAACTACTATCTCTTGTAATCTGTAACACCCCTACCATTAATACATGCTTACCGTCCAATATCCTTACACGTCAGATACACGCAGCGGATACTTACTTATATACAATGGGTGATACAATGCCGTTAACCACCCACGTGGCTAACAAGGCTACTACTACTGCTACAGCATCAGTCTGATGGACCGGAATCCCGAGTACTACACACACTATAAACACATACACCATTCATCAATCAAATACAACAATGCTCCATTCAATTTACTCCTCCTCAATCCATACAATACAATATACTTCACCGAGTCTACTAGGATCCTTATAACATTTATAATGTCTCTTCCAAGTTCATACATACTCTCTAAGAGTCTACATCTACCCATTTTCTCACACTACTTACTTTCTATGTACAAGGGTGTGCCTCCGGTCTCTTCCTTGACCATATTCGCTTCGGGTACCTGCACCACTAAAAACAAATGTCCCCCGAAGGGGTCAGCTTTCGCCGAGCATGATAACCGCATACCCCGCGTACTAGTGAGGGTACGCCGACCACTTGGTCGAATACATGCGGTTCATTTTCATACAAACATACATGCATCCATGCTCTTATACACAATATTACAATACATTACGCAAGGCATACACACATACATACACTTCATTACATACAAGAAGTACAACATAAACCATCCAATACATACTTACCTTTTTCCGAATTACACATACACAACATACGATACTTGTTAGCTTCATTGGTCCACCGGGTTAATCGGGTGGAGATTACTCTTTTACTCGTTACTTCATACATACACATACATACTCATACTCATACATACTTACGGATCCATACTTACTTACTCTTACTCTTACTCTTACTCAAGTTAAGTCGTCGGGACCTCCGGCCCTGGGGACTACACCGTCCCACCTCCGGATTTACTTGACTCACCAATCCGGGATGCTACCCATTTAAGGGATTTGGGCAGCGGACCAGTTTAAGAGTCAGGAATTGCAGCCAACCTCTTGTGACTCCCATCCTCACGCGTGGCCGAAGCTATATCGGACTTCTACTCATTCCGGTTTACTCACTTAAGTTAGGAGTTAGGTAGTTAGGAATTAGCAGAAGTCAACATTCAAGCCACAATAATACAATACCCATATACCCTTACATACAAATACATTACAATATACAAGTACACTACAAAATATAATACACTTCATCATCATTCATATGTTTCATGAATTATACAAACTATTGTTCAAGACAAATATCAAGAACAATGTAAACAAGCACAAGTAGGTGCAATATAGTCCGATTCATGCATTTATCTTATTAGGTGATCAAATAAGCACACAAATCGTGGGTAACCAGATTAGGATACAGGGGCAAGAAAAATCATACCTTTCACCGTTGTATGTATCCCAACGTCTCCTCCGGTATTAACAATTAAAAAATTATGTTATAGACATAAAACAACCGAATAAAAATCTAACTATCATTAATTTAATTCGGTTACCCTTACGTTTCGTAAATCATACTTACTAAGTCTTCACATCTTATACTTACATTTTATTTACTTACTTTTAATTACTTAACAATGGTTTACTTACCTATATATGCACATATGTATAGGTGGGTATACATATACATACATACATATACTAACAATAGTCTTATAGTTTTTTTTTTTTGTAAGTTTTGACCCGACCGAACTTGCGACGACCTTGCAAGTTCGGTCCAAGTCAGTAGGAACATGGGGTGAAAAATTCCAGGGCCCGGACCTTACAAGTCAGTCCGGTCCCAAGGTCGGTCCATTCCAGTGAGTTACTTAACGAAAATTTTAGCACGACCGACCTTGCAAGTCCGGTCGCAAGGTCGGTCCATTCCAGTAGCTTACAAGACGGAATTTTTAGCTCGACCGACCTTGCAAGTCCCGGTCGCAAGGTCGGTCCATTCCAGTAAGTTACAAGACGGAAAAAATTTTGTGTCGACCGACCTTGCAAGTCCGGTCGCAAGGTCGGTCCATTCCAGTAGGTTACAGACGGGAGAATTTCTCTGGTCCGACTGAACTTGCAAGCCGGTCGTAAGTTCGGTCCATTCCAGAAGCTTTCCCGTCTTAGTAAATCTGGGCTCGACCGACCTTGCAAGTTCGGTCCCAAGGTCGGTCCGGCCCAGTATTTGCATTTTTATTTCTGTTTTCAGTTCTATACTTTGCCATTGTTCCTCCAATCTTTCTACATGTAATCCCACAGTTTAAACACTACCTAGGCCCTCCAAATGGCCTTAGTTCGGTCCATCAACCCCTACAATCCATAAATCAACTTACACAATTCCATCACTTCACTTCCACAGCTTACAACAGTTTTTTTCATCCTTCAGTGCTAATATAGATTTTTAAACTCCATTCTACCATCCATTACTTCTCAACCAAGGCCACTATTAGCATCCTAAATACTCATCTCACCATGACAATTCATTTCCACGCAATTGTACCATCTATACCCAAGTCCAACATTCATTTTACCAGTAGTACAACTCTATTCTTCCTAACTTCTCCAATGCAATTAATAATACACTTTGCTACAGGATTTTGCACTTCTTACTTCTCATACTACAACTACCTCTTCATCACTACTAAACATACCTACCAACTCCAATACACACCTTGGTTCTCCCATTCACCAAGTCATCCATAAGTGTACATTTCCTACCAAAAATTTGCCATAGTTCTCCTACAATTCTCACTTATCCACACATACTCATCATCACCAAAATCATTCCTATTCTAGCCATACCCATACAAGGGTCCTACCAGCAATACAAAGCAATCTAAATCATTACAATACATCAATACTCCATCATGCATCAATACCAATACTCATACACAATATACTTGGCTCTAAGGCCTACAATTTACTTACTAGTTCCCTAATACTCAAAACTTCATAGACTTCAATACTAATACATTAGTTCGGGTTCTTTTATTTGTTTACCCATTCCATTACTCTAATGCATAAAAATTAACATTAGTAAAGAGCTCTTACCTTGAGCTTATAATTCCTTCATTTTTTCCACTTCTCCTCTTCTCTTCCTTGTACAATTCGATTTTGTGGGGAATGGAGTTGCCAAACTCCATTCCCATCACCCAAAGCATACAAAACAAGTATAATTAATATACTAACCCTTAGATTTACACTAACTCATTGAGATATTTAAACAAATTTCTAGGGTTTACCTTTTGAAGCTTTTAGGAGGGGTTTTAGCCCTTGGTTCAAAAAGGTGTTCTCACCACCATTGGAGGGTTGAAACAAAGCTCCAAAACAAGAGGAAAAACAAGGTGAGAGAGAGGGGAAAAATCGGTTATGCCCAAGAGATGGAGAAGAATGAGGTCTTTCATGTAGATTTTTACCTTGTTGGAAAGAGAGACTCCAAGCTCCACAATGGTGTGCTTTTCTCTTCAAATGGGGAAAACCCATGGAGATAAAACTCATCCTTTTCGAATTTTGAAAAGAGAGAATGATAGAGGAGGATGAGGGGATTACAAATATGTAATTATCTTTGTGATTGGAGCTCAAATGGAAGTAGGGCATGGGAGAGAAGATGGAGAAGCCATGGTTGTAATGGGGAGCTCAAAATCGCAGCCACAAGGGAGAAGAAAGAGGGGTACGATGAGGAAGGAGGGAATGGGAGAGAGATAATAGAAAAGTGAGGTGAGAGAGTAAGTAGATAAAGTAGCTTTTACTTTATTGTTTTTCTTTGCTTTTTGGCTCTCTTATTTAGTTAGCTAGTTACATGTGTGTGTGAGGGAGTTGTTTGACAGATAAAGAACCGGCCCCCTACAGTTATACCAGTTGGAGCGTTTTTCATCTTTTACAGAAAACGCTCATTATTTTACCCGTTTTAGGTACTGTTCACTAACCGGGTCCGCTTTCCGGAATTTTCTCGTTTCTTTTATTTTTATTGATTATTAAGCTTCCATAAATGCTTGATAATATTTATTTAATGATTTATAATTTTTACGGGTTCGTTTGACCACTTAAAATCACGTTTTCGGGTTTTCTCGAAGAACGTGCATTAAAGCCCTATTAGCGTTTTAATGCCTTATTTGGATCCGTTCTCTTCGGGAGTTATTCCCATATATTATTTAGGTCTTATTAAACCTTTAGAATCCATATAACACGCTAACCGAGGTCTCATACCTCCTATGGTTACTTAACGTTTATTTAGCGTTTTCCGCTTTTTAAGCGTTTATTTATTTCTTTTGGATTTATTTTTCCTTACTAGCATTAATTGGGTACCATTAGGCCCTTAAATACATATTAGATTAGTTTTAATCCCTATATTAAGTTCGGGGTATTTCATAATCAGAGCGGTACTCCGCTCTGATACCACTTTTGTAACACCCCTACTAATCCTGCTTCTAAAAATAATATAATCGCAGCGGTAAATAACAGATTGTCGTTCTAATGGTGTCACAGTTATCACTCGCCCATACGGGTGATAACGAGTTACCTGATAATCAACATGCGAAACGTATTCCCGCAGTGACCACAAGAGATAGATAGTAGTACTTAAACAATTTAAAACAAATCTAACAACAACCAATTATTACAGACCGTGAGCATCTAAACAAATACACCTCGGTTAAACAACCCGAGTCCAAAACAACCTGAGTATCACACCGTACCAAGTCTAAACCAACAGTACTATCACAATAGTCACGCCTCGCTGCGACCCACCAGCTAGTCACCTGCATGAAGATGGTTTGTGGTATGGAATCAGCCCCTGCTGAGTATGTCATCACATGCCCCGTCATGCCCCCAAAGACCCCTCAATTATTTAGTCGAGAGCATGAGGTTCATTACATGCAATACCGTTTTAATATTTAAAACTGTAAAACAATTAACAGTAACATCCATACAATAAACACAACCATCACCATATATAATATAACCACAAGTATAACCAATGAACAACCAAGCGAAACAACGAGAATAAAAACAAGTACTAGTTCTTGTCCATGGTGTAGAAACCAATATCGTTCGCCACTGTATAATTCTTAACTGTATTATTTGTTCAGTTATACCTAGTGACATTGTCTCGTTAAAACGACATGTCTCTAGTTACCCATAGATTATGGCGGGTCACCCACGGCAGTAGCCACTCCAACGGTAGAGTCTCCGACCAACGAGCCATTCTAGCTCACGGGAAATTTTCTTGATACTTGCGGACCCGTACGCGGACATCCTGGTATCGTTTTTGTGATCACAGCGCGCACCAAGAGCCACATCCTTCTGGCTTTACTTTCCTTCATTACTTAATTATTATTTATTTATTTATTCCATCGCATCGCATTACCAAATTTTCCTAACACAGCAGACTAAGGTCAATAGTCCAATCCGGAGTTTGTAAACTCGGGATCCAGTGTTAGTTACGAGAGCGGCGTATAGAAAGGCCAATGCTCCGTATAAAAGTCTCGGATAATATGTATATCTTATTATCCTAGTGCTACAACGTTTTTCTGACGATCCTTATATTTCATATAAGATAGCACCATAGCCGCTAGTTCGTTTTATATATATTGGTCCATATATACGAACCGATACTGTTAACTCAACAACAGTAATAATAAGCAGCTATAAATATACAATTCATGCATATTAATTATCACATACAGACAAACAATCTTATCACAGATCACACAGAAGTCTGAACTGAGGAAGCCCTCAGAGACAATCAGAGACACATAACAACATACCGTTCACCCTGATGTATTACGGTGGAGTATGAATCAGCAAGATCCTATGCTCTTTGTGTAGTCTCTAACAGTCTAAACAATACATAATGCTACTGATTAGCATACCGTATAACAACACAATCCTACAGTACCCCGTACCGTCACTAACTCCTTCCGGTTAACCCCCCGTTATTAGTTATCAATAGTTGTCGGGTTTTAGGTTTAACTCGAGATTGGAAAAGTGTTATATTACATGCGTAGTTTGTCTTGTATATTAATATACTTATTGTTGAACTCGTTATCGCATGTGACTTAACTCACCCTTGTTGTCGTATAGTTTATTTCATTATTGCATGTGTGATCCTTTGTCATGCACTATGCATCTCACCTTAGTATTTATTTTTCTAAGGTTGTCTCTTTTTTTTATTCAATGTGGTATAACTCATTTGTAAACAATACTTTTAATTACATGAATCCTTATTATCACATGTACCTTCTTAGCTTTAGAATCCGATATCCCATGTTTGTAATTCTTTTTCCTTTTACCATATGCCATCTTAATTATGAAAGTACATGGTCATTAAACCATATTATATTTTCCCATCATAACACATATTTATTTATGTGTATGTATTTGTGAAACTATTTTCTATATGGTAAATCTTATAATATATATTCATTCTTTTTAATGAATACCTCTTATATTATAAATGTTATAACTCTTATAACATTAAAACCATATTATAAATTCCATTTAAAAATGTTAATATTTCCAAACAGCACCCATGATCTTAATATTTACAAAATCCACCACCTAATTAATATAATGTTACATTATAGTTATATAATATATATTATGACATTTAAGTCATTAAAACAATTATAACCTATAGTTATATTTTGTTTTATAAAATACCAAATAGTCCCTTATATTTTCGGCTTCCATTATATACCACTAAACTTCTATAAATCACAAATCTTCCCAATTTATAATACATAGTTTTCTATTTCATTAAAACTATATATTATACACATATCTTTATAAACCCTTTTATACCATTCCAAAAATTACCAAACTATACCAAAATGTTATAAGTATTATTCCTAACCTTATACTTCCTCTAAATTTCGGTTTTACCACATATGTTACCCATTTGTAACAATTTTACAAAATATCTTATATTATACTTATATAACTCATATAAACTCCAATTTAACCAAATAAATTTCTAAAATTCCTAATAACCTAAGGTTTGTACTAAACTCCATTTAGTACCCCAAGTTTTCAGAAATTACATTATAGCCCCATCTCTTTTAAATCTTTTACAAATTAATACTTATCTTAATATAAGGTTGTATTTTAATTTCAAAAATTCTCCAAACTTGGTCAAAGTCTCCTATATAGTCCAACTTTGACTTCTAATACCAAATGGAACCAATTTTTCGGTAATCACTAATAATAACCTATACTTTTCTGCTATTTTTACAATTTTGACCCAAAACTTTATAAAATGTTATAATTTTTATTAAATTCATTTAAAAACCCTAAATTGATCTAAATTAAGCCCACAGCTTTCTAATTTCCTAGTAATTATGAATTGGCCCCAATTTTAATTATAAGCATAAATAAAACTAAATAAGCTTATAAACTTAAATTAAAATGGCCTAATGACATGGCCTTATTACAACCTTGAACTTGCAAAATAAATTACACAATAAATGTCTCAAAATATAGCATATATTCTCGGCCTCACCTTGGTTTAATTATTTTTCCACATAATGTCATAATTTGACCATTATGTTAATTAAATCTCTTAAATGACTAGCTTAATTTATCTTAGCCATTTTTTTCCATTTTTTAGGTCAATATGACCCATATTTATAATTTCACTCTCGGCCATATATATATATATATATGCTTAGAAATTATAAAAATCATAAGTTTAAGGTGTTTATACCTTGATTATTCCTTGTATGGGCTCGGTCACTTGTAGGAAAATTCACCACTTCATTTAGACATGTTTAATACACCAAAACAAGATATGGTTATACCCCAAGCTTGAGTTTAACCATAAGGAACAATTAATGTAAGATTTAAGGCAAAAATCACCTTAAAAATGCAAGGGAAGTTCAAGCTGGTTTCGGCCTGAATCAAACACACCACAAGGTGTTAGATCCACCATATTGACATAGGAAATAGCTAGATCACAACAAGCTGCCTTGTTATTAGGTTTTACCTTGGAAAAATGCCTTAAAAGAGAGTATTTCCTTTGGATCTTGGTCACCCTTGCTCCAAATGGCTAACCAACTGAATGAACATGTAAATATGAAGATTATGAGTGTATAAATTCATAAAAATTGAAGGAAGAAAACCGCTTAAAGGATTGAGAGGCTTAAGGTATGTTTTTACCTTAAAATGCAATTTTGAGCAACCTTGGTCCCTCTACTTGCTTCAACCGAGTTTAGCTGTTGTTCTAACCTTAGAACACTGAGAATGAGCCATAGGAATTGATGAGCCACGAAATCTAGGTGTAGGTAGTGAAGAGATGAAGAAAAGGGCTAAAAATGACCTTAAAACACTTACCATAAGAGCTTAGGAGTTAGATCTGCCTTAAATGCTCAAGAACAAGGCTTGAGAGCTTCAAGGAAGGGGAGGAACTCGTCTGGGCAGGCTGGAATCGGACAAGGAGGAAGAAAGAGATGGGTAAGGTTTGAAATAATTAAAAAAGTAAGTTTTACTATTGCAAATTGAATATTAGGTAGCAATTTGTCTACTAATGATTGTGAGCTGTCTCCTCCCTCCTTGCCTGCCGATCTCCATGGTCCAAGTGGGTCAATTAATTGACCATTGACCATACTTGGTCAATATTGACTCATGCGGGCCCTACTTTAGGGTTTTATTAATATTTTAATATTAAATTTGTAAAAATTCGTAAATTTCTGGAATTAAATTCCTAATATGATATAATGTGATATATTATCATATTTAAAGGTAATTATAACCTTTAATCCCATTAAAAATCAATTTAGAAGGCAAACTCACAAAAACGTGCTTTAAGGTGTTTTCGTGCACATTTTTGTGTCACAGGGTGTTCCTGGGCTTAGTTCTCCTTGAGAACGGTTTTTTTGTGTTCATTACTTCATTATAATACTTAGGAATCCACTTTGGATCCTATTTGAGGTCATACAATCTTTATGGTGTCTTAAAGCACATTTTTGGCTTTACCGATCTTAAGGCGTGTTTTGCCTTGTTGCGATCTTTTAGATTGTTCCCCAATAATATTTAGATGTTTATTAATCATCTTAGATCATTAATAGATCATTTAATTATATTTTAAAGGTTAGGGGTATTTCAGGTACATTGCGATATTATTGAGAACTTGGCGAAGCCACAAATGTGGCGTGGTGCTTATAAGCACAAATGGCGAAATAGAATTGTGGAATGGCGTGACTTGATCCTTTCACTATGTGTATTCCTACAACCACACGTTGATGGTTAGAAGATTTGTGTGTTTTGGATTGTGTGTATGAGATTGTTATGTGTGTGTATGTACGCTCGGTTAGGAATGAATGTGTGTACTGTGGCTTACTCCTCAGATTGTTATTTGTACATTGCTAATACCTTAGACTACTATGAAAACTTGTGAGAAGCCATTATTGTGGTATAATGCCTATGAACGGAATTGGGTAGTGAGAATTATGAAATGTGGGACTTGATCCCTAGGATTAACAAGAATGGGAAAACACCAGTTAAGGAAGTAAGACTTCGGGACGAAGTCCCTTTTAAGGGGGGTAAGTTGAAACACCCCTAAACAATTAAACACGTAAAATCGTAAACGTGAGAAGATTATCCGAGAATAACGTGTTACTTAATTTGGACATATGATGACGTATGGCAAATTAAATTTTAGTGCGGGCATATACATGTCCGAAAACACGACAACGTTACATACTAAATCGGTCGCGGACTTATATATGTACGTTTATAAAAATACATATACGTAACGTTACCATATTATAACGTCGTACATAATAAATAGTGGACGTCGCATAACTATATATGACTAAAACGTGACAAAATAAAGGGGTGTATATCTATATATGCATACACATACCTATAACTAATAATGTAACAAAATAAAGTAGTCGCGTATGAAATTAAAAACGCGACATAGTATATAGGCGCACATATCTACAAATGGACATGTATATAGTTGATACAAAAAAAAAGAGCAAGTACACTCCCGCCGGGGTTCGAACCCGGTACCCTTTGTACCCACCTCGAACACTTTAACCGGTAGAGCTATGTCGAATTCAGTACTAGACACTAGTGAACTAAAACTAGTAGTACTAAAGTCACTAGAACAAAAGGAAAAAAAACGATAAAGACGTCCTTATTCCTCCTTGTTGGTGCGCACATGAAGAAATTGCCACCCCTGAATTCTGCCCCTATTATCAATACATATACTACTGCTCCCTTCTTCTTTAATCCGTGCACGCCCCAAGCAGACCCACCAGCTTTACCTCCTTTTCATTTGACACCAATTTCCTCACCGCAGACAAACGCTCCTCTTCTCTGTATCATTGTCGGATTCTCTGCTCAAGTTACGAACAACCCTGGTTTTCCCTTCTTTTCATTGTGGCACTAACTCCTTCTATTCTGCACTATTCTTGATCAGTGCACAGCTCAAACTTGGGAGCAGTACAGATACAACTATTATCGGTTTCAAAAGAAGACCACAACAGAGGTATACTTCCTCCTGTTACTTGCGCATGCGTTGGGAAAGGAAAAGGGAAACGAGACACTTCTTGCCCCAGGTTCTCGACTACAGCAACATGTACCACTATCAGATTGTACTAAAACGCATGCAATTACAAGTTCCTAACTGTCAGTCATCACCCCTCCTTTCTTCTTTCCACGCCACTCTTATTTTCTTTTGTTTCAGAGTCGGGCCACAAAGTTGCTTCCAGTAGTTCCCTGGATCATTTACGAACAGCTACTGAGCACCATGAACACCAGTCTTTTTCTTCCTTTGCTTGGGAAATAACTCCTCGTCCCAGTTCCCATACCACCAAACAGCGCCAGTCATCTCTTACATCTAAAAAAAAAGAGAGAGCAAGCTACACCTACCTCGATTGAATTCATCTGCAACATTCTTCCCCTCCACCTACTCTCATGCTCCTCCTCTATTATCTTCTATTCACACTCTGCAATGTTGCTCACCCAACAAGCGAACGAGGAAGATACATCTCTGCACCATTCTCTTTTTAATCTGCAAACAAGGAATGAATTTGCATCTCTGTTCACTTTTTTTTTCATTCTCGGTAACCTTGTGAACCCACTGGATAACCAGAAACACTAATACTCCAACTTCGCATATCCCTTCACTATCTGTAATATTGCAACACAAAACGGGTGAACAAGAAAAACATACCTCTCTACCCTCTCTTCATCGACGTTAGTTTTGCTACCCAAACTGGTGAACGAGGAACATACATACCTCGTCTCTCTTTCATTGTCTTCCTCACAGTATTTCGCCGCCCAAACTGGTGAACGAAGAATATACATACCAGCCTCTCTTCCTGTTACGGTCAACAACAACAATAAAGATCGTGAGAACACTACCAGTAGCAACGAATAGAGGAAGCACCTGAAACGAAAGGGGCGTCGTAGTGACTCCCTTCTCCCTGGTACATGCACGCACAACATCAGCAGCAGAGAGGAATAACAAGGAGAAAACTAACCTCAAGAAATGCGAGGAGAAAGCATAAAAAGAAGTATGCTGGGTACATGGTGTCTGAAGCTAGACAGATCAAGCAAAAGATGAGCTATGCTTCCGTCGGGGCAATGAGTAAAATCTTGAGCAGGAATGGGCCGCGAGCTGTTCGTGCCGATCACTCCTCCGTTAGCAGAGGCTCTGAATGTTTAAGGGGAACATCCGATATTATACGCAGTAAACATGAAAGTAGAACAACACATTCTTTTTGCTCTGGCATTGGGTGTACGTGCACACCACCATTCGAGACTGTTGTTGATGTCGCAGTTCATACGGATGTCCAGTGTCCACTCCCCATCACGACGCTGCTACTGAAGCAGGGAAAAACCCGAGACAGACAATACAACTGCATCAATCCACTTCCTTCCTCCTCTACGTTCTGTTCTTTTTCCTTCCTACTGTCCCAAGCTCGCAAGCAGCAAGCAGAAACAACGAGCGAGGACTAGCCAGTCTCGGTAAGCAGCAACTTTTCCATCTTTAATGCCTAAATGGATTACTAGTTGAGTAGTGTTTTAGGAACTAGAAAATAATGGCTACATATACATACATACACACGTATGAATAAGATGACATTTCGTACGAATGAGGCGTATATAGGTACAGGTACTGTTGGGTCATAGTGAGTAAGAGTCACGTATACATGTATGTATATGTGCATGAAAACCGAAGAGATACATATGTATATATGGGGATTTTTGAATCTGGAGCGCAGTAAATGAGACGCATACACAGGGGTAAATGACAGTATTAATACGTGATGGGTTAAGCTTATGACTAGGTTGAAGGAATTGGATATATATGAGTATGTGTATATATGCATGCCTATGAGGTTTATAATGCGTAACAAATATGTGTATATATACGTGAAATGTTGAGTTTTAACTAATACATAAATAATGGACATATATATATATGTATATTGGTTATTGTGGGTCTATAATACGTAACCAATAATGGCTATAAGTTAGGATGGAAAAATATATAAACATATAATCAATTAAGAGTATCGATATTTCGAGATATTAACACATAATTAATAAGGGGTATGAGTTAGTTTGGGGAGGAACTAGTATATATATATATATATATATATATATATATATATATATGCTTGTCGAGATGACAATGTGTAATTAACCTTGCTGTAAATTGGAAAAATAGGAGAAAATGATGAAAAAAAAGAATATATAACTGAGGAAAAATGTATGTAAAACCGTAATATACGTATATATAAATGAGTTAGATCAAAATATTTGTGATAGAGTGTGGGAAATAATTTGGGGAAAAGTTTATACTAACGGAGGCTAGGATATATTGTTAGAGATACTTAAATGCCATTTTTAAAATAATTAGCACCCTCCTTCTAAGGCCATATATTTAGGCCATGCCAAAATAATTATTTGGGTTCTGATTGGTCATTAATAAATTTATGGATTGATTTATGAGGCTATATGAATTTCTGGTGGAAAAAAAAAGGAAACTATCATTATAGTAATTATAACCACTTGGGAACATCTTAGAAAAATATAGATATATTTATAAACTTGTTTTATGACTTAAACTAATTTTTAAACAGTATATAAAAATATGTATATATATAATATATATATATATACGTACACTTTATATAAATAAGCAAATCAAAGAAAAATGAGGTCAAGGTGTGATAAAAGGAATATATGGTATAATTAGTAATGATGACGGAAAGAAATAGTCCTTGGATTTTTTTTATAAGTATAAAATATGAACCTTGTAAAATAAAAAGGGGTAAGATGTAAGCTAGGAAACTATGGGGGGTATTTTTCGTAAATGCTATTAAAATGGGACAAGGAATAATTTAAGTAGTAAACCTTGACCAAATGTGAAGGTTGACCAAAATAAAACGATAAGGATAATTGTACGAAGTATTTAAAGGAATGTTAAGTCAAAAATAATAACAAAAAAATTATTATGGGAGTATATGTAATTATCGAAAACCTTGAGGCATAAATGGGGAATTTAAGTATTTGAGGGGATTAGTAAATAAACCTAGAAAGGTTTTGGGAATTTAAGTAATAATATAAATTAATCAAGAGGTATAATATAAGGGTTTAAATAACTAAAGTGATTATTTATGGGGTAAATAATATAATGAGATTATGTTACGACCAGCGGGAACGTAAATGTAACGAAGATGTAAACGTCCCAGGGGTGAATAGAAGTCTAAGGTTAATGCTTGGAAGGTTTCTAAGGGACTAGTATAAGTCGAACACCCAAAACTTACATAAGGAATTAAACCCCCATAAAATGGGATAGACTATGGAAACGTTACAAGGGTCGTCACATAAAATTGTGAACTGATAAATTATTTTTAATTAACTTTAGGGCTGTAACGAACGCCAACCGGGACCCTGTGTGTGTGAGACAACTCTAGCTTCTGAACCAGGTATGGACATGTGTGGTTCGTACAGCCGATGCCCGTTCCTGAATAGAAGTTCCATGATATTTCCGTGGACTTCGTTGTTGGGCTTCCGCCTACTCGGGGAGGCTTGAATATGATATGGGTCGTTGTTGATCGACTGACCAAGGTGGCCCGATTCATTCCGATGAAGGACACCTGGAAAGTGGCGAAGCTAGCAGAGCTCTTCGACCGTGAGATAGTACGACATCATGGAGTACCGAAGACTATCGTGTCTGATAGGGATACCAGATTCCTCTCGAGGTACTGGAGAAGTACACGGGAAGCGCTTGGTACCGAACTGAAGTTGAGTACGGCGTTCCACCCACAGACAGATGGTCAGAGTGAGCGCACCATACAGACACTTGAGGATATGTTACGTGCATGTGCACTTGACTTTCAGACCAGCTGGATTGATAAGTTGCATCTGATCGAGTTTAGCTACAACAACAGTTACCACGCTTCGATCAAGATGTCTCCCTTCCAGGCTTTGTACGGTAGACCATGCCGCACGCCATTATGCTGGGATGAGTCGAGTGAGACGGTCATTATAGGACCTGAGTATTTAGAGCAAGTACAAGCAGAAGTTCACCAAATCCGGGCTAACATGAAGGCAGCTCAGGATAGGCAGAAATCGTACGCCGATGTGCGCAGACGTGACCTGGAGTTCGCCGTGGGCGATCAGGTATTTCTTAGAGTATCCCCCATGAAGGGAGTGTTTTGTTTTGGCCAGAAAGGCAAATTGAGCCCAAAATATGTGGGGCCTTATGTTGTGATGGAGCGGATAGGCCCGGTAGCCTACAAACTCGATTTACCTGCTGAGCTGGGCAAGGTACATGATATATTTCATGTGTCCCAGTTGAAGAAATATATGTCTCATCTGTCTCATGTACTTCAGCCCGAAAGGCTAACACTAGAGCCGACCATGCGATCAGTGGAGACTCCCGTACAGATCCTGGACACCAAGACTCGAGACACTCGCCATAAGTCTGTGAGATTGGTGAAGGTCCTCTGGTCTAACCAGGAAGTCGAGGAGGCCACTTGGGAGCTGGAGGAGAAGATGAGGGCGAAGTACCCGTCGTTGTTTACTTCTTAGTATTTGTATGTATAGGGTACGGGGCGTACCCCTATTTAAGGGGGGTAGAGCCGTTTCGGTTATGTATGTACGGCATGTATTGGAATACATGTCTATGTTGTTATGTTATAGACCTTGAGTCTAGGTGATGTTGTTATGGGGACCTTGTGTCCGATGTGATGTAAAGAATGTTTGTGTGTTGTTATGGAAGTGATGTTTCAGAAGTAATCCCCGTGTTCTAATATTTAAGATGCGTGGGAAGTGTGAACTTTGGGGATAAAGTTCTTTTAAGGGGGGTAGATTGAAATACCCCAAACCTTAATATGTTAGTTAATTATATAATTATTATATTTTAAGGCTTATTTTAGTCATTAAGAACATGTGGGAAAAATTCCCGAAGGAAACGGATCCAAATAGTGGATTAAAAATGCAAAACGAGCATAAAAGCACGTCTTTCGAGAAACCTGGGAAATGTGATTTTTAAACGGGTTTAAAGGACTAATAAAAATTTATAGTCAATCATATGACTATAATTAAATAGTAGTCAAGGTCTAGGACCATAAAAAAATATATAACAAAAATCCGGAAACCGGACCCGGACTGTTAAAACTGACAGTTCGGGAATTAACGGGTGTTATCTGCTAATGACCAAGTGCCACTCTCTCATATTGTAAAATAATAAAAATCAAAATTTCCCTCTCTCATTTGTGTCTCACGATTTGGCCCCTCTCTCTCTCTTTTATTTTACCTCACTCTATTAGCTACAAGACAAAAAAAATAATAAAGTACATTTACTTTACACTCTCTCACACCATACTCTCCCACACACTCTCTCTCTCCCTCATTTCTCTTGTGTCTCACGATTGCTTCCCCCTCTCTCAGCTCTTCTTCTTCATTTTGCTCCTCTAATGGCGATTTCACAAGCCAAAGAGCAACCCCAACTTCATCTCCTTGTAACTTCATCATCCTAGCTCCAAATCAAGAAATTTTACACCAAAATACTCCTCTCATCTTGGGGATTATTTTCCACCTTTTGAAATCTAAAAACTCCATACTTCATCTCCATGGGTATACCACACCTTGAAGAGAAAACTTCATATTCTTGAAGCCAAACGTCTTCTTGTTGTTCTAAGATAAGAAAGAACTCAAAAATCCATTCATTTCCCTATTCTCTATGGTGGCCGATTTTGGTGGGTACTAAACACCATTGTTTTCTCTCCATTTTTAGCTTGTTCAATCTTTTAGAAGTGTTGGAGCTAGCCCAAATTCCATTACCAAAAACTCAATCTTGAAGTAGAAGGTAATTCCCTCCTATGATGTTTCAAATATTGATTCTAGGTTAATGGAATAATATCATGAACCCTTCATACTCATTGTAAGTATTTTGGCGTGGTCATTAGTGTAGCAATAAATCCCGTTGAAAACCGGTTGTGGAGCAAGAAGTAAAGAGAAGGGGAAAGTTTGGAAAGAAAACCCAAGGTAGTTAACTTACCTTGAACTAGTGTGTGATCTATAAATGTGTTTATGTTTGAGCAATATAAATGTTCAGTGAAATGCAGGTGTTGCTAATAATATGAGGAGATTCAGTGTTTAAATTAATGTTGTTTAAGGGCCTAAGAGCCAAGCTTGTAAGGTTTATGAATATTGAGGGCTATTGTGGTTTAAATGGTGAATTTTAAGTGTGTTTTGGTGCCTTGGATGAGTTGATGGTTGGAGTGTTTTAGTGGGTTAAAATATGAGTGGGAACATGTAAAATTATGGGGAGATCATGTCAAAATTTGTGTAGAAATATAATGGTTCAAATGCATTTCTAGGTGGGAGCAAACTAGTGAACTACATGTGTTTTGAGAGAGTATTTGAGGAGCTTAGAAATCAACTTGTAAATGAATTTGGAAGGGGATATATGAAGGTTTTAGTATGCCTAATGATGCTAGAACACCTTAGGAGGCTTGTGAAGAAGTTTGGAGTTGAATGGGCATTTAGAAACAAAAGTCTGGAGCCGACCGACCTTGGGACCGGACTTACAAGGTCGGTCGAGCCCAGTTTAACCCGTCGGAAACCTTTCTAGAATCGACCGACCTTGGGGACCGGACTTGCAAGGTCGGTGGACTCAAATTTTGTGCGCGGAAATCTTTCTGGAATGGACCGACCTGGGACCGGACTTGCAAGGTCGGTCGGGGCAAAATTTTCAAACGGGAAGTCTTCTGGAGTGGACCAACCTTGGGACCGGACTTGGCAAGGTCGGTCGGAGTGAAAAATTTTGAACTCGGACGCTACTGGAATGGACCAACCTTGGGTAAGTTCGGTCGGCAAGGTCGGTCGGCCCAAAATCTATAAAAAAAAAACAAACAAAGTGTGGCTTAGTTAGTAGACCCTAGTGGGTATAATAAAGATAATCAAGGGTAAGTTTAAGCATAAAAACATGCCATAAAAACATGTAAAGTGTTTAGCAAATTCAGAAGTCAAATAAGTTAATTAACCGACGTTATCAATCATGTTTAGGAACAACGTACGGTGGAACACTAGAGCGGCAAGGACTAAGGTATGGTTTTCTTGCAGTCTGTTGCCTACCGGTTTACACCGGCTTGCGTGTTGTTTGCTTTTCTGTGTGTTCACAACCTTGTAAGATTAAATCATGAAACGAGTTTACAGTTCTTGTTATTATTGTGATGTGTGCGTACCGATACCGGTGGCCTCGTATGTGTGCTAACTGTTAGCTAACCCAAGCTAGGAACGTAAGAGAACGGTATCCGGTAATAACGCTTCCAACCTATGGAACGTTCTAACCGCGGCTATGTGTGTTTAGTTGTTGTTCGTGTTGCTGAATCATGCCATGCTTCCCTCGTATGTCTAACTGGACTTAAACACTTATTTGTGTGAGGTTGTGTTAAGTTCCCACCGTGGGACTTCTAACAAGTGCTAACCGGGGGGAGTGAGGAATCCGGTCGTTCCGGTCACGCGTGTATGTATGGGGTCGATATCTGAATCAGATTCGGCTCTCTCCTTATGTTAGGGTTATACTCCTTTCTGGATTTCAACCTCCCATTAGCTTAGCCAAAGCTTACCTACCTGACTTCCACTCGGGCTAGGGGAAATTATGTGTTTGATGCGTTCGGGTCACTACCACCCGTCATCTTCTAAGTTAGTTTGTTCATTCGACTAACAAAACAGTATGTGATATGTGTTTAAGCTTAACATTGAGGATGAAGTCATCCTCTAGGCTTACAAGTTGACTAACCATGTTGGTTGTTTCCTTAAGTGAATTGTGTTCTCCATTTATGTGTTGTTATTATTCAGCAATAATTCTTGTTAAGTATATGCATGCTGTATGTTAAAATCAACATCATGTTATCATGACAAATAGTTGCGTGTATCCCGGTAGTCAGCGGGCTGCACGTTAACCATGCCAGCAAAAGGTTGCTGACCCCCTTTGGGGGCACATATTATTTTACAGGAGAGTGATCGAGGAGGCGGACTGGCTATAGCATGGCGCGAGAAGAAATACTTTTGTTATTTTGGATAGTGGACCCGAGTAGTATTTGTATACTCGAGGCTTTTGCTTGGTGGATGTAAAGTTGGTTGAGTGATTTGTACATTTACACTCGGTATATTGTGATTCTTTTTGGATAGGTGATTTTTGGAAGGTTGTAATTATGCTCGGGATTATCGTAATCAGACCGATACATCGTATGTAACTGCCTTGTTAGCCACGTGGGTGGCTAACGGCATGTAACACCGCCCTTTTGGTAAATGGTTAAGTTTATGTTTTCCGCTGCGATTATTGTTTAAGTGTGAAGGTTATGGTTGGGGTGTTACAACTATGGCATATAATCAATCCGGTAAGGAAAACTAAAGTATACAATAGACCTAAGACTCGAAGCTCTGACTGGGGCGTGAAGTTCAAAGACGTTGCCAAAGGAACAATACCCATAGAGGAACCAATTTTAGCGGCAACTTGGGTCGACATGCTTAGCAGTCAATGACCCCACCTGACAAGCAAAAAGGACAGAGATATCCCTAAAATTTATGAAATAAATAAAGCTCAAATAAGCAATTAATTAAGCAAAGGATGGGATTGAGATAAATTCTTCCATTCATACGCTTGAGAGGTTAATTTTAGTAAACCTCTCGTAAAATAATGAAATAAGAGAATATAATTCGAGACATAATTACACCATAAAATTTGTACAAACTATAATGCTTAATAAAGCATGACACAGTTTTATACACTAAAATATAATATTTCGGGATTCAATAAATTCCCTGCTCCTTCTCACGTTTCCCTTCATTCCTTGTATTGCCTAAAATACACAAACGCCTCAACTGGCGACCGGTATGCATCACTACCACCTCCTTACTCCTTTTTCATACTCAGTCACTCTTCTAAATCTCTCAAGCTCAGACAGTTGAAACTGATGACCATAGCTGGTCAACCTCTTCTGCCTCTACCATTAGTATATAACTACCCAAATACATGGCCACCGTGCTTTCTTATGAAGCTCAAATTCCCTATTTTGATTCTATCTGTTTCTCATTGCTTCTTGCATAACAATTCTTCTCAAATTTAATTTGCATCTCCCAGGGATAAAAAAAACGCATTGATATAGACCCTAAACAGGTCTCTTGAACTTTATACAACAGAAAAGAAACCGAACTCGCATTTTGTTTCAACCATTATTCAACCATTTCGAGTATCATGATCACGGAGATCAACTAAAGGAAGAATTGTACAACAGAAAATTAAATCTCAATCATGGATGAACACAGTAAAAAAAAAAGGAACTATTAGAATATCAGCAAGCAATGTCACTGATGACTGAAGAATTCGGTTCTATAATGGATAAACCCCTTACATCGTCTGTTATTCTTCACTATGGCTATCAGGGAGTTGATACGAAGCCTTACTAATTAATACAGTGAGAACATAAAATGAAAACTCAAGTACCAAAAAAAAAGGTTAGGCTCACAATATATACATACCAAAGAGCACCTAGTGCTATATTCAGGTAAGGTTTAACTGAGTGTTCAAGACATGCATAAAACTTGCCTCGGGAGACTTACACATGAAAGACTTAAAATTTATTTCATTTGTAAATCTAACAACAGTCCAATACAAGACCGTTCAATGGGTTATTGGCCTAAGTTTTACTATAGCCTCGGTAAGATTGCCACAAAACTCTGAAATAACAATCTCTCTTCCTACAGCAAATAAACAACAACCATGACAACAAGGAAGTCAATTTCGGGAACACCTGGCTTAGATGACAGTTAACAAGTGTCTAAACTCCTTAAATCCATACCAAAGTTGAGCGGAGATACCTCCAAACACTGACCTGCTGCAAAACTTCTCCAGCAGGGTCCCAAACAAAAGATAGGTACTTCATACATTTCAATCAGTGTACCAGCTACTTCCGTACACTGTGTTACAGTGCTCTTCAATACCACCCTATAGATCTGACCTCTCTTGTATATGACTAAACAGCAATATATGATGCTGCTATCTGGTATAATCTTTTCAAACACACTACATCCGAAGGACAAATGTTCTAAATAAATTTTGGGGAGCAGTCTCATTAAATCAGGAGAAGCTATGACAATCATAATTATAATCAAAGGACTAGAGAGGAACTCCTGGTAAGATTTAAAACGTAGCAAATATAACCTAGACAGATGTAGAATCGGAGACTAAATCGAGGAACTCCGGATAAGATTTAGCAAAATTATACATATACAAATGTATATACATACGTATCAGGGAAGACTCAATATCAATAAAACTCAGGGAATAAATGAGATTCAAATAAAGAAGGTCATGAGTAGTAAATCAATCACACCTGACTTAAGTTAATGTTATAAGGTAACAACCGAAAATAAATATTGGGATCTCAGTGGTAATTATCAGCAAAGTAGACCATGACAAAGTACAAAAAAAGACGAACGTGTTGGCGCAAACGGATCAAAAACGGAGCTATAATGAAGAAGATATGACGATTTTAATATCGGAACCCGGCGCCTGCGACAACAGAGAAGGACGGTAACGAATTTTGGAAGTATGAAACTACTCATCTAGTTGAATTGGCGGACTTAGGATATAAGCTACAGAGAGTCCAAGTTGTAATAGAATATCTCAAATCGGGATATGAGTAGTAATGTGTGTGGTTTATAAAAGTACATATAAATATAAACAATCATCTTTTACTTTTAGGCCAAAATGAGAATAAAAGGCTTAAAAGAGATTTTAGATTGAGTGTAACTAACTTCCCCTTAATCATATCATTAAGATAATCATACTTTCATACTTCCAAACATGTATCTCTTATGACGAGCAAACAATTGGGGAACAAGATGGCCGGTCAATGAAAATCAAGTCCAGGAAGCCGGGTTTACCCAACAGAAACCCCGGTTCTAGAGCAAAGGCTAGGACTGACATCAGTTGACCAAAATCAGTCAGGTTTCTCCAGCTGGAACCCCGTCTAGTCACCCTGGCCTGCCCCTTGTTACAATGACCCTGACTCTGCTACATAGAGCACTCATGGCCTAGCACGCGTGGAGCTGACATCCCGTCTCATCATTCTCGTTGAACAACTGGTCATTACCACTTGCACACCTGTTTGACATATCATTAAATACCCCAAGATTGATGTGTTCTTTTTATAATTAGCAATCAACCAAGCAAGGGGAGGAAGCTTTGTTTCTTATAGACCCATCCGGGGTGACATCAGTTCTACTCTACGTGGGGATAGCCTCCATCACTAGTCTGGCCAGCAGATGAGCAGCGAGACGGTTCATCTGTCTCTTTCTCTATATATAGCAATCAATACCTTATTCATTTCACATGCATACATTGATACTCTATCTCTCTCTCTTTACTTTTACTCTCTCAATCTTACCAAAAACCTATGTCACCTCCCAAGGACTAGATCATTTAATATTGAACCACATAAACTCTGGGTTATCTTGTTCGCTCATAGTTATAAACCCATAATCACAATCCATAGGATCTAAAGAAGTTAACCTAAACCTATATAACAATTTATACTCTTACAAAGATAGTTTTCAAGCTCAAATGGTCTAGCTCTAGAGTATGTAATAGTGCATCCCATATCAAGATATTAGTTGCAATGTGAGTGGTTTATAAGGATACATAGAACTACCTCCATCTCACCAAGATTGTCCTGTTAGCTATTTGACACGTTTTTCCACATCAATATTTAACATATAGGATAAATTAATTTTATAAAACTAAAATCATCAAGATATAGTTTATTAAGGAATCTATTGCATAACTTAGATTTATAAAATTGCTTTATCTTATATGTTAAATATTGAAGTCAAACAACATACTCAAAGTAAACCGGACATTCCAGATGTGACAGAGATAGTAATTGACTACTTGACAAGATCTTCTATAAACTCATGTGAGAATAAAGTGTTTAATAAATTTGTTATTCAAGCCATAACTACATCAGATTAGACTAGCATGCATTACCTAAATCGACTTATATTTTTATAATTTATAAGAAATAATAATTTATGTTTCATGACAATTTTTATAGAAACATATACAAAATATGATTTATAAATAAAAGTATTCAATAAATTACAATTGTAAGAGATGCAAACCGGGCCACGGACAAAGAAAAAATCCAGTCAAATCGTGAACATGAAGAGCTAGTTTGATGACATCTAAAACCGCTAATCGGCCCAACCTGTCGTGGTCCCAACCCAACCTATTAGTACGACGTCAGACGGAAGGCGGCTTATCCGCCCATCGTGCCAACCGAACATTATTTCTCGTATCAAGGCGTGTGGAGGAGTAATAATTGAAGAGGGTCACTACGTTCAGTCGGGTTTTCACTTCGCTCAGTCGGAAAATGACCATTTTGCCCCTGCTTTAATATCTTTCAGAAATTACTATATTTAACCACAATTTTTAACATATTACGAGGTGACCCCAAATTTCATTATGCACAGTCAGAATTCCAATACGCTCAGTCAGAAAATGACCAATTTAGGGGCTAATGTAGGCAAAATTTATTAAAAGCGGTTTGAAAAAAGCAAAGAAGGATTCTGAAGTACTTATATAAGTAAAAAAATATATCATAAAAATTATCATCAAAGTATACCATGACAAAGTAGACGAAAAGACGAACGCGTCGGCGCAAACGGATCGAAAAACGGAGCTATAACGAAGAAGATATGGCAATTTTAAGATCGGAACCCGGCGCAGGCGCCGATAAAGAAGGGCCGGCGCCGGCGCCGGTAAACAAGACCGCGCGCGGGCGCGCGTCACTGTTTACCGGCGCTGGCGCCGGCCTTCTTTATCGGCGCCTGCGCCGGGTTCCGATCTTAAAATTGCCATATCTTCTTCGTTATAGCTCGTTTTTCGATCCGTTTGCGCCGACGTGTTCGTCTTTTCGTCTACTTTGTCATGGTATACTTTGCTGATAATTTTTCTGATATATTTATTATTTCTTCTTAAGCACAACATTAACTATCATCGACGTCTTGTTCAAAATTGTCTATCAACCACTAATTACATGTCCGTTGAAGAAGAATCTATTTGAAATTCATTGAAATTTTCTATCATTTCCACCAATTTCACGTCCATTGACGAAGAATCTATTTGAAATTATCAAAATTTCCTATCAATATCAATATTAACTATCATTATCGACATTAACTATCATTGATTTCTTATTCGATAGTAAAACGAAGTACGGCTGAGGCGGACCGTAGGGAACACAATGCATGCTACAGGGCTAGTACGAGGAGACGACGTCCCCCGACTTGATTAGTGCAAAACACATTTGGATTTCATGTACTGGTAGTCAACAAAATTGTTAATTGTTCTGGGATTTAGAATGATATGTGTATCGAATAAGTTGTAACATTATGAGAAATGACGTGCGAACAATGTTGTTTGAAAATGAAACTCCGAAATAGAATCGCTTTTGAAGTCCTGAAATATGTTACAAAGATGTATATATTTTCACTTGTTATAAAAAAACCTTTTAGGAACAATCTCCGACGACAAACGATCTCGCTTTTGAAGTATTGAAAATATGTTTTAAAGATGTATACAATTTCATTTGTCAAAAAATATATATCTTTTGAGCAATCTCCGACGACAAATCGATCTCGTTGTTCTTAAAAGAATTCACTAAATAGAATCCACGAGAATCATGATACACTAAAGGGCTAACACACCCACAATTAGGGTTTTCGTGTTAGTCATTTGAATTGTTAATTGTTCTGGGATTTAAAATTATGTGTGTGTCGAATAAGTTGTACCATTTACCCTCCAATTAGGGTTTTCAAGTTAGTCATTTGAGGATTGTGGAATGCATTTCGGGCATCAGTTGTCGAAGTATGTAATTCCGAAGTAGAATCGCTTTTGGAGTCCTGAAAATATGTTTCAAAGATGACAATTTAATGTCTTTAAAAAAGACATTTTTTGAGCAATCTCCGATGACAAAACTGATCTCGTTGTTCTTAAAAGAATTCACTAAATAGAATCCACGAGAATCATGATACACTAAAGGGCTAACGCACCCACAATTAGCACTAAAACCTAGACTAATTCCTAACGCCACTGTTCATCCTCTCACTTCTCTGTCAAAATGTATCAGATTTCTTCTTTTCCTCTACCATGTGCCCCCGCCAATTAGGGTTTTCGTGTTAGTCATTTGAATTGTTAATTGTTCTGGGATTTAAAATGATGCGTGTGTCGAATAAGTTGTACCATTTACCCTCCAATTAGGGTTTTCATGTTAGTCATTTGAAGATTGTGGAATGCATTTCGGGCATCAGTTGTCAAAATGAATTAATTAGTGGAATCGGTGGAAATGATAGACAATGTTAGTGTATATGGAAAATCCCTGTTGTTTAAAACTAAAAAATCGACATTTACTACACACTTTGAAGTCTTGATCTTCTTTAGTCTTTCCTCATCGCTCTTGTAGTCTAGTAGAACATCGTCAATATGAAGTAGTTCTTGTTTGTCGTCATCATTTACTACACACTTTGAAGTCTTGATCTTCTTTAGTCTTTCCTCATCGCTCTTGCAGTCTAGTAGAAGATCGTCAATATGAAGTAGTTCATGTTTGTCGTCATCATTTACTGCACACTTTGAAGTCTTGATCTTCTTTAGTCTTTCCTCATCGCTCTTGCAGTCTAGTAGAATATCGTCAATAGAACTATTGTTTTGAACAATCTCCGACGACAAACCGATCTCGCTTTTGAAGTATTGAAAAAATGTTTCAAAGATGACATTTTTTGAGCAATCTCTGACGACAAACCGATCTCGCTTTTGAAGTATTGAAAAAATGTTTCAAAGATGACATTTTTTTAGCAATCTCTTACGACAAACCGATCTCGCTTTTGAAGTATTGAAAATATGTTTCAAAGATGTATACATTTTCATTTATTAAAAAAAACATTTTTTGAGTAATTTTTCTAACGACAAACCGATCACGCTTTTGAAGTATTGAAAATATGTTTCAAAGATGTTTCAAAGATGTATACATTTTCATTTGTTATAAAAAACATATTTTTTTAGCAATCTCCGACGACAAACCGATCTCGCTTTTGAAGTATTGAAAAATGTTTCAAAGATGATATTTTATGAGCAATCTCTGACGACAAACCGATCTCGCTTTTGAAGTATTGAAAATATGTTTCAAAGATGTATACATTTTCATTTGTTATAAAAAAACACATTTTTGAGCAATCTCCGACGACAAACCGATCCCGCTTTTGAAGTATTGAAAATATGTTTCAAAGATGACATTCTTTGAGCAATCTCCGACGACAAACCGATCTCGCTTTTGAAGTATTGAAAATATGTTTCAAAGATGTATACATTTTCATTTGTTATAAAAAAATAACATTTTTTGAGCAATTTCTGACGACAAACCGATCTCGCTTTTGAAGTATTGAAAATATGTTTCAAAGATGTATACATTTTCATTTGTTATAAAAAAAAACACATTTTTTGAGCAATCTCCGACGTCAAACCAATCTCGCTTTTGAAGTATTGAAAATATGTTTCAAAGATGACATTCTTTGAGCAATCTCCGACGACAAACCGATCTCGCTTTTGAAGTATTGAAAATATGTTTCAAAGATGACATTCTTTGAGCAATCTCCGACGACAAACCGATCTCGCTTTTGAAGTATTGAAAATATGTTTCAACGATGACATTTTTTGAGCAATTTCTGACGACAAACCGATCTCGCTTTTGAAGTATCGAAAATATGTTTGAAAGATGACATTCTTTGAGCAATCTCCGACGACAAACCGATCTCGCTTTTGAAGTATTGAAAATATGTTTCAAAGATGTATACATTTTCATTTGTTATAAAAACAAAACATTTTTTGAGCAATTTCTGACGACAAACCGATCTCGCTTTTGCAGTATTGAAAATATGTTTCAAAGATGTATACATTTTCATTTGTTATAAAAAAACACATTTTTTGAGCAATATTCGACGACAAACCGATCTCGCTTTTGAAGTATTGAAAATATGTTTCAAAGATGTATACATTTTCATTTGTTATAAAACATAACATTTTTTTAGCAAAATCAGACGACAAACCGATATCGCTTTTGAAGTATTGAAAATATGTTTCAAAGATGTTTCAAAGATGTATAAATTTTCATTTGTTATAAAAACACATTTTTTGAGCAATCTCCGACGACAACCGATCTCGCTTTTGAAGTATTGAAAATATGTTTCAAAGATGACATTCTTTGAGCAATCTCCGACGACAAACCGATCTTGCTTTTGAAGTATTGAAAATATGTTTCAACGATGACATTCTTTGAGCAATCTCTGACGACAAACCGATCTCGCTTTTGAAGTATTGAAAATATGTTTCAAAGATGACATTCTTTGAGCAATCTCCGACGACAAACCGACCTCGCTTTTGAAGTATTGAAAATATGTTTCAAAGATGTATACATTTTCATTTGTTATAAAAAAAACATTTTTTGAGCAATTTCTGACGACAAACCGATCTCGCTTTTGAAGTATTGAAAATATGTTTCAAAGATGTTTCAAAGATGTATACATTCTCATTTGTTATAAAAAACACATTTTTTGAGCAATCTCCGACGACAAACCGATCTCGCTTTTGAAGTGTTGAAAATATGTTTCTACGATGACATTTTTTGAGCAATTTTGATGATTGTCAAATAAATTATTCTTTAATGGACATGAATTTAGTGGAATTGATAGGTAAGTTCGAACAAGACATCGATGATAGTTAATGTCGATACATCTAACTATTTAGATTGGTGTCCGTTCATCTGTTAATTAGAATAGAACATGCTTGATTATTTTACTATCAAATAGATTCTTCTTCAACGGACATGTAATTAGTGGTTGATAGGCAATTTTGAACAAGACGTCGATGATAGTTAATGTTGTGCTTAAGAAGAAATAATACATATATCATAAAAATTATCATCAAAGTATACCATGACAAAGTAGACGAAAAGACGAACGTGTCGGCGCAAACGGATCGAAAAACGGAGCTATAACGAAGAAGATATGGCAATTTTAAGATCGGAACCCGGCGCAGGCGCCGATAAAGAAGGGCCGGCGCCGGCGCCGGTAAACAGTGACGCCGCCCGCGCGCGGTCTTCTTTACCGGCGCCGGCGCCGGCCCTTCTTTATCGGCGCTGGCGCCGAGTTTCGGTCTTAAAATTGCCATATCTTCTTCGTTATAGCTCCGTTTTTCGATCCGTTTGCGCCGACGCGTTCGTCTTTTCGTCTACTTTGTCATGGTATACTTTGATGATAATTTTTATGATATATTTTTTTACTTATATAAGTACTTCGGAATCCTTCTTTGCTTTTTTCAAACCGCTTTTAATAAATTTTGCCTACATTAGCCCCTAAATTGGTCATTTTCTGACTGAGCGTATTGGAATTCTGACTGTGCATAATGAAATTTGGGGTCACCTTGTAATATGTTAAAAATTGTGGTTAAATATAGCAATTTATGAAAGATATTAAAGCAGGGGCAAGATCGTAAAGTTTTTTAAAATTCCGACTGTGCGAAGTGAAAACTCGACTGAGCGAACGAGTTCAGTAATTGAATGTCAACAAATTGGAATTGAATGTTGGACTTGGGCAGCAGATGCTTTGAGGCTTGAGGAATTGAAGAAGAACGTACACGTCATCATCAAGTGACCCACTCGGTTATAGTCATTACTCATTATACACTTTGGGAATTTCTCGGCTATATATAAATGATCATAAATTCTTAGTTATATCTGTCTGTATCTACAGATAATTACATCTAGGATAGTTTTGTAATTTATGAAAGTGAAAATGGGACGGAAGGTGAGCATCCGAATGTGAGTGTGTATGATTTTTTTTTACTTTTTTTGTAAATATTTTTTTCTTTTTTCAACACAACAATATAATTTAAATTGTTATAACTTTTAATATATAAGTCTAAAATAAAAAAATTATATCATTATTAACATAAAATCAAGCTTTTCAAAACAAGACCAGTCATGGATATGTTTTGACAACTTTAAAAAATTATTTTTACATGTATAGTATACAGAACGTAAAAAAAACTTGTACGGATAGTAATACAAACCTGTACGGATGGTAATACAAACCTGTACAACTATTTATTAAAACATGTACATTCTCACGTAAAAACATGTATATCCTGGCATTAAAAACATACAGATGGTCACATAAACCTGTGCAAATCATTAAATATGTACATCCTTAGATTAAAATCTGTACATATAATGGAGAAAACTTGTATAGATGGCCATACAAACATGTACAGATATTCATTAAAGAACATGTACATTCTTACATTTGAACATGTACATCGTTACATTAAAACATGTACATTTGCACATTAAAATATGTACATACATCCTCATATTAAAATATCACAGTATACATGTAAAAATAATTTTTTTAAAGTTGTCAAAATATATTAATGACTAGTCTTGTTTTGAAGAACTTGAATTTAGATGAACAATGATATAATTCTTTTTCATTTTAAACTTATATATTAAAAGTTACAATCATTTTAAGTTTTTATGATAATAAAAGGAAAAAATTAAAAAAGAATAAAAAAACTCTTTACTGTTATACGCCTAAACAGAAAAGAAAAACAGAGAATGCAGCGGATGTAACAGATGTAGCTACCTCCACATGTAGCCAAGAACGGCTCATAAATGATACTACTACATATATACAGGGGCGATTATAAGAGTATCTAGGGGGAGTGAATTTACTCTGGCCTTATATCAATTCCCTGAACATCCTGGCCATTATCCTAGAGGATGAGTTTCTTTCATATTTTTTGTATTTTTTTATTAAGTGAATAGGTACTAGTTATTTATTATTTTGGTAATAACTTCCCGTAAACTTATTTTAAAAATTTATGCAAGTAATATATTTGTTGATATCTACATAGATCCTTTTTTTCATCTTCTATATTTTATTGAATTACTTTCTATTAGTTACTAAATTTATGGAATATTATATTTTTGTTTATTCATTAGTACACTAACTTAATCTATATATTTATTTAGATTTATATTTTTTTATTTTCTCGAATAATTTCATTAACTAATATCTAGTAGTTACTATATTCAAGGGATTATATACTTTTTTTAATAAATTTTTAGTGAAAATAAACGTTGGTGATATGTCATGCATGGAAATTTGGTGTTATTTAATTGAACAACTGGTATTAATTTATGCTTACGCTGGTGTATTGTTTGTGTCCAATTAGATACTTGTTGTTGATGGGTATATATATGTTATATGATTTTGGTAGCATTTCGTATATGAAAACTAGGTGCTACTTTAATAATAAACTAGTACTAATACATCCAGTTATTGGTACATTGTTTGTGTCCAACTGGATACTTGTTGCGGATAGGTACATATAAATGTTATATGATTCTAGTGGTATTTTGTGTATGAAAACGAGGTGCTACTTTAATGATTAACTAGTATCAATACATCTATATATTGGTACATTGCTTGTGTCCAATTAGATACTTGTTGTGGACGGGTATATAAATGTCATATGTAATTAGTAGTACTAGAAACATTCATCAGATAGTACCATCCATATGTAGAAAGAAGTACCAGCCATATGCAATAAGTAGTACCAGCCATATGCACTAAGTAATACCAGTCATATGCAGTAAGTAATATCAGTCATAACAGTTTTTATGGTACTAATTATATCTTTATTTGAATATTAGATTCATTAAATCTGGACCCTCCATTTTATTTTTTGATGATCTAATGGTTGAAATCTAGTCCAGAACTATCAGGTACAATTGTATCCCCTTACTATTATCTATATTCTATCTAGGGTGTTCCATCCAACAGGCTCCTAAAATTTTGGGTCCCATATTTTTGGTTCCTATTTTTTATTTAAAAAATTATAATTAATTTTAAAAATAAAAAGTATATAGAATCAATTAATTAACACAATTCAAAAGTTTTTTAAAAAGACAAACAAATAAAGTTATTGGTGAAATTATTTGTAATCTAGTACTATATATTTTTTAAAAAAAAAAAAAATACATAGAACTATTGATCTTTTTTTTTCTACAGAGCAAACCACAAGCTTTTTCAACTACTCTCTTCTATTCTATAAGTATTAGTAATAGAGATTTTTTCATCTCCCATCTGTTTACTGATTATTAAAATCTCACAACTGTTCGTAATTTTACTCCAAATCTAATTCTTTTGAACAATATGTTACTCTACCATCCTTTTCGACTTTTTCAAAATAGACTACTTATTTTATGAAGATAAAATACTGAAAAATGCATTACGGTAAATCATTTATTGACAATGCTGGAAGAATGACTATTTTAGAGTGATTATTCAATAATAGTATATTGCTTATGGTTTGTCTGTATTGTCATATTTCACATTTTATCTCATTATATAATTTATATATATTTATATTGCGACACAACTAAATTAATTTTTTATACTTTATATTAAATTTAATTTACATAGGGCCCCATTTAAATATGCTGCACAGGGCCTCCAAATTACCGAGCCGCCCCTACATTTATATAATTTATTCTATAAAAATTGTACAGTTAGTAAATAAAAATTGTACGAAAATACATATAAAGTTATACATTGAATTCTGATATCATTGAAATTCTACTAGATGTATAGGCTAACTCCTTGAACTATACAAAAAACTTACAAACTTGTATTACTCTTACAAACTATACAATTTTAAATATAGCAAAAAAAATAACTACATATACTTGCAGTAAAAAATGATTGATACACTTTTATCGACACTTAGTTTACGGTAGTCGCCAACTCCCAGTGAGACCCTACACTGATGACCAATGATGCCCGGGCGCTAAGAGTTGGCGACTACCGCAAACTAAGTATCTATAATTTGATGGGTTTCTTATGAATACTATTAAATCACTCGCTTTCACGCTTCCTTTTTCCTCATGTGTCAAAGAATTATGGATATCTACATTCCTAAATATTATATCTATTTAAATTGATGTTTTATTATTTAAACAATTTTATTAAACTATCATTCACTATAAAAATAAGATCACTAAAATTTTCTCTTAATTCCACAACATTCCAATCTTTATTTTTACTTTTATCGGGTGGATTATGGATTTTTTTATAATCTGTTAGCAATAACACTCAAGATGCACGGCGTTAGAGATGGAAATATCCAACGGGTACCCGCTTCTCCTAAACGGCAGGTGATGGGTGGAACAGGTGATGGGGCCCTATTTAAATATTCCACACAGGGCCCCCCAAATTACCGAGCCACCCCTGCATATATATAATTTTATTAGACTATGTACTTAGGGCTGCTATGTAATTTGTCCTAGTTTGTACTTTAGGTTTGATATGTAAATAAGTGAACCGGTTCTCTGTTAGACCGCGGTTCACTTATCCCCCTCCTATATCCCTCTTCTCTCGTCTTCCCTATTCTCAATTAGACAAACACATCGAACATACTCTTCTCTGTACACAGAGCACTCCCGATCTGGTGCTCTATCAATTCTTTCGATTCAATCAATAATATGCAGTAGAACGTTCCAAATCTTGACATGGTATCAGAGCTCTAAGCTCTTTATTGTCAAAATGAGTGGAGAAAAGAAAGATACGGAGAACGAAGACAATGGACGCGGCAAGAAATCCAACGGAGGTTCGGGCTCGTCGACGACAATCGATGCGAATGATCCCCTGTACGTCCATGCGACAGAGCAGCCGAGACAGGCCTTAACAAACAAATTCGCCGGAGGTGAAGTCTTCCTTACATGGAAGTGGAATATGCGCCGTGCCCTAAAAGCAAAAAATAAACTGGGTTTTGTCGAGGGCACGGTGAAGTGGCCAGATGAGGAGGACACCGTTCGTGTTGCGGCATGGGAAAGGATAAACTCCCTGGTGTCTTCTTGGATAATCGCTTCACTTGCTCCTCCAAACATCGGCCGCAGCATCACCTTTCTCGACGACCCGAAGGATATCTGGCAATGGCTCTCCCGGCGCTTCGAGAAGAAAATTTGACCACCCTTCACACCATCAAGAAGCAGATTGCGGCCCTAACGCAAGGAGAAGCGATTATCCAAGAAGACACCATGGAGTTTATCCTTTCCCATGCCGCAACACGAACGGCGTCCTCCTCATCTGGCCGCTTCACCGTGCCCTCGACAAAACCCAGTTTATTTTTTGCTTTTAGGGCACGGTGCATATTCCACTTCCATGTAAGGAAGCCTCATACCCTTGAGAAAAATTATACAGTTAGTAAATAAAAATTGTACGAATATACATATAAAGTTATACATTAAATTCTGATATCATTGAAATTCTACCAGATGTATAGGCTAACCCCTTAAACTATACAATAAACTTACAAACCTGTATTACACTTACAAACTATACAATTTTAAATATAGCAAAAAAAAAACTACATATACTTACAGTAAAAAATGATTGATACGCTTTTATCGACACTTAGTTTGCGGTAGTCGCCAACTCAAAGTGAGACCCTACACCAATGACCAACGACGCCCGAGCGCTGAGAGTTGGTGACTACCGCAAACTAAGTATATATAATTTGATGGGTTTCTTATGAATATTATTAAATCACTCGCTTTCACGCTTCCTTTTTCCTCATGTGTCAAAGAATTATGGATATCTACATTCCTAAATATTATATCTATTTAAATTGATATTTTATTATTCAAACAATTTTATTAAACTATCATTCAGCATAAAAAATAAGATTACTAAAATTTTCTCTTAATTCCACAAAATTCCAATCTGTATTTTTTGGGTGGATTATGGATTTTTTATAATCTGTTAGCAATAACACTCAAGATGCACGACGTTAGAGACGGCAATATCCAACGGGTACCCGCTTCACCTAAACGGGTGTAAAACAGGTGATAGATGAAATAGGTGATCGGGCCCCATTTAAATATTCCTCACAGGACCCCTCAAATTACCAAGCCACCCCTGCATATATATAATTTATTCTATAGTACAGTTAGTAAATAAAAATTGTACGAATATACATATAAAGTTATACATTGAATTCTGATATCATTGAAATTCTACTAGATGTATAGGCTAACTCCTTAAACTATACAATAAACTTACAAACCTGTATTACACTTACAAACTGTACAATTTTAAATATAGCAAAAAAAATAACTACATATACTTACAGTAGAAAATGATTGAGAGGCTAAACGGGTGTAAATAAGTGATGGGTGAAACAGGTGATGGGTCAGGTCAGATGCAGGTGATAGTTTTTCACCCATCACCCGACCCGTCCACCAGCTAACAACCCGAAATCACACCCGTGAACTGACTTCATTATTAGTAGATCTCTTCAGAATTTGGTGTGGGAGAGCCAAGTGAACGATCAGACAGAACACCTACCTCCCACATCAAGTATAGAAAAAAAAAATCTTTCTTTACTTTGCTTATAAAAGGTCATGGGGTGGGGGACTTGTTGAGTTACAAGTATTGCTGCTATATGAAAGCAGATTAACTTGTTAACTCAAGTCATTTATCACTTAAAAATAAGGAATGGCTTAGAGTTCAAGTAATGTAGGATAAGTTAATTTGTTGCATAATTAACTCGAGTCTCACTTTGATATTGCTATATGTAACTTCAGTATATATGTAATAATATATATATATATCATATTATATTTTGATCTCATAAACGATGTGAGAGATGAGAAATTCATTAGCAAGCAGCTACCCTCCCACATCGAAGGGAGTTTCTCTACTTATAAATAACTAACTCTTCAACATCATGATCATGCTTAATTTTTTTGCTTGGTCTTCCTAAGGTTGACCAACTTAGTACATATTTGAGACGGAGATTCAACATATATGTAGGAAATATACATATCATGTTTTTGTCTCATAAACGATGTGGGAGATGAGAAATCCATGTTGGCAAGCAACTACCCTCCCACATTGAAATGTTAGTTCAAATAGGGAGGTTCTCTACTTATAAATAAATCATCAACCTCACGTTTAGATACTCAATTATTTTTGGCTTGGTATTCCTACATGGTTGACTAGTTTTGAAATACCCCTGAACATTAAACGCATAAAATCATAACGCGTTTTATAAGTTGTACATAAAATAATATAAACGAACAATTAAGTTTAGTATATATATATATGAACGATACGAAAACTACATGTACGTAACGTTGTAATAAAAATGATGGCGTCGCATAACTTTGCAACAAATAAATAAATACATATATATTATATGGCCTTACATACATAAATAAACATGTATAACTCATACAAAAAAAGGGAAAAGGAGCAAAGACGCTCCCGCTAAGGTTCAAACCCGAGACCTCCCTGTAACCTTCCCCAAAAGCGTACCTTCCCCAAATGCTTAACCGGTTGAGCTATGCTCGTATTCGGTATCTAATACACATGATCAATCAATGAAGTAAATACAAAAAAAGAGAAGAATCAAACACATCTCTGTAATCAATATCTTCTTCCTCGATACAGCAGATCGAACAAAAAAAACAACGCAGATCAAGAACTCCCAAACTCCTAGACACAACTCTACATTTCTTTCCAATTGCCCATACCCCCTGGTCCTGTCCGAGAACATCAAGAAATAAACTAATTAACCGGAACAGATTGTTCACCTCATGATACCTTCATTCCCTACCAGTGACACCACCATTTCAGTCAACAGACAACACGACCAAGTCTGCTTCAGGCTTCAAAGTCCTGCACATCAGATCCATGTGATACAAATTCCATGCATCAAACGCATGCTATTTCAAACTCCCACAAAAATTCCATTGGGACCTGCCACCACTAATGGCTGACCCGACTCCTGCTTAATTCAAAAGGCCAGAGACCTTCTCCCTCACCCGCCTGCCTTGCATTGTTCTGCATGGGCAGGAACATCCTCCACTCTCTCTAATCCTGATGCACTAGGTAAGCACTACAGACACTACAAGAAAACAGCAATATCACAGACGGAATATTCCGTAGGTAAAAGTTACATTTCCGTATGTAATGACAATCACAGGTCCGTCTGTAATAAGCGGGTCGGTAATAATATTCCGTCTGTAAAAACTCAATCCGTCGGTAATATTATTTACTTTTACCGACGGAAATTTCTGTCTCAGAAAATTACTTTCACCTACGGAATATTCCGTCTCAGAAAACTGTTATCACCTACGGATATTTCCGTCTCAGAAAATGATTATCACCTACCGAATATTCCGTTTCAGAAATCTGTTATCACCTACGGACATTTCCGTCTCAGAAAATGATTATCACCTACGGAAAATTCCGTCTCAGATAATGTTATCACCAACAGAATGGTCCGTCTCTGATATGTTATCACCTACCAAAATTTTGTGTTTCAGATATTATTACCTACGGAATGTTTCACCTCAGATAGTGTTATTACCTACGAAATCTTTCATCTCATAAGTTATCACCTACAAAATGTTTTGTACCTAATAATTTCACAAACAAACACATATAACCTGAATAATTCATAGCTGAAACACATGTGACATTATATAAATGTGCTACATAAAGTAGTTACATCCATAGTCACAACATTCCCATAATAGTCTTCATAACTAGTAAATGTTTCCATAAGAAAGAAACTATAAGACGTTTCTCATAAGAATTCATACTACAACACCCATATCCTACCAAAGTTTAAAGTATTCAAGTTTACTAATCACTATGACAATCATTTTCAGATTTGCATCATAGAAGACACATATTCTTTAGTTGAGAGCTTCATATCCCTCCAGCTACTTCCAAATCTGCAAAAGAAAACACATCTAGTTTAACAGAAGAAAAACTACACTATGCAAGCAGCAACTTCAAAAATAAAAAATCATTGAATGTGTATTCGAAGCCAGTAGCAGATTCTCATTTTCACAGTGGATATTCATATGTTTTTAACTAAGTAGCAGCAAGTATTACTGGTCAAATCAGAGAATGTGTATTCGAAGCATGAATGTGCAGAGACGTAGAAGAAAAAAAAAAAAGTTAACTCATAGATTGTAAACTGTTGTGTATTTTATTAACATGCCACTTTAACCATAACAGATAGCTTCCAATTTACTCTATATATCTGCTCACAAGTGTAAAAGCATAGTACTTAACGCGCTGGAGCGGGGCAGACCAGCAAGCAATTGTAAGTAAAAATTGTTTTCTGCTGCTACATATGCACAAACGTCTAACTAAAAATTGTAACAAAATGAGAAATTTGTGGTTCAAGATATTAACCTCTTATTACCATATGAGCAATCCTAAACACAACTTTTCGAGCCTAGTAAAACCAATTTTAATATAATATCACAAGATCTCTTAAACAGAGCTAGTAATCATAACTAGAACCTGGCATTACTTCCTAGTTATAGCAAGCCCTTTATTAATAGCGCAAGTTAGATTTCAAGCGGCATATGCTGTTTATATCTAAAAACAGAAGCAGGTTTAGAAATATATAAAGCTTAAGCTAGACGCTTGGCTACTGCGGCAGTAAAATGACAAGATGCAACAAAACAAAAGTAATTCTGCACATCATTAAACTCTTTAGCTCACAGATACACATAACTGATAACTATAAACCCAAAGCTGGAGCCATCATAACATAAACAGAGGAACCTATTAATGAATTATTTTGTGAAAACAAAACTAAGTAAGTGTGTAATATAGAGCGTAAAGCATTTTTGTAAAAAAAATATGATGAAAACTTTGATAGAGCTAAACTATACTTAGGAAACCACCTAAAGAATGTGACAGAAGTGTAAATCTATTCCTAAGCGCATTGGTATGTGGCTTTTACTAATAGAATTTTACCGATCATAACAGCAGTGAGCCTAGATTAACTATAGCATAAGAGAGAGTGAACTTATTTCAAATTCAAAGTTCATTTAACATGATTGTATTCAATTACAAAAATATCCTTTCATGCCTAAATGACTATTGTTAGCACAAAACAAAATTATAAGACATATAATCAAACAACAAATTTTCATATTACCGGGTCTAATGAGTCGAGCTCTGGATGAATTTGTTTTGAATTATCACGGCTCGCTCCTTACTTCTGTGGAAAAAAAGTCTTGAAATTAGTAATTGATGCACAAAACTTGTCAAGGTAAAATTTGTACAGAAGTATGGAACTGTAGAAAACTGGTGCTAAATGGTACTTAGAATAATTTGTAGCATAATAGGGCGATCAAACTACTTCATGAGTACCGAAAACAACCAGTAATTTGAGCAAAGAGACAAACATAGTACTTATAATTCAATTCAAACGCAAAGCTGCTCTGAGCTAGAGCAGGAAACATTAGCAAAAAAATTAAGCTTTAGTATGATATCATTTTCTCAGCCCAAAACAGATTTTGTGAAAATAAAACATAACCAAGTTAAACGTTTTATGTTACTGCATTAACATTGTTTTACTGTAGTATTAATTTATGCTCTCTGTGCCCGTACATCTTCTACTGAAAGGCACACCTAGTGATATATATATTAGATCAAATCTCAAGTAGTTCTTTTTTTAACAGACATAGCATCACAAAGTGGACCTTTTCAGCTACAATAATTCCGAACAGATACATTAAAAATTGAAATCTTGCTACTACCATTATAATATAGAGTTCCTTTAAGTTTGGGCAACTCTCGACCAAACTAAACATGCACAAGCATAACTTTTCAAAGTACAGAGTCACCACACGATCAAATCTTAGACTTTGGAAGGGAGCACTGCCATTTGTCAGAAACTTCCAACCATGAAAAAAACAATATACAGAGTATGAATTCGACTCCTAAAGAGTTGTAAAAAATATTAAGCATACAATACTAAGTAGAAATATACGTGACAGAAGTAACCCCCAATCTTGATGTATGCTGCTGCTACTACATATTGACCTCGGCCCACTACAGAAAACAACATTCTGGAAATATTTATATAGAGGGTGGAAGGATGACAGGGATGGATGATTCCTATCTTCAGTTATGATTTAAGAAACTGCAGGTATATGTATGATTGTAGTGGTGGGTGAGCGACGAAATCTAGCTAGCAGCGGTAATTAGATTGGATTGGAGTGATCAGTCAAATAGGACATCATTCATGCTGTAACCAACAGAAAGTAAAGAGAGGGCTATGGTCTCCTGAAGAAGATGAGAAGCTCATCAGATACATTTCCACCCATGGTTATGGTTGCTGGAGTGAGGTTTCACCACAAGAAGCCAAAACAGTACCCACTAATCTAATATTTACAGAATTAGAGGTAAAAGAAAGATGCTCAAAAGAAAAGAATGACAGCCAGAGAGAAAAAGAAGTATCCTTTTGCAAAGTTTTTTATTAAATGGTAAGACACTCACTGAGATCCTTAGCTGAGCTACTGCTGCTCTTTTCTTTATTTGTTTCAATGTCTTTTTCTTTTCTTTTTTTTAAAAAAAGAAGAGGATTCTCTTTAGTGCCAAAGAAGACTTTTGGCTGCAAAATTAAATATACCCAGTCTTCCCCAAGAGGACAAAGGTTAGGAATAGAAGAGAAGAGTTTCTGTTACAGGTGTTTTTGGTTATCATCCAAGAAGACAACACGGAAACAAATATGGGTTCTTCTCCAGCAGGGGATTCTTTTTCTTCTTCTTCAGTCGTTTTCAAATGTGTTGTTTGCTATTTGTCCTTTCTATCACCATCAGCTCAGCTACTTCACACTACAACCAAACCCAAACTCTTCACACACAGAAAGAGCTAAACAAGCTTAGAAGAATCAGAGCATACCTTAGCCGGATTAACAAGCCCTCAGTTAAAACCATTCAGGCAATTAAAGTTCTTCCTTTTCTCAATCGCCCCAGTAATGTATTGTAGTGTATCTCATAATAAAAATGGTGATAATGTATTGTAGTGTATATCACGCAAGTCACTAATTAATAATCTAAACTACTACCCAACGACCTACAAACCAATCACGATTTTCCCATCAAACAAACGAACAGATGAACATAACAAATATGACAGCTAATTCAAACTCCGGGATTTATCAAAAAGCAAACCCTAAATGCAGGATTCTAGACGGGGAGCAACAAATCACGGAGGGAAGAAACAAAATTCATACCACACTGTCGTTGATTTTTCACCATAGCAACAGCCCCTTTCTCCTGCCAATCCACGGAGTCAGGCAACTCATCCCCGGCCTGGTAAGCGTACAAAACGCAATTCAGCGTTGCCAAACACAAATATATGCTAGGAAGAAGTAGACTGAGGGGAATTAGGGATTGATGAAAACAATTAAGATTGGAGTAAGAGAAACCAACCAGATTAAGCAGCGAAGGTCATTGATTGATGAGAACAGCCAGACTGGATTGACGAACAATATGTTCCTTTTCGCCAGTCAAGGTTGCAACCGACACAGATCGAATCAATAATTGAGGAAAGTCACCAACCGATACAAATCTAATCAGCCAACATAGATAATAAATTTATGCAGTAGCAGCAGCAATGACGTTCATAAAAGGGAAGCAAAAACCCGCCTTAATTACTACTAGATCGAGAGAAAACAAAACTCACCTTAATTCAGGAAAACCATTCGCATCAGAAAACCATTTGTAGAGAAACCAGAACCACCACCGGATTGAAAGAAGGGAAGTAAGATTATGAAGACTGGATTGACGAACTGGTGGTATACAGTAGTTAAGAAGAGAGAAAATGGTTGTATCGGTTGCAGAAAGAGGATAAGAGAATGACGAGAAATCCCGACCAAAATTTGCAACCCTAGTTAAATGAGTCACTTTTATTTTTAGAATAGCAGATTATTTCCTACCGAATGTTACTAATTAGTTTCGTAGGTAAATGTTATTTCACTTTTACACACGGAAAATCCGTCTGTAAAAGTATGTTTGGTAATGAATTATTTCCCTCCAAAATTTTAACACTTTCGCGGGATAGAATATTAAAAAAAAAATTACCTACGAAACTATTTCCGTCGGTAATGTGTCTATATTCCGTCAGTAATATCATGATAAACGTATGTTTTATGCGGCTACAACTTCCGTCAGTAATTCATACAAAATCCGTAGGTAAAAATAGTTTTTACATACGGATTAATTCCGTTGGAAATTTTCCGTCTCTAATACTACAGTTTTTTTGTAGTGAGAGTCTCATTTCCCTTCTGTTTCTTCTTATCCGAGATTTCCACTGCTGCCTAACTCTTCCTTCCTTCTCGTCTGTACATGTGTGGCTAGAGGAGAAGCCAGAGAGCAAAACCCAAAGGAGCAAGTAACTAGTGTCACCTGCTGCATTCTCCCTTCGAAAAACCAGCTCAGGTAATGCTACAGAAATGCCTCCTCCCCACCTGTTACTTCTGTGGTGTTTATGCGATCTGAAAGATTGCTACTCAACACTTGGTTCTCTTCACGCTTGTCTTCCTCATACAGTCCCCATAGGCTGTGTTCAAAAGCCCCCTGAGTGGAGTCTCGAAAACTCATTCTTGAAACATAACAGGAAGGTGAGATTTCTGAAACAAGTTTTCTTCCCTTGCTTCTGTTACTGTTTCCACTGATTAACCAAGCCTAACATCAAGAGGATCTTTCCTCAACTGTGTTAAGTGACCAAGGTGCAAGAAATCTGATAACGTGCCTGGACACAGCAAGGGAAGGACAACCAGGCTATCACCGGTAAGCTTTTCCTAAACTGTTTCCACAATCAGAAAAACAATAGCTAAGACTAAACGTGTTGAAACTAATATTCATGCCAAGACTGTCACATGAAGCTTATGGATACTAAATATTCTGGGGTAGTTTGAGTTGTTAATACATTCACCATCTTGTACATACCCCTGACTGAGGATTTGTTCGAGAGGTTGTGAAGGGAAAAACAACAGAAACCCGTATTATCTTGAAAGAACAGAAGCACAGTAGGGGAATACCAGTTTTAGTGCTTTAGTAATTCAGATTCTGTGTCTGTAAAATCTGTTCAGAAATGTTAACTAGGCTAACCTGGGTCTGGTGAAACTTAAGTCTGTTACGCCCTATACTACTTGAACTATCAATGAAAGTGTGAAAGAAGGAACGAAAACAGAAAAGGAAGAAAACAGAAACAAACATTTTGATGAAATAACAGAAGGAAAATCAACTTCAGTTCTGAAATTTTAGTGTTTCTGTATATGAGCTCCTCAGGGGTATGACCTGGTTGCTGTGGTTTTTGTTTTGGGTTAAGATACTGAGTAATACAGCTAAACTAAGAGGTGAGACATCCTTAAACTTCATTACAACAAAAGTAGAAGAAGCAGTAACAGAAGAGACCCATGAGTTTCAGTTTCTGAACATTTAGTGTTTCTGTGTAATTAGTACAGAGCTACATGGGTGTTTATTGGGTTGCTCCTGGGTTTAGAATATAGCTAGAACTGCAACTACACAAGTTGGGAAAAAACAGAAAGAACACGATAATGGGAAACGAAATTCAGTTGGGCTGCAGTTTTGCAATGTTAGCATTTTCTGTAATTTGGTTTCGGTGAAAAAAATAAGTTACAGATAGATTATAAGTGTTGTGTTGGTATAACAATAATCCTAATCAGAATTAATATGTGACTTAAGCTGATATATCCATTGAGAGATTTTTTTTAAAAAAAAACAGTCTAACGAAACAAAAAAAAGGGAGGAAGAGGTATCACATAGGTTTTCTTTTCTGGTTTTCAAGTTCAATCTCCTGCTTCTGTACAGACTGTGTCGTGGGCTACTTTTGTGTTTAGCATCTTGACCAAAACCTTAACTAACAGGGCCAGAAAAATTGGGAGGGTAAAAGGGCAGTGAGTGAACAAACAGAAGGTAATACAAGCTAAGACAACAGAAGTGAAAATGTCAGGTTATCAGTTCAGATACTGGTTTCTGAAGTTCTGTTTGGGTTTCTGTTACAGTTGGAATTGGAGGGTTGCTTGGGTTTAGGATGAAGATAAGAAATTCCTAGTACACCACACAAAGAAACTATATGATTTGGAAGGAAATTGAAGGTCGAAACAGAAAAGAAAGACCAGAGAAATATTAGTAATTTTGTGTCTAAAGTGGAGACTAAACATGTAACTGTAAAGGAACACTAAGGAGAGATTTGAAAGAAAGAAATAACATTTAAACATAAAGAGAGAAGGAAGTCATATCAGTTCTTGCAGTTTCTGTGTAGAAGTTTTTTCAGAGGTGTGTGCCTTGTCTCCCTTGAAAACGTAGTGCTTTAGAACTTTCTTACCTAAGTGTGTTCTTAACTTTGTAAAAGATGACTTGGAATTTGAGGAAAGTAACTGTAAAGAGGTTTGAAGGAGAAACACAGAGAAAATATAATAGAGATTCAGTTCAGATTCAGCAGATTTTAAGTTTGTTAATTTTTCTGTGGAATGATTTAGGGTTATTGAGTAGTTTATTAGTGAAGAATTTTGGAGTCTGAAATGGAGTGACAAAGACAATTTAGAGGTATGCATTGCAAGAACATAGGTTAGGTGAGAGGATTGATGAAGTGATGAGGTAGGTGGAGCAGGACATAAGGATAATGTTCAGATTTCTCCACTGTCCTGTTTCTCCTATGGTTGTCATTTTGTTATGGAATAACATGTGAGTGTTCAGCACTATTAGTTTCCTCAACAATGACCTAATCGTCACAATGTCTATACCTGTCTATAGAGTAAAAGTTTGAGTATCATAGAACAAGATATAACAGGAGATAAAGAATGCAATAACCCGAGTTCCTGTTTTCAGTTCATGTTACTTTTTTCAGTTTTCAGTTGTTCTGTGTGTTTCATTCTGTATAATTAGTACTAGTGAGTGTTTTATAGTAAAGTTTTGAGTTAAACCTAAGTGCTACACATGAACCAAGTGTAGCTCAGTGCGGGGGGGGGGGGAAGGAGGAAGAAAGACCACCCACTTCTGTTCTCAGTTTTTTTTTTATGTTATTTCCGGAAGTTTTTTATGTTCTGTGCAGAAGAATAGGTGAGTGTTTATTTGTGGAGTTTTGAGTTTAAAAAGGGGGATTAAACAAGTGATTGGGTAAGGAGTACATGGGGGTAATGGAGAGACCGATGGGCGAGAAACAGAAAGGAATAAACAGGGAAGATAGCACAATGCAATGCATCGGTTCCATGAATTATCAGTTTCAGCTTCGCTAGTTGCCTTTATTTGTGTATGTTCTGTATAACTAGATTACAGGGATATTAGGAGTGAGATGTTAGTTTATCAATGAAACCAAAACAGACCTAATTCACCTGATTGTGTGGGAGGAAACGTTTGGGCAAAATAAACATGGTTTGACATACTAAAGGAGAGGTTAAGTAAGATTAAACACTAAGCTTATGTTGCGGTTTTATAAACTTGGGACTTCTGTATAAGTGGATTTTAGGGGTATTCTATGGCCTATATTATCACCATACAAGAGTTAAAATGTTATTCACCTATTTATCCAAGGAGGGGATACACAATAGACAAGTTATACCTACCTTATAAACTTGTTACAACATTAGCGCACAAAACATTGTAAAACACTTACTAAGGAAAGATGTAACACCCCTAAACTTAAACCTGTAATGGCGTCATATCTCGTAGCATAATAAATAGCAAATCGCAGCGGAAAATAAAACTAACTATCCTTGGTGTTACACGCCGTCACTCACCCTTGTGAGTAACAAGGCATCCTTACACTTCCAACGTTACAACTTCCACACGCTGTGATGAACAGATACTGAGCATCCTAATTATTACAACTAAATCCAACTAAATGAGCAACTAACTGAAAAAAAACAACAACCTCAAAATACAATGCATAACAGATCCACAAGTGTTTATAAAAACACAGCGGCTACCCTGTTTCCCGCACTCCGGCTTGTGTATTCTTCAGTAACCTGAAATGTTTGGCCCAACGAAGGGCTCAGCAAACTATGCTGGTATGCTAAATGTAGTCTTAAGCCTTCTAGATTCCTTAAGTCGTTAGCCATCTTGACATTAGATTCATTACATACAATGCCGGTTTATAATGATAACAGAAATAACTATAACATTTAACAACACATAACAATCCACCTGTAAATACCAAGTACAACAGTACACAACACCAATAACCACATAACAATAACCACACAACAATAACCAATAATCGCACAGTAATAAACCATAACAATAATCAAACAAGATACACGTATTAAACTGTACTTGTTAGTTAGTCACTTGGCTCTTATCCTTTAAACCAATCATTTAGCCCTCCAATTAATTTCCATCTCAAGTGTCATGATAAGACAAACCTTAATAACCTGTGAAAATGGACAGTGTGTCCCACTGGGTTCCAAAGGAACCGTTACCAGCAGACCTTGGCCCTGGATAAATATATGTATCGACCGATCCGGTCGAAACTGTGCACCAACGGCAGTGCATTCCGCCATCCCCGAATGTGGCTGATGATTTGGAGTGACTCCCTTCTTGAGTCTCTCATAGTGATCACAATGCGCAACCAGAAAGTCGAAACGATCTGGATTCCTCTCTTTATAAGTTAGCCCTTTTGTCAGTGACATAATTACCAATACTTGAAATAAGACTATCCCATTTGACCCCTGTTAGGTTCAATAATACCTAAAGGTCAGTTAGTCTTTTTTTTCCAGTTTAGATGTATAAACTTTAGTCACAAGACATTCGCGTATAAAATACAACGCAACAGTTTGGGCAATCCCACATACAATATCATTCACACAAAATCATAGATATTTCTTAAACATTTAAACACACAATGTCTGGACCTTAGGATAATCCTTAGGACATTCAGACCACACAATTAACATACCGTTCACCGGGAAATCACTAGCTTGACAAGTCCTGCTCTAGCAATTCTTTCACGTACGCTGTTATTTGTACATGCAATAACGTATATTTATTAATACGACTGTCCACTAAATAATATAGTACAGTCACCGTAGAGTTTACTCTCGTTGTATACTAACTCCGTACGTTATTTATTTTCCCCCGGTTAATTAAACAGTGGCTCTTGAAACCCTAGCAGATTCATCATTTCATGTGACGATCACATGTGATAATGAATTACCGTTATACGGTATAGCTTAATCTCATTAATTAAATTCCCTTAATTATTCTCACTTATCATTCTTATCATATCACATAGTTATTCATGTTATAACCATCATTATTTAATAAGCTTTATATATATTCATTATATACCATAATACATTATATCACATAATCTTAATTCTTTCTTTATTAAATTACCAAAATAATTTTTATAACCACACTTTTATAAATTACAAATACACTTCAATAATTACTAACTTCGCAATAATTACATTATTAAATTATCAATTTACATAAATTCATATAACAAGTATACATTTATTCCAAACATCAACCAAATTATAAACTTTTTAACTTTATTTTTAATCATAACCAAAACCAAACCACCATAATAATTCGGTATTTATAATTTTCTACCTACACTTTTATAAATTATCAAAATAACCTATAACTTTCTATCTTTTACTACCCAACCACATTAATTTCCGGAAATTACATTGCACCCACAATTTTCGCAAATCATAATATACCCCTTATATTTTCGCTTTCATAAGCAACATTCCTTTATTCACAAATCACCCCAAAACTTCAATATAAGTTACATATTAACTTATAAACTATAGTTTATATTTATTTTTCTTCAAATACCGAAAGTACCATATACTTTCTCAAATTACATATTCACCCCAAAACTTTTACAAACCATTATTTTATGTCATAATCATTTTAACTCAAGGTTTTTTAACCAACACTTTGACCAAGACTTAATTTCTCAATAATACTTCAACATACCCATAAATCATATATATATATTGGTAACACACTAAACTTTCCATAATCACAAAATAGCCCCAAACCTTATTATTCATTCTTAGCACTTAAACACTTATTTAAATTCACTAAAATTCATATAATATCCCCATCCTCATATTATATTATAAATACACCAAATAATTCTTATGTTCTCGGTAATACACATTTGTTACTAAACTTTTCAGAAATTACATTTCAAACCCATAACTTATTAAATAGCCACTTAAATACTTGTAGCTATTTTTAATGTTCTCAATATTTGTAAAATAAGTTAATACACTTATATGTATTTCAAAATTTCATCAAATGTCCTATATTGCTCTCGGCCATTATTAAACTTTATCATATGATTTTAAAACTTGTTTTGAACTCATAATATTTATATATGCCATAAAACACTTCTAGAAATTATGCTAATGTCTTAGAATTATTATATACTAAAAATAGAACATAAAATACCTAGACTTCTCGGTTTGAGATAATTGTGTAACATAATTAATTTTTTTATGACTTAAATATATATACTTTAAGGTAATAACCTTACCTCACATGTTATGAATTATTTCCTTGACAATTTAACCTTATTCTTTTCGGTTTTAATTTATTCAAGGGTTACACAAGATTTTATAACAAAGTTTGAAGTTTGAATCAAACTTAAACTTAATAAATCTTATTTAGATAAACTCACCCTTAAATCAAGACAATACTTGTGCTTGATTTTTCCTTGAACTTCCAAGCTCCTCAAATGCTTATTTGAAGTAGATAATTCGAACTCCTTGTAAATATATAGGAGATCTATTTGTTAGACTTCTAACAAAAGTTTATAATTAATATTTGTAGAAATTTTACAAGAAGAAGAGAACCTTAGGATATCAGGTATTTTGATACGCCTGAGATGGTTGCAGATCCAAATTTCCTTCATGAAATAATGAAGAGAACATAGGTTTAGAAGTTTTAAAATTTCGAAAATGGCTTAGGTAATTACTTAGGATTTTTCAACATGAAATATACCTTAACTTGATCTTGTTGTTCCTTGTATTGTTGTTGAGTTTAGGAACCTCCTTGGAGCATATATGCTTGGAGAAAATTGTAGGAATTCCTAGGATGATTTCTTGCTCCAAGACTTGATAGCATTAACTAGGAAATTACATTAAAATGGTGTTAGGAACTAGTACACCATTAATGGAGTTATTAGAACTTAGGAATTGATTTAGGAATGGAGAGAAGAGAGGACAGAGAGAGTACTTACCATACGATGCAATGGCAAGAAAATGGACCTATACTCACGTAAGTATAAGGCAAGATTGGGAAGACTTTGGAAATCATTGGCTTCTCTTGTCATTAGTTTATGTATTAATCATGCTTCTTTGATTGATAATTTTGCTATAAATTCTCCTAGCTATAATAGTCACACGGCTGAAGTGGTATAGGCCTCTCCATTATGGATTCCAATCGGTTGGGATGGGTGGTAATTAATTTGGTTAGTTTATGTCTAAAGTATTGGTTTAGATTTAATCAAGTATTTAATGTTGTTCTTATCTTGATTATTCATGGCTAATTGTATACTCTTGCAGGTAGGTCTGGTCGCTCCTCCTCCTTGCTGAATCCACGTCGATGGAGCACTCCCTCCATGCAGTCCTCCTAGTGATACAGCAAGGAACTCACCCAGCTGATTAGTTAACTAATTGTCTTGCTTTGTTGTTTTTTTTTTTCTGTAGGACTACGTTCGGCGCAGACAGGGAGAATCAAACAGCACTATCCTCCCATTCTTCACATGATCGGCCAGCTCATGACTATCACTAACCTGTTAAATTTTATTTGTTGTTTAAAGTTGTTAACTAATCTTGTTCCTGCAGATAGCTATGCTCGGCTGGAGTGGAGTCCTGGTGGAATTAAAAGTCTTCCAATGATGAAGCCAATCGCTGTAGTGGGCAAATGGAATGCTACTACCTATATGTCTCTTACGGTAATGAAAGCTCCAGTTCCTTGATTAACTTTGCTATATTATTTTTTTCATGCAGGAGGTGACCGCCTGGACTGAAGCAAACGAGCCCACTTCCACGTTAATGGAACCAGCAGTTAGGTTTGTTTATGTCTTTGTTTATTTATCTAATTATTGAGCACTAATCAGTTCATTTAGTGCAGGTCTGATCGGCTGGAGCTGAATTGGAAGCTCCACCACCTTGCAATGCTACGGTAATGGCTAAATTAGGTAGTTTGATTTGCTAAATAATACTAACTTGCTTATTTGTTTATCCTGTGCAGGTATGGGCGATCGGAATGATGGGGCTCATCATACAGCACTACTTCTCCATTCCACGGTAATGTAGTACTTAGGTAGCTAGTTAGGTTTTGTTGTCTTGTTTGATTATTAAACAGCACTAACTTTGTTTGTTTATGCAGGTTGATTGATTTGTTAAAGGAGCAAATATTCAGCTCCCATTGATGTAGCACTCACGGTAATAACATGCTAGGTAGGAGCTAGTTTAATTTGTTTTCATGTTAGGCATTAGATTAGGCCTATTATTGTTGTCTTTATTTATAACTAACAGCACCAATCCTGTCTTTTTTCATTTTGCAGGAATCGGTCAAGCTGAAGCATGTTAGTAGCTTCATTTTGATGTAGCCTCACGGCTAAAAGAAAGGCTAGGAGTATAGTTATCTTTGTTTGTTTGTGTAATGACATTTCTTTTCATTTCTTTACTTATCTTATACTAACCTTCCTTTGTTGTCTAGCAGGTCTCTCGGTTGTGGAGTTCCATTAGTATTACTGGTTGAAATGAACAAGTTAAACATTTATTTATTTATTTATTTATGTTTGATTTTTATACAAGTATTACCGGTTTCATTAAAACATGATATATATATATATATGTACATACGTGCTACGGTTTTGAATTGTACACTTATATACAGTTTTTTTTCTTGTCTTGTTTATGCATATGGCATCATTAGTAAGTATTTTAAGTTGCTAAATAGTTTAAGGGAGCTCTAGGTAGGCGGCAATAATGGCCAAGTGGGGAGACAGAGCTTGGGGAATATATTAGTCATACTTAATTAAAGTGTAATAATTATTTCTTTAGACAAGGTGAGAACGTGAGTCACATACCATAGTTTGGAGTCAGCACTTATCAAAAAGAAAGCAGTTAATCAATCGCTAATGTCACATGTATACCACCGATTAATTTATAAAGCTTGCTACAGTTTGGTGATTATTTATTTGTATGTAGAATTGATAAAACGAGTACCACAATGGTGTACGACAATATAGTGCTGTTTGGAAATAAAATTGTATACTTTGTTATACGTATTGCTATAACATTTCTTATACATTTATAATATATATTAGGTATTAAGATTATGTAACATAAGTTGTTACATTGTTTAAATACGTATATAATTTTCTTTAGCATTTATAAATGCTAAGGCAATCGTAAAACTTTACGTTGCTCGTTAGTATTATTTTTTTTGCGTTTTTACCATGAACGTTAATGTGTACCGAGTCGTATAAACGCTCGTATATATTTTTCCTAGATGACGCTCTCTCCCCCAAATAATAATTTTTCCCTTTATCTACTTATTTAAAGGTTAGGGTATTTCAGTCTACCCCTCTTAAAAGGACTTCGTCCCGAAGTCATAACTTATACTTGTTCATCCTATGGAATCAGGTTTTCCTTATCAATTTCCTTATACACTTATCATTATTGGGTGTCAATACTATATTGACACTTCACGTTCTATCTGTAATCCAAGTTTATGCAATTTGTTCACGTACATAACCTACTCATGATAATCCCTGTAATTATAGCATAAGTACTGGTAAATATGTAAAAACCATACATGTTCCAACTTCCTAGCTATCCCACTCGGTCATCACTGCACAAGTGCAATACCAAATCCTCAGTCCTACAGAGTGCAGAGGCGTAAAACCTTGGCAGTGAATCTCTTGTGTGATTGTAGGAATAAATATAAATATATTGTAAAATATTAAGTGCTTCATAAACATTCAAGTGTTACATAGAACACACAGATAATCATTCAATTGTCACATAGGACATTAATACAGCCAAATGTCACATAGGACATAACTATTTAATTAATTGCACACATGCGCAACAAACAATCGAACACAAATAACCATACACAAGAATAATATAGACTGCAGATATGCAAGTCGCATGTGGTGCTCTGCCCCCTTAAAAAGGGTTACGCCCACGTACCCCTACAAGTATACACAAAACGAAAAGAAATTTGTTGGATACTTGTCTCGCATGGAGTCTTCTAACTCCCATGTCGCCTCCTCAATATCGTGGTTCTACCACAGAGCTTTGACCATTCTAATGGTCTTGTTTCAGGTCTCCCTAGTGGTTGGAGTCTGAAATGCGAACTGGGGGCTCCTCATATCTAGGTGTAGATTTAGCTCGAGTATCTCGGGCTCTAAGTTATGTGATACACCTCGTGCACTGTTCCAACTCAACATATAAGTCTAATCTGTAGGCTAATGGGCCCACTCGCTCCGTAATAAGGTACGGTCCTACATACTTCAGGCTAAGCTTGCCCGTCTACCTAAATCTATAAATTCCTTCAAAGGTGAAATTTCTAAGGAAGACTCGATCGCCTATTGCGAATTTTGAGACTCTCACCTACGGACATTAGCATGTAACTTTTGTCTGTTTACTAGATATAGCTATCAAGAATCTATGCATTCTCAACATGTTCCACAGTGCATTTATATGCTTGTATATCTGAATCCCGTATGTATGGTGAAGGTGATCTATTATCTTGTACATGCCAATTTTATTTCATGCGTTTAAACTACTTGTGTATAACACACTTCCATTAATATTGGGGCATACTTTAAAATCCTTTCTTTAGGTTATCATCTTGTGATTTCGGTATTTGAGTTTACTGTCGCCATTACGGCTTTCATTTTCAATGTAAAGTATGAGCTACGGTTGAACCGTGCATCTTATGTATATTACAGATAGATTGCTTATATTATTCATTCATCTGTTATTGGTAGTATATACACGATTATTATCGTCTGTTCATCAGGTATACCACAGTAGGGTTCATGTTAAGGTTTCTACAAGGTGTAGTTTCCTCTCAATTAAACATGTTCCTGCGGTTCGAATCAACTAATGTGAGTATTATTTTAATGTTTCTACTTTTATATTCTACCATGCTTATAGGTAGGTTTCCATTTTGATGTATTGGTTTGAATGTATAAAGAAAGACTTAAAGTCTATTTTTCTTTCCGATGGCAATATGGCCATAACTTAGAATCTAGTTTGAGAATACTCTTATTACAAGTTATTATCTCTTGATCTTATATTTGATTTATCAACACGGTTCACGGGATAATAATAGTTAGTTTCCCTCATAATTGATTATTTTTCGATATATGCGGAGTTGTTTTAGCTATTAAATCTCCTTAGGGTAACCTGGATAACTTAACTCTTAATTTAAACATTCTATTTCTTATATACCTTCTAGTCCAATGTTATATTTGATTTAAGAATAAATACTTACGTATTACAGAAATATTTGTGACCACTTGTAAGGAGTCTCAGGAATCATCCAACTCTGACGGGGTCAGCATCGGTTGAACTATCCTTCCACACCATTTTGTGTTTGGTTTTCCTTGATCTGACCAGGATCAAGTTCGACCTCCCACGTCAAAATTCAACAATCACATAATTTGTCATTTCCAAATTTTATCTCATTAGACCTTGTAACGTGGTGAGTACTACATTCTCTCCTGATCAATATACTACTATTCCAATAACTGTTATTACCCATACTTAAATCTAGGGTATTACCAAAATCCCAGAACAATATTCCTTTGATCAAATCATCAAGCGGGGAAGCCAGTTTTTCCTCTTGGCATAAAAGTAAATTCTTTACTAAAGCATCTAGGCTCATACTGTCTAATAACTATATCCATCAATCAATTTAACTCTTAAATCCATCATACAAGTAATAAGTTCCGTCATGGACTTGCATACTTTAGAATACTCTCTTTACTGTAAAAAGGTTTATCTAATATTTCTCCTATCAGGGCTTGATTATTGCCTATACTTGATTATCATCAGTTGGAGCAAAGAGAGTCACAATTAGACTTCAAGAAAAGTTTTCATGACTCTATCTATAATTCCATAAAGTATCATTTCCTCCACCTTAAAACTTAGCTTTTCCTTATTCCATCTAAAATCCATAAATCAGGTGAATCATATGTTCACCCCAGTCAAGTATCTCATAATACTAGTACCATCTCAACTAAGGATTTCTAGTTTGAATCCTACTGTTTAGTAACAGGACAATCAAGGCTTATTGTTTATTTTTTTTTTTTGAAACGTGGTTAATCCACTAGCTCAATGGCTTACAAAAATAGGTCGGTTATGTATGTCAAATAGAGGATTTTAGAATCACAGGGTTTAGTACATATAACGTTAGGACGGTTTACGTATAAAATAATGGTTACAAGCCTAGGGTATGTTTCCCTACTTTTATATTTGATTTACACTCATTTGTGTATATATTGTTTCACACGCTTATATAATTTACACTCACTCTCAGTGTATGTATTAGTTTAAGCCTTTGGTATAACTGACACTACCTTTACTGTAAGTGTCAAGGAAAATCATTTTGTTGCCATGTTTACACTTAAAGTTCATATTACATATGTTTTAACCTTAGTTGATTCAGTGCGATCTTTTATTTGCATTCATAACTTGAGCTGTCATAGTAGACATATGCTTGTAGACATTCCTAAGGTTAATATAGGACATGTGTCTCAAAATAGGGTAGGTATATTTAATGGTACTCAACCCTCTGAAATGTAACACCTCAATGTTTTAGGTTGACAACCTCCAAATTATATGTATATATATGTAACATTTTTTTTTATTTTTGTTTTGCTAAATAGGTATTTCTTCCCACTTTAGAAAATATATATTCAAAATTTGTTCTCTCCCCTTTTATTAATTAGGAGTCCAGCACTGTTATATCTTGGTACTAGCTGAGACCCTTGATTTTTGCTCAGGTATTTTAAAATCCGTGCTTATCCATTATGGATGTTTAGTTATATATATTTTTTTTGAGATTCTGTTTCTCAATTGTCATACTTCAAGGTTTCTCACTATCTTCTCTCGTGGTTTATAAGAGATTGTAAGATTTCCTAGACTCGCACTGAGCGGTAAGCTCGGTGCCTGGGTATCTCATAAAATTTCAGTGTTTGCTCTTTATGTGAGCTCTTTTGACAGTTCCTGTAGTCTTAAGTATTTATATTAAATAATGTATTCCCGTTCATGACCTCTGCTCGTCATTTAGGCAGGTCATAATTTGTAGTTAAGTATTTCTTGAGTAGGATCCTGCCGGGTTAAAGTACTTGGCATATGCCTCGGGATATTCCCGACCTTCGCTCATAGGCTCAGGTGACCACGGTCTCATAGGTAAGGAAACTAAATATCGAAGTATCCCATTATGTGAGAGGTTACCTAATTTAGGTCTCTCTAAAGTTTGATACTTACTAATCACATATAAGTCTCATCGACTGATAATTATAAACACATATTTATGCATCATGCATTTAGTTTAGGTTCTAGGCTTACCGATCTCGCGCTGAGCGCTCGCTTTAGCGTCCGAAGTTCCCACTGTCTACGGGGTATTTCTTCATGGAACTATCTCCTTTCCCTTATGACTTCGGATGAGGATGGCTGTCCTGCCGGTCCTCCAGTATAGGTGTTGTCCTGCGGCGCCTGGCCTCCTCTAGGTCCGCCCGCCTCATTAGTTAGGGTTCCTTGTGAACCTCTAGCTCCTTTGTATACTCGACTCCCTGGGTGGAAAAGCATTCGTAATCCCTGTGACCTTCCTTTTTGCAATGACGGCACTCCACCTTCCTTCCTGCGCAATCTACGCTGGGTGATCTTTTCCACAACATTTACAGTAATAGTGTCGTCGGGTTCGCTTGTTGCCCCTAGGTGGTGCTGTTCTTAGTGGCTGAGCATCAATAGCTGAGCCGGTCAGACGAGGGGTCTGCTCCTTCGCCTTCTGACCATGGAATCCTTCCGCCCTATCCTCTTTTCAAAGAATTTCTTCTGCTTCTTGCAGTAACCGCCAGATGTGGCTCCATCATCATCTCCTTCAGTATTCTTCCTTTTCTTTCTTCCTGCGTCGGAGTGGTCGACTCCTGGTATATAGTTCATCAAACTGGTGCACCGTGCGCAATATTGGTCAACTGTCTGTCTCCCTTGGATTAAGGACTTGATTTCCTGCCTTATTCTCTGCTTTATGTGTTCGGGTAGTACTTCTCCCGCAACACTTCTACGAACTCTGTCCATTTAAATTCCGGTGTAGCCCTACGGTGGCCCTCAATAGTCCGCCACCAAATGTAAGCTGCGCCCTTCAAGTTGTATGCGGCGATGTCGACCTGTTGATCTTCTGGAACTCCGACCGTCTGAACGCCTTCAGGTGCTCTGTAATGAATTTCTCTAGTGCGGCGGGGTCTGATTCTCCTGAATAAGTTGGTACTTTCGTGTCTACAGCGCACTTCAACCAGTGGTTTCTCTGGGCCGCTGCGGGTGGGGTATGGCTCCCGTAAATGGTACTCCTAGTTCCGGCGCGAAAGTTGCCATAGCTGCTGTTAGGTCTTGTACTGTTGGAACATCTGCCGGTGTCTCGCCACTGCGTCCATGCTGTCTCCTCGTAGTCCTTCGCTGGTCGACATCTAAGATAGTATGTTTTTATTTCTACTCGGTTGTTACACCGTATAACATACACAATCAAAAACATGTAAGTAAGCTAACTACTAGCAATAAAAATATCCCTAGGGTTTTCTTTTTCTAGGTCACGAATCCTCACGGACGTTTTTCCGTAACCCAATGTTCCTATGCTCATCGTCCTAGACTCAGTATCTTTCATCAGAGCGGTACTCCGCTCTGATACCACTTTTTGTAACACCCCTAAACTTAAACCTGTAATGGCGTCATATCTCGTAGCATAATAAATAGCAAATCGCAGCGGAAAATAAAACTAACTATCCTTGGTGTTACACGCCGTCACTCACCCTTGTGAGTAACAAGGCATCCTTACACTTCCACGTTACAACTCCACACGCTGTGATGAAAAGATATGAGCATAATAATTATTCAACAAATCCAATAACTAAATGAGCAACTAACTGAAAAAAAACAACAACCTCAAAATACAATGCATAACAGATCCACAAGTGTTTATAAAAACACAGCGGCTACCCTGTTTCCCGCACTCCGGCTTGTGTATTCTTCAGTAACCTGAAATGTTTGGCCCAACGAAGGGCTCAGCAAACTATGCTGGTATGCTAAATGTAGTCTTAAGCCTTCTAGATTCCTTAAGTCGTTAGCCATCTTGACATTAGATTCATTACATACAATGCCGGTTTATAATGATAACAGAAATAACTATAACACTTAACAACACATAACAATCCACCTGTAAATACCAAAGTACAACAGTACACAACACCAATAACCACATAACAATAACCACACAACAATAACCAATAATCGCACAGTAATAAACCATAACAATAATCAAACAAGATACACGTATTAAACTGTACTTGTTAGTTAGTCACTTGGCTCTTATCCTTTAAACCAATCATTTAGCCCTCCAATTAATTTCCATCTCAAGTGTCATGATAAGACAAACCTTAATAACCTGTGAAAATGGACAGTGTGTCCCACTGGGTTCCAAAGGAACCGTTACCAGCAGACCTTATGGCCCTGGATAAATATATGTATCGACCGATCCGGTCGAAACTGTGCACCAACGGCAGTGCATTCCGCCATCCCCGAATGTGGCTGATGGATTTGGAGTGACTCCCTTCTTGAGTCTCTCATAGTGATCACAATGCGCAACCAGAAAGTCGAAACGATCTGGATTCCTCTCTTTATAAGTTAGCCCTTTTGTCAGTGACATAATTACCAATACTTGAAATAAGACTATCCCATTTGACCCCTGTTAGGTTCAATAATACCTAAAGGTCAGTTAGTCTTTTTTTTCCAGTTTAGATGTATAAACTTTAGTCACAAGACATTCGCGTATAAAATACAACGCAACAGTTTGGGCAATCCCACATACAATATCATTCACACAAAATCATAGATATCTTCTTAAACATTTAAACACACAATGTCTGGACCTTAGGATAATCCTTAGGACATTCAGACCACACAATTAACATACCGTTCACCGGGAAATCACTAGCTTGACAAGTCCTGCTCTAGCAATTCTTTCACGTACGCTGTTATTTGTACATGCAATAACGTATATTTATTAATACGACTGTCCACTAAATAATATAGTACAGTCACCGTAGAGTTTACTCTCGTTGTATACTAACTCCGTACGTTATTTATTTTCCCCCGGTTAATTAAACAGTGGCTCTTGAAACCCTAGCAGATTCATCATTTCATGTGACGATCACATGTGATAATGAATTACCGTTATACGGTATAGCTTAATCTCATTAATTAAATTCCCTTAATTATTCTCACTTATCATTCTTATCATATCACATAGTTATTCATGTTATAACCATCATTATTTAATAAGCTTTATATTATATTTCATTATATACCATAATACATTATATCACATAATCTTAATTCCTTTCTTTATTAAATTACCAAAACCACCATAATAATTCGGTATTTATAATTTATACCCTACACTTTTATAAATTATCAAATAACCATATAACTTCTATATTTTACTAACCAACCACATTAATTTCCGGAAATTACATTTGCACCCAACAATTTTCGCAAATCATAATATACCCACTTATAATTTTCGCTTTTCATAAGCAACATTCCTTTATTCACAAATCAACCCCAAAACTTCATATAAGTTACATATTAACTTATAAACTATAGTTTTAATATTTATTTTTCTTAAATACCGAAAGTACCCATATACTTTCTCAAATTACATATTCACCCCAAAACTTTTACAAACTCATTATTTTATGTCATAAATCATTTTAACTCAAGGTTTTTAACCAACACTTTGACCAAGACTTAATTTCTCAATTAATACTTCAACATACCCATAAAATCATATATATATATTCGGTAACACACTAAACTTTCCAATAATCACAAAATAGCCCCAAACCTTATTAAATGTCATTCTTAGCACTTAAACACTTATTTAAATTCACTAAAATTCATAATATAAATCCCCATCTCATATTATATTATAAATACACCAAATAATTCTTATGTTCTCGGTAATACACATTTGTACACTAAACTTTCAGAAATTACATTTCAACCACATAACTTATTTAAATAGCCACTTAAATACTTGTAGCTTTTTAATGTTCTCAAATATTTGTAAAATAAGTTAATACACTTATATGTATTTCAAAATTCATCAAATGTCCTATATTGCTCTCGGCCATTATTAAACTTTATCATATGATTTTAAAACTTGTTTTGAACTCATAATATTTATATATGCCATAAAACACTTCTAGAAATTATGCTAATGTCTTAGAATTATTATATACTAAAAATAGAACATAAAATACCTAGACTTCTCGGTTTGAATAATGTGTTGTGTAACATAATAATTTTTTATGACTTAAATATATATACTTTAAGGTAATAACCTTACCTCACATGTTATGAATTATTTCCTTGACAATTTAACCTTATTCTTTTCGGTTTTAATTTATTCAAGGGTTACACAAGATTTTATAACAAAGTTTGAAGTTTGAATCAAACTTAAACTTAATAAATCTTATTTAGATAAACTCACCCTTAAATCAAGACAATACTTGTGCTTGATTTTTCCTTGAACTTCCAAGCTCCTCAAATGCTTATTTGAAGTAGATAATTCGAACTCCTTGTAAATATATAGGAGATCTATTTGTTAGACTTCTACAAAAGTTTATAATTAATATTTGTAGAAATTTTACAAGAGTTTACCTTAGGAATTTATCAAGGTATTTTTGATACACCTTGAGATGGTTGCAGATCCAAATTTCCTTCATGAAATAATGAAGAGAACATAGGTTTAGAAGTTTTAAAATTTCGAAAATGGCTTAGGTAATTACTTAGGATTTTTCAACATGAAAATATACCTTAACTTGATCTTGTTGTTCCTTGTATTGTTGTTGAGTTTAGGAACCTCCTTGGAGCATATATGCTTGGAGAAAATTGTAGGAATTCCTAGGATGATTTCTTGCTCCAAGACTTGATAGCATTAACTAGGAAATTACATTAAAATGGTGTTAGGAACTAGTACACCATTAATGGAGTTATTAGAACTTAGGAATTGATTTAGGAATGGAGAGAAGAGAGGACAAGAGAGAGTACTTACCATACGATGCAATGGCAAGAAAATGGACCTATACTCACGTAAGTATAAGGCAAGATTGGGAAGACTTTGGAAATCATTGGCTTCTCTTGTCATTAGTTTATGTATTAATCATGCTTCTTTGATTGAATTTTGCTATAAAATTCTCCTAGCTATAATAGTCACACGGCTGAAGTGGTATAGGCCTCTCCATTATGGATTCCAATCGGTTGGGATGGGTGGTAATTAATTTGGTTAGTTTATGTCTAAAGTATTGGTTTAGATTTAATCAAGTATTTAATGTTGTTCTTATCTTGATTATTCATGGCTAATTGTATACTCTTGCAGGTAGGTCTGGTCGCTCCTCCTCCTTGCTGAATCCACGTCGATGGAGCACTCCCTCCATGCAGTCCTCCTAGTGATACAGCAAGGAACTCACCCAGCTGATTAGTTAACTAATTGTCTTGCTTTGTTGTTTTTTTTTCTGTAGGACTACGTTCGGCGCAGACAGGGAGAATCAAACAGCACTATCCTCCCATTATCTTCACATGATCGGCCAGCTCATGACTATCACTAACCTGTTAAATTTTATTTGTTGTTTAAAGTTGTTAACTAATCTTGTTCCTGCAGATAGCTATGCTCGGCTGGAGTGGAGTCCTGGTGGAATTAAAAGTCTTCCAATGATGAAGCCAATCGCTGTAGTGGGCAAATGGAATGCTACTACCTATATGTCTCTTACGGTAATGAAAGCTCCAGTTCCTTGATTAACTTTGCTATATTATTTTTTTCATGCAGGAGGTGACCGCCTGGACTGAAGCAAACGAGCCCACTTCCACGTTAATGGAACCAGCAGTTAGGTTTGTTTATGTCTTTGTTTATTTATCTAATTATTGAGCACTAATCAGTTCATTTAGTGCAGGTCTGATCGGCTGGAGCTGAATTGGAAGCTCCACCACCTTGCAATGCTACGGTAATGGCTAAATTAGGTAGTTTGATTTGCTAAATAATACTAACTTGCTTATTTGTTTATCCTGTGCAGGTATGGGCGATCGGAATGATGGGGCTCATCATACAGCACTACTTCTCCATTCCACGGTAATGTAGTACTTAGGTAGCTAGTTAGGTTTGTTGTCTTGTTTGATTATTAAACAGCACTAACTTTGTTTGTTTATGCAGGTTGATTGATTTGTTAAAGGAGCAAATATTCAGCTCCCATTGATGTAGCACTCACGGTAATAACATGCTAGGTAGGAGCTAGTTTAATTTGTTTTCATGTTAGGCATTAGATTAGGCCTATTATTGTTGTCTTTATTTATAACTAACAGCACCAATCCTGTCTTTATTCATGCAGGAATCGGTCAAGCTGAAGCATGTTAGTAGCTTCATTTTGATGTAGCCTCACGGCTAAAAGAAAGGCTAGGAGTATAGTTATCTTTGTTTGTTTGTGTAATGACATTTCTTTTCATTTCTTTACTTATCTTATACTAACCTTCCTTTGTTGTCTAGCAGGTCTCTCGGTTGTGGAGTTCCATTAGTATTACTGGTTGAAATGAACAAGTTAAACATTTATTTATTTATTTATTTATTTGTTTGATTTTTATACAAGTATTACCGGTTTCATTAAAACATGATATATATATATATATGTACATACGTGCTACCGGTTTTGAATTGTACACTTATATACAGTTTTTTTTTTTTGTCTTGTTTATGCATATGGCATCATTAGTAAGTATTTTAAGTTGCTAAATAGTTTAGGAGGGAGCTCTAGGTAGGCGGCAATAATGGGCCAAGTGGGGAGACAGAGCTTGGGGAATATATTAGTCATACTTAATTAAAGTGTAATAATTATTTCTTTAGACAAGGTGAGAACGTGAGTCACATACCATAGTTTGGAGTCAGCACTTATCAAAAAGAAAGCAGTCTTAATCAATCGCTAATGTCACATGTATACCACCGATTAATTTATAAAGCTTGCTACAGGTTTGGTGATTATTTATTTGCTATGTAGAATTGTATAAAACGAGTACCACAATGGTGTACGACAATATAGTGCTGTTTGGAAATAAAATTGTATACTTTGTTATACGTATTGCTATAACATTTCTTATACATTTATAATATATATTAGGTATTAAGATTATGTAACATAAGTTGTTACATTGTTTAAATACGTATATTAATTTTCTTTAGCATTTATAAATGCTAAGGCAATCGTAAAACATTTACGTTGCTCGTTAGTATTATTTTTTTTGCGTTTTTACCGTGAACGTTAATGTGTACCGAGTCGTATAAACGCTCGTATATATTTTTCCTAGATGACGCTCTCTCCCCCAAATAATATATTTTCCCTTTATCTACTTATTTAAAGGTTAGGGGTATTTCAAAAGAGGGCTTAGTTAACATGTAGAACAAAGATATGAATATCCTAGGGTAGGATAAGCCTAGAAATAATGCATGTGAAGTTCTAAGAATTAATATAAACTATGCAGTTAACCACACCCCTCGGGAATAACACCCAATACAAAGTGTCACCACATAAAATAAGAAACTGACACATTGTTCTGATTAACGCTAGGGCCGTAGCGAACTCTGACCGGGACTTCGAGAGTAAGACGACTCGTGCTTTCGAATAAGGTATGGACATGTGTGGTTCGTATGTTGCCGTGTTACACGGCTTGTGTGCTGTGTGCTCTGTGTGAAAAGACTTTAAGATCAAAGCATGAAATTGGATTGCTGTTTATCATGTTGTATGATTTCTATATCATGGTTGTCTATCATTGCGCGCACACAGTAGTTTAGTTCCTTCGCGTTTATGAAATTCGAGATGAAACACTGAGAACTATGAAAACAAAGGAAATGCTATAAAGGGGAACTCCTCTCTAACTATGGAGGATGTACCATGACACCCACTATAGTGTCTATTCATGAATAATAATGAAGAGCGAAGCTCAATTGGCGGGACATGAGGATATAACCGGGAAGACGACATCTCGGGCCGCGCGGTACGGAATATTCGGGAGTTGGTATCTGCATCAGATCCTTCGCCCTTCTATGTGGAGCACATCCTGGAGTCTAGAGACGACTCCGCTTTCCCGGCGCATGACGTCGGGAATGGGGGAGTAACAACTTGGTGGAGCTTATCCTGGAGTCAAGAGGCGACTCCGCTTTCTCGGCGCATGACGCCGGGAATGGGGGACTAGCTACGGAGGAGACGTCCTCCAACGTGCGGAAACAGAAGAACACACAGTTAATCTATGAGAAACAGAGAGAAGATGGGCACCCATACTATATGGTCACGAGAATCAATCTATATCCCCAGACCTGGTGCAAGAAAGTGAAAGAGAAGTACACATGATGGAAACAAAGAGAAAGAGACGAAAACACTCAACATTGAATGATCCCACTGTGTGGATCATCCTTATTCTAATTCTACGAAAAGCTCTACTTGTTTTGCATGCTTGAGATGCTTGGTGTTATCTCTCTGCCAACATGTGTGAGTTGCCTTGTTGATGTTGTATGCTATGTGTTATTGTCTTTCTATTGCATGAAATTGGACTTAATCATATTCGACCAAGTAGTCGTGTAGCCCGGTAACATGCGGGCTTCACACGTTCATACTCGGCATAGTTTGCTGTAGTCCTTTATTTTTACAGGTATGAAACGAGAAGCAGGCGGAGAGTAGGCACGGGTGACTACCATAGGGGTAGTCTATATGGGCAGAACTTTTAATAGTATTGTTAATGTATGGGTTATGACTTTGTTGTACTTTCGGATCATGTTGTTGAACTTAGAACTTATGTTGTAGAATTCTCGGTACTTGGTCTGTAATTTTGATTGTACTTGGATTCGATTGTGGTTTAATTCCAGTCATTCGGACCGCAGCTTAGTATTGATGTTGTTGTTGTGTCAACCACGTGGGTGGTTGGCGTCTGTGACACCCGAGTAGAAGTTGTGAATCCGCTGTTCCGTCTTTTCGTGATCTCATTGGGTTACCCCGGGGTGTTATAGAAAGTGGTATCAGAGCGTAGTTGCGCTCTGATGACTGGAATAAGGGAGGAGTACCGAGAATAGGAAAACCTAAATATGGGAAACGGGGTTAAGGGTTAGTAATGTGAGGCACGATTTTACCGAAATTAAACCGCCAGCAAGGGTGGGTGATAAATGAAAAACTTGCAGTAAGTTCTTGTGAATGTTCTAAGCTAACAACGACCTTTTCAGATATCTGGACAACGAGGTCGAGGACGAGGTCGTGGCCAGATGGAGCAAGATAGCGCAGCTGTAGGGCAAACCATCGCTGAGATAGTAGCAGCGGCCCTAGGTCACATGGGTTTCCAGCCAGGGACCCAGCAGGCACCACCGCCACCACCACCTCACCCACCTAGAGAGACGAACTGGGTGAAGAGCTTAGCAGACCTTCGACCAGTGGAGTTCCGAGGAGAGACGGACCCCACCTACTTAGAGAACTACATCAGCATCCTAGAGACCGCCTTCGACACTTTGAATGTCCCTGCAGAGGCTAGGGTCAGACTCGCAACCTATTACCTACGAGAGTCAGCGAGCGATTGGTGGAAACTTGTGAAGGATGCTCACCTAGCCGACCCCACTTTTGGATGGAATGCTTATACTGCGTTGTTGAGGGCTAAGTACTACCCCGCCCACCTCCGGACAAAGAAGCGGCTGGAGCTAGACAGTTTGAGACAGACCGAGGGGATGACAGTAGATAATTACTACTCGGCGTTCACTGCTCTACTTTGTGTACTTCCGGGCTTGGGATATTCAGATGAGATCCTAGTGTGGAGGGTGATTTTTCGGTATGAGGGGGGGTCTATCTAAATATGGTCTGACTGAAAATCGAGATCCTAGAAATTGCCATTCTGTGGAGGGTGGAAACCTGTTATTCTGGCAACCCTCAAATACCTACTAAATCGTCCGTCTTTCCCAGAAAGCATAAGGGGAGTGTAAGTGAACACTAACCCGCTCTCGATGGGCCCCACGCGGACTTATGCCCTAAGGGCGGAATTGACTAGAGTCGCCACCTAGTTTGACCTATGATAACTAGGAAGGAAGGAGAAGGGTTCTAAGAACCGTTAATTGACTGTGAGATTTGCAAATGGATTGGACTTATCTGGTCATACCAAAGATTCTGTGTGGGTTCACACTAGGTTACACCCCTTAGAGGTGGCAACGACCACGACTTCGGATTGGTGCCCGAGGAAACCTCGGTCTCCAATTGTCGGGATTACCTTCTTTCAAAACCTTATTAGAGAGATTCAACTAAAGCCAAAGGATAGGACTAGGACAGACAAAAGGAGAGAAAACGAGTGGATGAGGCGAGCTTTTCTGCCAAGCTAGCGCCAAGAAGAGGAATAGATGAATTCGGATGAGTGTATGATGGGAGATTTGGGAAAAGTTTGAGCTCAAGTGAATAGACAAAACTTGGAGTCTGGTGGTTTGAAGTTTATGGAAGCCAAAGAAGGTTTGAGCGTTTTGAAAGATATGAGAGCCACCTTAAAGGGGAAAAGGGGTTTTTTGGGGATCGACCAAGATGGAGACGGACCAGGAAGAAGCAGAGCAGAGGGAGAAAAGAATGACGCCGTTCAAAATGAACAGGAGCAGCTTTGGGATTATTTTGGCAATATATGAGGGAAGGAGGAGAAGATTTCAGTGATAGAGAAACGAAAATTCACGTTCCGGCCGATCGAGGGAGGAAGACGGTAGCTTTTGAGATCATTTTTTCGGAGCCGAGGTCGTGAGGAGGCTACCGTGGATGGATCTACAGGGAACAGTAGGGTTTTTTTGTTTTTAAAAGGCAGCCTTTGGATGTGGGCTGTGTTTGTCAAATGGAGCAAGTGATCATATGGGCCTTGGATATTGGGCTGAGTTGGGTTCAGCTGAAGACTAGATTAAAACCAGGCCTGTCTGACTAAAATGAGATAGTAAAAATATCATCATGAAAAATGACAAGCTCACAACTACGGAAATTTAATTGACAATATTAAATAAGTAACTAAACAAAAGGGTAGGTTAAGACATATTATTGTTTGAAAACTCATTTTTGAAAATTGGGTTTTTCGGAAACGCTTTGAAAAAATGATTAAGAATTTTGTTAAGAAAAACGATGGTTTCATTTTGGCACGCACGTCAATACGTTTTGAAAAAGAAAGGCGACGACCCCTCTTATTGTACTTCTTATTCTGGAATTTGCTTTATGGGGTGAGAATTTTTGGTGTCTACAGATGGCTCCCCTTGATTCAATTTTGCAAGCCCTTGCAGAATTGGATCAAGGTTGACGGGATGCCAAAAATTCTCACTGCGGTTTATGATCTGTTCTTATGAATGCGGGTGCACGGGGACTTATGACAGGCCCCAAATTGCGGTGATTGATGGTATGAGGACTAATGACGGGCCTCAACTAGATCTCGGTGTCTAGCTCTAGGACTAATGACGGGCCTAGAATACGATCAAACAACCTATGCATGAGGACTAATGACGGGCCTCAACTAGAACTCGATGTCTAGCTCTAGGACTTATGACGGGCCTATAATGCATCTTCGAAATGTATGAGGACTAATGGCGGGCCTCAACTAGATCTCGGTGTCTAGCTCTAGGACTAATGATGGGCCTAGAATACAATCGGTATATGGGTTATGCATGAGGACTAATGACGGGCCTCAGCTAGAACTCGGTGTCTAGCTCTAGGACTTATGACGGGCCTAGAATGCATCTTCGAAATGTATGAGGACTAATGACGGGCCTCAACTAGATCTCGGTGTCTAGCTCTAGGACTAATGACGGGCCTAGAATACAATCGGTATATGGGTTATGCATGAGGACTAATGACGGGCCTCAGCTAGAACTCGGTGTCTAGCTCTAGGACTTATGACGGGCCTAGAATGCATCTTCGAAATGTATGAGGACTAATGACGGGCCTCACCTAGATCTCGGTGTCTAGCTCTAGGACTAATGACGGGCCTAGAATACAATCGGTATATGGGTTATGCATGAGGACTAATGACGGGCCTCAACTAGAACTCGGTGTCTAGCTCTAGGACTTATGACGGGCCTAGAATGCATCTTCGAAATGTATGAGGACTAATGACGGGCCTCAACTAGATCTCGGTGTCTAGCTCTAGGACTAATGACGGGCCTAGAATACAATCGGTATATGGGTTATGCATGAGGACTAATGACGGGCCTCAACTAGAACTCGGTGTCTAGCTCTAGGACTTATGGCGGGCCTAGAATGCATCTTCGAAATGTATGAGGACTAATGACGGGCCTCAACTAGATCTCGGTGTCTAGCTCTAGGACTAATGACGGACCTAGAATACAATCGGTATATGGGTTATGCATGAGGACTAATGACGGGCCTCAACTAGAACTCGGTGTCTAGCTCTAGGACTTATGACGGGCCTAGAATGCATCTTCGAAATGTATGAGGACTAATGACGGGCCTCAACTAGATCTCGGTGTCTAGCTCTAGGACTAATGACGGGCCTAGAATACAATCGGTATATGGGTTATGCATGAGGACTAATGACGGGCCTCAACTAGATCTCGGTGTCTAGCTCTAAGACTTATGACGGGCCTAGAATGCAATTGAAAGTACGAGGACTTATGACGGGCCTCAACTAGATCTCTTGAAATCCAGCTATAGGACTTATGATGAGCCTATAATACTTTGATGGAGTTGTACGAAACCTATTGTTTTTTTAGTGGTTGATTCGAGGATGACTTTGATTGTGGATTGATCCGGGATTGGATGCATTTCGGTTTTTTTATGAGGGATGTGATAGTCGAATGTTTTTTGTTGATGTGGCCCTTCACTTTGTTAGTGTGGGACTTGGGTTTCGGTTTTGTTTTGACAGTCTCGCCCGATGTGCACTATAGTTTCCGGATTTGGTAGGACTCTTGGCTCCAGAGTTTCAGGATTTGGTAGGACTCTTGGCTTCTAAGCTTTTGGTTCTTGTGATTTTGTGACTGGTCTGTGAGTGGATGGATTTTTTTGTGAATGAGTGGTCTTGGGAACTCGAAGGTTTTGATGTGATTAGATGGCTTCGATATGATCCGAGGGCTCCGGTATGATCGGATGGCTCCACTGCGGTCGGGTGGCTCTAGTGCGGTCAGATGGCTCCGGTTTGATATGTGATTCCCTTGTGAGCAATGACTCTGGGATGGTTGATGGGTTTGGCTTCAATACGATCCGAGGGCTCCAATATGATCGGATGGCTCCATTGCGGTCGGGTGGCTCAGGTGCGGTTAGATGGCTCCGGTTTGATATGTGACTCCCTGTGAGCAACGACTCTGGGATGGTTGATGGGTTTGGCTTCGGTTAGAGATTTTCGAGGTGGCTGGTGGGTTTTGATCTTGTTAAAGATTTCTGGGGTGGGTGGTGGATTTTGCTTTGGTTTGGATTTTGAGTCGAATGGTGGGTCGATGTGATTTACTATGGTTGACTATTTTTCTTTTGATTGTGGATGAATGGCTTTGGTATGGTCAGTTGCGGCTTTAGATTCCTCGAGGTGGTTTCAGGATAGCTCGGGATGGCTCCAGGGAGGCTACAAGATGGCTCCTTGGTGATATCGAGGAAGAAAGGGAAACTTTAGCCTGTGAGGTGGTCGCACCCTGGACGGGCTGCTTACGTACTCAATTTCGTATTGAGATCATACCTGACGTAGTTCAAAACTGTGTAGGCAACACCCCGGTGATGAAATGGCTCCTGTGTAGTCCTGAGGTCTCTAGGACGGTCTCAATGATTGAGGATGGCTCTTGCATGGCTCTAGTTTGGTTCTGAATATGGTGTTGATGAGGCCCGATGATGCTGGATGGCTCCGGATTGCCGCAGTTTCTGATTTCTTTTATCAAAATTTACGCATCAATAACTGCAACTGAAGTTGACTTTCAGCGAGACTAGGCAAAGTTCTTACCGGTCAGATGCTGATGATGTACTGGTTATGATGCATGCAGGTATTAAATGCTGGATACGATGCAAAATGCATATGCAATTTTTGGAGAAAAGGTATGGCCCTATCTCTATTAATACGAGGTTTACGAATATAAAACATCTTCGGTTTGATCTTGAGTGATTGTTGAATTGGAATGTGTGAATCACTTTCCTCTCATGGAGGGATGCGGGTCAATCTCTCGTGAGTATGGCCATGTGTGCTAATGTCGTGATGATACTCTTGATGCTCAGAGCAGTATTTTCCTGAGAATTTCTTTTCAAGGTTATGAACTTTCCGTTCCTCACAAATTCCTCACCTGCAATGGGGTAGGCTGATTATGATTTGGGCAGTTTAATCGAAGAGTCACTCTCACTCTAAAGACCTTATGGGATTAGGTCACACTCATTCACTCAAGGTCCCCTATGGGATGACGGGACATGTTGATAACAAGTACGACACTTATGATTCATGTTTCAGATCCGGTACTTTTAGTTAACGCTCACCAACTAACGAGTCAGAGGTCTTTTATGGGGTTATAACGGGGTTGAGGGGTATGATGTATGTCACATGGGACTGGAGAATTTGTTTAGGAATTGTGGAACTTTTGTGCAATAGAGGACATGTTTCGCCTTTGCATGGGGTGAATGATTAAACGGGTTTTGATAACCCCTTATCGGTTTCTTCGGGACATCATTGGTCCTTTGGGTTTTATCCTTCGTTGCCTCTTTTGGTGTACGATTTGAACTCTCTTCTCATTTTTGTGTTTTTGAAATTGCATTTGGCTCATCAACTTTCTCTAGCATTCTCTGCTTTGTATTTTGGCTTTCAGCTTTGGAGATACATTGACTCATCGATCTTCTTGAACATTTTCGGTGTTCTTTTTGGTGTTTGGCTTTGGAGTTGCATTGACTCACTGATTTCTTCAAACATTTCATTTGTTGTTTTTTGTGGAAGATGGGGGGGTGGGGCCATGGCTCCGGCTCCTTTGAGATCCTCTATTGCAAGGGCAAGTAAGTATATGTATGTGGGTTGGCATGTTGTGGAGTTCACAGAAAAAAGTTTATCGTGAAAGGCTCAGCGGGGCTCACTAAGGGATTATGTACAGGGCAGTCAAAGCTTTTTGGTTTTGTGGGGATTTTGATCCTAAGTGCCTCGTCATTCTCATTATTCAATGATTGTTTTCTTACTCTTCTCAAATCTTTGCATGAATCATAGTTCGTATCATGTTTATCGACATTGCTCTCACTATGATTTGTGCCTCTCCATGTGCTGAAGGAATGCACATGTCGCTCGTGGTTTTACCTCAATTGGAACTCTTTACCTTCCCTCATCACTCAATGGATTGTCTAAAACACTCATTTGAAATTCGAAGGAAAATACCGCTCTTTGCACACTACTCACTTTGGTTTGTGGTGCTGATTTTGATTGGACCCTTGAGTTCATTGACGGGTCAAGAGTTTAGTGATTCAAACTATGTTCAAACAATCAATCAAGCTTTTCACCGAAGACATCGTTTCGATATGGGTATGCAAATGCAATTATCTACAATGCAGTATGATGTGGTAATATGGAATTACTATGTATAGGATGCATGAAATGATGAGAATGAAAATGACTCATTCGAATTTTGATTCGATTTTTGCTTGTTTTTTTTATGGATGCAATGCATGAGTGGTAAGGTTACGACTAGTCTCGCTGAGTCGCTTTCAGTTAATGGTCTATGAAGCTCATCCCGTCATTTTGGCTCTGATGACAGTCTTAGTTGTTAGGTTTGATGTGAGACAAGTTGTTTCAGAATGATGTTCGACTGGCGGTTGGCTTCTGGGGTACAGACTTTTAGGGAGTGACAACTCCCGCATGGTGGCCCCACGATATGACACACTCTTTCCCTATTGGTCACTGACGCGCATGGCGATTCTGATTGGGAGAGGCTTGAACTTTCCAGTTTTCTTTCCTGTCCCTCTGAGGATCGGGCTTTGGCGGTTGAGATATTCGGGATGAAAGATGGTGTATGGTGTGGTGACAATGAAACACATGGTTATGCAGTTTTTGAAACGGACACGACTCGTGAATGATTGATGGAACTGAAATGATTGGAAGTGCAAGTGATTCTTTTTTTTTGTCATGAATGCGATGCATGTGTTTTGCTTTGTGCTCGGTTGAATTTGTTGGCGTTGTTTACTTAGGGGATGCCTCCTGTAGATACCGTGAATTTGCACCCCATAAAGCAAAGTTGATGAATGATATATAAATGTGAGGAGTCTTTCCTTATATCTCATCTTCTCTCTATTCGTGCAAAAAAAGAAACCATTTTAGAAAAACAATTTTGAAAACGCGTGTTTTCAAAGTGGTGGATTTTATCAATAGAAATTTGATGTTCGATCATTCGCAAATAAAATAGGGAATGGGGAACCCTATACACATTGATCTAAATAAATTCAAAGGGAACATGTAAACCTATACATGTAATCTATTCAGAAATTGACAAGAGAGAAAAGAATGCTAGGGGAAAACCTATACATCAATTCTAAAAGTCATTAAATGGGGGAGTTTGAGTATAAAAACTTCTCCCGAATTCTTCTGCTTTGTCTTTGAGCTTCTGACTGGCAGCTCATTCATGTTTGGGCTTCTGATTGGCCACTCGTTCGTCTTCGGGATCTTGACCGGCTACTCGCTCATCTTCTGGCTCTTGCAGCGAAGCGGTATTGTGATCAAACAAAACCGATTGGTGTTCTTCTGACTCTCAAAAAATTTGAACTCGAACAATCGTTGCTGGTCTTCATGTCGCTCGACTCGGGTTGGTGCACCTCTCATTTTTGGTTCAGAATGCAGCTGTTGATCTTCATGCGCTCCATCTGCTCCAACGAGGGAAATAAGGGGCGTTTTTTGAGAAAGGAAAGGTGAATGATCGAGCACAAGTTCTTTGTGAAAATCCACCACTTATGTGAAACACGAATGACTAGTACGCTCCACGGTAATGACCGCTACTCTTGAAGGTGGTTTGAACTTCAAAAATAGCGGGTCGCAACATGGGACTAAATCATTTATTTTGAAATACGTTTGTGAAATAAACTTTGAAAACTGTTTTCAAAAACTATTTTGAAGCAATGTTGGTGAAAAATGTTGTTTGAAATTCGTTTGTAGAAAGTAGGCTTTTGAAATCTGTTTTTGAAAATAGTTTTTTTTGAAATAACATTTGTGAGAAGTAGTGTTTAAAAAATTTTGTAAACAGTAGATTTTTAAATCTGGTCTTTGCAAACTATTTGACAAAGTTTATTTTCTGGAAGACTTTGATTGAAATCGATTTTGAAAACTGTTTTGGAAATAACAATTTTAAAAATCATTATTTTTTAAAAAAATCATTCGAGATGAACGACATTGAAGAGATTCATTAGGGAGTTCAAACTAATTCATTTTCAAATTTTTGCTCATTTTTGAAACGTGACACACAGATGTAAGCGCAAAATAAAAATCGTGGCTGATTTTATGTGGAGCTGAGTGTGAATGATTGGGATAATCACCTTCCAGGTCAATCAATGCTTCCATACCACCGGGGGAACCGTCGTTCCTTCACTATTCATCTCCCGGGATTTATCTCTGTATGCCTTGTGGGGCACGTCATCAGAAAGTCCGGAGTGCTTAAGTTCGAAAGGTCAGGTACCCGAAGTGATACAGTCACACGAGCCACGGCCGGGGATTATCACAACATACTCACTTTTGGGAAACTTGGGGAAGTACTGCATGGGAACGGGTCTCCCCTCGTCTGCACGATAAGGTGTGTCTAAAGTCCAAAATTATGACTACGTTGTGCCATGTATGGGTATCCGGTAAAAACGGGATCCTCTATGGACGTGTAGCGTGACATTGGGCTTTAAAGACACCCGGTGTGCAGAGGAATCATAGAGAGCTGAGCCCATGCAATCTTCATGGTAAGGCAGAAGGGTGGTCAGACAGGCGCATACAAGGGGTGACTACCCATAAAACCCGTCCTAGACACCGGATTAGGCAGCTGGACACTGAAGGCTCATGGTTCACTATATGCTGGCTTAGACTCGGATAATGGAGGATATTTTTGGATCATGAGCTTCAAGGCGTTGGTCTTGGACCGTATTACCTCGTGGGTTAACTCCTTCTAGGAAGGACCCAACTCATGGGGAATCAACCGTGGACCGGTTGGGGATCCCGTGACATGTGTGGATGAAGCGGGTGACACAGAGGAATGCATGTCTTACATACCCGATGCACAATTGGGTTGACTCCTTCTAGGAAGGCCCCATTTACAAAAGCAGTATATAATCAATAACAATTAAAATATTGTGTCATGCATGAATAGCAGTAAACATGAGACAGTAACACACAACAATAAACACACACAAGTGAAGTATGTAAATATCAAAGCAAACATGTGGCACTCAAGGCCAATCTCGAACTCTGAACTCTCATCCTAACTATCCTCTAATAGCACACTCTAAGTGTGGAGTAGAGTAGTCCTAGTGGCTCTTTGATGAATCTCTTGAAGGTTTTGAAAGAAGTTGGAGAATCCTGACAATTTTGGATGGAGTTCAGTCTTCCTTGACCAAGTTTATGAGAAAAACTTACTCAAGTTTTCCCCAGCAGAGTCGCCATTCTGTGGAGGGTGATTTTTCGGTATGAGGGGGGTCTATCTAAATATGGTCTGACTGAAAAATCGAGATCCTAGAAATTGCCATTCTGTGGAGGGTGGAAACCTGTTATTCTGGCAACCCTCAAATACCTACTAAATCGTCCGTCTTTCCCAGAAAGCATAAGGGGAGTGTAAGTGAACACTAACCCGCTCTCGATGGGCCCCACGCGGACTTATGCCCTAAGGGCGGAATTGACTAGAGTCGCCACCTAGTTTGACCTATGATAACTAGGAAGGAAGGAGAAGGGTTCTAAGAACCGTTAATTGACTGTGAGATTTGCAAATGGATTGGACTTATCTGGTCATACCAAAGATTCTGTGTGGGTTCGCACTGGGTTACACCCCTTAGAGGTGGCAACGACCACGACTTCGGATTGGTGCCCGAGGAAACCTCGGTCTCCAATTGTCGGGATTACCTTCTTTCAAAACCTTATTAGAGAGATTCAACTAAAGCCAAAGGATAGGACTAGGACAGAAGGAGAGAAAACGAGTGGATGAGGCGAGCTTTTCTGCCAAGCTAGCGCCAAGAAGAGGAATAGATGAATTCGGATGAGTGTATGATGGGAGATTTGGGAAAAGTCTGAGCTCAAGTGAATAGACAAAACTTGGAGTCTGGTGGTTTGAAGTTTATGGAAGCCAAAGAAGGTTTGAGCGTTTTGAAAGATATGAGAGCCACCTTAAAGGGGAAAAGGGGTTTTTTTGGGGATCGACCAAGATGGAGACGGACCAGGAAGAAGCAGAGCAGAGGGAGAAAATAATGACGCCGTTCAAAATGAACAGGAGCAGCTTTGGGATTATTTTGGCAATATATGAGGGAAGGAGGAGAAGATTTCAGTGATAGAGAAACGAAAATTCACGTTCCGGCCGATCGAGGGAGGAAGACAGTAGCTTTTGAGATCATTTTTTCTGAGCCGAGGTCGTGAGGAGGCTACCGTGGATGGATCTACAGGGAACAGTAGGGTTTTTTTTGTTTTTAAAAGGCAGCCTTTGGATGTGGGCTGTGGTTGTCAAATGGAGCAAGTGATCATATGGGCCTTGGATATTGGGCTGAGTTGGGTTCAGCTGAAGACTAGATTAAAACCAGGCCTGTCTGACTAAAATGAGATAGTAAAAATATCATCATGAAAAATGACAAGCTCACAACTACGGAAATTTAATTGACAATATTAAATAAGTAACTAAACAAAGGGTAGGTTAAGACATATTATTGTTTGAAAACTCATTTTTGAAAATTGGGTTTTTCGGAAACGCTTTGAAAAAATGATTAAGAATTTTGTTAAGAAAAACGATGGTTTCATTTTGGCACGCACGTCAATACGTTTTGAAAAAGAAAGGCGACGACCCCTCTTATTGTACTTCTTATTCTGGAATTTGCTTTATGGGGTGAGAATTTTTGGTGTCTACACCTAGTGGAGCGTTTCTTCGGTGGACTGAATCACCACATCAGATATGGCATGGGCCTAGTCGTTATGCCACGATCCAGGTTGCACTTGAACTATAAATTTGAACTGAATATGATTTTGTGAAGAGTTTAATAACCTTACTTTGTACAGGATTGCTATCATGCAGCGTCCCAGGTCGAGATCACCGTCCAGATGCGGGATGAGGAATTCGCTAGGAAAAGGAAGGTGAGGGACGGTGACTCAGAGGACCGTAGGTAGAAGGGAGCTGACAGGAGTAAGCGCTACCCGAATAGGAAGCGGGCGAGATACCATGGGAACAAGCCTACAGAGAGGCTTCAGCTGAGCCACCCGACTACTGAGATTAAGCCGTTCCGCTCATACCCACCCAAGGGTAAAACAAAACAAACTCTAGCACTTAAATATCTTTACAATTATTGTGACTTGTTGATGACTAACCCAGTAATCTGTTTAGGGACTGGAGCCGGTTCGAGCAAGTGAACCGAGCGCCGATATATCTGTGGACGATGCTCGAAGAACCACCCCGGTGTTTGACTGTCAGGGTAACAAAGTAGAGTGTTTTTACTCTGCAAGAAGAGCGGGCACAGGGCCTTTGAGTGCTTCGCGAATCCCCAGAGCAAGAATTATAAGCCCGGCTATAGTGCGAGAGTGACCAGAGATCGGGACCCGGAGGCCAGCGTGGAGCCCAGCACACCCAGCCCACACATGGAGCGGGATCCCGAGACTCCCAGAAGGCATCTACCTCGAGACCAGGGAAGGCGGTGTTACACATCATGGACCGCACCGAGGGACCAGACACCCCACAGCTGCAGGTAAACCTTGAAACCCTAAATGTTTGAAAAGCATGTCTAAATTCTTGTATGCCTAGCTGTATGACCCTGCGTGAAATTTACTAAACTACTAGTACCACTAAAGAACTAGACTACCCTTAAATGCAGTAGAAACCTTTGACATGTGCTTCCCAATAAATCCAAACCTCGAACCTGACGGGTACAGCCTTGAGAATCCCTACTACCCAAGTGAAAACTGCCAAGTGATCCAGCCCGGGATGATTCTACTACCAGGATACCTGACACCTGAAGCCCAAGTAGCCATTATTCGAAGATGTCGTAAGTTTGGAGTGGGACCAGGCAGGTTCTACACACCGACATACCCCGGAGGAAAGATGATGAAACTCAGAATGATGTGCCTAGGCAAGATTTGGAACCCATATACGAAGAGCTATCCCACCGATGAAGCACATGCACCCACCAATTCCCGAAGACTTTCTATCCCTAATTACGACACCCTACGCGTTGCACAGCAACGCGAAGTACACCCAGTACCCGACCTACAAGCCAACATCTGCATCATCAACTTCTACGAGAGGGAAGGCCGACTTTGATTAGACCAAGACAAGGACGAGACGCAGGAGACCCTAGACCAAGGGATACCCATAGTGTTTGTGTCCATCGGAGATGATGCTGAGTTCCTCTATGGTGAAGAAAAGAGACTTGACCGAGCTATGAAGATCTGGCTAAAATCCGGACGTGTTGATCATGGGCGGACCATCGAGAATGCTATACCACGGGATTAAAAGAATCAAGCCGAACACCGCACCCTCGACAGTGATAAACACTACCCATATGTAGCCTGGATGACTAAACCTAACCTTTAGGAAATATTAAGCCATGTACCGTTGTATTAAGTTGTGTAATGGAAATGAACATGTAATGTTGGAATGATCAATAAAGAAAGGCTTATTATCTACGACTCTTCTCGTACTATCACTAATTATGCTTATACACGTTATTTTTGGGAAATAGGTGTTGAACCCTGGAGAAAGGGTACCCTGAGCATTCTCACGCAGGCTCAGGCCGGCGACAGCGGCCATATATCACTGGTACCTTCCCGGTGAATGGAGTCCTAGCCTCAGTATTATTTGACTCTGGAGCCTCACACACTTTTGTATCTCCGATGTTAGCCGAGCAGTTGCACCTTGAGCCCGTGGAGTTAGGAGACTTCAGTGTGACATTACCTTCTAAGGAAAGAGTTCGTTGTACCCGGTATTTTCGAGGAGCCACCATCATAGAATCCGAGAGGAGGATTTTCCGTTGGACCTGATAGAGTTCAGGGGCCTGGGTTTTGACGTCATTGTGGGCATGAATTGGTTAGAGAAACCCGAGGCCGTATATTGTGTGCCGAGCATAGATTACTGCTAAAGAGCCCGTCCGGCGTTACTGTATCTTACCGCTAGCACCCCCGACAGCCATCTGTGAAAATCATTTCAGCCATGACCATGGCTAGGGAGATTCAGAAGCAGCAGGAGGTGTACCTCTGTTATGTACAGGACATCCAGCAAGACCCGGAGTTTAACCCTGATGTACCAGTGGTTGGAGAGTTTCCAGACCTCTTCCCTAAGGAGCTCCACGGTATGCCACCACCACGAGAGGTTGAGTTCACTATTGACCTAGTACCTGGACAGGACCTATCGCCAAAGCCCCGTACAGAATGGCCCCGGCAGAGATGGCGGAGTTGAAGGAGCAATTGAAGGAGTTGTTGGATAAGGGATTCATACGCCCGAGCGTATCCCCTTGGGGCGCACCCGTATTATTTGTCAAGAAGAAAGACGGCAGCCTTCGGCTATGCATTGATTATCGAGAGCTGAATGCAGTGACAGTGAAGAACCGCTACCTTACCATGCATAGATGATCTATTTGACCAGCTCAGAGGAGCGACTGTATTTTCGAAGATCGACCTCAGATCAGGATACCATTAGATCCCAGTAAAGGAGAGCGGCATCGAAAAGACCGCATTCAGACCCGATACGGCCACTATGAATTCACCGTTATGCCGTTTGGACTGACTAATGCCCCGGCGAGGTTTATGGATTTGATGCACCAAGTTTTTAGAAATCAGTTGGACAAGACAGTTGTGGTATTCATTGATGATATACTGGTTTATTCGAAAACCAAGGAAGAGCATCACCACCATCTCAGACAGGTACTCGAGACTCTTAGAACCAACCAGTTATATGCCAAATTTTCTAAATGTGAATTCTGGTTAGAGCAAGTAGCATTCCTTGGACATATCATTCTGTTGTCGGGATAGCAGTTGATCCGGCTAAAGTGGAGGCAGTACGTACATGGCTGAGACCGAAGTCTGTGACAGATATACGAAGTTTCCTTGGTCTAGCAGGCTACTACCGACGGTTTGTTAAGGACTTCTCCCGCACCGCAAAACCAATGACAAACCTCATCAAGAAATACCCCTTTCACTTGGACAGGATACTGTGAGGCAGCACTTCAAAAATTGAAAGACGCATTGACCTCAGCCCCCATCCTCACGATTCCCGAAGGTACTGATGGATATGAAGTCTACTGTGATGCATCCGGTATGGGTATGGGATGTGTTCTCATGCAGCACGGGAAAGTTGTCACCTATGCCTCCCGTCAGTTGAAGAAGCACGAGGAGCACTACTACCCCACACATGATCTTTAGCTTGGAGTAGTTGTGTTTGCACTCAAAATTTGGCACCATTATCTCTATGGTTCACAGATCACCATCTATTCCGACCATAAAAGCCTAAAGTATGTGTTCACCCAAAAAGAACTGAATATGAGACAGCGCAGATGGATGGAATTCCTCAAGGATTATGATATCAACCTTCAGTATAAGGAGGGCAAAGCCAACGTTAGTTGCCGATGCACTTAGCCGCAGAGCTCACACATTGCATACACTCATAGCAGGCACCAGCCTAGTTGAAGAAGTGCGTAATGCTCAAGAACGACAGAGTAATGGCTGATATTAGACGGAAGTTAGTCAATGGCACATTAGATAAGAAGAAGTATGACTACCAGCTTCATGAGGATGGCCTGATTCGTGTGAATGGTAGATTATGTATTCCCCACGAGAGCGTAGAGCTCAAGGAGCACATCATGAGAGAGTCTCATTCTTCTACTACTTCTATTCACCACTGGAGCTTCAAAAATGTACAAAGACATGAAGCGATACTTTTGGTGGGTTGGCATGAAGAACGACGTCTTGAACTTCGTTATCAGATGCCTCACCTGCCAGAAAATAAAATTTGAACACCGAAAACTTGGAGGCACAATGCAGCCAATGCCTATCCCAGAGTGGAAATTCTATGACCTATCGATGGATTTTATAGTTGGACTGCCACCGGCCAGAGGAGGATTGAATATGATATGGGTAATTGTTGATCGCCTTACTAAGGTAGCTAGATTCATTCCTATGAAGGACACATGGAAGGTGTCGAAATTAGCCGAACTTTTTGATAAGGAGATTTTAAGACACCATGGAGTGCCAAAGACGATAGTGTCGGATAGGGACACGAGATTCCTTTCGAGATATTGGAGGGCTTCACGAGAAGCGTTAGGCACCGAGCTGAGGCTTAGCACTACTTTTCACCCGCAGACCGATGGTCAGACGAGAGAACCATCCAAACCCTAGAGGACATGCTTAGAGCATGTGCCTTGGACTTCCACGGCAGCTGACTGGATAAGCTACACCTCATCGAGTTTGCTTATAATAACAGTTACCACGCCTCAATCAAGATGCCACTTTTTCAGGCGTTATATGGTAGACCTTGCCGTACACCGTTGTGCTGGGACGAGTCCAGCGAAGCTTTTATCATAGGCCCAGACTATTTGCAACATGTTCAGGCAGAGGTCCAGCAGATCAGGAAGAACATAAAGGCCGCACAGGATAGACAGAAAGCATATGCAGATAATAGACGTCGAGACCTGGAGTTCGCCGTTGACGACCAGGTGTTCTTAAAAGTGTCGCCGATGAAAGGAATTTTCAGATTTGGGCAAAAAGGGAAGTTGAGCCCGAAATTTGTAGGCCCTTACAGTATTAGGGAGCGTGTGGCCCCAGTTGCGTATCGACTTGATCTACCCTCAGAGTTGGGACGAGTTCATGATATATTCCATGTCTCTCAGCTAAAAAATACATGCCCGATCCCTCACATGCGCTAACAGCCCAGAGGCTAGTCCTAGAGCCCACATTGAGATCAGTGGAGACACCTCAAAGAATTCTGGACACTAAGACCCCCGGAAACCCGGAACAAGTCAATTAGACTAGTGAAGGTGTTATGGTCAAATCAAGATATAGAGGAAGCCACATGGGAGCTCGAAAATAAGATGAGAGATATGTACCCCCATCTTTTCACAGATACTTCGGTCTAGTGTAGGGTACGAGGGCGTACCCCTCTTTTAAGGGGGGTAAGCGCGTTTCGTTTTGGATGTTTTTTCGTGTGTCACTATGTTGAAATCCTACAACCACATGTGATGGTTGATAGACTTGGGAGTGAAAATGTTATGTACGTATATGTACGCTTGTATGAATGAATGTTGTGTGCCATGGTTTGCACCTTAGCATATTATATGCTCTGTATGAATGTTGTGTGCCTTGTCTTGCACTTTAGCATGTAACATACATTGCTAGCATCTTGGTTACTATGAGAACTTGTGTTACCTAGAAGTACTGAGAATTATAATTGCGGGACTTGATCCCTAAGATTACCTGGAGTGGTAGAAAATATAGTTAAGGAAGTAAGACTTCGGGACGAAGTCTCTTTAAGGGGGGTAAGTTGAAATACCCCTGAACATTAAACGCATAAAATCATAACGCGTTTTATAAGTTGTACATAAAATAATATAAACGAACAATTAAGTTTAGTATATATATATGTACGATACGAAAACTACATGTACGTAACGTTACGACATCGTAACGTTGTAATAAAAATGATGGCGTCGCATAACTTTGCAACAAATAAATAAATACATATATATATATATGGCCTACATACATAAATAAACATGTATAACTCATACAAAAAAAGGAAAAGGAGCAGAGACGCTCCCGCTAAGGTTCGAACCCGAGACCTCCCGTACCTTCCCCGAATGCTTAACCGGTTGAGCTATGCTCGTATTCGGTATCTACTACACACGAATTAAAACTATATCAATCAATGAGTAAATACAAAAAAAAAAGAGAAGAATCAAACACATCTCTGTAATCGATCTCTTCTTCCTCGTACAGCAGATCGAACAAAAAAAACAACGCAGGATCAAGAACTCCCAAACTCCCAACACAACTCTACTTTTCTTCCCAATTGCCCATACCCCTGGTCCTGTCCGAGAACATCAAGAAATAAACTAATTAACCGGAACAGATTGTTCACCTCAGGATACCTTCATTCCCTACTCCCATTCTCAGTGACACCACCGTTTCAGTCAACAGACAACACGACCAAGTCTGCTTCAGGCTTCAAAGTCCTGCACATCAGATCCATGTGATACAAATTCCACGCATCAAACGCATGCTATTTCAAACTCCCACAAAAATTCCATTGGGACCTGCCACCACTAATGGATGACCCGACTCCCGCTTAATTCAAAAGGCCAGAGACCTTCTCCCTCACCCGCTGCCTTGCATTGTTCTGCATGGGCAGGAACATCCTCCACTCTCTCTAATCCTGATGCACAAGGTAAGCACTACAGAGTCTCATTTCCCTTCTGTTTCCTCTTGTCCGAGATTTCCACTGCTGCCTAACTCTTCCTTCCTTCTCGTCTGTACATGCGTGGCTAGAGGAGAAGCCAGAGAGCAAAACCCAAAGGAGCAAGTAACTACTGTCACCTGCTGCATTCTCCCTTTGAAAACCAGCTCAGGTAATGCTACAGAAATGCCTCCTCACCACCTGTTACTTCTGTGGTGTTTATGCGATCTGAAAGATTGCTACTCAACACTTTGGTTCTCTTCACGCTTGTCTTCCTCATACAGTCCCCATAGGCTGTGTTCAAAAGCCCCCTGAGTGGAGTCTCGAAAACTCATTCTTGAAACATAACAAGAAGGTGAGATTTCTGAAACAAGTTTTCTTCCTTGCATCTGTTACTGTTTCCACTGATTAACCAAGCCTAACATCAAGAGGATCTTTCCTCAGCTGTGTTAAGTGACCAAGGTGCAAGAAATCTGATAACGTGCCTGGACACAGCAAGGGAAGGATAACCAGGCTATCACGGTAAGCTTTTTCCTAAACTGTTTCCACGATCAGAAAAACAATAGCTAAGACTAAACCTGTTGAAACTAATATTCATGCCAAGACTGTAACATGAAGCTTATGGATACTAAATATTCTGGGGCAGTTGAGTTGTTAATACATTCACCATCTTGTACATACCCCTGACTGAGGATTTGTTCGAGAGGTTGTGAAGGGAAAAACAACAGAAACCCGTATTATCTTGAAAGAACAGAAGCACAGTAGGGGAATACCAGTTTTAGTGCTTTAGTAATTCAGATTCTGTGTCTGTAAAATCTGTTCAGAAATGTTAACTAGGCTAACCTGGGTCTGGTGAAACTTAAGTCTGTTACACCCTATACTACTTGAACTAGCAATGAAAGTGTGAAAGAAGAAACGAAAACAGAAAAGAAGAAAACAGAAACAAACATTTCGATGAAATAACAGAAGGAAACATCAACTTCAGTTCTGAAATTTTCGTGTTTCTGTATATGAGCTCCTCAGGGGTATGACCTGGTTGCCGTGGTTTTTGTTTTGGGTAAGATACTGAGTAATACAGCTAAACTAAGAGGTGAGACATCCTTAAACTTCATTACAACAAAAGAGTAGAAGAAGCAGTAACAGAAGAGACCCATGAGTTTTAGTTTCTGAACATTTAGTGTTTCTGTGTAATTAGTACAGAGCTACATGGGTGTTTATTGGGTTGCTCCTGGGTTTAGAATATAGCTAGAACTGCAACTACACAAGTTGGGAAGAAAACAGAAAGAACACGATAATGGGAAACGAAATTCAGTTGGGCTGCAGTTTTGCAATGTTAGCATTTTCTGTAATTTGGTTTCGGTGAAAAAAATAAGTTATAGATAGATTATAAGTGTTGTTTGGTATAACAATAATCCCAATCAGAATTAATATGTGACTTAAGCTGATATATCCATTGAGAGATTTTTTTTTAAAAAAACAGTCTAACGAAACAAAAAAAAAAGGAGGAAGAGGTATCACATAGGTTTTCTTTTCTGGTTTTCAAGTTCAATCTCCTGCTTCTGTACAGACTGTGTCGTGGCTACTTTTGTGTTTAGCATCTTGACCAAAACCTTAACTAACAGGGCCAGAAAAATTGGGAGGGTAAAAGGGCAGTGAGTGAACAAACAGAGGTAATACAAGCTAAGACAACAGAAGTGAAAATGTCAGGTTATCAGTTCAGATACTGGTTTCTTGAAGTTCTGTTTGGGTTTCTGTTACAGTTGGAATTGGAGGGTTGCTTGGGTTTAGGATGAAGATAAGAAATTCCTAGTACACCACACAAAGAAACTATATGATTTGGAAGGAAATTGAAGGTCGAAACAGAAAAGAAAGACCAAGAGAAATATCAGTTTCCAGTTTAAGCTACAGATTTGTGTTCAGTTCTGTACAGAAAGTTTACTGAGTATTATTTTAGGAATTTTGTGTCTAAAGTGGAGACTAAACATGTAACTGGGTAAGGAACACATAAAGGATAGATTTGAAGGAAAGAAATAACATTTAAACATAAAAGAATCAAAGAGAAGGAAGTCATATCAGTTCTTGCAGTTTCTATGTAGAAGTTTTTCTCAGAGGTGTGTGCCTTGCTCCCTGAGTTGAAAAATGAACTTAGAGCCTTTTAAACTGTCTTAACTAAGAGTGTAAATTATTTGGAGGAAGTTGTACATCGGTTTGGGAAAAACAGAAGAGAGATTAAAGAGACAACAACCAACTATAATAGAAAGTTCATATCAGATTATCAGTTTCAGATTTGGGTTTAGTTTTTCTGTGCAGAGGATTAAGTGAGGGTTATTGAAGTAGTTTTGAGTGTAGAATGGAACTGAAACTTTTAACTGCTGCAAGAGGCACATATGAGTGATATTGAGAGGCAATTAGGTGAGGGATAGGACGAACCAGCAGGAAACATAACCAGGTTAATGTTCAGATTTCTCCACTGCCTGCTCTTTGTCGACTGAATTTCCAAAGTGGTTAGCAGTGTTGTTCTGGGAGTAAATTTGAGTCTCAGACTTGACTAACCCACAAGCCTAAGTGTCTATAAGTTAGGGAGTATTAGAGAAAACATTTAGCACCTCAAAAAAAGATATAACAGGAGGGGAATGCAATAACCTGAGTCCTGTTTTCAGTTCATGTTAGTTTTGCAGATTTCATTGATGTAGCTGTTCTGTGTGATTAATTACAGAAACTACGTGAGTGTTTTATGAGTAAAGTTTTGAGTTTAAAACCTAGGCTAACACATGAACCAAGTGTAGCTCAGTCGGGGGGGGGGGGGGGGAATACAGAAAGACAAACCCACTTCTGTTCTCAGTTTTTATGTTATTTCTGGAAGTTGTTTTTCTGTTATGTGCAGAAGAATAGGTGAGTGTTTATTTGTGGAGTTTTGAGTTTAAAAAGGGGGATTAAACAAGTGATTGGGTAAGGAGTACATGGGGGTAAGATGGAGAGACCGATGGGCGAGAAACAGAAAGGAATAAACAGGGAAGATAGCACAATGCAATGCATCGGTTCCATGAATTATCAGTTTCAGCTTCGCTAGTTGCCTTTCTTTGTGTCTGTTCTGTATAACTAGATTACAGGGATATTAGGAGTGAGATGTTAGTTTATCAATGAAACCAAAACAGACCTAATTCACCTGATTGTGTGGGAGGAAACGTTTGGGCAAAATAAACATGGTTTGACATACTAAAGGAGAGGTTAAGTAAGATTAAACACTAAGCTTATGTTGCGGTTTTATAAACTTGGGACTTCTGTATAAGTGGATTTTAGGGGTATTCTATGGCCTATATTATCACCATACAAGAGTTAAAATGTTGTTCACCTTTTATCTAAGGAGGGGATACACAATAGACAAGTTATACCTACCTTATAAACTTGTTACAACATTAGCGCACAAAACATTGTAAACACTTACTAACTAAGGAAAGGGCTTAGTTAACATGTAGAACAAAGATATGAATATCCTAGGGTAGGATAAGCCTAGAAATAATGCATGTGAAGTTCTAAGAATTAATATAAACTATGCAGTTAACCACACCCCTCGGGAATAACACCCAATACAAAGTGTCACCACATAAAATAAGAAACTGACACATTGTTCTGATTAACGCAAGGGCCGTAGCGAACTCCGACCGGGACTTCGAGAGTAAGACGACTCGTGCTTTCGAATAAGGTATGGACATGTGTGGTTCGTATGTTGCCGTGTTACACGGCTTGTGTGCTGTGTGCTCTGTGTGAAAAGACTTTAAGATCAAAGCATGAAATTGGATTGCTTGTTTATCATGTTGTATGATTTCTATATCATGGTTGTCTATCATTGCGCGCACACAGTAGTTTAGTTCCTTCGCGTTTATGAAATTCGAGATGAAACACTGAGAACTATGAAAACAAAGGAAATGCTATAAAGGGGAACTCCTCTCTAACTATGGAGGATGTACCATGACACCCACTATAGTGTCTATTCATGAATAATAATGAAGAGCGAAGCTCAATTGGCGGGACATGAGGATAACCCGGGAAGACGACATCTCGGCCGCGCGGTACGGAATATTCGGGAGTTGGTATCGAGTCTGCATCAGATCCTTCGCCCTTCTATGTGGAGCACATCCTGGAGTCTAGAGACGACTCCGCTTTCCCGGCGCATGACGTCGGGAATGGGGGAGTAACAACTTGGTGGAGCTTATCCTGGAGTCAAGAGGCGACTCCGCTTTCTCGGCGCATGACGCCGGGAATGGGGGACTAGCTACGGAGGAGAGTCCTCCAACGTGCGGAAACAGAAGAACACACAGTTAATCTATGAGAAACAGAGAAAGATGGGCACCCATACTATATGGTCACGAGAATCAATCTATATCCCCAGACCTGGTGCAAGAAAGTGAAAAGAGAAGTACACATGATGGAAACAAAGAGAAAGAGACGAAAACACTCAACATTGAATGATCCCACTGTGTGGATCATCCTTATTCTAATTCTACGAAAAGCTCTACTTGTTTTGCATGCTTGAGATGCTTGGTGTTATCTCTCTGCCAACATGTGTGAGTTGCCTTGTTGATGTTGTATGCTATGTGTTATTGTCTTTCTATTGCATGAAATTGGACTTAATCATATTCGACCAAGTAGTCGTGTAGCCCGGTAACATGCGGGCTTCACACGTTCATACTCGGCATAGTTTGCTGAGTCCTTTATTTTTACAGGTATGAAACGAGAAGCAGGCGGAGAGTAGGCACGGGTGACTACCATAGGGGTAGTCTATATGGGCAGAACTTTTAATAGTATGTTGTTAATGTATGGGTTATGACTTTGTTGTACTTTCGGATCATGTTGTTGAACTTAGAACTTAGGTAGTAGAATTCTCGGTACTTGGTCTGTAATTTCGATTGTACTTGGATTCGATTGTGGTTTAATTCCAGTCATTCGGACCGCAGCTTAGTATTGATGTTGTTGTTGTGTCAACCACGTGGGTGGTTGGCGTCTGTGACACCCGAGTAGAAGTTGTGAATCCGCTGTTCCGTCTTTTCGTGATCTCATTGGGTTACCCCGGGGTGTTACAAGTTTAGTACATGTTAGAGATGTATATGTAAATAATATATAGTCCACCTTTGCTATTTACAGTTTAAATCTTAATCTATTTTCACCTATTCATCACCCGATCCACCCGAATCTGTAACACCCCAACCGCTAATCCCATTATTATCCTCTAACCGTCTCCATAATTACTCTACTCACAGCGGAATTCCTACATGCTTCCGGCGGGTGATACAACGTCGTTAGCCACCCAATGACTAACAAGGCTCATGCTACTTACCGTAACGGTCTGATGAATATAATATACCGAGCAATAATAAAACTTCCTTTACATTCCCAACACTTACTTAGATCCTTGGATTACCGAGTATACAAATTCATATTAAATACATCCCACTTGTACAAGCCTAACAAAAGCTATGAGTTTATACATCTACTCATTTCTACCAAGTTCACGATTTCCAAAATATCCATAAGGTGTACCACATGGTACACCGGCTACTCAAAAAGGCATAAGCCGTGTACAACTCGGTACACCATTTACAACCTACTAACTACTCCTAAAAGATTCCCTCACTGTAACACCCCCGAATAACGACCAACAATCAAACGACGCCCTAATGGTAACATGAGATGTCTACGCAGCGGTCCTACTCTATTCTGGTGCTACAGACGCCAACCACCCACGTGGTTGACAGTCCTCATTACTAACTCCAAGTTACGGTCTGAATGACTGGAATCTAAACCTTAACCAAATCCAAGTACGAACAGGAATTACGAACCAAGTACCGAGAGTCTAATTCATAAGTTCTTACATAACCACACACACAAACGAAACATACATCCAGGGTTTAGTGTTACATAGTCATAACCCATTCGTTAACATAATACTTAAGCGTCTTGCCCAGATGGACTACCCCCATGGTAGCCATCCCGCCTATGCTCCGTTATCGTCTGGCACAGACCTGAAAAAAAATTGGGTGTAAAGGACTCAACAAACTACGCTGAGTATGAACGTGTGAAGCCCGTATGTTGCCGGGCCACACGACTACTTGGTCGAATATTATTAATTCAATTTACATGCTCTAATAAAGCAGTAAAGCACACATCAACACATCATGATAACATACACACTCATCGGTAGCATAACAATATCAAAAAGCAACCAAGCACAACTTGCAAGTAGCAATGTCAAACACGCAATCCAGCACAATAAGCTGCTAACGTAGCAAACAACAACCAAGTAATTCATAGGACGTGGGCATAGGTATATTATACCGTCGATCCTCACTATGGGATCATTCAAGAGATTACGTATAATTTTCTTGTTCTCATTACACATGTTTTCCTTTCTTCTCTTGCACCAAGTCCGGGGATGTAGGTTAGATCCGAGACTTATTATGTAGGTGCTATTCATTCCTTGTTTCTTAAATGATCACATTTGTGAATTTTCTTATTTGCTTGGTCTCATTACACACATGTTTTCCTCTATTCTCTGGCACCGAGTCAGGAGATATAGATTAGATCCGAGACTTTATTATATAGGTGCTAATCATTCCTTGTTTCTTCAAGGGTTACTTGTGAATTCTTTTATCACCGCACGTTGGAGGACGTCTCCTCCATAGCTAGTCCCCCATTCCCGACACCCAGGGTCGAGAAAGCGGAGTCACCTCTAGACTCCAGGATAAGCTTCACCAATTTGTCACTCCCCCATTCCCGACACCCAGGGTCGAGAAAGCGGAGTCACCTCTAGACTCCAGGATGTGCTGAGAAAGTGAGGTCAACCAGGGACACCCAAAACATATTCCCCCATAGACGGTCGAAGGATCTGATGCAGATACCAACTCCCGATCATCTATACCCGCACAAATCTTCCGGTGTTCTCGGGTTGTTCAGTTCATCATCACCAGTTGGTACTCTTGTTTCGTTTCATTATCATAAAATCTCGACACCATAGTGGGTGTCATTAGCGGTCCTCTATAGTTAGAGAGGAGTTTTCTCTTTGTATAGTTCTTTTGTTTTGTCCACGTGGTTCGTCTTGTCCCCAATTGAGACTCGCTCTTCATTATCATTAATGAATAGACACACCATAGTGGGTCGTGGTATATCCTCCATGGTTAGAGAGGAGTTCCCCTTTTATAGAATTTTCTTTGTTTTCACAGTTCGTTGTGGTTCATCTCGAGTTCCATAAACGAGAAAGGGACTAAAATACTGTGTGCGCGTAAGCAATATGCCACAAGGATATATAACAAGCATATAAGCAAGCCACAAGAAGCAATCCAATTTCATGCATAGTCTGATAGTCATTGTCAAACAAAGCACACAACACACAAGCCGTGTAACACGGCAACATACGAACCACACATGTCCATACCTTTTTCGAAAGCACGAGTTCTTACACTCGAAATCCCGGTCGGAGCTCGCTACGGTCCTAGAGGTAATTAAAACAGTGTGTCAGTTTATTATTTTATGTGACGACACTTTATATCGTATGTCATTTCCCTAGGTATGTTGTCACATGCCTAGTTCATATTGACTCTTAGAACTTCACATGCATTAATCCTAGGCTCAACTTACTCCTAGGATATTCATATCCTTAGTTACATGTTAACTAAGCCCTTTTCTTAATTAATGTTTTAGGGCGTTTTAAGAGGCAATTATGTAAAAGTTTGTATAACATAGATAGACTTATCTAATGTGTATTCTTTCCTTAGTTAAATAGGTGAGTAATATTTTAACCCTTGTATGATGATAATATAGATCATAGAATATTCCTAAAACCCGCTTATACAGAAACCCAAAAGTTTCAAAATCTGAACCACAATTCCCATGCATACCTTAACTCAACTTCACTTTTCGTGTATTAGTTGATGTGTAACTTCTCCACGTCCTTCGCTATCCTAGTTATGTCTATCAGCTAAGTTTTGAATTGATAATTAACCACTACCAGCCACCCATATCTACTATGATAGTTTATATACAGAAACGTCATCAATGAAACCTACAAAAACTGAAGTGAATTTAACCGGCAAATCAGGTTATTATACTGTTATAATATTTCCTGTTGTGTATTAATCTGATCTTTCAGTTTCCCTTCTCCCCAAACGGTTGACTTAGTTAGTTGTGTATTTTAACTTGGTTTTCACTTCACAACAGACCCACAACACCCATGAGCAACTCTTGAAAACTCTCCACACAGACCTTGCTTGTTGCAGAAACCTGAATGTGGGTTTATACTTCTCTCCTTTCCTTTTTCGTTCATGAGATCGACCTTCAATTCTCTTCAGTTTGCTTTAGTTAATTAGTGAGGTGTTTAGTTTCTTCATAACTCACCACAACTCCCTCAAACCATTCTGTGCAAATTCATACAGAAACGACCCAGCTTAACAAAAGGAATCTGAAATCAGAATCTGTGTATCATCTCTTCTATCCTTGATTTAGTTTATCATTTGTCCCATATTCCCCTCAAAGCTTCCTCCCCACTAGCTAGGTGTATTAGGAAGTTCCTTAACCTCAAAGCTCAGCCCAAGGCAACCCAGTTAACACTCTGAAAATTCGTTATACAGAAGCCACATTTTCCCAGAAAGACCAAAACTGAAATATCGAATTCTGATGTTCCTCTCTAAGTTTCATTTTAGGTTGTAAATCAGTTTCTAAATCTTCCCAAGATGTCTACCAACTAGGTATAGGTGTTATAATGTTATTAACTCAAAACCACTCCACTAATACTCACTTACTTATCTGTACAGAACTGAAACAATCTGTAACAGGAATTGGAATGTCAAACCTGTTAACCTCTCTTTCTTTCTTCTTTTCTGTTTGTTGTTAATCTGTCTGTTGATTCATCTCAGAGCACTCACCTACTAAATCAATGTTATTGTTCTGTCTTAACCCAAAACTACCTAGACAGTCCTATTAAACCCAACTAGGGCAGTCTTATACTGAAACATTAATTCAGAAAACTGAAACAGACGATCTAGTGTTCTCTCTTTCTGTTGCCTTTATTTATTCACGCATATGATGTTCAATCCCTCCCAAGCTGTTTATAGATTTCCTTAAGTGTCTTAGAAGTGTGTTAGGCTCATTAATACTCAATGCACCCCCCCTTACAACCGTTCTATAGTATAGTCATACAGAAACTTAAGTTTTTTGTCAAAAACGAAACCGTAAAGCTGCTATATTCTCTTCTGTTTCTTTTCTCATTCTTTCATCTAACTTCTAACTCTTTTCCCGAATTTCTCATCCCATAGTTAAGTGTTTACTCAGGGTTCAATCTTCATTACAGACCCAAACCATTTTGTTAGCGTTACAGAAATCCAAATGTTGAGCTGGAAAAACTGAAAATTGAAACACTACAATCTGTCACCTTCTCTTCTAACCTCTTTTCTGTTCGGTCTCACGATCACGAACTAATTCCCATTTCCTAACTGCTGACTTAGTGATTTTAGAGTTTTTTACCAAGATTTTAACTCCCAACAACTTCATTAGTGTTACTGAATCTTCCTCATACTGGAACAACCATTTCAGGTGCTGGAAACTGAAAACAGATTCTGATACTGCTATCTTTTTTTCTTTGTTCACTCGAAACCCAGATTTCTAGTTTCCCCTGGTATACGTTTTAATAACTCAATAGCTCCAAGGCAAACCAGGGTTTCTAAGTGACAATTGCAGAAACACACTTCTTCCTGAAACACTAAACCGCTACCCTCTTCATCCTCTGTTGTTTCATTTCATTTACAGTTATGTCTCTACTTTCCTCACGTGTCTACTGGGTTATTACAGGGTTTTATATCCTTGCTTTATAACCCATTAATATCCTAAATCTACATCTATATCATGTCTAGGAATTAGTAGACAGAGGAAGAAATGTTGCAGAACTGCTGTTAAAAGGAAAAAGAAACAGTTTCCAAGAGTCTCACACCTTTAAGAGTTCTTGAGAGGATTTCAGAATTTCCAAAGCTCTACCCTTAGTAGCACGCAGAGTTCTTGCGAGATAAAACGGGAAATTTAGAAGAGGTTTGAAACAGAAATCCAAGCTAAAAAGAACTAGTCTACCCATGTTGTTTTTTTTTTTTGTTTCATGATCTTACCTCGGTAGTTTTTCTTGGAGAGGTTCTAGCTTCAGTTTTCCTCAGGACTCTAGCAGTAGGTGGCATGCAGTGTTCTTGCATGACAAAAGTAGAAGTTTAGAAAGGCTGGTGCATGGGAACTCAGACGGAACTTAATCAGAGAGGGAACCTTTGCTAAAGTTTTACCTGTTACTACTCTGGCTAGATTGATTTAGTTTTCCTTTGCTTTTCTTGGAGCTTGAACATCAGATCACTCAGGCCGCAAGGATCAAGGTGCTTGGGTTCATCGATTTACAAGGAGAGTTTTGTGAATGATGTAGCAGTTCCCTTTCGACAAAAACAACAAGGTAGAACAGTGAGTGTTTGATCAGGGGAAAAAGAAAGTCAGTTGAGACAGGAGTACAGTCCTGAGCTTGGCTTACCTTCTCGTATGGCAAAGGAAAACAAGAGACAGTAGAGAACCCTTGAGTTGCTACTTGCGTGGGCATGCAAGCATGAAGATAAGAATGACTGAGAAGGAAAGTTATTCAGGTGGCGCAGGGCAAGGAAGGACTGAGTGCGAGAAAAACGGTTAACTGGCAGTGGGATACAGTTCCAACGAAATGCCTCGTGGAAATTAAGAAACAATAAAAACATGGTCTCTGATGTGTGGAAGTTAGGACAGCAGCGGCTTGGCTTGCGGTCTCCAAGAGCAATGTCTCTTTGACTGTGTTTTTTTCCGACAAAGAAATAGTAAGAGGAGTGACTGATTGTAGTTAGTGACTGCAGGTCAGATTCTTTTTGAACTGAAAACGACAGAGACCTTGAATCTGTCTCTGTACAGATTTTCGAATAGTGGCATCAGGTAAGGTTGTTGGGTAGTTTAAATGCTGCCACAGAAAAATGTTGAAAGACTAACTTCGTGGGAGTTAGGGAGGAGTACACTGCGTGGGAATCTGAGAGGGGAATATCCTGAGGTGAATATTATGTCCTGGTTAGTTAACTCCTTTCCTATTGTTCTCGGACAGAGCCGAGATGTATGGGCAATTTGGAAGAGAAATAACGTTGTGTCTGAGAGTTGGAAATTCTTGATTTCTCTGTTTCTTTTTTTTTCTTGTTCGATTTGCTGTTACACCGAGGAAGGAGACGCTGCAACCGAGACTGGTTTGCTTTTGTTTAATTTGCAATCACTATGTGGTTGTACTACTAGTTTTAATTCGTGTATGTTAGATACTGAAATCGAGCATAGCTCAATTGGTTAAGCACTCGGGGAGAAAGTACGGGAGGTCTCGGGTTCGAAACTTAGCGGGAGCGTCTTTGCTCCCCCCCCCCCCTTTTTTTAAATCAATACACATGTTTATCTTTTATTTATGTGACTGTACATTATATCATGTTATTAGTATTATTATTATTTCCTTTTGTTACGAAGTTATGTGACGACATTGTCACTTATTTACAACGTTACAATATCGTAACGCTACGTATGTGTGTTGTCGTATTCGTACACACACACGTATATATATATATATATACATACTAGATTTAATTTTCGTACGTTATTTTATGCCCGTATTATGAAACGCATTATGATTTTATGCGTTTAATATTCAGGGGTATTTCACTCCTGGTCTTAACACGACCATCATTCTTCACGGGTACCTGGAAGAAATAAAAACAGTGCCCAAGGGGCTCGGCAAAAGCTGCATATGAAATTCGCATACCCCGCGTGCTAACGAGGGTACGCCGACTACTAGGTCGCATACATGGAGTTCATTTCATTTATACATGCATACATGCTATAATGAGAAACAATACATTCATGCCATAGTGCACACATACATACAATCCGATACATACAAGGGAAGGCAATAACAAGTCAACCGTTCATACTTACCGAAGCACTAAGATACACTTCTCAAGTTCATACACATTACTTGTTAGTTACTTACTCACCCGGGTTAATCGGGTGTACTTTACTCTTTTACTCAAGATCCTTGACTTACACCAGTCGTGATCTTTACTTGGCCAATTACTCTTTTTACTTAATACTCGAGTTAAGTCGGTATGACCTCCTGGCAGGGACTACGATATCCCACCACCGGGCTTTATAGTGGCTTACTTCCTGGGGTTGCTATCCATTAAGGGGTTTGGATCGCAAGAAAGAATAGGCCAGAACTAGGGAACAACCTCTCGTATTTCCTCATTCTCACGTGTGGCCGAAGCTATATCAGACTCCTCACAATACTCCAATTATCATTTTTACTCAAGGTTAGAAATGTTACTTAGTTAGGAGTTAGTGAGAATACATCCTTTCCATACTATGGTTAGTTCACTTCACATCATGACAACCAAACAATTCATTCACAACCATACATTTCATGAATTATACAAACTATGAGTTCAAATACATTCCAACAAGAAGCAATACACTACAAGCACAAGAAGGTGCAATAAACCTGTTTCGTGCATTTTATCTTATTTAGGTGATCACATAAACACACAAATCAGGTAACCACAGTAGCATACGGGGCATGAGAAAATCATACCGTACACCGTCATTCTCGAGCTTCCAACTCTCCTTTAGAGTCCAATTAATTGAATCCTATAATGCACATGCGATTGAGCGGTTAATTATCTATAATTAACCCAACTCATCTTATCTTTAAGTTTTCTCGACTTATAGTTATTATCTCTTTACAATTCATACACTTTCACTTAAGTTACTTACTCTTCTTACTTTTTGAACTTGTTTTATACCCTTAATGACCATTAAAATCATTAATCAAGTCTTAATCATCTTACATTATCATTATCATTCAATTCCTTATCTTAAAACCCACTTTTTAAACTTATTTTCAAGTTTTTTGGTTGGTCCGGGTCCTAAGTCTCGGACCAACCTGTGGTCTAAGTCTCGAATGAATTTCTTTTGTGGTCCGGGTCCTTGTACTACTCCTAAGTCCCGGACCCAAACATACTCAAACTCTCGGTTGATTTTCCTTATTAGTCCGGGAGCTTCACAAGGAACTAAGTCCCTGACCTTCAATTGACTAAACTTTCAGACACATTAAAAGGGGTGGTCCGGGTCCTTGTATGGGTTTAAGTCCTGGACCACTCCTGATTCACTACTCTCGGCTTAATTCGGACGCTGGTCCGGGACTTCATCAAGGACTAAAGTCCCAAACCATAGCAGATTTTTTTGACAGATTTCACATTTTCAAATTCGGTTCCACTCCTTTCTTTGCCCATTCACTTCCCCATTATTCCCACACTTAATCCAACATGTTTTAACACCTAAATGACTCTCTAAAATTCTCTAAATCAATCACAAATCATTACTCATTTCCGTGTTAAGTTACATAATTTTCTCACTTTCATTTCAGCACTTGTATTAGTTCTCTAGTTTCTTCTATGCTACAGATTTTAGCTCTCACTCTTACCATCCAATGTTTCCTCAACTAATGTCATTTCTAGAGTTCAAATTGCATTATCTTCCACCCTAGTTCTTCCCACTACTTAACTATCTCAAATCTGTTTTCAAAGTGGTTTTCTACAGACATTAAGCTCCAAAGTCATTTAATTTCTATCTAAAATTTGACAAAGGTTCCCCTAAAATTTTAATATTCTCACTACATCATTTTGCTCACTCATTACAGTTTAGCAACCCTGTTTATCCAAGACAACAATACACAAATTTCCAACACATTTACAATTTACCTCTCTTGACTTCCAAGCCTTTACTCATCATTTTAAACATCACTAAAATGATACAATTTCTTACTCAATATAACAGCCTAGACAAACTTAACCACAAAGTAACACTCTCTACTACTCAAGCATGAAAATCTGTTACAAGAAGGCATACAAAATCAACTCAAAGGTAAGTGCATTTATCTTGGATTTCTAGTTTTCTTTTCTCTTTCCTTCCTCCCCTCCACTTCTTTTCTTTGTTGTTTCTGGTTGTTCTTGGCTCACAAAACGGTAATGCAACCACCAATAACAACAATGCCAACTTAAAATCTAGCCCTTAAACTAACCTAGAACTTAAGCACATGTTTAGGGTTTAAGGGAGTCATTACCTTGCACTTCTAATGGAGTTTTTGGACAGCAAGATGGCAAGGTTTCCAGCTCAAAATGAAGGTTAAAACGGCTGGAAAAGGGAGGGGAAACAAAGCTCACGTTGGGCTTTGTTTTGCAAGGAAAGAGTTAGAAAAAAGATGTATTTAAAGGCTCTTTCTTACCTTAAAACCATAAGGAGGTGATGGAGGTCACAATGGTCTTCTTCAAGCTCCAAATGGGGCAACAACCATGGTGATGAAGTTGGAGCTTTTTTGTTTTTGAAAGGTGGAAAATGATTCCCAAGAGAAGAGGAATCCAATGGTACAAGTTTTGTGGAGTTTGGAGGTAATTTGAGTCTTCAAAAGTGGAAGAGAATGAGTGGGCTGGTGAGGAGTTTACAAATCGCCATTAGAGAGGCTGAAGGAGGAAGAAGGTTCAGGTGGGGGAAGAAAACGTGGAGAATGAGTGAAATGGGGAGGAGAGAGACTGAGTTTACTTTTTACTTTTTGCCACTTTGTCTTTTAGTATATAAGGAAGGGAATAAAGAGAGTGGGAGAGGCAGGAAAATCGTCCCCCCTCACACACACACATATAGTTTCTGATTTTTATTTATAAAGAGGGAGAGTTAGTTTAGTTTTATTACACTTAACACCTCAAAAGTTCTAGTTTTTACAATATTCACTCACCGGAACCCGTTTTCCGGAATTTTCTCGTTTAATTAATTTTAATGGTCCTAGACCTTTGCTAATTTCTAATTATGGACATTTGGTTGACTAAAATTATTACGGGTCTATTTAACCCGCTTAAAGTCGTGTTTTCCCGGTTTCCTCGAAAAACACGCTTTAAGGTTCGTTTGTGTTTTTAATCCGTTTTATGGATCCATTTTCTTCGGGAATCGTTACCACGTGTTTATTTAGGCATAATTAAGCCTCTAAAATCCACATTAGCCTAATTAATCACTATTTTTAATTCCGGGGTATTTCAATCTACCCCCTGAAGGAACTTTGCCCTCAAAGTTGCTCAAGGTTGACTGTTTACTACTCTACTCATTTGGCAAGACAATTGCCAAAGATCATACCTTACTACCACCTTACAAGGTATACACATTTCATACACTGCAAGAATCACATAATCCAAGCGCAATTCACCATTACCATGCACACAATTCCCCAATACAATTCACACTACCAATTGTGTCAAATACCATACAACGCAAATACATTACACCTTGTGCCAACATACCAAAATACAATTAGCACTACACTGTGCCAAAAAAATGTACTACAATACAATATATACATACTATGCAATGTTATCCCGAAGCAATGTAAAAACAAAATGGCTCTACCCCCCTTAAAAGGGGTACGCCCCGTACCCTTCTAAGCACTAGATAATCTAGTCTACAAATAGCTGTGGGTACTTCACCTTCATGGCGTCCTCTAATTCCCAAGTTGCTTCCTCGACATCGTGGTTAGACCACAAGACTTTCACACTTCGTACAGATTTATGGCGAGTGTCTCCAGTCTTGGTATCAAGGATTCTCAGTGGAGTCTCGACATATCTCATCGTCGGCTCTAGGGATAGATGTTCAGGTTCTAATACACGAGAAAAATCAGCTATGTATTTCTTGAGTTGTGATACATGAAAGACATCTTGAACACGCCCCCAACTCTTCAGCTAATGCTAGTCTGTAAGCCACAGCTCCAATCCTTTCAGTAATAGTGTACGGCCCTACAACCTTCGGGCTCAGCTTGCCCTTCTGGCCAAATCGGAATGCACCCTTCATAGGTGAAATGCGCAAGAACACTTGGTCGCCCACGGTGAACTCAAGGTCGCGTCGTCTCACATCCGCATAGGATTTCTGTCTATCTTGGGCTGCTTTCATATTCACTCGGATTTATTGAACTTCAGCTTGTACTTGCTCAAGATACTCCGGTCAAATTATGACTGCTTCGCTTGACTCATCCCAACACAACGGGGTACGGCAGGGTCTACCATACAAAGATTGGAATGACGACATCTTGATCGACGCGTGATAACTATTATAAGAGAACTCGATCAGATGAAGCTTATCAATCCAGCTCCCCTGGAAGTCTAAGGCACATGCTCTAAGCATGTCCTCGAGTGGCTGGATGGTCCTTTCGGTCTAACCGTCAGTCTATGAGTGAAACACAGTGCTAAGCTTCAACTCAATACCCACCGCTTCCCGTGTCGCTCTCCAGTATCTCGAAAGAAATCTGGTATCGCGGTTAGATACTATAGTCTTCGGGACTCCGTGGTGTCGAATGATCTCCTTGTCAAATAGCTCAGCGAGCTTCGTCACCTTCCAGGTGTCCCTCATCGGAATAAAGCGGGCAACCTTGGTGAGGCGGCCGACTACTACCCAGATCATGTTGAGTCCTCTTCATGTCTTTGTACATCTTGGAGGCTCCCGGATGGACGGATAATGTAGAACAATGTGACTCTCGCAGAATGCGTTCCCTTAGCTCAGCATTGCTTCGGGGAACGCATAATCTGCCATTCAGCCAGATCAGACCATCTTCATGCAGTTTAAAGTCGTACTTTCGGTTCTCGAATGTACCCTCTGAAATTTTCTATCTGATCTCTGTCATATAAGGGTCGCTCAACTGAGCGTCTCGCACCTCATCAACCAAGCTAGAAGAAGCGAGTAGCGAATGGAGTGAGTGTGCTCGGCGACTCAAGGCGTCGGCAAAACATATGCCTTCCCTTCTTTATACTGAAGGCCGATGTCGTAATCAGACAGGAATTCCATTCACCTTCTTTGTCTCAGATTCAATTCTTTCTGTGTGAAGACATACTGCAGGCTCTTATGATCAGAATAGATGGTGATGCTTACCTCATATAGATAATGTCACCATATCTTCAATGCGAAGACAATAGCTCCAAGCTCTAAATCGTGAGTCGGGTAATTCTCCTCATGTTTCTTCAGCTGACGGGAGGCGTAAGCTACTACCTTGCCATGCTGCATGAGTACGCATCTCATGCCTTTACCAGACGCATAACTATACACTTCGAATCCCTCTGTGCCCTCTGGGAGAGTGAGAACGGGCGCTGAGGTCAATGAGTCTTTCAAGCTCGGAAAAGATTTCTCACAGTCGTCGGTCCATACAAATGGTGCATCCTTTTTCATCAATGTCGTCATGGGCTTTGTGACTTTAGAAAAGTCCTTCACAAATCTCCGGTAATAACCGGCTAGACCAAGAAAGCTCTGGATGTCGGTAACAGTCTTAGGTCTAGGCCATGATCGTACTGCTTCAATTTTAGCTGGATCTACTGTGATACCCGCGCTCGAGATAACATGACCAAGGAATGATACCTGATCAAGCCAAAACTCGCATTTGGAGAACTTCGTATATAGCTAGTTCTCGCGCAGTGTCTCAAGTACTTTTCTCAGATGGTTTTCATGCTCTTCGGCTGACTTCGAATACACAAGGATGTCGTCGATGAAGACTACTACTGAAGTATCCAACTGATCACTGAATAGGCGGTTCATCAGATCCATGAACTTGGCTGGTGCGTTTGACAAACCGAATGGCATCACCGTGAATTCGTAGTGGCCATATCTTGTACGGAATGCCGTCTTCTCAATATCTTGCTCTTGGATGGCAATCTGATGATACCCGGATCGGAGGTCAATCTTGGAAAAGACCGAAGCTCCCTTCAACTGATCGAACAGGTCATCGATGCGTGGCAATGGATACTTGTTCTTTACAGTGACCACATTGAATTTGTGGTAGTCGATGCAGAGGCGGAGGCTACCATCTTTTTTCACGAAGAGGACCGGTGCTCCCCAGGGTGATACGCTCGGGCGTATAAACCCTTTGTCGAGTAGGTCACGTAATTGCTCCTTGAGTTCTATCATTTCGGCCGGTGCCATACGGTATGGTTCCCTAGCAATGGGACCAGTACCAGGTACATGATCAATCTCGAACTCTACTTTTCTCGAGGGTGTCATACCAGGTAGTTCTTTTGGGAACACTTCGAGAAATTCTAATACAACTGGCACTTCAGTGCTGAATTCTAGATCTCTCTCTAGATCTTGCACATATCATAACTACACATCGTGCCCCTTTCTGAGCTCCCGGTACATAGCCATAGCGGAGATGATTGTAGTCGAAGGCTCTCTAGGCCTCTGGCGGTATGAAACAGTAACCTCAGATGGACTCCTGAGCAGCAGTCTATGCTCGGCGCAAAGGATTCGCCCCTTGTGCCGCTCCAACCAGTTCATCCCGACTATCAAGTTGAATCCCAACCCATTGAATTCAATGAAGGAGATGGGAAACTCTTCACCCTTGATTCGGATAGTGGCGGCTCAGTAATACTTAGTACATCTTACTCGCTCCTTCAACGGGAGCGTAACCAGGAAGTCTGGCAGCTCATCTGCGTCTAGCCCCAACCTCTTCACAAATGTTGGCGAAACAAAGGTATAAAAGGCACTGGAGTCGAACAATACGGAGGCATCAGTGCCGTTCACCGGGAAGGTACCTGTTAGGATGGTGCCGCTCTTATCGGCTTGTGCTTCGGTGAGGATACTCAGGTTACCTTTAGTACCGAGTCCACAACTGCAAACGGAATTTTTGACCTACTAAAACTATGAAAATAATCTAGAATTTAGTAAATAAAATAAACCTACGGGTTGCAAAATAAATCCCGGTCGTAGTAGTAAAGTAAAATAAGCTACCGGGATGTCGAACCAAGGGACTAAACGAACTAGTCTAATCCTAGCGAAAGCTGTAATTGTTGGCGGAAAATTGTCGATTAATAAAATAAAGAACAAGAGAAAAGCAAACTGATATTCAAATAATAAAAGCGGAACTCCGGGTTCAGGTAGTGGATCCTAGTTAAATCCTACAGTTTTATTCCCAGTTGATTAGGGAAAAGGGTTCGGCAAATTCTTACAATTTCTATATGACTAAATCCTATCCAATTAGAACTCCTCCGCATAGAACGCAATAAATTAAATCATGAACCTATCACTACAAATGCAGAGAGAATAAGCACAAGAATTTTAATCGCATCTGAAGGCTAAACTCATCAATCAGATAAAGTTTTTCCACAGACTAACAGATTATTTTGACCTAACCATCAATTACCGATCAGTTCTTGACAGATTTCGCAAGGCTATAAATAAATTAGCAATTTTTATTAATAGCTCATAGAAAATTTATAATCTGAAACAAACCCAATATAAATCCCAAATCAACTGATAATAATTCTGTAAAGTTTAACTATTTACAACTACCATCCCCCAGAGAAAAATCCCTTAGCCTAGCATATCTAGAGAAGAAATAAAAGGAGAGAGAGGTTTAGAAGTCATCTCCAAATTAATCTCAAGATTTGCTAGAAGTCAGGTTGAATGGACTGGTGAAAACGGATCAGAAAATCTCTTCTTGATGTTGAAGAGGGTTCACGGCGCTGCGCTAGTCTTCCAAATGCCTCGTCTTGAAATCTGAATGTTGAATCCTGAACCGTGAATTGTGGATGAGTGGTTGGATGAATTGATGGATGGATGCCTCCCTATGCCAAAGTCTTTGGTATTTATAAGTCAGATTCAAGGCTCTTCGCTTGCTCATTAATGTATTCTTTTCAATTGCCTCCAGTTTCGCAAATTAAATAGAGACCTTTGAATTTCTTTAACTTATACTCTCTTCAGTTACTTCATCAACGCTTGGAAGACTCTGGAGTTACCTGCACATAAATAGTGAGTTAGTGTATGCACTTTAATTTATTAACTCCTCCGTGATAATGTCATATATTCCCCACAGATCCATCCTATAACTTATTTTCTGAAAGTTTCTTTTAGTTATAAGAATGGAATTCAATTAAGTACTAAATCAGGAGAAAACGACAATAAAGACAAGAGATTTTGATAGTAAAAATATATCTAATATCAGCCTATCAAATTTCCTCACACTTAACCTTTGCTTGTCCTCAAGCAAATAAAGAATAAAACTATCTCAAATATCGTAGTATCAAACCTCAGGATCAATTAAGCATAGAAGGAAATCAAGCAAAATGACAATCAGAAGAATAATCTTTCTCTTAGCTGTAAGTTTTCGCAAACAGTGGAAAAGAATAATTTATAAAAGCATGGAGAATTTAGATTACAGAAACTGATCACAAATTAGCTTGGGACCTTCCACCTATTTCTTTCCTCAAACCTGTGGATGACAAGGGGTGTGAAGTAATGCCTTATTCCGCAATACCTTTCAACACCACGCACTCATGATCAGAATAGGAAATTTCCAATAACAATCAACATTAAGAGCTTCCCTTTCTTTGCATAATTAATTTCTCATTTCGCACAATTGTTTCATCCCCCAGACTTTTCTCTTTATCCATGTAACGGTGTTGGGCCTTTTATCCCAGATCGCGAGACCTTAGGTAGATGGGTGATGAAGCACCCCAAGGACTTAATAGCCAGATAAAAGAGGCCTGTTTTGGTTCAGAAAATTCATGATCAGAGGAGTACCTTGCCTTATCCTTTTCATCCAAACTTTCACATCATTCCCAAAGTCACCAAGCCAAACTAATTCAGTTTAAGCAATCATCTAATCCACCAAATTTAAGTGAAAACAGAATTAATTTGAAGAAAACTGTACATACAAACAACTTTGAGCAAAACAATTCTTGAGGTTGTCATGAGGCTTGATTTCAAACTTCCACAAAATAATCACCCCAAAAATTCAACATTTATTGGCACTAAAAGTAGCCTATCCATTACAGCAAGAGAACAATTAAAAGCTAGTGTGGCATTAAGTACAACTGACATATTTTCAGGGAAAGGTCTCCACTTCCTCACACTTGAGAGGAGCAATGTCCTCATTGTTCACAAAATAAAATCAAGAAAAAGACCTTTCAAAATATGTCAGACTCGTGAAGGATCCATTCAAGACTCCACATAATAGGATGAACACAGGCAATAAAGATTGAGAAATTGAAACTCCCCTGATATATTTAGATTGAGGAAGGGAACCTTCCTCACACTTAAGCTCAAACAGCGGGGTAGAAACGTTCCTCACACTTGCGTCCAAGCAAGTGTCCAGCCTTGGAGAGATATGGAGATAAAAAGATTGCACCACTGGGTTGCCTCCCAGTCAGCTGCCCGTCTTTATAGTCTTTGGCTAGACTCTCGCTTTGTTATCCCGGATCAAAAATAAAAGTTGACAATGGCGTCAACGGGAATACAAAGTGGCCAATAATCAGAAATAAACCACCTGGATCAAAACAGAACGTTACCTCAACAAATAAAATAGGAAAATAAATGCTCCACAAAACCTGGTGTGTGAGGAGGTATTGACGGTAACGGGTCTCAAGCAGGAGACCATTTCTAATTGTTGGTTTTCCTCAAATTGGAGGATGTAAACATCCACCTTCTGTGGGTGAGGCTCAAAGAGACCGTGATACCACCTCACATTGCTGACCCCACCTTCGACTAGGAAGCCTTCACCGCCCTTCTCCGATCCGAATACTACCCCGAGCATGTCAAGACCAAGAAGCGTCTCAACCGTCATCTTCTCCATCATTTTTAGGGCGAGCTCAAGACGCTTCTTGGTCTTGACATGCTCGGGGTAGTATTTGGATCGGAGAAGGGCGGTGAAGGCTTCCTAGTCGAAGGTGGGGTCGGCAATGTGCTCGGCCTTAACGAGCTTCAATCCATAGCTGCGTCCTTGAGATAGTACGCGGCTATCCTCACCCTCACTCCAACAGGAGCCTCGAGGATCTCAAATGTGCCGTCTCCATCTCGAAAAGATATAGGCTTCGAGTTTGGCGGGGTCGCTCTCGCCTCTAAAGCATGGAGGTCGAAGGTCGGCAAAGCTTTTTACCCAATTGGTTTCTAGGGGTTGAGGTGGGTCAGGCTGTTGCTGCTGATTTTGTAGTACTTGTTGCTGGGTTGCAGTCATTAACTGGGGCAGCAGCTGTGCCACAGTGGTAGCGACGATCTTAGTGACCGTCTGCACACCAGGCTCATCAGTCTGCTCCCCGCGCCCTCGGCCATGACCACGGTCTCTTCCTGAAATCTGAACAAGTACGGATTACATTAGATACTGTGACCAGGTGGTCTTGATTTAAGCAATGGTATCGTATTTTCAGACGTTAAAGGGTATCCGTTGTCATTAACGGTCATTCAGGTTTCGGTTTCTAATTCTCCGTTGTAAAACGGTTTGTAATCCTAACTCGGTAATCACTATGCTCGCCAATCTAACCATCAAAGAGTAACTTCGCTCTGATACCACTTTTTGTAACACCCCAACCGCTAATCTCATTATTATCCTCTAACCGTCTCCATAATTACTCTACTCGCAGCAGAATTCCTACATGCTTCCGGCGGGTGATACAACTCCGTTAGCCACCCAATGACTAACAAGGCTCATGCTACTTACCGTAACGGTCTGGTGAATAGAATATACCGAGCAATAACAAAACTTCCATTATATTCCCAACACTTACTTACATCCTTGGATTACCGAGTATACAAATTCATATTAAATACATCCCACTTGTACAAGCCTAACAAAAGCTATGAGTTTATACATCTACTCATTTCTACCAAGTTCACGATTTCCAAAATATCCATAAGGGTGTACCACATGGTACACCGGCTATTCAAAAAGGCATAAGCAGTGTACAACTCGGTACACCATTTGCAACCTACTAACTACTCCAAAAAGAGTCCCTCACGGTCTTAACATGACCATCATTCTTCACGGGTACCTAGAAGAAATAAAAATAGTGCCCCAAGGAGCTCAGCAAAAGCTGCATATGAAATTCGCATACCCCGCGTGCTAACGGGGGTACGCCGACTACTTGGTCGCATACATGGAGTTCATTTCATTTATACATGCATACATGCTATAATGAGCAACAATACATTCATGCCATAGTGCACACATACATACAATCTGATACATACAAGGGAATGGCGTAACAAGTCAACCGTTCATACTTACCGAAGCACTGAGATACACTTCTCAAGTTCTTACACATTACTTGTTAGTTACTTACTCACCCTGGTTAATCGGGTGTACTTTACTCTTTTACTCGAGATCCTTGACTTACACCAGTCATGATCTTTACTTGGCCAATTACTCTTCTTACTTAATACTCGAGTTAAGTCGGTATGACCTTCGGACAGGGACTACGATATCCCACCACCGCGCTTTAGGGTGGCTTACTTCCTAGGGTTGCTATCCATTTAAGGGGTTTGGACCGCAAGAAAGAATAGGCCAGAACTCGGAAACAACCTCTCGTATTTCCTCATTCTCACGTGTGGCCGAAGCTATATCAGACTCCTCACAATACTTCAATTACCATTTTTACTCAAGGTTAGAAATGTTACCTAGTTAGGAGTTAGTAAGAATATATCCTTTCCATACTACTTGGTTAGTTCACTTCACATCATGACAACCAAACAATTCATTCACAACCATACATCCCACATCAAGTATAGAAAAAAAAATCTTTCTTTACTTTGCTTATAAAAGGTCATGAGGTGGGGGACTTGTTGAATTACAAGTATTGCTGCTATATGAAAGCAGATTAACTTGTTAACTCAAGTCATTTATCACTTAAAAATAAGGAATGACTTAGAGTTCAAGTAATATGGGATGAGTTAAATTTGTTGCATAATTAACTTGAGTCTCACTTTGATATTGCTATATTTAGCTTCAGTATATATGTAATAAATATATATATCATATTATATTTTGATCTCATAAACGATGTGAGAGATGAGAAATTCATTAGCAAGCAGTTACCCTCCCACATCGAAGGGAGGTTCTCTACTTATAAATAACTCTTCAACATCATGATCATGCTTAATTTTTTTGCTTGGTCTTCCTAAGTTTGACTAGCTTAGTACATATTTGAGACGGAGATTCAGCATATATGTAGGAAATATACATATCATGCTTTTGTCTTATAAACGATGTGGGAGATGTGAAATCCATGTTGGCAAGCAGCTACCCTCCCACATCGAAATGTTAGTTCAAATAGGGAGGTTCTCTACTTATAAATAAGTCATCAACCTCACGTTTAGATACTAAATTATTTTTGGCTTGGTATTCCAACATGGTTGACTAGTTTAGTACATGTTAGAGATGGATATGTAAATAATATATAGTCCACCTTTGCTATTTATAGTTTAAATCTTAATCTATTTTCAATTATTTATCACTCGATCCACCCGAATCACCCGCGAGTGACGGGTGGATCGGGTGATAGGTCGGGTTATGGTGAGATTTATGAATAGGGTGATGGATGCGGGTGAAGCTCCACCCGACCCGAACCCTACCCATTGTCATCCCTACATGGTGTAATCCAAGTGGCCCGCTCACATTGCACTTTTCACTTTTCTACAGCCAATTGGTCATCTAAAGCACTTTTGAAAAATTATCGGCCCTTACTATATTTCTTTTGTTTTGTTCAACAACCACATTATTTTATGAATCCGTCGCACACTACTTGTTACATAATAATAGTAAAATTATTTAAAAATTGTTCACATTTTTTCTGGGATATAGTTGGTGAAGTTACCTTATATGAAATATATATATTTTTAAAAAAACCTTATGTGAAATATATTAGTCAAACATGTTGTAAATGAGAGAATAGAGAAAGGAGTAGAATCGGTAAGGTTTTCATTCACTTCACAACTGAGTACAATGGTTTCCATTTATAGAGAGAAGGGGATAACCAAAAGGAGTAATATGAACATTAACTATATATAACACTTCCCCCTTGAATGTCTGGTATTGATTGCCTCGTTAAAAACCTTGCTTGGAAAAACCTAGTGGGATAAAAACCAAGACTAAGGAAAAAAGAGTGCAATCATAAGTTCTCCCCCTGAACTAAATGTCACTTCAAATCTCTGAATCTACATAGCCCAATCTTGCTGATTAACTTTTCGAAATTTGAAGTTGGAAGTGACTTGGTGAATATATCTATCAAATTCTTGCTTGAACGGATTGTTGTATATCAATTTCTTCATTCTTTTGAAGCTCATGGATGTAAAAAAACTTGGGAGATATGTGCTTCGTTCTATCTCCTTTGATGTACCCGTCTCTCATCTAGACTATACAGGCAGCATTGTCTTCATATGATGTCGTGGGAATTTTCTGATCAAAAGATAGGCCACACTTCTCTCGTACATGTTGGATCATGGACCTCAACCAAACATATTCTCAACTGGCTTCATGTATCGCTAGAATTTTTGCATGATTAGAGGGGGTGGCAACGCTCATTTGCTTTATAGACTTCCACGATATGGCCGTACCTCCATGAGTAAATACATAATCTGTTTGTGACCTTGCATTGTGAAGATCAAATAGGTATCCAGCATCGGCATAACCTAATAGACCAAACTTATGTGTCTTTGGAAAGAACAACCCTATATCCACTGTACCTCGAAGATAATGAAGTACATGCTTAACACCATTCCAATATCTTTTTGTAGGAGCAGAGCTATATCTTGCTAATAGATTTACAGAGAATGCTATATTAGGTCGAGTATAACTCACCAAGTACCTTAATGCTCCAATAGCACTTAGATATGGGACTTCAGGACTAAGTCAGTCTTTGTCACTTTCACGGGGTCTAAATGGGTCCTTGTTTACATCTAGGGACCTAACAACCATTGGGGAGGTCAACGGATGAGCATGATCCATATAAAATCTTTTTAACACCTTTGTAATATATTGAGTCTGGTGTAGGAATACCCCACTTGGTGAATTCTCGAGTTGTAGTCCGAGGCAGAACTTTGTCTTACCAAGATCTTTCATTTCAAATTATGATTTTAAACATTCAACAACTTGTTGAAGTTCTACAGATGTTCCAATTATGTTGAGGTCATCAACATAGACTGCAATTGTGACAATCTCAGATCTACTTTTCCTTATGAATATACAAGGACAAATCGAGTCATTCTTATAGCCTTTCTTAAGCAAGAACTCGCTAAGGCGATTATACCACATACGGCCCGACTGCTTTAGTCCATAGAGGGATTTATTCAATTTAATAGAGAAATTTTCTCTAGAGCTTGATTTAAATGCTTCAGTCAATTTAAATCCCTCTAGTAGCCTCATATAAATGTCGCTATCAAGCGATCCATATAGATAGGCTGTAACCACATCCATTAAACAAAACTTAAGATTTTATTGGATTGCCAAACTAATCAAGTATCTAAAACTTGTGGCATTCATAACTGAGGAATAAGTTTCTTCATAGTCAATACCAGGTCTTTGACTAAAACCTTGTGCAACTAGACTAGCTTTGTATCTCACAATTTCATTTTGCTTGTTTCTTTTTCGCACAAACATCCATTTATAACCAACTGGTTTTATCTTACTGGGTGTATGGACCACTGGTCCAAAAACCTCACATTTTTTAAGTGAGTTTAATTCTACTTCCATTTTGGCCAATCATTTCTTTGTCAGCTTTGTTCAACAGACTTTGGTTCATGATCCTCTTTGTTATTCATAACTTGTAGCGCTACATTATATGTAAAAGTTTCGTTGACATCAATTTCATGTCGGTTCCATCGTATTCTAGTCATGATATAGTTGATCGAGAACTCTTCATTATCAATATTCATTTCAGGTACCTGATTTTTCTCTATTTCAGTAAATGTCATGTCTACAGACTCTTCAAGAGTCTCACCCTTCTCACTTTGGCCATCTTTAATGCATGCTCCCTTTCGTTTTTGAGGGTTTTTATCTTTGGAACCGACTGGTCTACCACGCTTTATACGTGTGTTAGACTCATTTGCTACCTGTCCTCCATGGACATCAATTCTAGCGGGAGCATTTTCAGCTGGCACATATGACTGTGTCACCTGATTTAGGTCGGTACATGCATCAGGCAATTGGTTTGCCAGCTTTTAGAGATTAATATATGTTGAACATCTTGTTCACATTGCTTAGTGTGAGGAACGTAATGTAGTAATGATGGTTCATTCCATGTAATCTTCTTTACCAATTGCTTATTTTCTCCCTCTACTGATGGGAAATGTGACTCATCAAAATGACAGTCAGCAAATCGAGCTGTAAACAAGTCCCCAGTTGTTGGCTCAAGATATCTAATAACTGAGGCAGATTCAAGCCCAACATATATTCCCATTCTTCTTTGAGGCCCCATTTTGGTTCTTTGTGGTGGAGGTATTGGAACATATACCGCATAACAAAAAATTCTTAGTTGGGAAATATTTGATTCTTAACCTGTACCCATTTGCAATGGTGACAACTTATTTTGAATTGTTGGCCTGATGCGAATTAAAGTAGGTGCATGTAATATAGCATGTCCCCGAGCGGATACCGGGAGTTTCGATCTCATTAATAACGGTCTTGCAATTAATTGCAGACGTTTGATCAAAGATTATGCTAAACCATTTTGGGTATGAACATGAGCTACTAGATGTTCAATGGTTATTCCAATGGACATGCAATAGTCATTGAAGGCCTTAGAGGTAAATTCACCAGCTATCAATGCGTATGGAGTTTATTTGATTATCAGGAAAATTGGCTCACAATCGAATCAGTTGAGCCAATAATCTTGCAAATGCCATATTGCGGGTTGATAATAAGCTAATGTGTGACCATCTGGTTGATGCATCTATCAAAACCAGAAAATATCTACATGGTCCACATGGTGGATGGATAGGTCCACATATATCACCTTGAATCCTTTCGAGAAAAGCAATCGGCTTTGTCTCAAGTTTAACTGGTGATGGCCTTATAGCGAGTTTTCCTTGAGAACAAGCAATACATGGAAAACTATTTAGTTGAAGAAACCTTTTGTTTTCAACATATGACCACATGAATTTTCCATAATTCTTCGCATCATGATTGAACCGGGATGGCCTAATCGGTCATGTCAAGTTTTGAAATCATCAAAATAATTTAATTTTTCAACAAGATGTGAAGATTCCTAGTAGTCGGTGCTGAGTCTGCAACTCAGAAGGTGTCGATGGTCTGAGTTCAGAACTGAGGACGAACGGGGAGAAAGAAGGAAAGACCAGAATAGCATAAAGGTAGAACCTTTATTATAATCACGTATAACAATGGTTACACAATCACGTATTCAATACAAATACAAACCCTCACGTCAAGAACACGATCTTGACATAATTCACACGTAACTTGAGTTCTGAACTCAAGTTACTTACAACGAAATCAACAGCAAAACTCTCTCTGAATTGACTCTATAATCTCACTCCCTCTCCCTCTGATTTTCTCTATATTTATCCTTATTGTTGCTCTCGCAAATTACATTGTATTTCTGATTTTCTCTTTTGCGTAAAAACCCCCACCTATGACCTAGACTTTCTTCCCCTTATATAGAGTGTGAAAAGTTATCAATCAAGATTTTATCTTTAACAGCTAGATAAAATCTTGTTAAATATTCTATCTTCTTCTCTGTTCGTCAGTTCAAGACTGACGGGCTTCGCTTCAGGCTAGTCTTAAAACGGGCTTCAGTATTGAACTGAGTTTGCCGATCAAAATAACATCAACAATTTCCCCCTTTTTGATGCGGCAAACTCTGTAAGTCTTGAACTTCTTGAACTGGTGAATGTTCCCCCTGAATCGTTGTATACATTCAAGACTAATTGGTAAACTCTGTAAGTCTTCAATTGATGAATGTTCCCCCTGAGTTGTAGAGTACGTTCAAGACCACTTTCCCCCTTTTGCCAAATCAAAAAGGAATTAAGTCATAAACCTTATGGATTGGGGGTAGTGATGCATCAGGGTCTGATCACTGGGAAGGAGATGATAATTCTAAAAGGTGAAGTGCCTTCTTGACGAGTCCGGCAGGGCCGACTTGACTTTGGTACCCAAACTTGTTTGATATCAGTTGTTGACTCAGACTTAAAGTGATTGATAGGAACCCACCTTTTAGTGTGCGATCTTTTGATTTCGAATGAGTTTTGCCTTGATGATTTTTCACGTAATTGTTTTTTCAACAATTTGGGACACCTTCTAACCTTGTGTCCTAGCTGGTGGCAATATCGGCATGAGTGTAATCTTGGCTGATGTCTCACAGTTACAGTCTGTAACTTCTCAGTCATAGACTGAGAGAATGTCTCAGACTTATATCCCAAACCGCATTTGTCTGAGTTATTATTCCGCATCATTTGCTTCAAATTCGCCTTCCCTGTATACCAAGTTGGATTAGCAGGAGTCTGAAGTTCTAACTTTTGATTTGCCTTGGCTACCATGTCTGAGAGTGTTTCGCATTCTCTTTTTAGCGATTTGTTGCTATCCAAAAGAGAATTTATCTCTTCCTGTGCCCAACAAGGAAGAGTGAGAATCCTAGTTTCCAAAGGACTAACAAAGTTAATCCTTGGCTTATCTAGACTCTCAATGACACGATTTTTGCTTCCAGTCGAAGACTGACTCAGACTTTTCACCTTAGCTCTGAGTTCTTTAATCTCAGTATCATACTGATTCTTCAAGAATTTTATCTCAGAGAGTGCAGAGGTTAGCTGAATAAATATCTGTTCTTTCTCAAGAGTATCCTTCCAGATTTCCTTCTCCTTTATGTTATACTCAGTATTGATGTCATCATCTACGTGAGCAATTGCCGTCAAACACATCTGCGCGCACTCCCCGGGTTCTGAGTCTGTATCTGAGATATCCTGTCCCCATGCAGCTGCAGTTGTATCTGTGTGTTTCTTAATCTTCTTCTGAGATTTTTCCTTCTGCTGGAGAGGACAATCTTTGACAACATGACCAGGATTGTTACACCTAAAACATGTGTTTTGTCCCTTCTTTGACTTACTCTATTGGTTTGACCTTTGTTTTCTACTGCTCAGCCTCTGTATGATGTTCATAATCTTAGTGATTTCCTCATCTACGTCACAATCCTCATCTTCTGATATTGTGGTAGTATCACGTGCGTTTAGAGCCAGATCCTTAGTTTGAGTAACAGTGTTGCCTCTCATCTTACCTTCGTACACCGTCAGTTCTGATCCCAGCTCTTCGAAAGACAACTTGGATAAATCCTTTGTGGACTCCAAAAGTGTGGTAAAATTTAGCCAGTCTATTCCAAGGCTATCCAGAAATCTTTCGTTCACCACATCATTGTCAAGAACTACCCCGACAGTTTTGAGCTCACACAAAATCTTGTCAAATCTCTCAAGTGTTTCAGATATAGTCTCATCGTCTGACATCTTGAAGTTAACAAGCTGTCTCTTGAGCTGTTTGCCCTTAGCCTTTTTAACCGAATCTGTTCCAGCATATGCGGTTTTGAGAAATTCCCAAACCTCCTTAGCAGTGCGCAAGCCCAAGACTTTCTGTTGGTCTGAATCTGATAATGACGACATGATAACCCTTCGAGCTTGTCTGTTCTTGCTTATTAACTTATTATCGCTCTCACTCCAACTGGATCTTCGTTTTTCTTTGGTGACGCCATCCTTCTCAATTTTCGGCTTCAGGTCACCTTCAGTCACTACGTCCCATAACTGCAGATCAATAGAGATTAATTGATCCTCCATCTGTTCACACCAACTGGTGTAGTTGAACTTCGTCAGCTTTGGAGGCTTAACATAGTAGGAATTCATCACGATCAACCCTGAAGAAGTTTCTTCTGCGTCTAGGGTTACCTTGCTCTGATACCAATTGAAGATTCCTAGTAGTCGGTGTTGAGTCTGCAACTCAGAAGGTGTCGATGGTCTGAGTTCAGAACTGAGGACGAACGGGGAGAAAGAAGGAAAGACCAGAATAGCATAAAGGTAGAACCTTTATTATAATCACGTATAACAATGGTTACACAATCACGTATTCAATACAAATACAAACCCTCAAGTCAAGAACACTATCTTGACATAATTCACACGTAACTTGAGTTCTGAACTCAAGTTACTTACAACGAAATCAACAGCAAAACTCTCTCTGAATTGACTCTATAATCTCACTCCCTCTCCCTCTGATTTTCTCTATATTTATCCTTATTCTTGCTCTCGCAAATTACATTGTATTTCTGATTTTCTCTTTTGCGTAAAAACCCCCACCTATGACCTAGACTTTCTTCCCCTTATATAGAGTGTGAAAATTTATCAATCAAGATTTTATCTTTAACAGCTAGATAAAATCTTGTTAAATATTCTATCTTCTTCTATGTTCGTCAGTTCAAGACTGACGGGCTTCGCTTCAGGCTAGTCTTAAAACGGGCTTCAGTATTGAACTGAGTTTGCCGATCAAAATAACATCAACAAGATGTATTTCGGTTGTAGTAATACGTAGGGTACAACCTAGAGGAAATAACAACTTGCTTTTCCAAAATTTGTCTCTTTCCAGCTATCATTTTTGTGATGCCGATATATTTAACATTTCCATCATTCCCCGCCTCAATGTGATACCCATTCCGGCGTATATCAATGAAACTCAACAGGTTTCTTTGAGACATGCTGGAAAATAATGCATTTTCAATGCATATTTTTTTCCCTTAGGTAGAATAATGGTTGCTTTTCTAGACCCTTCAACAATACTCGTACTACCTGATATGGTAGTAACCTTTACCGCATAATTTCATAAATAAGTATTTCTTATGCTTAAGAATTGTGTGCATTGCAGCACTATCAATAAGACATACGTCTTCATCATCCATCAATGACATTCTTCAATGGTAATTATTCTTACAATCTGTCATAAAATAAACAAATATTAGAACGATCCTATAGGTATCGTTTTTATGGCATCATTTTAATATCAGAACTGAAAACTTTCTGGCACGATGTCTTTCTTTCTTTAAATAATACTAAAATTAAACTTAACAGGCACAATGCCCTATATAGCGATGTAATCATCATAGAGGTCAAAACACTACAAGAAAATGGGTCATTAGAGACCAAATACACGACCAATCATTTAATGTAGTCGTAATTAAATAAATAATTATGATAACAAAGCATTTTTGTCGTTATAATATCCTTTTAAAGACCAAAATTATTTTTCTTCTTTAAAGTATAACGTTTCTGGTCACAAAAAGCAACAATATATTTTAAAATGTCTATCCACTAACTACCTACCACTAACATCTGCCAAAAAAAATAGCCTGTATTCAGAAAAAAACGCCGCAACTACTTCCTTTTATTCCAGAGGATCGACTCCTTAATTTTTCTCACCGATTCACAACGCTTGATTCCAAAACTTCTCATATCTACAACTACTGAATGCGGGACTACGGCGAACGATTTCGGGAAACTGAGTGAGGAGTAGCGAGAATCGGTGAAAGCAATTCGAAGTGGTGAGAATCGTTGACAGCAATTTGCAGTGGTTAGATCATTGAAGCAATTTGAGTGGTGAGAATCGCAAGATTAGGTTTGAAACCTAGAATTTTTCTTCTTGACTGCTCATTCGGATGACCCATTTTCCTGTAATTAAATAACTAATTATGATAAATATATACGAATTATCCTTGTTGAGTTATTTCCGATTGTTCGCTTTGAAGAAGCTGTTTCTGGAACCGATACGCCAGTTGATGAAGAAGCCATCCTGATAGACGTGTAATTCTTCTGGCATTGATGAAAATAGAAATGAATTGTCCTGCTCACGTTCTTTGGCTCATTTCATATTCATTTTGTAGTTCATCTGATTGGACTTAAAGCTTCCACCCCTTGGTGTCTAGAGATAGGTGGGTTCAGTTTCTGGATGAAATGTACGTAGGTTTGATATACTAATGATGTGCCTCTTCTATGTTAGCGGAAACTGGAAAGGCAGATTAGCTCTTGGTTTCATAGTACTGTGAAGATCAGCCATCAGATGGGGGGGGGAGGGGTCGAGAAGATCTGTTTTTCTTTTTAAGTCATCTCTTCTCGACTGATGTCAAAATTTGTTGTACAATTCACCAGGTCTATTAATATCGCTACTTTCTTTGGGACATATAGTAACGAGTTTAATGTCAACCAGGCTGAATCTTGCTGAAAATATTATCACCACCCCCACTTAGATTCCAAATTGTATTATTAAAATAATGCATGTGGGATTTCTATTCAAGGAAAACCTGTATCCTATCTTCCACCCTGTTGTAAAAAAACCTATAACTTTCCACCCGAGTTTTCTGCAGTATTATATATGAGATCAACTTTGGAACAATATTTGTGATGTTATTCAAGAAACATTGTTGTATTCTAAGATAAAGCTTCTACAGCCCTTCTCTTCTGTTAATTTTTATTCTCAAGTTCAAGACCAGATGTTAGAGTAGGCACCAAAACCATCTTTTTGTGCAGACTGCTCCCTGATGCTTATATCAAATTGTTTATCTTTTTCCTTTCTCCTTGCCCAGTTTTGTTCATCGTGCGTTTGTAATCTCAACATTTTTTATTCTCTTGATGATTATCTGTTAACTCGTTGGTTTATTTTATTTTGATTTGATGTTATTAAGGAAACATCATGCTCTCCTTTTTGTCATCTGTTGCCTTTGAGAAAATAGGTACTTAAACTCGTTTAATTTGCTAGAAAATTAGCTGTATAGGTTGTGGATCCTCTGATTGGTTATGCTACGGTTCTGGTCACGTTTGTTTACTATCCGTAATATTATTGTTGGGCAATTCAATAGAGAAGGATTTGATGGAGATTTCAGCATATAGAGCAGCATTGTATATGATGAATGATGGGCAGAGACTCTTGACTCATATTAGTTGAAGTTGAATAGGGTGGTTGTTTACAGCTTCTGAATGATATAGTGGCCCTGGGACAAAGAATATTTATTCAAATTGTTTATCTTTTTTGTAGTAAATGTTAAAGCCTAAAACATCTTTGAAGATCGCGACTAGTGTGTCCTGCATTGCATTCTTTTAGGAAATTTCTTTTAGGCATCTTCATCCGAGGCAGATGAGCAGTGGTTGACTTCTTTTAGGCAATTTCTTGATGCATTATTGATGAGAAGGATATCAGATTGGAGCATGGAGTCTAAGTTTTTTTGATCTCATAACATGTACAGAGACATTGCTCGTGCCCTTGCTCTGTTACTTGGAAATGCTACCTAAATTTTGAAGAAGAGTTGGCCTAGCTTCTCCCATCGATCAGTTATTATTGTATGCGTGAAGTTGCTACAAATGATGGATTCACTAGCATTCCCTGTCAAAGATCTGCTATTGATGATGTGTTCCCAAAATGATGGACATAGTTGACCAAATGTTATATCTTTCATAATTGACCAGATGAAGTATTGTATGTCAGTAGCTGATGCTGGACAGAGTGCTACCATGTCTTCTAATTTCATGTGCTCGCTTTAATAGATGTTTAGAACTGCTGAATCATTGTAACTCAACGTATTACTGATGTGGTGTGCAGAGTTTAATCCGATTTGTTATAGATCTTTGAAGTTGTTAAATTATTAACTTAATAATTTTCTCTTGATACTTTATGGACAGACTAGCTATTATTTGTAGTAATTATTATATTCTTTGATACTGATATATTGAGTACATTTTTTCAATGCAGGCAGTTCACATTAGCTCTTACTACTGCTTTCACACAGTCTCATCCTCATACAAGAATTGTCTCCACCTTTGATTCTGGTATATCACGTTCCACATCATCAATTTCTCACGTACTATTTTTCACCCTATTAATTCTTGACTTAATAATGATGCAAAGTATGTCATAATTAATGTATATAATACATTGTTCTTCTGTGTGATCATTAATTACTTTATTTTTTGTTGCTCTAAATTTTAGTTGATCCTATCTTTGTTTGATTTCTTCTTTGTACCTTCATAGTTTCTTTGATGACCAAAAACTAGATCGGATCTGTCTGAAATTTGTCATACTCTGGTGGGTAAATTTCCTAATCTTAATCATTATGGGTATGCTGAAAATTGTATCTACATTTCATTGAACTGAATTCTCTGAATCTGTTATGATAGCGAAAGTAATCTTTTGTGGATGGAGATGAAACGGTTCCTGCTGAATCAGCAAAGGTACCATGTTGATGATGTGTGATTTGTCACTTGTTTTTAGTTAGCACTAGCAGTAACAAGATAGGTTGAAGTGTTTCGGCATTCTAAAAGAATTAACGAAAGAGCTTTTTTTTGTTTTTGTGACCAGCAGGCAGATGGTAGTTAGTAATGTTTTTATTAAAATGGTAATTAGTATTGTTTGAGTCTATTTCTTTGTTTATTTCTCATATTTTGTTATTTTATTGTGTTCTCCCATCCTATCCCCACCATAGCATTACTAAAATGTATATATTGTGATTGTTTTGAACGCTTGCCATATAGCTTGAACGCAATCTATCGAATATTCTGTTCTTGTCTCTATTGATTTCTCCTTTGTACCTTTATAGTATCCGCTCATCAAGTATGTTTCAGTTTTTCTTTGGTATTCATGGGTAAGTAGTGATGTTTTATTTAAATGAGTAACTAGTGTTGCTTCAGTTTATTTCTCTGCTGATTTCTCTTCTGCTGCAATTTTGTTGTGTTCTCCCCTCCAATCCCAATTATAGTTGTACTCAAATGTACCTGCTGTTATTTTTTTGAATGGTTGACTCGTCTCTGTTGATTTCTTCTTCGATTCTAGCTATTCAGATTAATATGTTATTTTAGTTGTTTACAATCTGCTTTGATTTACTTAAGTGTTTGTGTAGTTAAGCTGCTTGAACTTGAATTTAGTACAAGAATAATTTAAGTTGTTGACTCTCGTATATTCCGATTAGTTATAGTTAATTTGTGTTAATTTTAAAGGAATTTGATTAGTGCACCTTACGTTTAATATTTGTGGTAATCTTATAGATTTTGTACTGTCAATATTTGAGTTACTAATTTTATCTATCTTTTTGTGATTGCAGGTGTAATTATTTATGTGAATGGTGACACCATGATCGTAAGGAATTAGACATAGATTAGGAAGTTAGCTAGTTAGTAGAGATTTTTTGTAATGCAATGACACACAACTAGAAATTCTGAAGTTTTGTCACGGTAGATGACATTTCTTGATGTGTCATTTTATTTACATTTTTTAGTTGTTTTGCAACACGTTAATTACTGTAAAGCTTTTGATATTGTGCATTGACCTATTATTATCATATTTTAGTCGTATGATTATCAATGAAGATGTCTAAGCATTTTTTATATGAATAGTTTTATAATATTATACTTATAATGTATTTAACATTATAATAAAGTAAAATGATGTGGAACGTGAGAAAAATATAGTGAATGGTTATAAAAAAGGCATATTACATAATAAATTTGGTCGTTAAGAATCTATGTAAATTCTGGTCTTTAATCTTTTCTATTACTCTATAGACACAAATAATGGTCGCAAATGAGGTTAACAACTAATTATGTTGCCCGTCACTAAAACACTAGTGACCAAAAATATTGTAGTCGCTAAAGCGTTAGCGATCAACTTTACAGTAGTCGCTAATGCATTGACGACCAAGGTATTTGGTTGGTCGCTATTTTATTAGAGACAACATATATAATTAGTCGTTAATGTACTAGTGACCATCAATATTTGGTTAGTCGCAAATACTATTAGCGTCGGACCTTTAGCGACCACTGGTGACGAACTTTATTATTGGTCGTTATTATCATTAACGACAAAAAATATCATCATTAACGACCAATATTGTTGATCGCTAAAAGCCTTTTTTCCTGTAGTGAAACTTGACATATGAACACACAATTATTATACTATGTCCCTTAATTAGTTTTTTTTTGAAGAGCTACTACCATAAATTTTCGCTGGTGCTATACCATCATGATTCTTCATGAAGCATAATACAATGCTCATCTCGTACAAAAATAAATATACAAATATGACAGCATATGAATTAACCAGGTGTTATACCATCTTTTCGATGACTGGTCTACTCAATATCATTTCTTTTTCATATATTATATCAAAATCAAAGTTTTTAGTTGTGATATCTTTTATAGCATATCAAAATTAATCTTTTAGGCACAATGCCCTTTACATTTTGGCAATGTTGGCCATTCTTAAACACTCTTGTCATAAGATAAACAAACATAGAAACAATCATACATGTATCATTTTCAGGACATCGCTTTATATATCATCAAAAGCTTTTCGGTGTAATGCCTTAGTGATTTACAAATTAAAATTTAACAGGCACAATGTCGTATGTAGTGAAGTAAACATTATATGTAATAATAAATAAATAAAATTTGAACCATATATCGGAACAAAATAAATAAATAATGCAGAATAAATGAAATATTAAATAACAACAGAATCAGACACGATGCCTTATGTGATAAGTAAATCTGGCACGATGCCTCACGTGATATTTATATCTGGCACAATGCCTCACATGATATTTATATCTGCCACAATGCCTCGTGTGATATTTATTCACGGCACAATGCCTCGTGTGATCGCTGCTGGAAAAAAAAATACAACATTTATATTTGTCTTATGGAACGTTTTATAAACGTTTTTTATACCAGCGAAGCAAATGGTCGAATCTCTTAAAGAACGCGTTGTAAGCATTTTTTATACATAACTTTAAAAGAACGCTTGTTGCTAAAGTGTTTTTTAAGGTGTGTAAGGCGGCGAGAATCTATGAGGCATAAATAATGCTTTCATCTTGAAGCGTTCTTTTGTTTGAACATAAAAAAAGGCTTTTCAACATAAGCGTTCTTTATGATATTTGGCGCGAGAGTATAAGAAACGCTTCTACATATAAGCGTTACTTATGTAGTCCTTTTTTATATTTTTATTTTTATACAATTTATTACCCTGCGCAAATGCGCGCTACACAGATCACAAATTGCCATTCACAACCTGTTTGCATTATATATACCACAGATCAACCGAAATGGTGAATTTTAGCAGATATGCAACAATAGTACTTTGTTTGCATTATACCAGTACACAGGCTTAAGTGTAGTACCAATTAACTACAAAATTTGTAATTAACTAGTTAACCAAACTACTAAAAATGGTTCAAGTTCATAACAATACAACCATTTGAAAAAAGAAAAGATAGCTACAACTTTTGACTTCTTCTGATCAATTTAGTGCTTTCAACACATGTGTGCTCCTTGACAAACTTGAGATCGGCTTATGAATAAGTATGTCATTGTATTGAGAGGAAATGAACAAGCTGCACACGAGAATTATAAAAGCAATTAAGTACACAAACAGTTAAATTACCAATTCAAACACAAAAGTACTTATAATAATACGTACCTGATGAGAAGAAATTTCCATTCTCTAAGACAGTTGTTACCTCTGTTGAAGATGAAAGTATCGACGATCATGATGATTCCTCTACTGATACAAAAGAGACAGAAAAAGAAAAGCATGATACAAAAGAGACAGAGGTGGGTACAGATGAAAGGATGAGTGAGAACTCAGAACAGAGAGGTTGAAGAAATTGGCTAAAAAGTTAAGTGAGACTGCCACGAAGTAGAGTCCGGTGGCGATTAACTAATTACTGGCCAACTTCATGACCTTGAATGAAGAAAACGGTTTTCTAGAATAGTTATATGAGGAAGAGAAGAGGAAACTTAGTCGATTATATGGTGGTATGGGGGACTATATGAAGATAAAGTGGTACCAGATCGCTCGGTTGATGGGTTTCATGACTTATGGATGGAGATGGAGATGAAGAAGCTAGGCACTTCTCCATCTACAGTTTCGATTCGCATCTTCTATCAGTTTTGAACATCAATAGGTTTGAGAAATCTTTAAACACTTGGACATGAATGTATGTAGATTGCATGCAGTCAATTGGAATACTAGCCACACATTGTTGATGTGGGGTGGATCGTACCTTTCAAAAAACTAGATGAAGGTCCCTTGGCAATTAAAAAGATTGAGAGATTCCCCCTAAGTAGGATTCCCCCTGAGTTTGCATGTTAAGGGTCTTTAATAAATGATAGCAATAAGTGACAGTTTTATGTACAATAAGTGACAGCTTTTATGTTATACTATAACCATAGTAGAAAAGACAACGTTCTACCATGGTTATAGTATAACAAAAAAGCTGTTACTTATTGTGCATAAAAGTTGTCACTTATTGCTATCATTTGTTAAAGACCCTTAACATGCAAACTCAGGGGGATCCTTCTTAGGGGGGATCTCTTAATCATTTTAATTGCCAAGGGACCTTCATCTAGTTTTTTTAAAAGATACAATGCACCCCACATCAACAGTGCGTGGCTAGTATTCCAATTGACTGCATGCAATCTATAGACATTCTGCCCAAGTGTTTAAAGATTTATCAGACCTATTGATGTTCTAAACTGAAAGAAGATGCGAATCCAATTGAAACTGGAGATGGAGAAGTGCCTAGCTTCTCCATCTCCATCTTCATCCATAAGACATGAAACTCATCAACCAGGCAATCTGGTACCACTTTATCTTCATATAGTCCCCCATGCCACCATATAATCGACTAAGTTTCCTCTCCTCCTCATATAACTATTCTAGAAAACCGTTTTCTTCATTCAAGGTCATGAAGTGGGCTAGTAATTCATTAATCGCCACCGGACTCTACTTTGTGGCAGCCTCACTTAACTTTTTAGCCAATTTCTTCAACCTCTCTGTTTCTGAGTTCTCATTCATCCTTTCATCTGTATCTGCCTCTGTCTCTTTTGAACCATGCTTTTATTCTTCTGTCTCTTTTGTATCAGTAGATGAATCATCATGATCGTTGGTACTTTCATCTTCAATAGAGGCAGCAACTGTCTCCATCGGCCAAATTCGCCTGGCTTTTTATCCGATTTTTTTGTGATGTTTATGAAGATCAATACCACTCGGTCTCCGCTGATCTCGGAATTCCACATTGTTCAGCTGTGTCATCCCCAAAGTTTTCAATGCTGTCCAGTTCTGATTATTCGATCTACTGAAGCTTCCACAACATATATACTAGTCAGAGGTGACTAAAGGAAAAGGAGAGAAGGAAGGTCATGAAGGAAAATAAAGTTAGTGGGCCCGTTCGAGTTCAATTTTTTTATTAAAGGTTGATGACGATCGAAGGTGCATAGGCGCTAACCAAAACTTATAGAGAGATACTAAAATAATAACTACAAGAAAGTAAGAAGCTCTAAGTAGAGGTCTCTAATATGCCCAATGGTGGTCATATAGATTTCCAAAACATTAGAGGGTTAATTGGAATGCCTGACCGGATAACAAATCTGAGAAGAATGTGAAGGAACTTAAAAGTTTGATGTTGGTATTGGTAGAAACGTAGATAAACTTCTGGGTGGGTTTTAAGGTAAAAGCAATATAGGGAAGGGGACGTCAGGCAAGCTGACCATGCCGTAATGCTATGTCTTTGTAATTAATTAATACACCCTATAGTCATCTAATATTTGCACCCTAGGTTATATATACTATAACATAATATAACATTTTAAAAACATAAAAGCCTCAAAACACTTAATCCCCATTTAATTTCTAACCAAATTAATTTTGCCATAACTACGTGGTTATATTTGTATGCATGCCGAAACGCATTATATTTGACGTCTAATAAACACATTAATTCCCAATTCCATTGTACAACCATCAAGTAAAAATCAACATAGTACAACAATAGATGCGCGCGACAGTTTGGTTTGCATGCAAAATTATTCCCAAACACACGTACACTTTATTTCACGCCTTTAATCCCAAACAAACAGAGTATGTTCCTAATTAACAAGTAGCAGAATAGAGGCGATAAAAATCAGCACATAGTACAACAATAGATGCGCGTGGCAGTTTGGTTTGCATGCAAAATTATTCCCAAACACACACTTTATTTCACGCCTTTAATCCCAAACAAAAAGAGCATGTATGTTCCTGATTAACAAGTTTGGTTTGCAAAATTATCTCAACAGCAGAAGAATAGAGGCGATAGATCTAGCACGCATGTATGTTCCTTTCGCTAGTTGGGGTTGTAAAATATTTCCAGGTAGAGTGAATCAGGCCAGAAGGCGTCGCGCGCGCGACAGGGCATGTATGTTTCTGTTCGTGAGATTTTGTAAAAATTAATTACCGATCGAAAGAGTATATGAAAAATAAGGATAGGCATATATATGTATATCTGTTCGCAGATTGCGCGCAAAATTACCAAAAGTGAGAGGCACCGATCGATATCGACGCATGCATGTGGCCTGCCTTCATCACCAGTTTGGCCGGGTTGTAGAGATTAGAAGATAGAATATTGAAGATGGTGCGCGCAGTATCGGGGAGAAAGGAAGAAGAGGCGCCGCGGTGGCAATGGTAATTTCTGGGCTCAGTCGTTTCGATTGACAAGAGAGCTTAGTGTTTACAGAGAGCGAGGTTTACAGAGAGTGGGTAGCGGAACAGTCGCGATTTGATTGATGGGAAGACTGGGTGGGAGGGCGAAAAGTGTTTATAATTTAGGTAACATAAAGAACGCTTCACTTAAGAAGCGTTCTTTATGCTGACCATAAGTAGCATAAAGAACGCTTCTTAACTGAAGCGTTCTTTATGTTATCACGCCCAAAGACATAAAAACGCTTCCTTTGTGAAGCGTTTTTTTATATGTTACATATAAAGAACGCTTATTTACAAAGCGTTGTTTTTGTCTTTGGGCGCGATAACATAAACTACGCTTCGTAAGCAAAGCGTTTATTAAGATGTCCGGCCTATGATAAAAAAATGATTTACAATATAACTGTTTTTAAAGGGGCGTTGTTTATTCTTTTTTTCCAGCAGTGGATATTTATTCACGACACAATGCCTCACACGATACGTAATAAATAAACAACAAAAGAAATAAATTAATGAATAAATAAATATAAACGAAAATTGAATAAATTAAACACCACAAAATAAATGAAATAAAATTAACAATAAACAAAATCTGACGCGATGCCTCACGAGATATTGAATATCTGGCATGATACCTCGCGTGAAATTAATATCTGGCATGTTGCCTCATGTTAATTAATAAATAACTACAAAGCATAATAACTTAAACAAAAATAAAAATAAATAAATAAATAAATTCTGACATAATGCTTCACGTGATAATTATTTCTGGCACGATGACTCACGTGATATAAATTATGATATAATACCTCGCATAATAGTTATGTAGTATATACATATAAATTGAGGCATATTTTTTTTTTGAAACAATGAAGTATATATATAATTAAAAAGAGCATAAAGCTCGTACAAAGTCAAGGAAGTCATCAGACTTCCAGCAACTCGTGGGGAGCTGTGAACTTCTAGCATTGTAGGCTAGGTTGTGAGCTATGGCATTCAAATCACGTGGGACATAAAACCACGCAATATCCACTAAAGGTGACAAAGTAGAAAGTACACTCGTGACAATAGCCATAGTGGGGGCATCCAGATCATGGGGACTGGTATCTGAAAGGTAATCAACAAGGCTCTTACAATCTGTTAAAATACGCAAAGACGAAAAACCGAAGTGCTTGGCAGCTTCAACTCCAAAACCTAAGGCCATGGCCTCCACTTCAGATGGCGAATAAAGGCCCTGACCCGCAGTGACACCCACATGTGTGATAACCCCTGCCTCGGAAGCAGCAAAGCTTAAACCAAAACGACCAAACCGGTCAAGACTTGCATCAACATAGAGGTCAACCCAGTGAGGGTAAGCCTGGCGGTGCGTGGAAAGCCCAGTAACCGAGGAGAGCGTGAAAGCAGCCATGGAATTGCGTAAGAAACTATCAGCATGAAACCAGCTTGCCTCAAAAGAAGTAACCTCGCGATGAGAAAGCTGGCAATGCGCATACCAGAGACGCCACAGAAGCGAAGTCAAGGCGGATAGATCCACAAGGGGAAGACGCATGCAAGACTCCATAAACCATCCCACAAACTCGGCATTGGAATGCAAAGGAGGGGGAGAAGCAACCCCAAGATGAGCCCAGTACTGAGGAATAGAGGGGGAATTGAAAAACAGATGAGGCAAACTTTCACTGGCACCACAAGAGAAGCAGCTAGTCGAGATCGGCTGATGGAGGCGGGAAGCAAGGAGTTCCAAACAAGGAACGACCCCATGAAGGAGCTTCCAACCAAACAGGCGGACACAAGGCGGGACATCAGTTCACCAAATACGCTTAAGGGCCAAACCCTGAGGGGTGTCAGATGGTGACGAAGTACTAGCACTGGAGGAGCAGGAGATTTCAACAGCGCAATGATAAGCAGACTTGACTGTATAAGTGCGGCGAGGGCTTAAACCCCAATACCAGGTGTCTGGGGAAGTGGTGTTATCCTCACGAGGAATACACAAAATGTGGTGCACGTCCTCAGGATGAAACAAGGAGGTAAGAAATGGGACATTCCAAAGTGTTGGCGTGCTAAGCAAATCCGAAACTGGCCGATGACGCCAGGACGGGGGGAGGCACCAAAGATAAGCCCCCCCCCCCCCCCCCCCCCCCCCACCCCCGCTTTGGAAGGGAGCCAACTATCACTAATGCGGGTAGAACATGCGTTCCCGAGCTGCTTGCGACCACCAACTGAGATCAGGTCCCGAACGCTGAGAAGGGCTTTCCAAATGGGGCTAGCAGCAGAAGAAGCAGAGACGCTCGTGACGCTGGAATCTCGCAAATAACGGGTTGTGTAGAAAACTGAAAGGAGAGACGATGGCTGGGTGATTATACACCATAATTACTTACCAAGTAAGGCCCGATTGAAACTGCGAAGGTCCCGAAACCCTAAACCACCAGCTCGCAAGGGGAGACACATGGTCTTCCAGCTAACCCAATGGATAGCTTGCTTCTGATTGGAACCTCCCCACCAAAATTTAGTAATCATGCTCTTAACAACCCGCAGTAAAGCCTGAGGAAGAAGAATAACAGACATGACATACGTAGGAATCGCTTGTAACACTGCCTTGATAAGAGTTAACTGGCCTGCCTGAGACACACGGTGAGACCATAGCTGAAGGCGCTGCGCAACCCTGTCTCTGATATAAGAAAAAATAGCCGTACGATTTCGGCCCATCTGAACAGGGAAACCCAAGTACATGCCCATATCCCGGACCACCCGAACGCCACCCAAAATTTGCGCCATGCTAGCACACATGTGACGTGGGAGCTTTGAAGAAAACATAACAACAAATTTATCAGAGTTGATACATTGGCCCGAAGCTTGCTTAAAATCTGCCAGAAAATCTGCTAAGGCCTGGGCATTGCATGGCGTGGCCGCCCCAAAGAGGAGGCAATCATCAGCAAAGAGGAGGTTGTTGATAGGCGAAGGGAGGCCAGGAAAGGTGAACCCGGAATAAAGATTAACCTGGGATGCCACATTTAAAGCTGACGTGAGCACCTCCATACAGCAGATGAACAAAAGGGGGGATAAAGGATCCCCTTGGCGTAAACCCCGGTGTGGCTGAAAAGTGTCACCTGGAAAGCCATTGATAAGGACAGCCATAGTGGGTGTGGTGATGCATTTACGAACCACTTTGATCCAGAAAGGATGGAAGCCCATATGCTGGAGGACGTCCAGAATAAAAGACCACTCAACCCTGTCAAAGGCCTTTGACTTGTCAATCTTATATGCAAAATATCCCCGAAGCCTGGCCGTTGACCGACACATGTAATGCAGAATTTCATGAGTAATCAGAATCTGATCCGAAATAAGCCAATCACGCACAAAAGCACCCTGGTTATCGGAGATGACATGAGGCATTATAGGCTGAGCGTGATTCACCAGCACCTTAGAAATGACCCTATAAATGGTGTTGCACAAAGAGATAGGCCTGAAGTCAGTGACTGATGTAGCACCCGTTTTATTGGGGATTAGAGCAATATGAGTGTGATTGACTGACTCAGGCTGGATGTCTGTATTAAGAAAGTCTAACGCTGTTGCAATGAAATCTTCGCTTATAGTAGTCCAATATTCACGCAAAAAAACCCCATTAATACCATCGAACCCCGGGGCCTTAGATGGTGAAGCTGCTTGTAAGCAGTCACAACCTCATCCCGTGTGAAAGGCACACCCATAGGATCATACATAGGAGAAGGAATACGATTCTCAACACATGCTAGTAGATGCACATCAGGTGCAGGGACGGTGGACGTAAAAAGAGTCTGAAAATAATGGAGTGCAACATGCTCAACTCCCGGCCACGTGGAAGCAGCTGGCATGAAAGGGGAAGACAGAGTGAAGATGGCATTCTGCCGAGCACGGGCATGAAACCTGGAGTTAAAAAAATTAGTATTACGATCCCCTGCCTGAAGCCATTGCTGCTTGGAACGCTGTTGCAGCCGAATCTCCTCACTTAAAGAAAGAGAATCAATGGTAGACGTGTATGACTTCCAAAGTTGCATAGTATGTGTGGTCGGGGGGCCTTGGGCAATAGAGTCAAGTTGTTCGGCTTTCAACACAGCCCGTTTCTCAATCCAAATCTGGCGCTTACCCCATCGACGGAGTTCACGTCCACAGTCATGGACTTTAGAGGTGTATGATGCGTGAGGCCGAGGTCTGGCCCAAGTTGATTGTACCAAAATACGACACTGGTCATTCTTAGCCCAGCAGTTCTCATACCGAAAAGGCGGGGCCCCCGTCGAGTTGAGGGATGGAGCAAGAGCTTAATAGGCTTGTGATCAGTTCGACCCCAGCGGAGATGGGAATTCTGAGCATGTGGAAAAAGATCCAACCAAGAATCTGTTGCGACAAAACGGTCCAACCGACAATTGACATTCATAGCGCCTATGGCTTTGTTCGTAAAGGTGTAAGGAGGTCCCTTGAAGCCCAGGTCTTGGAGGCGACAATCTATAAGACAACCCCGAAAGGCAGTCATGGCTGATGTCGGCCGAAACCCACGGCCACAATGCTCTGAGGAGTGCAAAATTTGATTAAAATCACCACCGACTAACCAAGGTCCAATCCACTGAGAACCAAGATAACGTAACAACCGATATGTTTTCCATTTCTCAGCCGCACCAGACCAACCATACAGACATGTTATACGCCACTGCACCCCCCCAAAACCATAAACAAAGGCATCAACATGATGCGCTGAAAAACTACAAAGTGAAACATTTAAATTGCTATTCCAAAACAAAGCTACTCCCGCCTTTCTACCTTCACTATCCCCGGCCACCCAACTAAACCCACGAAACTTACAAGCGACAGACCGCATTTCAAAAGCAGAGAGCTTAGTCTCTAACAGAAAAACAAAAGTTGGTGCTTGGGCAGCAACCACCCGCAAAACCCATCGAACCGCCACAGCAGCACCCAAGCCGCGGCAGTTCAAAACCAAGACCGACATTATTCTAGGTGACCCGAGAGATAGCTGAGCAAAACACCCAAACTATAGTATTTTCGGGAGCACCATTCAATCAGCCTTTAAATCACCACCCAAACTTGACTGGGACTACCAACCAACCCAGAGAACATAGAAGAACGAAACCGGATAGGATCTGGCTTCTCACCAAACCCCTACGTAAGAGGGGGAGTTAACAATCTCTAATTGCTGAGCATGACACCCAAAACTTTGAATGACGGCTTCAAGAAAAATTCGAATACTGATAGGGCTCATCGGTCTTGAAGTCAGAGCGGGCACGAATTCATCGTGGCAGCGGGCACGAATTCATCATGGCAATTTTTGAATACTGTTAGGGTTCATCAGCATCACCTTTTCAGTAGTATCAAGTACGCGGCTATCGACAGAACTGTTTTTCGAGACTAAATTATCGTGGCAGCGGGCACGAATTCATCATGGCAATTTTCAAATACTGTTAGGGTTCATCAGCATCGCCTTTTCAGTCGCTTCCCCTCTCGCCTTTTAATTGCACATTACAGAGAATGAAATGAAAATCGGCGTGAGGCAATATATAGCTTATATCGATCGGCGGATTATCTACTGGTATTACTGGCATATTGAATTGGATTCAGATGGAATGAAATTGGATGACACCTCCGTATCGGCGGAAGAAAAATACTCCCTCGTCCTGCTTTGACTCGTTTGACTTCAATATTTAACATATAAGATAACATAATTTTACAAATCTAAGTTTTACAATATAAAGCTTATATGAAAAACTATATGTTGTAGAAATTTATTTTATAAAATTATTTTATCTTACATGTTTAATATTGAAGTGGAAAAACGTGCCAAAAAGCAAACAGGACACTCAAACTGGGACGGAGGTAGTAATATTTTGATGACAATTCTTTTTTTTTCTTTGATGAAAAAAAAACAATTGAACCTTGTCAGCGGTGATCGATGGAGCCAATTGAATCTTTGGTTTACGAGATGGAGGTGATCGAGAGAGTTGATCAATAATTAGAGAGGCGGCAGATTGATTCTGGTGAGTAGATGTTTGAATTTTAGCTGTTGATCTAAATGATTGTGACAGAATGGGTTCGGGTTAGTTTAGAAAATTTAGAGAATGCTGATAGCGTGTTGTAAATGAGAGAATAAGAAAGGAGTAGAATCGGTAAGGTTTTCATTCACTTCACAACTGAGTACAATGGTTTCTATTTATAGAGAGAAGGGAATAACCTAAAGGGGTAATATAGACATTCACTGAATATAACAAAACGAATATATTTAGGTTTTTCAGAATTATATAGGGTTTGCGGATGCCAAGTTGCCACTCAAGATATAAAAAAGAGCGAATCAAAAAACCCACTTCAAAATAATAATAATAAAAAGATACGAATCAGTCCCTCTTAAAAATTTACAAACGCATGTCACACAAAATCATCGACAAACTACTGATAATTCACCACATTATTATCTATATATACAAGTTTTCTATACAGACAGGCACAACTAATAACATATCGTGTATATTTCAAAAGTATCATTTCCATCATTATTATAGTGTATATTGTTAGTTTCATAACAAATCAAAATGCTCTAGAGTTTACCTTTTGGATGGGTAGCCTTAGCTATTGGTATGATCTGACGCTTGGATTGCTCAGAAAGGTCATGGTTCGTACAATCAAGTTTTTTTTGATAATTAGGGCACGAGGCCAAATACACCGCAAAAGCAGCTTAACACAAAACAACCATAAGCAAGACAAACATAAAACACCCATTCCTCTCAAAATCTACCCTTCAACCCATACACGTTTTCCTTAGCCTTTAACACTTAGATCCTGCTCTACTCTTGCCTTTGCTAGCAATCTTACTAGCCCGAGAGAATTTGCTGAAGCCTAATAGGCACTTTGACCCTACCGCCCTCTTAGAACTAAGTATAGTGGTCCGCAAACAACTGTCAGAATCAGCCTCTACTCCCTTCTTAGGATCCTGGCATCTCTTACGAGCTTGCTCCCTATGATCACGGATGATGTCTTCAAAATTGCGTAGGGCTTGCTCCTCATCTTGGACGTGACAACCAAACTCTTTCACAAGCAAAAAGGTCTGCTTCGCTTCTTCCTTGACACTCTTTCTCGGGGTCCAACTTCGGCCAAGAAGAATCTCCACCGGGCTCAAATCCAAGAGGAAATTCCGGATCTTCGAAAAGGCTCCTAAGCTCATCGCTTCCCCTCCCTCACCCACCTGAAAAAGGGGCTCACCAGGAGCTCAAATGGTAGGACTAACACCTGCATCAACCTTAGCATAATCGGGCCCACACTCGACCTCAAGAACTTCATGACCGAAGAGCATTGAATAGTTCAAGTTCCCCGGTAGTATTCGTAGTTATGGATGCAATCTTTGTATGAATCTCTTTAAACTGTACTTTGTTTATATTTTTGCTGTTGTTTGGACCAGGGATGGTAATCATAAGGGATTCACTCTTCAGTGTATTTTGATCAAGTTGAAGTTGAGATTTAGATCCCAATTCATATACTTTCTCATAGAATGGGTACCATTGAAGACAGGCGCATCTTTGAGCAAGTATACGTGGTGTTTCTGCACAGGGCCCCAAGTATTTTGGGACCCCATTTTTTCTAATATGTATTATTTTCTAATATATTTTTATTTTCTTTTGGCTTTATAATTTAACAAATACATTTTATTATATAGCTCAAATATTTCATTTTGTAATTAATACTTTCGTTCTTTATATTTATATTTTTTGTGTTAAAATTTATAATTACTAGAAAAATGTTTCAAGAATAACACATATAATATAACCCCAAATTTAGGTTTTAGCCCAGGGCCTTCATAATCACCGCCCTAGTTGAAGTCCCAAAATCTGAGTTGTGCCCCTGTTTAATGAAAGAGTATCAATTTATATATATAAAAAAGATATGGTGTATATTATTACACGGATGCATTAATGATACTTATAAGTGTAGACGATAATTATGATGATGGACTGTTTCTCGGGATGACAAGAAATAGTATCCATATTATAGATTATAACTAGTGTATCCTTTTTCTTATTTGACTGGCTTCGCTAAACAAACAAGGCCTAATGTTATTTATAATCGACACATTCATCCAAGAGAAAATGCACGTAATACCAGATCTTCGCAGAGGCGTTCATTCTCGATCAGCAATATAAATATTTTTTCTTTAACCAAGTTGAATTATAAATCTAGTAACAAAATATGGGATTAGTGATTTTTTTCGGGAAATTTCATCAAATACCACTGAGTTTTTGCTTAATTCATGATATACCACTGTGTTTTTAAAATTACATAGGATAACATCGAGTTTTTATGTATTTCACCAGATAACACTCTGTTACATATTTTGTTAACTTCTTCGTTAATATCCCTAGAAAAAAAAGACTAAACTACCCTATTATTAGTTAAACTAAGGTGGTATCTTATGGTATTTGCCAAATGACAATTCATTGTGAGACAATTAATTAATACAGGAGTATTTTTGTCATTTTCCAGGAAAATAACAAAGAAGTTAACAGAATATGGGACAAAGTGTTATTTGGTGAAAGAAGTAAAAATTCAATGTTATCTTCTATAATTTTAAAAACATGGTAGTATATCATGAATTAAACAAAAACTCAATGGTATTTAGTGAAATGTCCCTTTTTTTATAATTGGATAAAGTTCATCAACTAAAAGGAAATTAACGAAACTACACATTATTATGAGTCTAAGCATGAACATAAAGTTAACCTTAATAGTCACTAATGGAGTTTCTTGGACATCTTGAAAACTACAAGTTTAAGTTTAACTACTCCTAAATGACAACTGTTATTTTAGTGTAGTTGTAATTAAGATAAGTGGGTGTATAAGGTGGAAAACAGACTATATTTAACAACTATTAATATAACTTTTTAGTTGTATTAACCTCACTGTCCACTTAAACAAGGGGACAATACCTCGTCAGTTTGAATCTGTGCGGAAGTGTTAACTGGTAAAATAATACTCTGTCTGTCCTGTTATACGTTTTTCTATTCCAATATTAAATATATAAGATAAAATAGTTCTATAAAAACAAAATTTTATAATATATAATTTATTATGATCGCAAAACACCGAGGAAGTATCAGTTTTTGCTGTCAAAATAATCTCGTTTATAAACTCACCCCATGTTTGAATATCTGTATCCCTTACCTTCTATTCCCGTAAAAATAATTCCCAACCCTAACATACGTTCTTTGAGCTCTTAGAAAAACAAATCTCACTCCTTGCTTGGAATTAATGCCTTGCGAATCAACTGTGGTCTGTGAGTGCGCAGTAAGTAAAAACTCCATCTCATTCTTTGATTTCAAACGGAATGATGATATTTCTTTTCGTCTCCTTGCCATTTGGAGCCCAGGACAAAACAGATTATTTGAGTTCATTGATTTCTAGTAAAACCAAATTTGGAGTTCTCAATGGCTATTCCTCGTTCCTTATTTTCCAATCATCTTTTCCACTCTTTCTTCCTAAGAGAGAAATATTAATTTCATATTGATATTACTGTCTATAGATATCACTAAAACCTTGATCCCTAGTTCTGGCTATTTGAGCACTTTACATGTAAAACATAAAAGCATTACAAAGCTATTGAACGTTCAATGATTGTTAGACATAAAGTTTAGTAGGGTGGGATAATAAATATGCTTTTAGATTCTCTAGCTGCCTATTTCCCATGATACTTCTTAGCTTATTCATTTCATTCTATTCAGTTTCCTTTTTCAGTTTGTCATTTGTTGGAGGCATTTCCCCTTTATGGGTTTTATTTCAAAGTTGCTTTTATCCTTTGCATGCCAAGACCTATAACAAAATAAAGATAGATCAGGTAAATATGTGTAGAATATTATTTTCTGTTTGAAGTCTTGTTATTGTTGTGTTTTCATTGAGGTTTAGTTTGGATTGTCAGTTTGTCATGTAAACCATGTTTTGTTGTTGTATTATTATCCTTTGTATATCTTTTAGTATTTTTCAAATCGCTCATGAAATTTTTGTTGCTGTAACTATGCTTTAGAAGGAGACTGCCAGATACATAAGGATAGTGGGTGAAGCTCATCAATCAAACTAGAAAATGTGTGATCCCATGTCTGCTCGCATGCAAAGATTTTACAATCATTCTTACTACATCAATAGTAAGGTTAGTATTCAGTACTACAAAGCTACTACTTGCTCCTAGTCATCGTGAAGTGCCAATGTGTCATCAAAACTATCTTCTGTTGTTGCCTTATGATATCTTTTGTACTGATTTTAGTATATATTTTTTTAGAAGCAGGTAGTTGTCTATCAACGGGTCTTGATGAATTAAAAAAGGTGTTTATTAGACATTGCAGAAAATAGATATGACAAAGCAGCAAGTTGTAGTCTTTAACAGCGTACAGCTTATTGTAACTTGTCTTTTTTGTTATTGTGCTTTGAAACTTTTCCTCCCATGCATTTCATGTCATAGCAGAATGGGATTGCCAACATGCAACATATTTGACAACTAAGAGCCACAAATTCTGAATTGACATTTCCTCGCAGGCTAACTAATTCAGAGAACATAATATGACCAACTTTTAAATTGTTTTAATACTTCTTGATGATATACTTAACCTGACTAATTACTATGTAGGTGCAAGGATTATTTGCTTCTCATTAATCTCTAAGGAGGAAAAGCTTGCAGAAGATGGAGAAGGATAAGAACTCACACTTGGACCCTCTTATGCATTATAAAGTTCATATTTAGAGGCTGTATATGATTATAATAAATGTAGAGATTGTATACGATTATAACCATTTAGAGAATGTACAATGTTTGTAGTCTAGTACCCATGATACTACACTGTAAAACTTATTGCGTATCTTAATGTTATGATATTTATATTTGTGATGTTTTGGGTAAAATGGTAGTATTGTTCAAGCACTATATGATATCGATATATACAAATTTGTATCCATGATAGGGACTTTGTACTAAAAGTGGGTTTACAATATTATCAAATGTAACAAATTGAAAATGAATGTTAAATGTTTAAAAAACAGATTTAATAAATGATTAAAGACAACTGGTACACACAGTGTGGAACAGTATATTGACTAAGAATGAAATATGGGGAAAGACAACTGTTAAAGTCAGTTGTTGAATACTATCAAGCCTTATTGAAAAAGGTTTAACACTGCTGTTTTAAGTAGTTGTTGGTGACAATAATAGTTGCCATTTTATTAGATTATACAATTGTTGTTGAACATTTGTCTAAAGCTGTAACAACATAAGACAATTACGTCTGATACAACTATTAATAACAGTTGTCTTAAACCTTTTTAACAGTTGTTTTGGACATTTTTGTAGTAGTAGTAGTATATATATATATCAACTAAGGTCAACAACGCTCTGTAGGATGGTTGTCTATCTAGTTGACAGTTGCAGCATCCATTTGTGTGGATCGCATAGAGAAAGACCAACCTTGGTCAATAAGTAGGAGACCAACCATGATATTCCAAGGGTGAAGTCAAGCTTAGAGATCTCAAAATTATTTCTAGAAACAATAAAAACATGCAAAAATGAAAAAAATACGATGGATGATAGTTCATCCTTATTAAAAAGTAAAAAATGGAAAAGACCGGATCTTGAATTTGACAGCCCAAAATCGACATGCAACTCTGAATCTACAACAAATCTAGTCAGAGTAAGTCGAAGGGAGCTGGATCTGAGAAGCCGAAGGTGGCGGCAGGGATGAGGTGGGGCGGCGATGAGGCGGTGAGGCAGGGAAGAGGAGCCGCCGAACGGTGAAAGCGGTGGAGCACGGTTAGAGGTGAGGTAGACCCACTTCTGACTTAACACCAAAAGCACAAACATTTGTGCTCAACTTGAAGCTTTTGACGAGATCTATGCCTTAGTAGCGGAAAAGTAGATTATTTAAACAAGATTTAAGAGGTATTTAAATGATGATGAAACATAAACTAAAAAATAAAGGAAAATGAGAAAGGGGAAGAGATAGAGGAAAGAGCTTTTCTCACTCTCCCTCTCCTACATCTACATTGAATGTTAAAAACCATCGCCATATAATAAGAATACCAAATATTGATGTCTTTTATTCATCTAAGGTAATTTATTGGCTACATCCAAATGTAGCTATAGATGGATACATACAAGTACATTTGTTCTATAAAAACTGTACAATTAGTAAATAAAAAACTGTACGTATGTATATATAAAGTTGAATTCTGATATTACTGAAATTCTACTAGATGTACATACTAACTTCTAAATTGTACAATAAGTTTATAAAACCTATATTTTTACACTATATAACCTATACAATTTTAAATGCTGAAAAAAATAACTATGCTAAGTAGATTGCACCTCCGGCCAGGAGAATGTTAATGATCCAACATAACACAAGTGAGGTTGACTAAAAGTCAACTCGACTATCAAAACGCAACAAAGAGGCGCTACAAACAATTCCACCTAATCCTATATTGATTATTTTATCTTGTTTAGTTGTAGTACAATTTATATAGGGAAAATTCACCAGATATCTTTGTTTTCTATATATCTCTGTGATTTTAGTAATTTAATTTTAAATATGTTTAAATATTGTCCAAAATTGATGAAACTTTACATGGACGATGCTAAAGTGTTATTTTGGTCCAATATCAAATTTGAAGTTTTTTAAGCTCACATGTGACTTGTGGGACCCAATGAACAGTCATGATTTCATGGGTCCCACAGGTCACATGTGAGCTTAAAAAGCTTCAAATTTGATATTTGACCAAAATATAACACTTTAACATCGTCCATGTAAAGTTTCATCAATTTTGGACAACATTTAAGCATGTTTAAAGTTGAATTACTAAAATCATAGGGGTATATTGTGAATTACGAAATAAAACAGGAGTATCTCGTGAATTTTTCCGATCATTATTCTGGTACGGTTTTAAAGCCTTCTTTTGTATCGTTTGTTCGGTTAGAATGTAAAATGTCATTTTCTCGATTAAATTGGTAAGTAAAGTTAAGTAGATTAATAGCTGATCTCGATGGATGAAGCTGTTAAAAGATGATATTTGTAGTTGATAAGAGGTTCACAATGATTGGTTATGCTTTCAGCTATGGCGAATTCGAACATGGCGATTGCGCCATGCTACACAGTATGGTGATGGCCAATTTGGTCAATGTCAATTATTTTGTCCTTTAGTGCTTTACTCTTTTTAAAATTTTAAAATGTTATATTTTATTATATATAAGTCCAAATAATATAAATTTTATATCATTGTTCATCATAATTCGAGCTCTTCAAAATAAGACCCGATATGAGTATGTTTTGATAAATTTTAAATTTTTTAATTTTTGTATGTACATATGTTTTTAAGATTCATTGTGAATCTTAAGTTTACGAAAAGTGAATCAAAGGTTGTTAAAAAGTGAATCATAGGTTGTTAAATAATGAATCAGAGAGTTGCTTAAAAAAATCAGATGTTTAAAAAAAGTGAATCTCATAAACAGAGATTGTGTTAACTAAAGTGATTCTAATTGTTTGACTAGTGTGAATCAAATGTTTTAGAAAAATGAATCAAAGGTTGTTAAAAAGTGAATCACAAGATGTTACAAAGTGAATCAGAGTAATAAGAGTGAATCTCATAAGCATAGATTGTTTAACTAAAGTGATTAAAAGGTTTAAGAAATGTGAGTCATAGGTTTTTATAAAGTGAATCACGTGTTTAAGAAAAGTGAATCAGAGGCTTAAGAAAAGTGATTATCGTAAATAAAGATTGTTTTAACTAAAGTGAATAAAAGGTTTAAGAAAAGTGAATCAGAGGTTTAAAAAAATAAATTAAAGGTTTTTTAAAGGTGAATCAAAGGTTTAAGAAAAGTGAATATTTTGTTTTAATACTAGTAAAAGTTAATCCTAGCACAAACTTGAATCCTTTGTGTTTTTTAAAAGTGAATCTAAACCCTGCACTAAACCATAAAAATGTCTTCGACGTTTTTAGCTTTCCTAGGGTGGTTTTTAGGGTGTTTGGGGTGGGGTAATCTTTTTGGTATTAGTTCTACACTTTAAATTGTCGTTACTGACTCGACAGGTTTTTAGGGTTTGTGGTGTAGGGTTTAGGGTCTACCTGCACTACAAACCATAAAAATACCTTTGACGTTTTTAACTTTCATAGGGTGGTTTTTAGAGTGTCTGGGGTTATGATTCATTTTGTTAATGAATAAAGTTCATTTTATTATTTAAGAATATTCATTTTGCTAATGAATAAGATTCACTTGAAAAATACCTAATATATACTCATTCAAAAAATATAAAATTTTAAGTTTACCAAAACATATCCATGACACATCTTGTTTTGAAGAGCACGAAAAATGATGAACAATGATATAATTTTTTTTTATTTTTGCACTTATATTTTATGAGTTATAACATTTTGAAAAAAAAATTCTCTCTCCTACTAATAAAATCACATCCAGCCCTCCCCACAAAACTCCAGTACGCGCGCGTGAGTATACTATTTTTTCCTTCATTTTTTTCTTATTTATTCTCTCCATTCAGAACATGACAAGTTGTTGTCTCCATATTATAGTGTAGCGTATGCTCCATACTCTCTGTTCTGTTCAGCTATAGAAATTATGAGCAGTTGATCTTCTTTACACAAAAACGAAATATTTTAAGTAACATCACGGTGATTGGTTATGCTTTCAACTATAGAAATTATGTCATCAAAAGGAAACCGTCAAATATTACAATAAAAGAGAACGAAAAAACAATATAGAAAGTGACACTTTATTATTCCTCTAATTTTCTCTATTCCTTTATTGTGAATAAATATAGATTATACTTAAGTGTTTAAAACAATAGCTTGATCGAATCAAGCCTCCAAAATTTCAAAATCTCCCTGTTGCTTTACTTAAATGGCTTTTAACACATAAATTAATTAATCATATGTCTCATTATACTTTAGAGTGAAATAGAAAATTTCTATTTACACCACACTAGACTTTTTTAAGATTAACCATGTACAAATTATTATATCATGCATTTCTTACTCGATTTTAAATGTCTTTGTTTAGAGCTTGTCAAACTTATAAATAAAACCATATCATAACACATAAAATATATAATCTTTATATAATAATAATTTTATGTTTTAAAATTATAAAATGGTCCTTAAAATGAACCGGGTAGATAGAAGCAGTAAATTAGATAAAAGCAAACGAAAAATTATTGTCGGCCGAATTTCATGGCGAAATAGAGATTGTAGTATTATTTTTATTTCCCTTTTATTTATTCCAAGAATAAAGGCATTTATCCGTTTGTTTCATTGGGTTTTCCCTTGTTCCTCTTGCCCCCTCGGATTAGCAACCGCGTAATCAGAGCTCTTTTCCTCCTTTTTCGTCATCCAGCCGGAATTCCATCCCTCCTCTTCCGTGTCATCTCTGTCCTGGTGTGTTGTGTGTTAGACTCCTTAGGGTTTCCATCCCCTGGGAAATTTCTGGTCATTAATTCAGCGTGACTTTTCATAACAACGCCAACAAGAACGAAATTCGTTATCGTTACTTAAAAATTCGGGTGATAAGAGGAGGAGAGGATCAGGTAGAGAAGGAAAATCGATGACGATGATGATGAGGAGACCGAGTCAACCATCATCTAGGGTTTTGAACGAACTAACCTTGCTGTTATACAATCTCCTCCAATCACCTCCCTCACCAATCGAACTCTTCTCCGGCGACCCGTGCTACGCTACCGTCCCTTCTTCGCCACGGTTGAGGCGTCGGGGTGTGGTAGCTGCTGCAGCACCGATAACACCTTCGGGGTTCGCTTCGTTGTTGCTTGGGATATCAATTGCTCTGATGCTGTGTGGATCTTTGACGTTTTTGATTGGGATTATGTTGATGCCTTGGGTTTTAGGGCTGGTTATGCTCTTCTACTTGGTTGGTTTTGTCTCCAGCCTCTCGGTGCTTGGTAGGTCGATCATATGCTACGCGACTGCTGCTTCGTCTCATCGTGCCCCGCTCAGATCTACACGCAAGGATATCCACTGTAAGTTTCGTTAGGAGCCTGGCTGCTTTGATTTTGTTTTTAGTATTGTTAGTTTTCTCGTGTGTTTGTGTTTGTTTGGATGTAGATAGATTTGACTGACTGATCCTAAAGTGAATGAGTAATTCTGTTTGGTATAAGGTAGTGTCATTCTAATCCTATGAGCATCATCATCATCATCATCTTGTTTGTAGTTCTTTCTCTGCAACTTGTAGCAGCGGGTGAATAATCTTATCCGTTAATTTGCAAGTATCCTTATAATCTCATAAGACAGTAGTAGCTAGTTTGTGCGTGATTTCTGGCTATTGTGTGAGTTGCTTGCTATGTGGACATTTCTAATACTTGGAATTTCAATTCCTCTGCTTCATTAAGTTTGAGATTTCGATTATATGTAAACATAATCTAGCTAATCATAGTCGTGTCTTTGAAATTGAGATGGGGAAAAAGGGTAAAAAAACACTAGTTGGATACGAATGGTGGCATCTAATCAACTAGGGATGACAGCATATGCATAGATGGATGCTGATTAATGTAGCCATTTATTATTGACTTGTCTGTCGTTTTCTCCGCGTGTTATCTTCTAGCGTATGTGTGTGTGTGTTTCACGCATAAACAGAGAGACAGGTAATTGCCACCAATGGAGACCACTGACCTCTTTCTGATTGTTTGTCGATTTCTGTTTCACTCAGCATGGTGATTCTCATTGGAGATGTGAAGAGCCGATGAAAGATGATTACTGAGCCGGTAGTTAATGATGATCTGCAACACAGCAAAGCGCTTAAGTTAGGGCGGTGGTCTGAAGGAAGGAGTTGTGTTGATATTTTTTTTTTGTGTATTCCTTGTTGGGTAGAGAGAGTGAGGGAAGGAGGAAGGGTAGCTGATATCCCTGTTGTCATATAGATGCTAAGCTATCCTCCGTTAAAGTAAAGTTGCTTGTTTACAAAATGTGTTGGAGCTAGAGCTGGATTACTAGTTGTTAATTATTATCTGGGAAAGAAACACGGGCTGCTGCTGCTGCTGCTGCTGCTATGGCCTGTTATTTGTTCTAGCTTAGGCTCTTCCTGGATCGGATTTGGATGTTTCAGCTATCTTGTTTATCGTTTCAAGTTTATTCTGTATTGTTGAATACATACATACGGTTGTACCTGTACAGTATGAATTAAACCTATTGAGGCATTGCAAAGGAAGTTCTGTAGAATTTTATTATGTGATTGATCTGAAAACTATTTTTAATGTTTTGCCTATTAAGTTTTGATTCACAAAAGAATAGGTAGTTTTGAGTTTTAACCGCTCTGAGTTTTCGCTGCTCTGATCATACTACACAAAGAAGAGATCAAACTCGAAAATCTGCACCTAACTTAACTAATCAGCATGCATGATGATGTGAGGTTAGGTAGTCGTCAATCATTCATTAATTACCTACTTTTTTTTAGCTTTAACGCAAATGCCGGATATAAAGCTTATTTAAAACAGCATTATCAGTTAGTTAATCTGCTGGTTTACGCATTACCAGTTGTATTATCAGTTAGTTAATCAGCTGGTTTACGTATTACCAGTTGCATTATCAGTTGGTTTACATATTGTCAGTCACATTATCAGTTGGTTTATCAGTTCAAAACTCTAATACAAAAAGAACAACTTATATAGGTTTTTACATAATCATCTAATTTTAAAATCAGTCATCAACCAATATCAGCTATCAGCTTTTTTCTTTTGCAAAAGCAAAAGAATGGGGCCTAGATCGGGAGTCCGATGCGGTAAGTTGTGGTTTCCGTTTGTCTATGGCACCGATGTTTTCCCCTTTTGTTTCTTTCTTTTTCGAAATACCGTATCTGATCATGATCAGTTAAGCCCTATTTTTTTTTTAATAGTTGGCTGAAATATCAGCAATAGGAAATACTTAGGTTTAGAGTGAACCATTCTCGCCATTACAAACTCAAACCAATACACAGAAAATAAAAGAGGAGTACACAGCTAGACAATTAATTAGATAGGAACTAGGTAGCCTCATTCATTTGCATCTAACTGACAGTTTATACTAGCTGATATTGATTGATGGCTGATTGTAAAAGAATGTGTTGAACTGGTCAACCCAGTCAAACATATTAAACCAGTTGAACATGAGAGACAATTTGAGTTTAAATAGCTACGAGCTGATAGCTGATATTGATTGATAGCTAATTGTAAAAGAATAAACTGAGGTGATTAATCCAGCTGATAGTACATAAACTAGCTGAACTGTGGACAAAAGAATGGGTTAAAATTTACGTGGAGAGCATCACATGAGGCGGTACAGAGGCGAGAGTTTTTGACATCTTGTTCAACTCAATTATTTGCCTTTTAGCTGAGTCTGAAACTGCAGCCCAATCTGGAGCGGATGATGCAAAAATGAACCAATGTCAATTATTTTAGGTAAAATTGTGACGTGACTTGTCACTCAGATTGAATAGAAAGTAAAGTAAGGAACAAATATAATTTGTTACCGCAGCATTAGGTTAGGTAGATAATTTTTTATTTCGATTATATGAACATCGATTTTTTAATATTATAGTTTTTTGTCGTTTTTAACAATGCTTCAATAATTATAATAGTAAATCACTAGTTACATTTTTTTTATATCACAATACTTATATATATATGACTATTAAATGAAATTTTCTTTATCTAATAATATTTGTCATTTATGCATAAATCCAAAAAAAGTTGTACATACATCAGTTCAATTATACATGCCTTAATCTGGTTGAATAAAATTAAAACAAGTTAAATTAATATAAAACACTAAGTTAAATAATTATAAATCATTGTAGCTTAAACAAATTCATATAATTATTGTTTTAAAATAACGAGCTACAAAGTCTCAACATACATTGGAGTCAAGTGTTAGTGACTTTATGTAGGAATAGTTTTTTTTTATTTGGTAAGGAGAAAAAAAATAAGATAGAGAGCAAAAGTACTGACACCATATCTTTTAGATAAAATAAAGTTATTTAAAATATAAAAATCAAAATAAAAGGAATAATAAAGTCATTTTTATCGGTGGAAATGTTTACAAATTATCCGGATGTGTAAAAATCAAAATTAAATAAATATGTAAAATCGTCTTCAACAACCTACTTTATCATTTCTAAACACCTTCACGTTTATCAATCAGTCTACTATGTAAAATGATAAATTGTAAGAAAATGTTTTTATACAAAATGATTTGATGAGAACCGCCAAAGGAAAAGATATATAATAGTTAGTGTCATCTCAGGGGCGGATCGAAAAGGGGGGGGGGACTTGTAAAACTCTTATAAATTATTGAAAAATATAAAATAACATAGTGATGGAAATGATTATAGAAGTTTATATACATGTTTTAATCATTAGTGGAAATGTTTATAAGTTATTGTGGATACGTGAAAACCAAGGTCAAGGAATATGTAAAATCGAATCCAACAACTTAAATTATTGTTTCCAAATGTTTTATAACCTTCAGGTTCATCAATCAGTCAAGCTCTGTAAGTTGTTAAATGCTTAGAAAAAATCCCTATACACCATGATTCGATAAGAACAACCCACATAGAAGATATATAATAGTTACTCTCATTTTTCTATAATAATGATGGAAACGGTTATAGAAGGTTGTGTACATGATTCAAATTATTAGTGGAAATGTATATAAGTTACCGTGGATACGTAAAGAACCAAGGTTAATGAATATGTAAAACTGAAATCCAACAACTCAGTTTAGCGTTTCCCAATGTTTATAGCCTTTGGGTTTATCAATCAACCAAGCTCTGTAAACTGATAAATGGTAAGAAAATATTCCTATACATAATGATTCGATAAGAACGGCCAAAAGAAAAGATACATATAACAGTTAGTGTCATCTTGAATAGTAATGAAAACAATTATAGACGGTTGTGTACATGTTTCCAATCATCAGTGGAAACGTTTATAAAGTATCGTGAATATGTAAAAACCATGGTTAAATGAATACGTAAAATCGACTCCAATAACTTAGTTTATTGTTACCAAATGTTTATATTAAATTTATCAATCAGTCATGCTTCGTAAGCCGATATATGGTAAAAAAAATATATTCTTATTCACAATGATTTGATATGAACAGCCAAAGGAAAAAATATATGATAGTAGTGTCATCTTTTTTAAAATAATAATGGAAACGCTTATTGAAGGTTGTGTAGTGTTCTAATAATCAGTGGAAACTGGAAACGTTTGTAAATTATCGTGGATAGGTAAACACCAAGGTTAAATGAATATGTAAACTCGACCCCGATAACTTAGTTTATCGTTTCCAAATGTTTATACTCTCCAGGTTTATCAATCAGTCAAGCTCTGTAAACTGATAAGTGCTAAGAAAAAATTCTTATACACGATGATTCGATGATAACGGCCAAGGGAACTAATATACAGTAAAAATGATGGGTATGTGAATAACAATAGAATCAACGGGTATGGGAATAATCATTACCATACATTTGTTTGGTAAGTGGCAATGGGAATGATAATGAAAATGATGAGTAATATTTATAGTTTATCTTACATCTTTATTTTCATGCGTATTGTGTTGTTCAAATAATTTAAATTCATCACAAAAAGTAGAACCAATTATTTTCACCAATATTTACATAATAAAATTTCACATAATTTTTTATAATAATTAAAAATAAAAAAATTTAGATTTTATTGCTCACATATAAAATTAAATGTTAAACATTATAATCAATTATAATTAATAAAAACATTAAAATTTTAAATTTCATTTTAATTATATTATTATATTAAATATGTAATAACAAATTAGAGCTAACCAAATGAACAGGACGAGCCTGGCTTTGTTTCCCCTCGGTCCACCTGGGCTGGTTTTATATTATTTTTAATACAATTATTGATTTTTAAAAATTATAAAATAAAATTATAATGAATATTAATAAATATTATATATAATTTAAATAAATATCAAGTTTAATGTAATATTAAATAAAAGTAAAAATTAATAAATTATATATTATACTATATTTTTTAAAATGTATATAGAGTAATTTGGGCCGGGGGTAAAGCTTAGCCGCGGGCTCAAAATTTTGCAGGGGCCCGGCCCGGTTTTTGTATATATTTATTCGGGCAGACCGGGCTCAGCCGCAGACTCAAAATTATTTCGGCGCCCGACCGATTTTTTATTCGAGTTCGAATTGTTGTCCACGCCTATCCGATTTTTTTTTTCGGTCGGGCTTTTCGGACTTTTTTCGGGTGGGTCATCGGGTCGGGTTGTACTTGATCAGATCTATAGCTAATACAAGTATTACTGTCTAAACATAAATTACAATGTCATTTTCATTATTAACTACAAACATATTAAAAATCTGTAATATTAGTTATAATATTTGAATTCAAATGTAATTGATTAAAATATATTAATTCACACAAATATTATATTTTCTACATATTTTATTAAAAAAATATAATAAAATTTTGATAGAACTTAATAATAAAATATCAATAGGTATCTATAAAATAAAGTATAATTAGTTAAAATGTTTTGATAAAATTAATTATCTTATAGTTTCAAAATTTTTTTATGAAATTTGATAATTTTTTTACAAATTAAAACATCAGAAAAATAACTAACTAATAAATGTGCTAAATATTGGTAATGAAAACAAGATGTGTAAGGTGGGAATGAAAAGTGATAATCACCCATCCCCTAGTAATCAATCTATGGGAATAGATAAGAATTGATTCCCTTACCCACTTCCTATAAATTTCTATTCCTTCATACCAAGCATGGTAGTAGAAAAGTGTTATTTCCATTCCCATAGATTCATTCTCATACCCTCCTACCAAGTAAGCCCTTAGTGTAATTTTTTCGATAGAAACGTTTATAGAAGGCTTTTTTATATGTTTTTAATTGTTAGTGGAACGTTTATAAATTATTGTGGATATGTAAAATATATCCATGGTCGTTTACAGATGTGTCCATCGATAGTTTAAAATATATAAATTATAGTTGATTAATGTTTCCTTCACCGAGATAATACATGTCCATGACAGTTAAAAAACAAAATTTCAATAACAAACCCTAAAAAAACAAATTTGTCCATGACAGTTGGAAAATGATGATATTGAAGATTAAAAAATGCATTCATGACCGTCTATAAACGTGTCCATCAATAGCTAAAGGTGTATCCGTGACCAATTTGATATTTCTATCATTAGTTTAAAATATATAAGTAATTATTTATAGATTTTTTATTCATTAGTTTGAAATGTATACATGAATGTTTCCAATACTGGGTTAAAGTATATGTATGATAGTTGATAAATGTTTCTATTGAACGTTAATAACGTATCGTAAGCTTGCCATTCATTAGTAGCTAAGGATGCATAATGCATTCGTGACCACATTAATACATCTATCAATAATTTAAAATGCATTTCCTTCATTATTGTAAATTGCATAAATATGATAGTCCATAAAATGTTTCCAACACTAGGTAAAAGTATATCTAAGATAGCTGATAAATGTTTCTATCAAACATTAAAAATGAATCCATGATTTTTTATATATATGTCTATTAGTAACTAAAGATGCATCGCACCTGCAGTTTAAAATGTATATGTGTAATATGTATACAGGACTATTCATATTTGATAAATATTTTTATGACGTGCAATATAAATATAAAAATATTTATTTATGATACATCCTTTGAAAACATTAGTTATTTTTTGGGGGTTCAATTGTAATTAGTTTTTTTCTTTGTTCTTTATAAACACACTCTATACCTAAAAAAATGAATAGATGGGATCATTAGTCAATAAGTCCCTAAAGTATAGTTTTTTTAATAGTTTGTGAATATCTGTACTCTCACTATTTTTGTAGATTAAATTCCTTTTTGTAGGGTTTATTACATTTTTTTGTAAAACTTATATTTTCTCTTTACTACACTTGTTTTTATAACTTTATTTATAGCTTTAGATTTATACTTATTTTTTTGTTAGAATACATATTGATTATTTCTAGCTAAGACACAAATGGTCAGATTATCAATATTATCTTAATTATAATTCTTATTGTCATTTAAAACAAATTCCATTCATTCATGAGTATTAAAAACGTTAAAAATACATAAAATTTATATATATAGTGGTGGTATGCAGCATCATTCAGATAATATTTTACTATGTATTTAAAAAGTAGAATATTACTGAATCTATGCATATATGTTTTGATATAATCATAATAGTGTTATTATGGCACAATAACCATATTAGTCCAGGGCTTCAATATTAAAAAGGCGTATTCGAACCTGGAGGTGGTGCCACCTTACAAGTTGGCACCTATTTTGTCTTTTTGTGGTTTATCATTTTGTAAAATTTTAAAATGTTATATTTTATTATATATAAGTTCAAATAACATTATTTTTATACCATTGTTCATCATAATTCGAACTCTTCAAAATAAGACCAACACATGAATATGTTTTGAGAATTTTTTATTTTTTTTATTTTTTGTACGTACATATTTTTTAAAATTCACTGTGAATTTTAATTTTAAGAAAAGTGAATCAAAGGTTGTTAAAAAGTGAACCGAATATTGTTAAAAAGTGAATTAGAGAATTACGTAAAAGTGAATAAGAGGTTTTAAAAAAAATGAATCTCATAAATAGAGATTGTTTAACTAAAGTGATTATGATTGTTTGACTAGTGAATTAGAGGTTTTAGAAAAGTGAATCAAAGGTTTGAAAAGTGAATCACAAGTTGTTACAAAGTGAATCAGAGTAATAAGAAAAGTGAATCTCGTAAGCGTAGATTATTTAAACTAAAGTGATTAAGAGGTTTAAGAAATGTGAATCAAAGGTTTTTATAAAGTGAATAACGAGTTTAAGAAAAGTGAATTAAAGGTTTAAGAAAAGTGACTCTCGTAAATAGAGATTGTTTAACTAAAGTGAATAAGAGGTTTAAGAAAAGTGAATCAAAGGTTTAAGTAAAAAGAATCAAAGGTTTTTTAAAGGTGAATCAAAAGTTTAAAAAAGTTAATATTTTGTTTAATACTAGTAAATTTAATCCTACCACAAACTTATTCGAGAATAGTATGAACCTTTCATTTATAGAAAGTGAACCCTAAACCCTGCACTACAAACCATACAAATGTCTTCGACGTTTTTAACTTTCCTAGGGTGGTTTTTAGAGTGTTTGGGATAAGATTCATTTTCTTAATGAATAAGGTTCATTTTATTGTTAAACAAGATTTATTTTGTTAATGAATAAGATTCACTTTAAAAATACGTAATATATACTCCTTATAAAACATAAATGTTAAATTTATCAAAACATATCATGATGCATCTTGTTTTGAAGAGCACAAATAATGATGAACAATGATATAATTTTTTTTATTTTTGCACTTATATTTTGTGAGTTATAATATTTTGAAAAAATATATTTATTTCTCTCTCATCCCAGCCTAACTCTGCGTACTATTCTTTTTTTTTCTCTTTTTCTCTTTTTTCTTCCTTTAATTTTAGTTTGACCAATAATATATTGACATATAGCATGAAGCCATATTAGAAGGTGGAGTAATCTCAATCTTAAAAATGTAATTAAACACAAACAAAATACTGTAGTCCATATTATATTTTACTTGGCGTAAAAGGACAATAATATGTCCGTCACCAAATCTCCGGCCCCCAAATTGCTGCGAGTGCGAAGAATGGGATCCACCACATCTTTGCCAGCTTCGACACAAGCAGGCTTCTTCAAGAAAGGAAAAGCGCCCCAGCTGATTAAGGAAAAACAAATGGAATTCCCCACCAAGTGAGAACTCTGTTCCATAAAGTTTCTAGCAAATGAGCGTGCAAGAAAAGATGGTGAGATGACTCCACTAATGAATTACAGAACGGGCAAAGAATTTGGCTTAATGTAATCAGGTCCTCTGCGAAGAGCCTGTCTCTTGTTGTGATCAGCTTGTTATTCAAGAGAAACCAGACCTGCAGCTCAATTGGGGGAGGGGCAGAGTTGTGCCAGAAAACTCTATGCCAAGATGATGATGGTAGCTCAGAGAGTGAGGAAATTGCTTCATATAGAGATTTAGCATAGTAGACACCATCGATACTCAGTGACCACGAGAGTTTGTCGGATTCACCCGAGCTTGAGAGAGAAAAGCCATTAAGTAATACAAATAATTGCTCTAAGTCTACTCGATGTGCTTCGTAGAGAAAAAGTCGACGGCGCCAAGTAAGATTGCAAAGCCACTGATGTCCATTCACCATCCCATGTCCACGACTTTCCATTGTTTCTGCTCACTTAACAGATAAAGCCGAGGGAATACTGATTTAAGTGGCTGGTCTCCCACCTAAAGATCAATCCAGAAGCAAATTTTCTCTCCATTGTTGAGAACCTACCTCATATTATTGCTTGTTATCGTACTGATGCTCGGGTACCAGGAGGAAATTGAGAGTATGGATTTCCTAATTCCTTTATGTCTTACTTGCCTCCATTTGTTATCAGTGAAGGGAGATAAACGTCAACTCCACAGATGGAACATACTATAATGTTCTTCCATAATTTACCGTCATCCTGCTGAAACTTCTACAATCATTTAAAAAGGAGGGCCACATTTTTAGTCTCTAGGTCAGTAATTCCGAGTCTCCTCTTTCTTTAGGTCTAGAAAGTTCACTCCAAGACATTAGCGGAATACCACTTCTTTCTCCTTCCCTAGAGGAAATTACGTTGCAGTTTATTGATTTTTTTGTTGATCGACTTTGGTATCTTGAAGAGGCTCGAAAAAAATAGGAGCGAATAAGGACAATTCTCCCTGCTTTCAAAAGAGAAGAGGATTTCCAGCTGGTTAGGCGCTTCTCAATTCTGGCTAGGATTGGATTCCAGGTGGTGAAGCAATTGGGACTAGCCCCAATGATGGGAGTGAAGAAATATTACAGTCAATATTCTCTCGATTTTCAGAACATGCCGCTGAGAAAAATTGATGGGAATAGCTGTCGATTTTGCCCAATTCACCTCTAGTACAAACATGCCAGAGAAGAGGGATATGCACCACTTAGGGCGCGTTCGGAGCTTGTAACATAAGGCTGCATTCTTTCAACACATTAATCCTTCTTTGAGATTAATATGACACATGTTAACTCCTTATTGGTTAAAGTGTTTATCAAATACACAAAAAAGTAAACATGATAACCTCACAATGGTTAACCACTCTATGCTTTATGATAAAGCTTCCAAACCTAGCTTTATGGGAAAAACTCATAACAGGGAAAAACTCAGAACAGGGCCTAAAGCTTAGTTTTAAAGCTTTATGATTAATGTTACTCAGTATTTTTTCTAGTACTTGGTTAAAACTTGAACCAATTATAAAATGATATATGGCTTATCAGGGAGATTAATCCCCTACAATATTGCCAACGAACAACACCTAATCGATTTCACCTCCCTTCTGTCTGCGCTAGGACTAGGGATGTCAATCTTGACCCGAATCCGAAACCCGACCCGAAACCGACCCGTAAAAAGTCGGGTTCGGGTTGAGATTTTTGACGCGAAATGATTTTCGGGTCGGGTTCGGTCATTGAAACCCGCTTCAGGTTCGGGTTGAACCCGCTAACCTGTAACAAAAAAAAATTAATTAAAAATAGAAAATATGTTATATTTAATGATTTAATTAGTATTTAATGATTAATTTATATTTAATGATTTAATTAGTATTTAATGATTAATTTATGACTAAAATAAACATTTAATCGATAACATATGATTATATGTTGTATATAATAATTAATTAATATTATAGTATTATATTTTTTATTAAATAATCCAAAATTTAGAAAATAAAATAAATTTTTGAAAAAACGGGTCGGGTTCGAGTTAAAGAAGTACAACCCGCTCCGGATTCGGGTCGGGTTCGAGTTAAAGAAGTACAACCCGCTCTGGATTCGGGTCGGGCTCGGGTTGACCAAAACTATTTTCGGGCGGGTTCGGGTTGAGCTCAACCCGACCCGAAACCCGATTTTGACACCCCTAGCTAGGACGTTCGGACTTTTGATGTCCCTCTAGTTAACAATTGTTGCTATAGTTAATTATACACTAATTAAAAACTGACATGTGTCTATCACTTTTGAGCAAAAATACATTAATCTTTAAAAAATCAGTTTAATACTTCAAAAGAACGGACCCCTAAAAATCAATGTATCATCCGCGGAGAGGAGAGTAAGATAACGTCCAATGAGTAGCCCTTTCCTATATCCTCTCATTGTAGCCTTATCGAGAGCCAGCTTAGGCCTTCTGCGCAGAGGAAGGAGATAAGGGGGAGATAGTGAGTCTCCCTAAGGCCTCGAGAAGGCTTGATGGCTCGAGAGGGAACCCGTTAATGAGGATTGAGATCTCGAAGGATGGCAAGTGTCATGAGTATTTTTCCAAAATAAAATTTTTCGCTTGGAAGCCAGGTCCAGCGGCATGCGTAACACGTATTTAACACGCAAGCACACTCATCAATCGACAAGGGACAATATTTAGGCAACCAAACAAGCAACACTCATGATCGGCGTCGGGCCAAGGCCCGACCAGCCTAACCGAACCAACCCTTGTGCCACAAGCATGACTAAGGGTGGTCTTGAACCGCCCCACGGTGAGTTCCCTCATCCTCACACCACTTTGCCCAAAGGCATGGATGTGCGGGGCACTCCACTGAATGAACACCTTCCCTAGTGGAGCAACCCCAGTGCCAAGCACCTTCAGTAGGGACGCACTAGCGTGGGCAACGCTGTGCACTCACCACCACCCGGACCATCACGGCCATGCCGGACACAAGTCCCAACTTAGTGCGTCGCCCCTCGCACTCCCGCACTTGCCCATGTGCGGAACCAGTCATACGACAAGCGCACACTGGCACAACTTAACATTAGGGACACCGGCAGGTGGGGCAAGGCCCCACAGCCGCTGGAGCCCACTACCCGAGCTAGAGGTAGTGGGACATGCCAATAGGCATGTTCTAGGCACTCACGTGTCTAGCCGGGCGCTCTCCAGGCAGCCCGGCGTGACCCACGACTAGTTCACCTAGCCGCCGGTGTGGCCCCATGGGCCCAACACCGCCAAGGAGTCCAAGCGTCCCGACATCCCCCATTCATGGGTATAACATAGCCTTTGAGGCCCTCGGGCACTTAGGTGCCCAGCCGGGACACAGCCGTGTAGGCTGCCTGGGGGCAGGCCAGGCAGAGACTAACCAGTCCCCTATAGAGGTTAATGTACCTTTCAGGCCATACTGGACGCAGACATGCCCTTTGCAGCCAAATCCCGACATAGTCATGGGACACTTCAAAAATTCACTAAAATCAGATGCAAGCTCCAATTGCCACGAAACTTTGCCAACATCACCTATTAGTCAAGGGTAACATTTGGCCTTCTTAGGTGCTCAGCAAAGTTGTCAAGATCCCACACGTTTTGAGCCAACTTCATATCGGCTGCATCACGGTGCCTGCGGTAGTGCGCAGGTGGTCACTGGGTGCTTGCGGCAGCACCCAGCACCAGCTTTCTGCAGCATCAGGCACTGGGCGCCCCAGACTAGGTCTGGGCGCCTAAGATAGTGCCTGCATGCCCCAAGGTGCACACGACGAGGCTCGTGGGCCCTCAACATTGCACCTAGTGCCTACGGACAGTGTCCAGATGGGCACTGGTTACCTGCGGCAGCGTCCAGGCACCATCACCTGCAGCATAAGGGACATGGCGCCCCAGACAAGGTCTGGGCACCTGCGACACCACCCTGTTGCGTCCACAAGGCACACAGCAAGGCTCGCGCGGCATCAGCTGCGCACAACAAGGGTCGTGTGTCCTCGGCATCACGCCCTTAGGCCCGACCCTCGGACCAACCCCAAAGGGCTGAGCCATGTCCATGACACTTGGACAAGGCATACCAATTTAATTTTCCATCACATGCAAGGCATGCCAAATTGAATAGAATATCTGGTAGATGTCTTGATTTCATCCATAATATCACTTCATTAGCAATTAGCGAGACTTCTAGAATGTGTCAACCACGGATGAAAGCTGACTGGGCATTTGAGATTAGCTTTCCAGGGATTGAGAAGAGTCTTGTAGCCAAGATTTTGGAGACAACTTTTTAACATGGACTGTGTGATACTGATTTTAGAGACAGCTGATTGTGTTGGAGCGTAAACAATAATAACAATGCCATAGAAAAGAACAGAGGTGCGCCGATGTGTGATACTGATTTTATTGGGGTCCCACATAACGATAGTCTCACCGCCCACCGGAGTGACTAATAGCTGGGACCTCTAACCAATTAGAGTTTCGCCCCGGTCCCCGGATGCTATAGCGACCAGTGATTGATCTAGACTGATGAGTTTCAAAAATTCCGATTATATTCTTATTTCCTTCTTGAGTATAAGAGAAAAATGGAAAATCATAGCAGATTTGGTACACTTCGGACATCAAAAGATGAAGACCAACATAGTAAATGATCTAAACAAGACATATTAAATTAACATAGATACTAATTTACAGTATGGTAGATGATCTAAATTGTAGTAATAGAAAGACATATATAGTACTAGGAGTAGACATTTGCTAGCTAGCTAGAAAGCTTATAATCTTCATTTTTTGAGGGAAAGAAGTAGGCCAGCCTAGCCAGTGTAAATATGGACGCCAACGGCGATGAGGAGAATAGTGATGATGACGAAGTAGATTAAAGTGTGGACGAGTATAGCATTCCTACTCGTCTGAAAATTGACAAACTCGACGGCTTTGTTTCTTCCTGGGATCTGAACAAGTAACCCCGGCGTCAGTAGCACGAACAACACCACCGCTACCACCACTGGCCCCCAGTCAGCCATATAGCTAGCTTAATAAGCTAAGTACGTAACGTTGTTTCTAAGTAAATGACCCTAAATTTAATGTACCAGAAGTGACTAATTGGTCGTCGCTGCTTATAATTACTCAGCGCTCTTTCTCCCTCTGTGTGTGTGATCGTTTTGTCATGCCGCCGCTGCGACCGCGCGCGTTCCGATAGATGGATACGAATAAGTTGTCTATACCCACGAAAGCAGTAGCAATTATCTACATAACAGAAGCAATTTGCGGGTGTATATATCTATGTATCTATTTGTTTGGAGTATACTGATACCGTTTCTCTTGAGAATGACACATGTGTGAATTGACAAGCCACTTGGCTTCTCCATGTGTACTCTCTCTCTCTCTACATCACGAATTGTATAACGCACGTCATATGTAATGTACCGCTAAGTAAAGAGCCGGGAATGTAGAATAAATCCATGAGAGAATGACAAAACGTTTCGTCGAATTGGTCATTTCAGTGAATTACTAATACTATTACAGAGTGTTAGCTAGCTAGATATAATTGTGCGTGAACACAAGTTCCACGCCACGCGTACATATGTGGCGGCTGCCTAGCGGAACTAGCAGCTATAGAGATGAACTCCATTTCAAGTTACAAAACAATTAAAATCAAAACAGAACAAACAACATAACAACAACTACTATAGAAATTCCCTTTCGAAAAAAAAAACTACTATAGAATTTAAAAGAGAGAAAATTCCTAATAAAAATCAAGTAGTGCGTGCGTGGGTGCTTGCTTGCAAGACAAAAACAAAGCAATATCGAAATTAAAAACAAGTACAGTACTTGTGTCTCTTTAGTTTGCGCATAGCTAGCTAGCTAGGTAGCCGCGAACATGTGAACGCCGATGGCGATCAAAAAGACGCAGATCAATCCAAAGTAAAGCAGTGAGTGGAACAAGATCGCCGGAGCACTCGTATGAAACGTTCCGAATTCAATGCACCGCCTCCCACCCGGTAATTGAAACAGTAAACCCGGGGTTAGTAGAACGAACAGCACCGTCGCCACAAATACCGGGCCCCAGTCCTGTGTGTGGTGATGATGAGCCGCCGTCTGCGCCATTGATGTAATTATTAACTGAAATATTCTTTGTGTATATATGTGTTTAAGAATTAATCTATCTGAATCTTAATTATAGCTTCCTAGCTAAAAGCCTAGTCTGGTGGAGGAGATTGAGATAATTGATGTGTGTTAATTTATAAACATACGTACGGGGAGGGAGGGATGATGATGATGATGAAGGTATCCATCGCTTTGGTTGGAAGAAAGGAATTGAATCACGTTAATGCCTATAGCAAGCAGCAGTACTGCAAGCTGGACTCTGTGGTTCACACTGTTGAATTTCTCTTCAAGTTAGCTCAGATTCGTTTGAACACTTGACAGGGAATGAGGTCTTTATCGGTCTGGACCGCACCTGACCTCGTGCATCGCACAAGGAAAGTAACATAACTAATCATAAGAATTAATACTGTATTGTAGAATTACATTCTTACTAATTGAGAATATTTATAAGATATATTGTTTTCTGTATTCGGTTGACTGTAATTGTTCATGGGACCAATTAACCTCAAGTTTACGAAAACTATTATGAAACTATCTTCCCTCTAAGTTTAGGAATCTACCATTCCGAATAAACTACTACAATTTTTTTTGGTGTTGGGATGAGGAGTTTTAAATCTTTGTTAGACGCTTTATAAACAAACAACCGCCACAATCATTCGTATTTTTTAAGTATAAAGTTCCAGAAGCATTACCTAGTCAAGGCGACGTAACAACCAACGAGCGCAATTTATGTACTATAGTAGTATTGATGTGGGCATTAGGAGAGTAGCTCCCTTTTTTCCTCTCCGCCAGCGACGATTTGCACAGGGGAGGTGGGATAGGGTTCATTTGTCTTCTTTTACTCTGTTCCTTTTCTGCTATGGTCCACTGTTTTCTCTGTTCTTTTTTCTTTTTTTCCTTGCACCAGATTTACCTCCCCCGCGCCTGGGTTTTGTGCTGCCGGCCATGACTCTGGCTCCTCACTGGCGCCTAGCTCCGCCATCTTCACAACCTGTTTTGTTACAGTTCGTTTTTTCAACCACCAGTGACCACTCCATCTCAGATCTAATGCAGATCCAGCTATCCACTGACTGTTATGTTCAGATTTGAAGCAGTTTTAGATGTTGCATATTGGTTTTAGTAAAGTTTATAAGTCTAGTTGGTGTTTTGACTTTCCTTTGTTGATGTTTAAGTAAAGTTTACTTATTGCCCCTAGTCATCCATAGGAATGTGAAAGTTGAATGGAGAGTTAGGTCTAGGCAAAGTCTGGATTTAGCTAGAATCAATGTGTAAAATATTCTTGAATACATTTCTTGCTTCACTCTTTTATAAAACTTGCAGTTATGAGTTTTGAATTCTTGTGATTATTATTTTAAGTGGATCTCTTTGTGTGAACTTCTTAGGATTGATATTCCCGCCGCAGGTTCTGAGTTTGATCCAAATGTTTACTTGAAGACAAGTAAAACCTAAGTGTGGGGTAGTTGTCTAGTTGATAAACGGGAAATTTATCTATATTCATGTGCTTTAATTGTCTATTAATTTAGGCTATAATGTTACAAGTTTTCCCACTTAAGTGTTTAATTATGTTAATTACAAAGAATACTCCTCACGTGTGGTTTTTATGCTTAAACATGTTAAAATGTTGAAGGAAAGGTCTACAAGTACGTGGAAAGAGGCTATAAGGGCCATAACGGGACCAAAAGAGAGTCGAAACAGCTCTTCGGGTGCAATTTAGGGTTGTTCCAGACCACTGTCCAGACATATAGGCCCGAACCAACCCCGAGATGAGCCTTTCTTCCTATTTTACCGTGAGATGAGCCTTTCTTCCTATTTTACTACATGGTTCGGGAATATTTTACTACATGGCTCTGCTATAAAGCACTCATGACCTGTTATGTGCGGTGTTGACATCTCATCCTACCAGTCTAGCTAGTCGGATAGCATGTCTTCACCACTTGCACATTTTCCTGACACACCATTTGATGCCCCAAGATTAATGTGTCCTTTTCTTGGTTAATGAGCAACCAAGCAGGGGAATGAAGCTTTGTTCCTGACGGGATTTTCTCGGCTTGCGTCAGCCTTACTCCACGTGGAAGTAGCCTGCATCATCAACCCGACCATGAGCAACGAACCGTCTCATCTAGCCAATGCCTTATCTATTTGGGGCACACATTAATACTCTATCTTCTTTATTGTATTCTCCCATTTCATACTAAAACCCCTGTCAACATCCTATGCACCAGATCTTGACTAACTCACAACCATAATTCCTAGTACACAAAAGAGATGATCTAAACCTACGACGTGGATTACACTCTAACAATTTTATTTAAAAAAATACAAATTTCTAATATGTTATCTCTATTACGAAATAACATAAGATATTAATTCAATTAGGTCAGATTAGACAAATGAAAATGTAGGTATGATATATTTTGAGGTTAGCTGTTTTAGTTTACTATTTTGTATGTGATGCTAAGTTATTAAAAAAATAATATATAATATATATGTACATTTAGAAAAAGAAACTATTTTAATATAGTATATTAGTAAATGTAACAAGATGACCTAATATTTCGATATTGAATAAAAGTTTTGGTTTATTGTCAAAATGTTCATTGTATAGGAATGTTCTCTTTCATCTTTTATTGTAATCTCTATATGATTCAATATATGTTTCTTTACCATTGCTGATTTCAACATAGCTTTAGAACTGCTCTAAGGATGGTAAATAGACAAGATAAAAAAAAGGCAGCTATATATCACACGTTGTTCACATGTATATATCAAGGTGCAATGTGTTGTCTTTGTCGCCCTCCCAGGCTCCATCTACCGGTGGGAGTTTGGCGACGGATATGAATTCTCCGTCAAATTGACGGATGCAATATAAGCCATCGATTTAAAAGTAAAACTATAAAATAAAATGGATGGTTTAGATTAAATAGGAGATCACATGGGTGTTCTCTGGAAGTGACGTCAATGAAACGCATGGGGATAGATAGGGGTGCTGGTGTTTATAGTAGGTTACTTTTTATTATTTTAGTTTATACGTTAAATTTCCTTACATACAAGAATAGTATTAGATTTATAATCGTGTTATATATATGTATAGGCAATTTGGAACCCGCACGTTTTTTTTCTACTTTAAAATGTTGTATCTTATTATATAAGTCCAAATAACATAAATTTTATATCATTGTTCATCATAATTTGAGCTCTTCAAAAGAAGACCCAACATGAGTGTTTTGATAAATTTTAAATTTTTTATTTTTTGTATGTACATATGTTTTAAGGTTCATTGTGAATCTTAAGCTTAAGAAAAGTGAATCAAAGATTGTTCAATCGTGAATCAAAGGTTGTTAAAAAGAAAATCATAGGTCGTTAGACCCTAAACCCTTTACTACAAACCCTAAAATGTCTTCGATGGTTTTAGATTTTCTAGGGTGGTTTTTAGGGTGTCAGAGGGGGGGGGGGGGGTAATATTTTTGGAATTAGTTTTACACTTTATATTGTCATCAGTGACTCGACATTTTTTTAGGGTTTATGTTTAGGGTTTAGACCTAAACCAACCACAAACCTTAAAAATGCCTTCGACGTTTTTAGCATTCCTAGGGTGGTTTTGGGGTTTGGGGGGGGGGGGGGTAGGGTAATCTTTTTGGCATTTGTTCTACACTTTATATTGTCGTTACTGACTCGACAGGTTTTTAGGATTTGGGGTTTGGGGTTTAGGGTTGTTAGACCCTAAACCCTACACTAAAAACCCTAAAAATGCCTTCGACGCTTTAGCTTTCCTAGGGTGATTTTTAGGGTGTTTGGGGGGGGGGGGGTAGATTAATCTTTTTGACATTAGTTCTACACTTTATATTGTTGTTACTGACTCGACAGGTTTTTAGGGTTTGTGGTTTAGGATTTAAACCCTGCACTACAAACCCTAAAAATGGCTTCGACGTTTTTAGCTTTCCTAGGGTGGATTTTGGGGTGTTTTGGGGGTAGGTAATCGATTTGGAATTTGTTTAGTACTTTATATTGTAGCAACTAACTCGACAGGTTTTTAGGGTTTGTGGTAGCGAGTTTAGGGACGTTAAATGTCTTTGACGTTTTTAGCTATCCTAGGGTGGGTTTTGGGGTGTTTTCGGGGGTAGGGTAATCTATTTGGAATTTGTTTCGTACATTATATGGTAGAAACTAACTCGACAGGTTTTTAGGGTTTGTGGTAGCGGGTTTAGGATCGTTAGACCCTAAACTTGCCACTGCAAACCCTAAAAATGCCTTCGACATTTTTAGCTATCCTAGGGTGAGTTTTGGGGTGTTTTGGGGGATAGGGTAATCTATTTGGAAACCGTTCTATACTTTACATTGTAGCAACTAACTCGACAGGTTTTTAGGGTTTGTGGTTGCGGGTTTAGGGTCTAACGCCACTACAAACCCTAAAAATGTCTTTGACGTTTTAGCTATCCTAGGGTGGGTTTTGGGGGTAGGGTAATCTATTTGGAAACCGTTCTATACTTTACATTTTAGCAACTAACTTGACAAGTTTTTAGGGTTTGTGGTCGCGGGATTAGGGTCGTTAGACCCTAATCCCGCCACTACAAACCCTAAAAGTGCCTTCGAAGTTTTTTAGCTTTCCTAGGGTGGGTTTTAGGGTGTATGTGGTTAGGGTAATCTGTTATAACCCAAGTTCGTTGCAGTTTTATTTCGTTACAATGATTCGTTAAGTTGGTCCATTCTGAATTTAGGACATGGAAGTCCTTATTAAAGAAGTTGGGGACGAGGAGGTCTTTTCCCCATCCGTTTTATTTTCTGGTGAGTTAACCTCATATTAATTCCCTTAACCTATTTTATTCCATATCCTCTTAATTACTCTCTCTTCTAAACACGTTCTCACGATCATTTACGCTCCTCTCTTCATTGTTCTCTCTCTCTTCTCTCTCAAAGCCGCTTCTTCTCTCGATCACTCAAGACTCCTTTGATTCTGCTGTCAAGATTCAACTGTGGATTGGTCCGTCATCGCGAATTGCTGGTTTCTACGAGGTAGAGTTGTCAGATTACTTTGTTCGTTAATTCTTCGGTTCCTGAGTTCTCCTCATTCTAATTTCCTTCCCAATCTGATTGTGATTCAGCGTTGGTTCTTGTGCTCTATCTATCCTCTTCTGCTGTTGGCTTCGTCTGCGAATCCGCTGTCTGATTCAGGTATGAATTGTGGTTCCTTTGGCAAGTGCCGTTCTCTGATTGTAGGGTTCAGCGTTTTGAGTTTGGGTTGTGTCTGCGTTGTTTTGATTCAGTGGTTGGGAAGTGCATTTCGGATTCTGCACTGGGTTGGACTCTGCCATTCAGATTGTGGTTCGTCTGCTGTTAATTCGAGGTAGGTGGCTGATGGATTCGATTAGTGTGTTCGGCCTTGGGGAGTTTCGTTCTGAATTGAATTGGTTCTGTCTTGTTGGTTTGTGACTGTCTGTTTAACGTGTTTAATGCCTACAAACCCCCAAGGTTGTTTTCTGAAAACTTATAATGTTTTGACAATGTTTTGATGCCTCTGTCTGTGTGAAAATCGCTTCTGTCTTCTGAGTTTTTCGGCATGTCCGAACTTCGGTCCGACCTTGGAAGTTCGGACATGCCCTTCTGCGCTTTAATTCTCTGAAGTTTTCGCTGTGTCCGAACTTCCGTCCGAGCTTTGAAGTTCGGACACAGCCTTCTGTATTCTCTGATTTTGCCTCGACTTGTGTCCGAACATGGATGTCCGGACACAAGTTCGGACTTTGCGCGTGTCTGATTTCCGAAGAACGTCCGAACATCTGTCCGACCTTTGATGTTCGGACACCTCTGTCTCTACTACTGTTTTAATGTTCGACCTGTGTCCGAACTTCGTAGTTCGGACACATGTTCGGACATCTGTCTGTTTTCGACTTCTGAGTCTCGACTTGTGTCCGAACATTGATGTCCGGACACAAGTTCGGACATGGTACTGTTTTGACCATAACTTGCTCGTTTGAGCTCTGTTTTGACTTCCGTTTGCGGGGTTGGATTCCCCTTCTGATTTCCAAGCCATCTATGTGCTTTCTGGTGCCTTTGGTGCACATATGCTTATCTGTATTTAAGCTTCTGTTTTGGGACCTAGTTATCTCTGTGTCTGAGCCTTTGGATGGCTGGTTTCGCTGTCTCGTAGCGCGCTATGTAGGATCCTTCTGTTCACGGGTGATGTTCCCCGTTCTGTTCACGGGTGTTTTCACCTGTTCTGTTTACGAGTGAGGTTTCCTCGTTCTGTTCACGAGCTGTTGCGTTCTGTCTGTATGCTGTGATCGCTAGTGTCCACTCTGTTTTCTGCTTCTGTCTGCTTCTGACTCTGTTTAGTCCTCTATTGTATGGACTTCTGTTCTGTTTTCTGACATGCTTATGGATTCCTTGCGACTCCTTCTGATTTGACATTATTCTAAAATGTTTTGAGCATGCTGGTTGATGAAGTTTGTCATCTACTGGGCATAGTTGTGTGCTCATTCCCCTACTTTATCTAACATTGCAGATTGATCAGCGAGGGTCACTTTGCAGCTCTGGAGTTTAGTCCGTTTGTTGTTTAGATTTTTTGGAGACTTTGTATTTGAATTTGAGCCTTTGGGCCTCTTCAGTTAGCTTGCTTTTGATATTCGTTTTGGTGGGTTCTGTTATTACTTTGGGATGTTACGACATCATTTTGGTTTATACTTTATTCAAGTATTCATTTGGGCCTTATTTGATTATCTGTTTAAGTCTGTTTATTAGAGCCTTGCGTTATTATGTAATAATACGCGGCGTGTAATACCCCTAACTCCTAGGCCAGTGTTTGGGGGTGTTACATTTAGTGGTATCAGAGCTCTGGGTTCTAATCTGCTGGGATTTTAAGTTAGCCAGTCAGTCAGAAACGTCAGTGTTAGTGTCTGAGTCTAACTTGCTGTTGGACTTTCAGAATGCCGCCAAGAAGAGCAACGAACCCTCCAGGAAATGTGCTGATGCTGTTCAGCAGTTCATGACGCAGCTCATGCAGACCATGGCTGCAGGGGGTGGTCCAGCTGGAGGAGGACCAGCTGGCGGAGCAGGCCCAGCTGGGGCGGATGCTGGAGGGAGAAATGTGAAGCGCTTCAGGAGTTCATGAAGCTGAAGCCGCCATCGTTCGATGGGGCAGGAGACCCCCAGGAGGCCAGTCATTGGTTGACTGAGGTCGAGGATTTGCTGCGTGTGATGGGCTCTGAGGAGGAGCAGAAGGTGGACTTCGCCACCTTTCTTTTCAAGGCCGAAGCCAAGGAGTGGTGGAGGTCAGTGATGGGCAGATTCCCACAGCCTTGGACGTGGGAGCAGTTCACTGGGGAGTTCAATAAGCAGTTCTACCCCGATGTGTATAAGGACCAGCGTATCTTGGAGTATAACCGACTACGCCAGGGTCGGGATATGAGTGTGGAGGAGTACGTCAGGAAGTTCATCAGCCTGTCGAAGTTTGCACCTGAGCCTGACGAGCATAGGAAGGCCAGGAAGTTTGAGAGTGGCCTGAGGCCTGATATCCGTTCTGCTGTGACGCCTCTGCGTCACAAGACCTTCAGGGACGTAGCTGATGTCGCCCTGTTGGTAGAGGCTGACTTGAGAGGTCGCCAGTCTGGAGGGAAGGACCAGAAGAGGAAGCAGAGGTCCGACGAGAGCGAGGAGGATCAGTCTGCTTCTCAGAAGAAGCAGTCTACTGGAGACCGAGCTGGAGACCGCTCTGGGGACCGTTCGCGAGATAGAGGTGGTTCGTCTTCGTCAGCTCCTGCTCCGAAGTGCCAGGTCTGTGGCAAGTTTCACAGAGGTCAGGACTGCTACAGGAAGTCTGGAGCCTGCTTCAAGTGTGGGTCCATGGGACATAGGATAGCTGACTGCCCTCAGGCCGAGAGGAGCAGAGGTAGCTCTGGAGGTAGAGCTGGTGAGTCTGCTTCAGGGTCCAGAGATCGAGACCGGGCTGAGCAGAAGAAGCCCCAGGGCCAGGCCAGAGTGTACGCGATGGCTGGAGAGAGAGACCGATCGACTGACAGAGTTGTCACAGGTATTCTCCAGCTGTCTTCTCGTTCTGTTTTCTGCTTGTTTGACTCTGGAGCCACCCACTCTTTTATTTCTGCTGAGTTAGTGGGTGAGCTCGGTTTGCCTGTTGTGCCTCTGGGTGTTGAGCTGTGTGTGCATAGTCCATTAGTTAGAGACTCTTCTATGCTTTTGAACTCTGTTTGTAAAGATAGTCCTGTGTTAGTCAGAGATAGGACTCTGTGCTAACCTCATCCCGATGGAGATGACTACTTTTGATGTGATTTTGGGCATGGATTGGCTTGCTGCGCACCATGCCCACATTGATTGTGCTGCTTCGAGAGTGACCTTTGAGGAGCCGGGTCAGCCCCGCCTAGTTGTAGCAGGGAATGGACTCCCGTGCTCGCCGCCAGTGATATCAGCCATGCAGGCGTTTCGTTTCTGAGGAAAGGATGCCAGGGATATCTGTGCTACATCCCTGAGGTTCGCAAGGATGCGAAGTTGGAGGACATTCCAGTAGTCAGAGATTTCCCAGATGTGTTCCAGGATGATGTACCTGGGCTTCCCCCTGTCAGAGAGGTGGAGTTCTCGATCGAGCTCGCACCTGAGACTCAGCCGATTTCTAAGGCCCCATACCGCATGGCGCCTGCTGAGCTAAGGAGTTGAAGGTCCAGTTGCAGGAGCTGCTGGATAAGGGCTTCCGCCCTAGTGTGTCGCCTTGGGGAGCGCCAGTGTTATTTGTTAAGAAGGACGGTAGCATGCGTTTGTGCATTGACTACAGGGAGCTCAACAAGGTTACCATTAAGAATAGGTATCCTCTCCCGCGCATTGATGACTTGTTCGACCAGTTAGCAGGAGCTAAGGTGTTTTCGAAGATCGATCTGAGGTCCGGTTATCATCAGTTGAGGATTAAGGCAGACGATGTGCCTAAGTCCGCCTTCAGGACTCGTTATGGACTACGAGTTCCTAGTGATGCCATTCGGTCTGACGAATGCGCCTTCTGTATTTATGGACATGATGAACCGGGTGTTCAAACCCTTTTGGATCAGTTCGTGTGGTTTTTGATGACATCTTGGTGTATTCCAAGAGTGCTGAGGAGCACGAGGAGCATTTGAGGACTGTTCTCCAGACTCTGAGGGAGAAGGAGCTGTACGCGAAGCTGAAGAAGTGTGAGTTCTGGCTGGATCAGGTGGTATTCTTGGGACATGTGGTCTCTAAGGATGGTATCTCCGTGGATCCGGAGAAGATTAGGGCTATTACTGAGTGGGCCAGGCCTACTAATGTTGGAGAGATTCGTAGCTTCCTTGGATTAGCGGGCTACTATCGTAAGTTTGTGGAGGGCTTCTCCAAGCTAGTGATCCCTTTGACTCGTCTACTGCAGAAGGATGTGAAGTTCGAGTGGAGTGAGGCATGTGAGCTGTGTTTTCAGGAGCTGCAGAGGAGGTTGACATCTGCGCCGATTCTGACCCTTCCAGAGGGTAATGAGGGTCTGGAGGTTTTCTGTGATGCGTCCCATAAGGGACTTGGGTGTGTGCTGATGCAGCATGGGAAGGTAGTAGCATATGGCTCTCGTCAGTTGAAGCCATATGAGAAGAACTATCCGACCCACGACCTGGAGTTAGCTGCTGTTGTGTTTGCCTTGAAGATTTGGAGGCACTACCTCTATGGAGCTGCGTGCAAGGTGTATACGGACCATAAGAGCCTCAAGTATCTGTTCACTCAGAAGGAGTTGAACTTGAGGCAGAGGAGGTGGCTGGAGTTGCTGCACGATTATGATTAGAGATCCTCTACCATCCTGGTAGGGCGAATGTGGTTGCTGATGCGCTCAGTAGGAGGGGTCCGTCTGGGACCGTTTGTGCTTTGTCTGGTGTGCAGAGGTCTGCTCTCGAGTTGCAGCGTATGGGTATCTGGGTCGTCCGTCCAGAGAGGTCGGGATGTTAGCAGCGTTGCAGTTCAGCCTACCTTGATCGACCGGATCAAGGCCAGTCAGGAGCTCGATGTCGGTTTGTGTAAGATCAGAGAGAGTTTGTCTGGTCAGGAGTCGAGTTCAGAGTTTCAGAGGGATGTCTGAGGTTCAGAGACCGTGTTGTGTGCCTGCAGCGACGCCTTGAGGCGGAGATTATGCAGGAGGCTCATGGAGCTCCATACTCGGTACACCCAGGAGGTGTGAAGATGTACCGGGACCTACGTGAGACATTCTGGTGGAGTAACATGAAGAGGGATTTCTTGTATCCAGATGTCGGACCTGTCAGCAGGTCAAAGCGAGCATCAGAGACCAGCTGGTTTGCTTCAGCCTCTTCCCGTTCCGGAGTGGAAGTGGGAGAGCGTCGGTATGGACTTCGTCATGGGCTGCCTAAGACTCCGAGGGGTTTTGATGCAGTTTGGGTATCGTGGACCGGCTCACGAAGAGCGCTCACTTCTGCCTGTCAGGAAGACCTTCAGTTTGCATCGCTTGGCTCAGTATATGGATGAGATAGTGCGTCTGCACGGAGTTCCAGCTTCGATTGTGTCTGACAGAGATCCGCGTCGTTCCAGATTTGGCAGAGTTTGCATCAGGCTTTAGGGACGAAGTTGTCTTTCAGTTCAGCTTATCATCCTCAGTCAGATGGTCAGACAGAGAGGACGAATCAGGTCCTTGAGGACATGCTCAGAGCATGTGTGTTGGACTTCGGGGGCAGCTGGGATCAGCACGTTGCATTGATAGAGTTTGCTTATAATAATAGCTTCCAGACCAGTATCGGGATGGCTCCGTTTGAGGCCTTGTCTGGCAGGAGATGCAGGTCACCCATCTGTTGGGATGACCTGAAGGAGAGAGCCGTGATTGGTCCAGACTTGGTTCAGGATGCTGTGGGCAAGATTCAGTCTATTAGAGAGTGCTTGCTTGTGGCTCAGAGTCGTCAGAAGAGCTACGCCGATCAGAGGAGCGACCTCTAGAGTTTGAGGTGGGCGACCATGTGTATCTGAAGGTTTCTCCAGTTCGAGGAGTTGTCCGGTTTGGGAAGAGAGGCAAGCTTAGCCCTCGCTTTGTGGGTCCTTTTGAGATCCTGGAGAGGATCGGACCGGTTGCCTACCGTCTAGCTTTGCCACCGTCGTTGGCTGGTGTTCACAGTGTGTCCATGTGTCTATGCTGAGGAAGTATATTCCGGACCCGTCGCATGTGATTGACTTCAGTCCGCTTCAGTTGAGGGAGGACTTCACGTTCGAGGCAGTTCCTTCGAGGATTTTAGCGCGGGATGTCCGCAAGCTCAGGAGTAAGACCATGCCCTTGGTGAAGGTGCAGTGGTCGGGTCAGTCAGAGGAAGAGGCGACCTGGGAGGTCGAAAGCGAAGTCGTTCTAAGTTTCCCGCCCTTTCGAGCAGTAGGTATGTTTTAATTTCGAGGACGAAATTCTTTTAAGGGGGAGGTGATGTTATAACCCAAGTTCGTTGCAGTTTTATTTCGTTACAATGATTCGTTAAGTTGGTCCATTCTGAATTTAGGACATGGAAGTCCTTATTAAAGAAGTTGGGGACGAGGAGGTCTTTTCCCCATCCGTTTTATTTTCTGGTGAGTTAACCTCATATTAATTCCCTTAACCTATTTTATTCCATATCCTCTTAATTACTCTCTCTTCTAAACACGTTCTCACGATCATTTACGCTCCTCTCTTCATTGTTCTCTCTCTTCTCTCTCAAAGCCGCTTCTTCTCTCGATCACTCAAGACTCCTTTGATTCTGCTGTCAAGATTCAACTGTGGATTGGTCCGTCATCGCGAATTGCTGGTTTCTACGAGGTAGAGTTGTCAGATTACTTTGTTCGTTAATTCTTCGGTTCCTGAGTTCTCCTCATTCTAATTTCCTTCCCAATCTGATTGTGATTCAGCGTTGGTTCTTGTGCTCTATCTATCCTCTTCTGCTGTTGGCTTCGTCTGCGAATCCGCTGTCTGATTCAGGTATGAATTGTGGTTCCTTTGGCAAGTGCCGTTCTCTGATTGTAGGGTTCAGCGTTTTGAGTTTGGGTTGTGTCTGCGTTGTTTTGATTCAGTGGTTGGGAAGTGCATTTCGGATTCTGCTGGGTTGGACTCTGCCATTCAGATTGTGGTTCGTCTGCTGTTAATTCGAGGTAGGTGGCTGATGGATTCGATTAGTGTGTTCGGCCTTGGGGAGTTTCGTTCGGTTCTGAATGGATTCGTTCTGTTGGGTTTGTGAATGTCTTGTTTAACGTCGTTTTAATGCCTACAAACCCCCAAGGTTGTTTTCTGAAAACTTATAATGTTTTGACAATGTTTTGATGCCTCTGTCTGTGTGAAATCGCTTCTGTCTTCTGAGTTTTTCGGCATGTCCGAACTTCGGTCCGACCTTGGAAGTTCGGACATGCCCTTCTGCGCTTTAATTCTCTGAAGTTTTCGCTGTGTCCGAACTTCCGTCCGAGCTTTGAAGTTCGGACAAGCCTTCTGTATTCTCTGATTTTGCCTCGACTTGTGTCCGAACATGGATGTCCGGACACAAGTTCGGACTTTGCGCGTGTCTGATTTCCGAAGAACGTCCGAACATCTGTCCGACCTTTGATGTTCGGACACCTCTGTCTCTACTACTGTTTTAATGTTCGACCTGTGTCCGAACTTCGTAGTTCGGACACATGTTCGGACATCTGTCTGTTTTCGACTTCTGAGTCTCGACTTGTGTCCGAACATTGATGTCCGGACACAAGTTCGGACATGGTACTGTTTTGACCATAACTTGCTCGTTTGAGCTCTGTTTTGACTTCCGTTTGCGGGGTTGGATTCCCCTTCTGATTTCCAAGCCATCTATGTGCTTTCTGGTGCCTTTGGTGCACATATGCTTATCTGTATTTAAGCTTCTGTTTTGGGACCTAGTTATCTCTGTGTCTGAGCCTTTGGATGGCTGGTTTCGCTGTCTCGTAGCGCGCTATGTAGGATCCTTCTGTTCACGGGTGATGTTCCCCGTTCTGTTCAGGGTGTTTTCACCTGTTCTGTTTACGAGTGAGGTTTCCTCGTTCTGTTCACGAGCTGTTGCTTGTTCTGTCTGTATACTGTGATCGCTAGTGTCCCGCTCTGTTTTCTGCTTCTGTCTGTCTGACTCTGTTTAGTCCTCTATTGTATGGACTTCTGTTCTGTTTTTTCTGACATGCTTATGGATTCCTTGCGACTCCTTCTGATTTGACATATTCTATAAAATGTTTTGAGCATGCTGGTTGATGAAGTTTGTCATCTACTGGGCATAGTTGTGTGCTCATTCCCCTACTTTATCTAACATTGCAGATTGATCAGCGAGGGTCACTTTGCAGCTCTGGAGTTTAGTCGTTTTGTTGTTTAGATTTTTTGGAGACTTTGTATTTGAATTTGAGCCTTTGGGCCTCTTCAGTTAGCTCTTGCTTTTGATATTCGTTTTGGTGGGTTCTGTTATTACTTTGGGATGTTACGACATCATTTTGGTTTATACTTTATTCAAGTATTCATTTGGGCCTTATTTGATTATCTGTTTAAGTCTGTTTATTAGAGCCTTGCGTTATTATGTAATAATACGAGGCGTGTAATACCCCTAACTCATAGGCCAGTGTTTGGGGGTGTTACATAATCTATTTTGAAGTCGGTCTATACTTTATATTGTCATGACTGACTCGATAGATTTCCACGCCACAATTATATATAACGTTTCCATGATTTATATTTAAAGGTGTCCACGAGTTCATATAAACGTTTCCACATTTTTATATATACGTTTCCATGTTTTGATATAGACGTTTCCACGTTTCTACGATTCCATGATTATCTATAACTTTTCCATGCCACAATTACTTATAAACGTTTCCACGGCATGATTACATATAAACATTTTCATTATTATATATGAATGTTTCCATGCTACAATTATATATAACGTTTCCACGATGTATATATAAATGTATCCATGAGTTTGGATAAACGTTTCCACCTTTTTATTTAAACATTTTCACTTTGTTAGATATACGTTTCCACATTTTTATATAAACGTTTCCACGTTTACGATTCCATGATTATATATAATGTTTCCACGCCATGATTACATATATATAAACATTTCCACGATCTGATTACATATAAACAATTTTCATAATTATATATGAATGTTTCCTCGCCACAATTACATATAACAATTCCACGATTTATATATAAACGTGCCCACGTCATGATTACATATATACGCTTACCCCATTATATATTCCATGCCACAATTATATATAACGTTTCTACGCCACAATTATATATACACGTTTCCACACAATTAAGTATAACGATTACACCATTATGCATAAACGTGTCTATGAGTTTATTTAAAATGTTTCCACGTTTCTACGATTCCATTATATAAATGTTTCCACACCTCTAATCCTCTCTCTGCTAACACCAAAGAACATAAGATTTTTGTTTGAGGAACGTAAGTTAGGGTTGGGTGATTGTGAAAGGAATAGTTGAAGTCATAGAGCGTAAGCTTTTTGTTCGAGGAACGTAAATTAGGGTCGCAAACTGCATACATAATAAGAGGGATATTGACAAATTATAGTAATTTGGCAATGAACTGAAGCAAGGAATTTGTGCAGGATTTAACCCGAGATTAAGATTCTTTCACCTAGAGCACGACAGTGGTGCTCGGTTATGAATTGGACGTGGAACGATTTAGGCGGTGGCAGTTTTGGGTTAGCCGTGGACGGATGAAGATGATGGCAGATTTGGGTTGCCTTTGATGAATGAAGGTCGAGCGGTGGGTAATGGAGGAACGGAGGTCGAAAATCTAAATGCCTGCGATCCTCTCTTTTTTCTCTTTTTGCTCACATCCAGTTTTAGTCCGAGTCCTTCATTTTTATCTACGGTGTAGATTAAGTCCGTCTAGTATATGAATCATGATGTATACTAATTTTTATTTCATATATATATAGCATCATACATCGCTTTGATATATGTTCCATTATTTACGTATATATCAACAACAAATATTATAAGATAAAAAATTATTATACAATTGCCACATATTTATACTCATGTATAAGTTGTTCTCTACAGATAATTATGTTATTAAAATATTGTATAAAAATACCTATGTGTCAGTAGCATGTCCGTATTTCACTTTCGTGGTGATACACAAAAAAAAACAAAAAAATAGTTCCGTCAGGGACGGAAAAACTGTTTTCGTCACAACCTTTGATAATCGTTTCTATCACTATAATGGAAAAGATGACACTAACTATTATGCATCTTTTCCTTTGACCATTCTTATCGAATTATTGTGTATAAGAAGATTTTCTCACCATTCATCAGTTTATAGAGCTTGACTAATTGATAAACCTGAAGATTATAAAAGTGAACACGATAAATTGAGTTGTTGAAGTCAATTTTATGATTCATTAACCTTGATTTTACATAGCGATGATAATTTATCCACTGATGATTAGAAACATGCATATATCCTTCATCGTATCCATCACTATTTTTTAAAAAATGATACTAATTGTTTTATATCTTTCATTTCACCGTTCTTATCGAATCATAATGTATTTGAATCATGGGGTATACTCATTTTTTCATGTATATAAAAACATTATACATCACTTTTTAAATTAGAAAAATTATACAGTAAATAATAACAGTATTTTTAAATTTGTAAACTTTTAAAAAATATTACTTGATTAAGGTATGTATTTTAAATTAATATATGCTATATTATTTACATATATATACAAAAGTGTTATAATATTTTAAAAATATTATACAATTCCCATATACACATGTATGTAGTCATATAAAATTTTGTATAATTAATAAATTATTCTATAATGGTTATAACTAATATCTATGTAAAATAAAATAAAAACATATATAAAAATACCATTACCTCGTTCTTCCTGTCGTCAAACAAAAAGGAAAACATAAAATTTGTCTCGTCTTTCTATGTGATATAAACAAAGAGAAAAAAAATTTAAAATTTCCGTCACGGGACGGAGAATTCGCGTCCGTCATGAAATCCACACCCTCCATCTACCTCGGTCCAAGGTGATCAAATTCAGGACCAAATTGAAATTGTCCACTTCCCTAAAATCAACAATGTGCATATTCATCACGTTTAATTTTTGGATCATGACATTGACTATAATATAGTATAGGATAATGCGTCATGACACCATTCCTTGACTTTTTTTCGTTCTTTCTTTCTGCCGTACATTTATACCTTTTTCATGAAACTCAAGGTCTTTAATGAAGGCTCATAAGTGAAAGATAATTTATATATGAATAAATCGTAATAAATTTGGAACGAAACATCAGCTAATATACAGTCTCACAGATACACATTATTATAATCATCAACCACGTACGATCATAGATATGTGACCATTAAAATCCTGTATAGTCCATCGATTAAGAGTGCGTTCCATGACGGGCTGCAAACACAGATATAGGGGCCGTTCTTTCCCCACAATTAACACATTAATCTTATTCTGGAGAAAGTACAATACATGTGTCACATTTTAATTGGTGTTGGATCCTAGAAAAAGTTTACTATGGTATAGGTGGCAGTTAACTATTAGTTAACTACACATACATTTATCCAAAAGCAGATATACCCAGCTTTTGGGGTTTTCACTCGTAAGGAGCGAACGGCCCCATACTTGCGTTTATTTTAAGCTCACTTTGGTTAACAAATAGGTAGTTGACACACCTGCATTTGGTTAAGCTTTAACTAATAAGAAACTAACACATGACAGTGAGAGAAGTTCAAAATTAGATTAATCTGTCAAACGCTATCACCGAACGGGACCTAAGAAAGTTGTGGTTCACACGATTGTGTCTCCCGTTAATAAATTAACAAGTGTTTAAGTGGGGTGGATTCGGTGACCGATATATAGTAAAACCAAGTTTTTTTTAGTAAATTACTCAGAACCCCTTTAGGATTAGACATAATACAGTTAACCTTCTTGTGTTTATCATTATTATTGGTAACCATCTTGAGGTTACAGTATCTTTGACTATAAGCCCCTTAACTATAATTCAATTATTAAAACATTAACCACGTGTTGACCCATCAACTTAATGACATTATTAATAACATGTTTGACAAAAAAACATTGCTTAATCAGCATTCTTATTGTCTGAAAAACGTTAACCCTACCTCGAAAATGCATCTGAATTGGGATGAAGAAGAGTTAAACGATGTTGATTAAGCAGTTTTGTTGTTCAGACTGGCATTAATAATGTGATTAAGCTGATGGGCCAGCATGTAGTTAATGTTTTGATAACAAAGTTATAGTTCGGGGGCTCATGGTCAGAGATACCGTAACCTCAAGGTGGTTACCAATAATTATGTTAAACACGAGGGGGTTAATCGTATTATACCCATTCCTGAAAGGGGTTCCGAGTAATTTAAACAGCTTAAAAAAGGTAGGGAAAATTCATAACATATCATTAAAATCTTTCTTAATTCATACACTACAAGAAAAACATGTTTTAGCTACCGATAAATTGCTACTATGCATATATTGGTATCTAAATTAGAAAATTGCTATTGATTTTTGATGTTATTAACAAAGTGGTTGCTTTTGTGCTACAACAACAACAATGGTAGCTAAACTTTTAGCCGGTAGTTAAATGTCTACCACCTTACAAGATTGCTACCATCAATAGTAGCTATTTTATCTTTCATTCCGATAGTTTTAGTAAAAGTAATTTTGCTACCAATATCGGTAGCTAAATTAATGAATTGCTACTACTTGGTTAATGCTAATTCAATCATGGTAGCTATTATGCTACTATTTGAGCAACGGTAGCAAAAAGATTTTAATCAGTAGCTAACTAGCTACTATCTTAAAAATTGTTATGACCATGTAGATAGCGAAATTATGAAATTGCTACTAACACTTGATTATGATTACTACAGTGCTACTATTTTGGCTATGATAGCAATATTTTTAACAAGTAGCTAATTGCTACTATCTTAAGTTTCAAAATTGCTACCGACTAATAATGCTTATGAAATTTCAGTTGATATATGTGCTAAAATATAAGTAATGATAATTAATATTCGTAAGCATTAATAAAATTATTATGTCTTATAACTTAACGTGTGAATACTACATAATTCAGAATACTAACCTATATTGCTGCTGCCATAGTGGATATATTATCTTCTTATATAAATTTTTTTTTTTTTTATAGTTTTTTCAATATAGTACCTTTAGTATATTTTACTTCTTACCTTTTAGCTATCAAAATTTTAAATCGAACTTTAAGTAAACAAAAAATTTCTAATTCATGAAAATTAATTAAAACTACATACCACTACAAGAATTTATTTATCATATAAGATATATGTAACATAATATATTTTTGATACTTATAATATTTTTAATTTTCAAAGTATCACGCGTATTAATAAATTATAAAATAGAGTACATGTAATAATAATTTAAACTAGTACATATGTTGGTTAAATTATAAAATTAATATAATTAGTTGTCAAAAAATTAAATTAGTAAATGTATATTTGTATAATTTTAAAATTTGTGCAGTTTTTATACATTTTACTATATAATTTTTTAGTTTACAAAATCACATACATTAGTAATATAAAATACAATAAATAATTACAATTTAAATTAATTGACGTGTTGGTTAAAATTTGCAAAATAAATACAAACTATAAATAATTTATAATGTTTAAAGTTTTTGTAAATGTATATATATGTTTAGTTTTTAATTTTATACAATTTTAAGCCAACATACATTTTTATTTTTATTAATTTGACCGTACAAAATAAATGTTGCAATATTATGTAAATTAAAATATCAACATCTATTTTATTAATTTTTACATATCCAAGGTTCGATCATATCTCATACAAATTTTGATTTATATTTAGAATACCAAACATTCAATATATACATGTAGTATGTATATATGTTGTGAATAACTATCATGTCCCAATGGTTAAGGTAACAACTATCCTTCTCACACGTCGCAGGATCGATTCCTGATGTGTGCACATTTTAAGCGCACACGCACTAGTCTGAATTAATTATACCATTGGTGTGGGGTCTGTTTACCCATACGTTTGATCAAGGTGGTCAGAGATGATATATTCTATACGTTGCGGGTCGGGTTCGATCCTTGATGTGTGTGCCTTAAGAATCGTTAGGCCGCGCACGCACATGGCTTTAGTAGAGAACCACACATGTGTGAATATAATACTGTCACACTATTGGTGGCAAATTTTTTTAATGCAACCACTAAAGTTGGTTTCTAAAAAGAATTTATGCTACTGAATTTATTGGTAGCAAACAAAGTAAAGCTACCACACTTAATCAGTAGTACAATTGTAAAGTCCAATAACAAACATAGTATTATCTTGGCCCAACAATCGTATGTAATAAAGGCCCGTAACCTATGGGCTATTAGTTTACTTTTACATTTCTGTCCTTTTTCTAGAATACTGTACACAGTGCTATATAAGCACTAGCTACTCTCGGTATTACTCACTCAATACAGAATCAATACGATATAGTTACATTCTTCCCTCCGTAGTATATGATTTCCTTTATGGTATCAGAGCTGGTTAGCCTACGCTGATCAACCTTCTTTTTTTCTTCAGTCTCCATCAATGGCGAATCTACCTCCAGAAAATTCACCCATCCCTTCTATCCAAAGTGAAACTCCTCAGGACCAAACCCTCACCGACACCTGTTCGACAAAATGCCAAACTCAGTCTTCTACATCAACACAAAATACGCAGAGCATTATCTCTGCTGCTGCAAACTTAGTGAAATTAAAGGGAGAAAACTTCCGGATCTGGAAAACAATGGTTCTCACCTTTCTGAAAGGATGCAATCTGCATCAGTATGTCGATGGCACCTCCAAGTGTCCAGATCCACAATCTGATGGAACTGAAAATCCAGAAGCTATCAAATGGATGCAACAGGAGCATCTGGTAATGTCCATCTTGTTCACCTCGTTATCTGAATCTATCCTAGGCCAAGTTATCAATCACACTTCATCTGCAAGTATCTGGAACTATCTTCATCAAACCTTTGCTGCAAAAACAAATGCTCAGATGAGTCAGTTACATCTACAACTTGCCTCAATAGAAAAAAAATCAAACGAATCCATAACATCTTTCTACAATCGAGCCATGTCTCTCACTGACTCTCTCTCTGTCACTGGCCACACTGTTAGTGATAGAGAATTTCAAAGCTATATTCTCAAAGGCTTGCCACATGAATATGCCCCCCTGGTCTCCACAATCCTCACCAGATCTACTGCCTGTACTCCTGGAGAACTATATAATTTCATGCTCTCCACTGAATCATGGTTATCTACACAATCCACTAATCTCAAAACCGACATTTCTTTGAACTCCACCACTCACAACTCACAGGACTATGGTGCTAGAGGAAGAGGAAGATCCTCTTCCAGAGGCAGACACAATTCATCCAGGGGACGGGGCCGTCAAACCTATCAGACACACAATCCTACCTCCATCTCTACTCCCAGATCTACCACAAACCTGACCTTCTCTGGTCAACCAGACAACCGACCCCAATGCCAGATCTGTCATAAGAGAGGGCACAATGCTGCTATATGCTATCATCGATTTAATCAGAGTTACCAACCCCGTCCCCCATCATCTTTCACTGCTAATGCCACTGGCACATACTCTACCCAGGACTGGTTGCCTGATACAGCGGCTTCCAATCACTTTACTGGAGACTTTGACAAACTGAATTTACACAGCAGTGACTACATTGGCCCTGATACTGTTGCTCTTGGTGATGGATCCTCTCTCCCTATCCAGGCCCATGGATCTGGTACTATTGATTCACCTCCCTATACTTTTACTCTCTCCAACATTATTCTTACACCAACCTTAAATAAGAACCTATTATCTGTGAGTCAATTCTGTGCAGAACATAATGTGTTCTTTGAATTTTATGCCAAACATTTTCTTGTGAAGGATCTGGACAGCAAGAAGACTCTTATTCAAGGCACTACTAAGGATGGTGTTTACACTTTTCCTACTGGCCCTCTGACATCTCCTTCACTCAACTATACTACGGCTGCACCCTCCACCATTTGGCATCAAAGACTTGGTCATCCCAATCCTAGTCTATCTAGTTATACTATCAATAATTTTAGACTTCCTGTCACAAAACACATTCAGACAGAATTATGTGTAGCCTGTTGTAAGGGTAAGCAGCATGCTTCACCCCATTTTCCTAGCAACAGTACATCTACAGATATCTTTGATCTTCTTTTTATGGACCTCTGGGGCCCAGCCCATTTTGTTTCAGAGGATGGCTATCGGTATTTTCTGATTATAGTGGATGATTTTTCCTGTTTTATCTGGCTTTTTCCACTATGTAATAAATCAGAGACAGCAGATGTTTTCAGAAGTTTCTACAAGGCTGTTAACACACAATATCAAAAACAAATTCGAGCCATTCAGACTGATAATGGTGGTGAATTTAGAGCGTTAAGAAATTTCACAAAAGAAAATGGCATAAATCATAGATTCACCTGCCCACACTCTCATCAACAAAATGGATCTGTTGAATCCAGGATTAGACACATTGTTGATAAAGGCTTATGCCTTCTAGCCCAGGCCCATATGCCTCTTTCCTACTGGTCCTATGCCTTTAAAACAGCAGCTTACCTCACAAATCGTTTGCCCACCAAAACCCTGAAACACTTGACCCCTTACCAGAAACTCCACAAAGTTGCCCCCACTCTCACTCACCTTAGGGTTTTTGGATGCAGTTGCTATCCTAACCTACGACCCTACAACAGTCACAAACTGTCTTTCAGAACACAAGAGTGTATTTTCCTTGGATACTCACCATCCTCTACTGGGTACATTTGCTATGACCTGAAAACTAAGAAGACATACTTGTCTCGAGATGTTTCCTTCCAGGAGTCTTCTTTCCCTTTTTCACATGCTACATCCTTAACTCAATCAGAAACCACTCTGCCTACACTCACTACTGTCCTAATCCCAGAACATACATCTCCTCTACCCTCTCCACCAGCTGTCACACCCACAAATGTCCTTCCCAGCCCACAACACACATCCCCTCTACTACAAACACCCACATCTCCTACCCCCCATACCCCACAGTCATCTACAGATCCTATACTTCCTGCTCCCTCCTTTAGCCCTGCTCCCCCCTCACCCAGACCAATTCATCCTATGGTAAACTCGGCCCAAACTCAGTCACTCAAGCCTAAGACATATACAGATGGTACTATTCGATGGCTCAAAACATACACCACCCACTCCCACACCCCCCTCCTGAACAGCCATCTTTACTCAGGGCATGAAAATCCTGAATGGCGTGCTGCCATACAGAGTGAAATAATGCACTAATGCGAAATGAAACTTGGACTCTTGTTCCCCATGAACCACACATGAACATCCTAGGGTGCAAATGGATTCTCAAAACTAAGAGACATGCAGATGGAAGTTTAGAACGTAGAAAGGCAAGACTTGTTGCCCAGGGCTTCAATCAGTCCCTAGGCATTGATTTTTTGAGACTTACAGTCCGGTGGTTAAGGTTACAACAATAAGAATTGTTTTGACTATAGCCACATCCTTTCAGTGGCCAATTCATCAAATAGATGTGGACAATGCCTTTCTACAGGTGCTTTGGAAGAACAAGTTTTATAAAACAGCCAAGTGGTTTTATCAACAAAGATCACCCTAATCATGTCTGTTGCCTCAGAAAAGCACTTTATGCCTAAAACAATCTCCTAGAGCTTGGTTCTCTAGACTAAGGGCTTCCTTATACCACATTGGTTTTTACCCCTCCACATCTGATTCATCTCTTTTCATTTATCACTCTAAAGGCCAGACTGTTTACATTCTGGTTTATGTGGATATTCTTATTACCGGGTCCTCCACCCTCCTAATCCACCAACTTATCTCTACAATTCAACAGGAATTCCCCATCAAAGATCTAGGCCCGCTGCATCAGTTTCTTGGTATCACTGTTACTCGTGATTCCTCTGGCCTACATCTATCTCAGTCCCACTATATCCTTGACCTTCTCCACAAAACAAACATGCAAATTGTAAACCCTCCCACCCAATTTCAGACTCACATAAACTTGACTCCACAGAAAGCCCAAACTACCCAGACCCCTCCTATTTTCGAAGCATACTTGGGAGCCTACAGTACCTAAGCTTCACCCGCCCAGATCTAAGCTACACTATCTCAAAAATCAGTCAATACATGCATTCTCCAAAAGATTGTCACTGGAAGGCTGTCAAGCGGGTATTACGGTACTTAAAACATACCTCTGATTTGGGGCTTTCTATCTCGGCTGCTCCTTTGGGTGATCTCCGCATTTTCTGTGATGCTGACTGGGCTGGTAGCCTCCTTGACCGCCGCTCCACATCGGGTTACTCGATCTACTTCGGGGATAAAATTGATCTCCTGGAGTTCCAGAAAAACAGAGGACTGTTGCCAAGTCCACCACTGAAGCCGAATTTAACGGCCCTTGCCACCGCTACCTCTGAATGTTTATGGATACAAAAACTGTTAGCTGAACTACACATATATCTTCCCAAAGCTCCAATCTTGCACTGTGACAACGTAGGGGCGGCTTACCTTGCAGCAAATCCAGTCTATCATAGCCGCGCCAAGCACATCGATGTGGACTTCTTCTTTCGCGAGCGCGTCAAAAATGGCAGTCTTCAGGTGCTCTTCGTTCCCAGCGAGATGCAGCTCGCAAACATTTACACGAAACCCTTGACTAGGGTTCGCTTTCTTTCTCTTCGTTCCCAACAGTCTTTGACCAAAGACGGCTTGGCAACGCGGGCGGATAAAGTCCAATAACAAACATAGTATTATCTTGGCCCAACAATCGTATGTAATAAAGGCCCGTAACCTATGGGCTATTAGTTTACTTTTACATTTCTGTCCTTTTTCTAGAATACTGTACACAGTGCTATATAAGCACTAGCTACTCCCGGTATTACTCACTCAATACAGAATCAATACGATATAGTTACATTCTTCCCTCCGTAGTATATGATTTCCTTTAAATTGCTACCAGAAGAAAGACCAGTGACAAAATTGCTACCATAAGAAAGAGCAGTGGCAAAATTACTACCATAAGAAAGAGCAGTGGTGGTGTGGCAGCAAAATTGCTACCAACCAGAAAACGGTAGCGAAAATCAATTTCGCCACCAAGGGTTTACCCTCCGTCAAACTCCGGTAGCAAATGAACAAAAGCGGTAGCCCGTTCTGTTTGGCTACCAATTTCACTATTATCGCTATCAATTGCGTCGGTAGCAAACTAGCCTTTTTCTTGTAGTGATAATATATCTTTTTTTAAAACCTTGTAACAATATACCTCTAAAATATTTCAAAATTCATAAAATGTCCCTTTACTGTAACAACAATCAACTCCGTCGTTAACTTCACCTGGAAAAATGAACAAAAGCGGTAGCCCGTTCTGTTTGGCTACCAATTTCACTATTATCGCTATCAATTGCGTCGGTAGCAAACTAGCCTTTTTCTTGTAGTGATAATATATCTTTTTTTAAAACCTTGTAACAATATACCTCTAAAATATTTCAAAATTCACAAAATGTCCCTTTACTGTAACAACAATCAACTCCGTCGTTAACTTCACCTGGAAAATGACATTTTTATCCTTACCTTTTCTTTTAAAATTCACGATATACTCCTAAAAACTTTCGTGATTCACAATATATGTAACACCCCAACTACAACAATACACTTGACAAACATTTGCAGCGGAAAACATAACTCATCACATTACTTAACTCAATGGTGTTACACGTCGTTAACCACCCACGTGGCTAACAAGGCTAATACATATACATTGTATCGGTCTGATGGACCAAATTCCTGAGCAACTACACACTACAATCTCATTCCATTTCCAACAATCAATATACAATTACATTCCAACTGTACCGAGTAATTACAAACTAATGCCGACAATAATTTCGGTCTTACTACACCTACAATCCATAAGTAATTAAATGACTACCCATTTACAAACTATCCCCCCGTCCTACTCTCGATCGGCTTCCAGCTCCTTGTACCTGAAAAAGGAAAGAAAGGGTGGCCCCCCAGGGGGCTCAGCACCTTTGCTGGTATGGTAATCGTGCAGCCCGCATACTACCGGGCCATGCACAACTAATTGTCGCCTAAGCATGCGGTTGATAATATTATCATGCATGAAAACTATAAACACATAACACATTACATACCCACAACAACGGGGCTCAACAAATCAGTCAACACAACAATACTCGTTAGATCACTCATTGTGTTCTTTAACCCTTGAGGGTTTCTCCTTTAATGGAGCTAATTCCTTGTTAGACGACACTTACCCATTGGTCGGGTTATACTTAAATTTCTCTTGTAATAACCTGGGATTGATACCCATGATCCACATACTCCACATAACAGCTCATATCACATTTTAACGCACATACAACATAACTTGGAGTGGGTCACGTGAGGACACGTACCTCGAGATGTGAGTTAGTAATCTCCTTGGTGCTTAGAGAATCTTTTTATTCCCATGCTAAGCCCGTTATACAACAACCTATTGTTCCACATTGAGAACATGTATTTACTTAAGATGCGTCGGATACAATATAATTCCAAACACACCGTACATATTAACTTCATTGAGATGTGTCGGTCTCAATATAGTACCGAACACACCGTACATATTAACTTTTACTGAGATGGGTCGGTCTTAATATAGTACCGAACACACCGTACATATTTCCCCCTAGCCCCAAACAATAATCAAGGTAGGTAAGCTTTGGTTAAGCTTGCGGGTGATTGTAATCCAAGAAGAAAAAACAACCATAACATAACAGAAGCAACTGTAGACATCAACTCCCAAACAAAACGCGCGACCGGAACGACCGGATTCCTCACCCCCCATAATATATATATATATATATAGTTAAGAGCTCCATTATGGAACCTATCACATCCACACACCATAAGGTATTACAACCGGGTTAAACACACAAGCGAGGTCAACATACTTACACCCACAAACAACACTCAACCAACTCACGCATAGCCGTGGTTAGAACGTTCCCATGGTTTGGGTCATTAAATCCGAATACCGATCTCTTATGTGATCCTAGATTTGGTTAGCTAAGGTTTAACACTTTCGAGGTTAAACGGTATCAGAATTAAACACGTCACATAAATGAATTATTATAAACTCATTACATGTTTTATCTTGTAAGGTGGCAAACACTCAGAAAAACACATTGGCATACAAGCCGGTGTAATCCGGTAGGACACAGGTTGTAGGAAAACCATACCTGTCACCAAGGTCCACTCTATTGTGCCCTCTTAGGTTCCTCGAATAATTCTCGGACAACTGGTAACATTACAATTGCTTTCATTAACATCAGGGTAATATGATTGTTTAACGTCTAACACCCATAATTAACCCCGTTAACTAGTTAAATAACTTCACATTTATAACTTGTTTTACTTTCACATTTTTCTCCAACTTTTCACCCACGTAATTGTCATTACAACTCACCTAACATGTCTTAAACAACCTTATAACATCATTACCTATCAATCCCCATCATTACATATCATTTTCTAACCTTAAATAGCATTTTTAGAGTGGTCCGGGACTTGGTCCTTATCTTAGGTCCAGGACCAACACTTAAATGAACTCTCGGGTGAAAATTGGAATTGGTTCGGGCCTTTGTACCGACCCCAAGTCCCGGACCATAGTGTTTATGCAACTCTCGGCCAGTTTTTGTATGTGGTCCGGGACTTTACCCTGGAACCAAGTCCCGGACCAAAGCTACAGATTTGCCATTTAACATTTTCAAGCCTTGTTCAACTTGTTCTCTTCACCCATTGTTCACCCAAACTTTACACATGTACTTAGGCATATTCTAATACTGAAATAACACTTTGAACCTCCTTAAATCATTGTCCAAACTTGTTACTCAATTTCCTTATAACATCTCTTAACACTTGTAATATTTTCCTTAGGTTTTCTAAGTGGTAGTTCCATGCCTATAACTCCAACTAACCAAAATGTTACCTTACCACCATTACCACTACTGCAAAGGCATTATTTCTCACACACACCTCCCATACACAAACTCCTTCTATTTTCCACTAGTTCTCACTTAGACCTTCACAAGGCATTATTTTCCCTTTGTTTACCAAAACTTGAACAAGACTTAACACTTCACATAACATAACTTTGGTGTGTTTAAAACACCCATTTGATCTCTAAATCCTCCAAGACAATGCCTAAGTCATCATAGCACCCAATAACTCCTTAATTTCTTTTCTTTCACCAATTTAACACTTAACAATTCCTAGTACAATCTAGGTCACCAAACTTCATTTAATCACCTAAAACTCCTTGTTTACTCACCAAATTTTGACATAGCTTCTCTTGTATCTCCTTACACCGAAACACATAGTTTTTTCACTTTTATACAATCCAAGAACACTCAATCCCTTATTACACATCCTTACACACAAACACATGGTTTTTCATCCTTTAACCATCAAAGACATTCTTCTTCACAAGAAATGTTCTTTACACACAACTAAACCCTTAAACTACACTACATCACAATATAGTGCATAAACTTAAATTGCTTGGCACTTAGGCCCTTAAATAACATGGCTCTTAGGCCCTTAAATTGCATTAAACTTAAACACTGAATTTCCACATTTAAATGCCTTCAACCTACAAATACACACAACATCACATATGCCCTTTAATAGCCACCTTGTGGATAGTTTTCTATCTCATTTCCCATTGGCTCTTTAGGTTGTTTTACAAGGCAATATAAAGCTCAATTCCTAAAGCACAAAACTACATTAAGAGAGGTCATTTACCTCTTTGTTTTCAAAGCTTTCTCACTTGTTTTCTCTTGTTCTTTCTTGACTGAAAATCGGCAAGGAGCTTTTATCACTTGTCAATCTTCTAACCAATACACATTAATGGTGGCCACGGGTCCGGTTCCACCGGTTCCGGTTCCGGTTCCGGAAAATGTGTATTCGTATTCGGAACCGGTCTGGGCGGTTCCGGTTCCGGTTCCGGTTCTGAAATCTGGATTCGCTTCGGATTCGGTCAAAAAACCGGTTCCGGCCGGTTCCACTTCCGGTTCCGGTTCTGATCGGTTCCGACCGGTTACGGAGCGGTTCCGGAAAGATTCGATCGGCTCCAGTTGCTTCATTTTAGCTCCGATTTAAGATCCGTTTGAGCACACACATTGCTCTTTTCATCCACTTTACTCCTAGATAGGTTATTCTTCAAGTTTATAATCTTAAATGTGTAAGAAACAAAGACTTAGGAATTTTTATTGAATTTACAAAAATAAGGAACAAAGAGAATTTTATTATATGATTCACTGCCTCATTAAAACCTTATTAGGTAAAAACCCATTGGGAAAACCCTAATAAGGAAAAAGAGTACAACTACTAAGAGGTTACATTTTAAAAACCCAACGGTAACTTCAACCGGTTCCAGGGAGGTTCCGGTTCCCGGTTCCGAATCCGATAACGGTTCCAGGCGGTTCCAGTTCCGGTTCCGGGCCCGGTTCGGGCCCGAATCTCAAAACATGTATTCGTATTCGGAACCGGCTGAGGCGGTTCGGTTCCGGTTCCGGTTCCCACCAGTTCCCGGCCGGTTCCGGTTCCAATCGGTTCCGGGTAGAACCGCCGGTTCCGGGTAGAACCGGACCCGATGGCCACCATTAATACACATATAAGGGTAATGAGCATTAAGTTTCATACTTAAACTTAATAATAAACCCTGGATTACATAAGTGTTTTAAAACACTAAAATTGATGTTTACCTTGGATTTGAAAGAGAACTTGATTAAGAAGCAAGAGAGGACTCCTCCTAGTCCTTTGAAGATTGAATCAAGCTAAATGAAGAGCAAGATAATGCACCATTAAGAGGTGAATTTTCGGCTATGTAAGAAAATGAAGGAAACATGGAAATTCTTTGATTTTCCTTACCTTGAAGTAAAGAAGAACAACAAGGTGTGGAGAAGTGAGTTTTGCCTCCTTCAATGGAGATTCTCCACGGCTCCAAATTGAAGTTCTTGAAGATTTGAAAAGATAGGAATGTAGAGCTCACTCTAACTAAGACAATGGTAGTCTCGGAATTAAATTCGGAGCATGGAGTTGGAAGTTACAAGCAAAGGAAGATGGGAATGGTAGAGTTGTTGTAGCAAAACGTTTTTTGCTTGGGAGGAAGAAGATGAAGACGGTGGGAATGAGTGGGAAAGAAAGAATGAGGTGAGAGAGTACTCTTTTGAAGATATTTTGGCATATAAAGGTAATTCTTCTTTTTACTTACTTTTCCTTCTTTTCTTTATTTATCTAGCACATGGTGGTGAGTCACCACATGGAAAACCGTTCCCCCTCCTTTAGACAACATATATAGGGCCTTGTTTGACCATTTAACTAATTAAAATTGACTAATGCCTTAATTAGGCACTATTCACAATTAGTGCACATATTTGTGAAGTTTTTGGTTTCCCATTGATTTATACTTCCTAATGTGATACTAAGTAGTACACATATTGATTAAAGAGTAATGATGGGCATTTAGCCACTCAAAACCCATTTCTAAGACAATTTTTCAAAAATGTGCTTTAAGGCTCCTTAAAGCACATTTTGTGTTTTAACTTGTTTTCATGCTTGGTTTTCTTTAGGAATTGATTTAACATGTTAATAAGGTCTAGGAATGACCTTTAGGTCTTATACAAGGTTACACCAAGTCTAGAGCAAGTATTTGCTTAAATTGACTTTATGGTGTTTTCTTGTGTTTTATTTGGTTTAAATTGTCTACCAATGTTTCTTGAGGACTTAATTAGCCTTATCAAATCATAATTGCATGTTAATAAAGTGTTGGTAGGCTCTTTGGGTCCTAATTAAGTTCATTCCAAGCTTAGAGCATGTTTTTGCTCAAACTGTCTTAACGGTACTTTATTGTATTTACCGTGGTTTAATTTACTTGATTGCATTTATAAGGCACTCTTTAGACTTTATATACCATCATTTAATATTTAAACAACATATCAAGGTTTGGGGTATTTCAATCTGCCCCCCTTAAAAGAACTTCGTCCTCGAAGTTCACAGTTTCCCTCGTATCCTTTTATAGAATCCGGGAATTACTTGCTCGATAAAAATTCCATACCAACACACTTTTACACAACAACCTCGGACTTAACGGTCTGGGTAACATATCCACATCCATACATAACATACTTACATAATAACCTCGGACTCAACGGTCCGGGTATCTTAACAACATTTGTACTTACATAACAACCCTCAGACTCTCAGGTCTGGGTAACATAACAACATTTAGACTCATAGGTGGGGATAATATTTATTACACATACCACACAACATGTTTTAGCATGTACAGCAACCAAAAATACCTTTTATATACACTGTGATCCCGCAGAACCCGACCGCGATGGACACCTTTTGGTCCCCGTTCCTTTGGAAGATCAAAACAATTACTTAATTTTTAACATATATACTTCTCATGTCACCGGTCCGAAAACAAAGGCTCATACGTCCTCAGCTCGTGAGCAAGTACTACAAAAATATTCTTTGTGAGGTTAAGTAGGAGAACTTTCTTTATTTAAAGTATCAATCAAAGGTTTACCCATTGAAAATTCTTTTGAAAACGCAATACAACTCCAAGTCCAATTCATGCTCTTTGCATCCTTTCTTAGCGTGGTTATTTGTGACCACTTATAGGGAGCTTAAAGAGTCATCCAACCCTGATGTGATCAGCATCAGTGTTGAACTATCCTTCCACCCCAATTTGTGTTCGGCTTCCCTTGATCACATGCAAATCAAGTTCCACCTCCCACTTCATTTTCAGGCATCAAGTAGTACACTCATTTCCAATTTTCTATCTTTTTAGTCATTCTAGTCATAATCATTACATCTCCAAGGGATAGAACTCCATCTATCAGTTATCTCCATTCACTTTTAATCAAGTTACCTAGGGAATCTAATTCTCACTAGGTTCTATGTCGGTTTCATACCCCTTCATAAATCACAATACTGTATATATATATTTTATCAAAATACAATACACGGTTTTACATTTATATACTATCGGGGTTCGTTCCCCCGGGAGTTTCTCTACTCCCTTACACTTGTACTCTCACACAACAGTTAACAAAGTAGACACACTTATCACAATGGTATTCGCATCTTCTGTGCGCAATTACCATAATTAAACCATGAATGAATGTGTATGTTCATATTACATACGCACCAATCATCAAAGCAAACTATTTTGTGCTAAGCACACCATAGTTCGCGTACACTTGTACGGTAAAACACACTAAGCGGTTTTGCGCTCTACCCCCCTTAAAAGGGATTACGCCCACGTAATCAATCACTGAACATTGGCTTAAAATGTTCTGCCGCCGTGAAGTGTTTTAACTTCCACGCGGTCTGTTATACAATGCGTTCTGGTTAGAGGATCTTAATCATATTGGCGGTTTAGTCCCAAAACCAAGAATTCTCATTGGAGTTTGTTTAACTCATATTCGGTTTTGACCCTGGCCTGTGAGGCTTCTAGGCGTTAATAATTAGCCATTTACTCGTATTCACTATGCACATTCAACATTTGAAGCATGAGTTCACTGGCCTCTGCTGCGCAACTCTGATAACTTTAGAGTTTAGTTTTCCCCATTCGTTATTCTTAATGTATTGTACATCTCCCATTCATCACCTTTCTCTTGGTAATAATGGTTTCTCAACCAACACGTGGTATCTCTTACAGTGAGCGAATTCGGTGGGTTACAAACTTTCTATCCACTTCCATGATAATTTACTGTGTATACTGCTATGTATTTCACAATGATTTACTTGATTCCTTCCGACTTACTGTCGGTTGAGGTTGAGCTACTACCTAATGTGTAGTGCTCTCTCGGTTATTTCCCACACTTGAGGTATATTCCATACCGATATTTGGTATTCGGTGTTACTGCAGTCACTCATCCCTATTCATGCCTCCACATTTGGTTCTGCACAAGTATCATTTCATTGGTGCGACCTTGCATTTCCTATGCCTCGGTCATTATAGTGTTTTAAGCCTCTCTCTACTCCTACCACAATTAACATTTTTCCCAAATTCCTAGCTATCTCACTCGATCATTACTGCGCAAGAGCAATACCAAAACACTCAGTCATACAGAGTGCAGAGGCGTAAACTCTTGGCAGTAAATCTCTTATGCGATTGCAATAGGAATGAACATTGTTTCCTTGTTGCTCGGTTTGTCTACCATATTCATTCATCAACTTCATATTATTGTGTGGTTTATTCACATGTATTGGTCGCTTGTTGCGCACCATGTTCTTACTCATTGTACAACACTAACTTACATGGCATCCACTGTCATATTACCTTCCGCACATATACTTTCATCATTCGTATTATGGTTCGTCATTCATTTGGATGACTACTGAATACAATATTCTCGAGTCTTTATGCTCCTTGAGCATTGTTCACTCTACTTTTAGCATCACACACCTATGGTGGTAGCTATTAGACTTATTACCCTTCCGGTCTCCACAACTGGTACAAACACTTCTTTTCGTGTCATTCTTATTCAAATCATTCTTGTGTAATAACAACATGGTCAATCCCTAACATATTTCTTGAACTTGGTTCACATAACTACCGCTCCCGCGGTCTCACAATATCGAGAGGTATCCCCACTCTTAAAGTAGTGGTTCGTTCTCCGCTCTATTCACTTGTACAACATAAACTTCCATAATCAATTAAATTTACATAACACATTTTGCTTGTGGCTTATAAGCCTCATTGCCTCAAGCTTCACTCATTATAGGTTGTTTACACAAAACTTTACTTCTTTGTACGACATTACATGGTTTAGAGGTAGTATCGGCTCCATGGCAAGGTCGTTATATCATGCTTCCTCTCATGAGATGTCCTTTAAGGATGTCTGGTTGCCCTCTGATGACTTATCCCTTCAGTGTTTAAATCGAGTATTTGTTTCAACTCTTGCGTTGCTGTCACGTTTTTTTTCGTCCAACAATTGTTGATCCAAACACCCCTCAAGGATTGCTCCTGGGTGTAGCTAAGCTATGCCATTACATCTGGCTCGCACTTATTGGTGTGTTTAGTCAACTACGCCGTTTTGCGTTCTTAGCTGGGTTTACTATCCTCTACTGTGAAGATCGATACTCCCTGGTAGTCTAAGTAATCATTCCGGGAGTTTCATCCCGTTCATTGCACATTAACATGTCCATATTAGGCATCTGCCTTGCCATGTATAGGCTGGGTCACCGCTCCAGCTATCATGTTTATCCCTTGTTACACTTGAGACATATGCTATGTCTTTACTTACTAACCAGTGCATTTCGCACTTCCTGACTCTTAACCGTTTCCTTGAAATAAACTCACTAATTCTTTTAGTCCCTTTAACTTAACTGGGTTCCTTTACTTCAACCATTCGTGGTAATCCTTCACTTTTGTATGACTTTTACTGCGGACCGTAGTATGGAGTCGACTACTTCCTGTGTTCCCGACTCTACTCGTATACATATGTGGGGTACCATACTGATACATTGCTACTTACCCGACTAACACATAAGAAGGTTTGTCAGGCCCACAAGCTCCTATCGGAGTGCGGTCGTCCCACATTTCATTTTTGTAAACTCGTAGTGTCCGTCACACGCCTAGGTGAAGTATTCTATTGTCAACTCCCTTATATTGTCTTATTATACATGCATTCAGTGCTTCCCGAACTTAATCAAGGGAAAATCTATCCACTGTTGTATTTGGTATGAACTCAATCCATTCCCCCGGGTCACTACCCTCAGGTTATCCGATTTCCGTCCGGTTATTCAAAAGTGAACTGGATGTAACTTACCTACTATGTGGTGCTGAGGCCGGTGTAGGTCCTCTGGTTTGGTTTAAAAGAAGGTTTGAAACAAAATGGATTTGAAAGAAAATTTTGGTTTGAAAGAAAAGAGTTTGAAATAAATCTGAGTTTGAAAGAAAAATTCTCGTGGTTTCACAACGTCTTCTTGCCTTAACCAAGTCTAGCTTCTTGCTGACTGGTGTATTCCCATTTACAAAGGTTAGGCTGCTAAGCCCTTCCACAGTTATGATGATCTCACTTAACTTCGTGGTACTTTACTAAGTACTTTGTAGTTGTTAAAAATTCCCCGAACAACCCTATTATAGCAGCACTTGCCATGACAAGTGCGCCATGTTAACTGGTTATCGGTTCAACACACACCGGTTGCGGTATTGTTTTTACCTGCACCGTATTCCATGGCCTTATTGGCTCTTACTTTGATACTCTGTTTTGATAATCAATCTTCTGCACAATTCTCATTGGTCTTCACATGGTAGTCATTAACTAGGGCGTTTCCCATACTTGGAGACCCCTTTTTACTTAGTATTGCATCTTCTTCGTAGCCCGTTCTACGCATTTGTCGTGGTTACTGAGACTTGTCTCTTGTTTGGGTACTACGTTGTAGTTCCTTAGTCGGTTGGTATACCGTTGGCGACATTATTTAATAATCATGGTCCCGTAGACACGCGTCTCGGGTTCCATTACTTCACTTCTTGCCTGTTGCACGGTTGGTGTGTTGCAAGCTGGTTGTTCTCGACTGCTAGGCATGTCGACCCAGGTTGCCGGAAATTCCATTCTCCTATGCATAGGTTTCTTCGTTTCTCCTCTATTACGTGCGGTTAACATTGTTCACATCGAAGCCGTCTCCGGGATTCCTAGTTTCCGGAATCTACCGTGTGACAGGTTCTCCGTACTTACAAAGATACTTAATAACAGCCAGATCAGGTTTTCCCGAGTAAGAGAGGACTTCCATCTCTCTGGCGTTCTTTCCCAAGTTATAAAACAGGGATTGTGGAGGGCGGGAAGGATATTGTAGGTTTCCAGTACACACTGGTAATTCCTAACTAGCGTATCTCTTACGCTATCACTCTACCCTTAACCCAAAGCTTTAATATCCTAACTCGGTACTTCCTAAGCTCGGTATTTCTAGTCATCAGAGCGATACTTCGCTCTGATATCACTTTTTGTAACACCCCAACTACAACAATACACTTGACAAACATTTGCAGCGGAAAACATAACTCATCACATTACTTAACTCAATGGTGTTACACGCCGTTAACCACCCACGTGGCTAACAAGGCTAATACATATATATTGTATCGGTCTGATGGACCAGATTCCCGAGCAACTACACACTACAATCTCATTCCATTTCCAACAATTAATATACAATTACATTCCAACTGTACCGAGTAATTACAAACTAATGCCGACAACAATTTCGGTCTTACTACACCTACAATCCATAAGCAATTAAATGACTACCCATGGACAAACTATCACCCCGTCCTACTCTCGATCGGCTTCCAGCTCCTTGTACCTGAAGAAGGAAAGAAAGGGTGGCCCCCTAGGGGGCTCAGCACCTTTACTGGTATGGTAATCGTGCAGCCCGCATACTACCGGGCCACTCACAACTAATTGTCGTCTAAGCATGCGGTTGATTATATTTATATCATGCATGAAAACTATAAACACATAACACATTAAATACCCACAACAACGGGGCTCAACAAATCAGTCAACACAACAATACTCGTTAGATCACTCATTGTGTTCTTTAACCCTTGAGGGTTTCTCCTTTAATGGAGCTAATTCCTTGTTAGACGACACTCACCCATTGGTCAGGTTATACTTAAAATTTCTCTTGTTATAACCCGGGATTGATACCCATGATCCACATACTCCACATAACAGCTCCTATCACATTTTAACGCACATACAACATAACTTGGAGTGGGTCACGTGAGGACACGTACCCCGAGATGTGAGTTAGTAATCTCCTTGGTGCCTAGAGAATCTTTTTATTCCCATGCTAAGCCCGTTATACAACAACCTATTGTTCCACAATGAGAACATGTATTTACTTAAGATGCGTCGGATATAATATAATTCCAAACACACCGTACATATTAACTTCACTGAGATGTGTCGGTCTCAATATAGTACCGAACACACCGTACATATTAACTTTTACTGAGATGGGTCGGTCTCAATATAGTACCGAACACACCGTACATATTTCCCCCTAGCCCCGAACAATAATCAAGGTAGGTAAGCTTTGGTTAAGCTTGCGGGTGATTGTAATCCAAGAAGGAAAAACAACCATAACGTAACGGAGAGGGAGTTAGAGCAACTATAGACATCAACTCCCAAACAAAACGCGCGACCGGAACGACCGGATTACTCACCCCCCATAATATATATATAGTTAAGAGCTCCATTATGGAACCTATCACATCCACACACCATAAGGTATTACAACCGGGTTAAACACACAAGGGAGGTCAACATACTTACACCCACAAACAACACACAACCAACTCACGCATAGCCGTGGTTAGAACGTTCCCATGGTTTGGGTCGTTAAATCCGAATACCGATCTCTTATGTGATCCTAGATTTGGTTAGCTAAGGTTTAACACTTTCGAGGTTAAACGGTATCGGAATTAAACATGCCACATAAATGAATTATTATAAACTCATTACATGTTTTATCTTGTAAGGTGGCAAACACTCAGAAAAACACATTGGCATACAAGCCGGTGTAATCCGGTAGGACACAGGTTGTAGGAAAACCATACCTGTCACCAAGGTCCACTCTATTGTGCCCTCTTAGGTTCCTCGAATAATTCTCGGACAACTGGTAACATTACAATTGCTTTCATTAACATCAGGGTAATATGATTGTTTAACGTCTAACACCCATAATTAACCCCGTTAACTAGTTAAATAACTTCACATTTATAACTTGTTTTACTTTCACATTTTTCTCCAACTTTTCACCCACTTAATTGTCATTACAACTCACCTAACATGTCTTAAACAACCTTATAACATCATTACCTATCAATCCTCATCATTACATATCATTTTCTAACCATAAATAGCATTTTTAGAGTGGTCCGGGACTTAGTCCTTATCTTAGGTCCCGGACCAACACTTAAATGAACTCTCGGGTGAAAATTGGTACCATAGTGTTTATGCAACTCTCGGCCAGTTTTTGTATGTGGTCCGGGACTTTACCCTGGAACCAAGTCCCGGACCAAAGCTACAGATTTGCCATTTTAACATTTTCAAGCCTTGTTCAACTTGTTCTCTTCACCCATTGTTCACCCAAACTTTACACATGTACTTAGGCATATTCTAATACCGAAATAACACTTTGAACCTCCTTAAATCATTGTCCAAACTTGTTACTCAATTTCCTTATAACATCTCTTAACACTTGTAATATTTTCCTTAGGTTTTCTAAGTGGTAGTTTCATGCCTATAACTCCAACTAACCAAAATGTTACCTACCATTACCACTACTCCAAATGCATTATTTCTCACATACACCTCCCATACACAAACTCCTTCTATTTTCCACTAGTTCTCACTTAGACCTTCACAAGGCATTATTTTCCCTTTGTTTACCAAAACTTGAACAAGACTTAACACTTCACATAACTTTGGTGTGTTTAAAACACCCATTTGATCTCTAAATCCTCCAAGACAATGCCTAAGTCATCATAGCACCCAAGAACTCCTTAATTCCTTTTCTTTCACCAATTTAACACTTAACAATTCCTAGTACAATCTAGGTCACCAAACTTCATTTAATCACCTAAAACTCCTTGTTTACTCACCAAATTTTGACAAAGCTTCTCTTGTATCACCTTACACCGAAACACATAGTTTTTTCACTTTTATACAATCCAAGAACACTCAATCCCTTATTACACATCCTTACACACAAACACATGGTTTTTCATCCTTTAACCATCAAAGACATTCTTCTCCACAAGAAATGTTCTTTACACACAACTAAACCCTTAAACTACACTACATCACAATATAGTGCATAAACTTAAATTGCTTGGCACTTAGGCCCTTAAATAACATGGCTCTTAGGTCCTTAAATTGCATTAAACTTAAACACTGAATTTCCACATTTAAATGCCTTCAACCTACAAATACACACAACATCACATATGCCCTTTAATAGCCACCTTGTGGTGATTTTTCTATCTCATTTCCCATTGGCTCTTTAGGTTGTTTTACAAGGCAATATAAAGCTCAATTCCTAAAGCACAAAACTACATTAAGAGAGGTCATTTACCTCTTTGTTTTCAAAGCTTTCTCACTTGTTTTCTCTTGTTCTTTCTTGATTGAAAATCGGCAAGGAGCTTTTATCACTTGTCAATCTTCTAACCAATACACATATAAGGGTAATGAGCATTAAGTTTCATACTTAAACTTAATAATAAACCCTGGATTACATAAGTGTTTTAAAACACTAAAATTGATGTTTACCTTGGATTTGAAAGAGAACTTGATTAAGAAGCAAGAGAGGACTCCTCCTAGTCCTTTGAAGATTGAATCAAGCTAAATGAAGAGCAAGATAATGCACCATTAAGAGGTGAATTTTCGGCTATGTAAGAAAATGAAGGAAACATGGATTTTCTTTGATTTTCCTTACCTTGAAGCAAAGGAGAACAACAAGGTGTGAAGAAATGAGTTTTTCCTCCTTCAATGGAGATTCTCCATGGCTCCAAATTGAAGTTATTGAAGATTTGAAAAGATAGGAATGTAGAGCTCACTCTAACTAAGACAACGGTAGTCTCGGAATTAAATTCGGAGCATGGAGTTGGAAGTTACAAGCAAAGGAAGATGGGAATGGTAGAGGTGCTGTAGCAAAACGTTTTTTGCTTGGGAGGAAGAAGTTGAAGACGGTGGGAATGAGTGGGAAAGAAAGAATGAGGTGAGAGAGTACTCTTTTGAAGATATTTTGGCATATAAAGGTAATTCTTCTTTTTACTTACTTTTCCTTCTTTTCTTTATTTAGCTAGCACATGGTGGTGAGTCACCACATGGAAAACCGTTCCCCCTCCTTTAGACAACATATATAGGGCCTTGTTTGACCATTTAACTAATTAAAATTGACTAAAGCCTTAATTGGGCACTATTCACAATTAGTGCACATATTTGTGAAATTTTTGGTTTCCCATTGATTTAGACTTCCTAATGTGATACTAAGTAGTACACATACTGATTAAAGAGTAATGATGGGCATTTAGCCACTCAAAACCCATTTCTAAGACAATTTTTCAAAAATGTGCTTTAAGGCTCCTTAAAGCACATTTTGTGTTTTAACTTGTTTTCAAGCTTGGTTTTCTTTATGAATTGATTTAAAATGTTACTTAACATGTTAATAAGGTCTAGGATTGACCTTTAGGTCTTATACAAGGTTACACCAAGTCTAGAGCAAGTATTTGCTTAAATTGACTTTATGGTGTTTTCTTGTGTTTTATTTGGTTTAAATTGTCTACCAATGTTTCTTGAGGACTTAATTAGCCTTATCAAATCATAATTGCATGTTAATAAAGTCTTGGTAGGCTCTTTGGGTCCTAACCAAGTTCATTCCAAGCTTAGAGCATGTTTTTGCTCAAACTGTCTTAACGGTACTTTATTGTATTTACCATGGTTTAAGTTACTTGATAGCATTTCTAAGGCACTCTTTAGCCTTTATATACCATCATTTAATATTTAAACAACATATCAAGGTTTGGGGTATTTCAATATATCTCTTTTTAAAAGTACATTCACAAAATACCCCTAAAAAGTTTCAAAATTCACAAAGTATACCCCTAATCCGTGAAATGACTTGAATAATGTATTGTATCCCTTACATTGCAGGTCATGTTTCAAGTTCACAACATGCCCTTTTTTTATTTGGGGAATTTTATGAAATTTAAAAAGAATTAAAATACTATAAATATAAATAATTATAAATATTTTAAAAAATATAAAATTACAAATAAATATACAAAAAAAGGTGAAGTAAGATTAATAATTCTTAAACATTAAACATAAATAAAATTTCAAACAAATTATTATTTTTCTTCTTATTGTTTTTTTAATTTTTCTTGACTATTTATCAGTCTTTCTTCTTCATTAAAATATTGAAGTTATGGCTAGATAATGATTAAATATTATACTAAGCATATATATGTCAACTTATAAACAAATTCAATCCAGTATAATATGAGATAATTGTATATAGTTCTAGTTAACTCATCTTATATTGGATTAGTGTTATTTATAAATCAACATATATATATGCTTATTATATAATATTTAATCATTATTTAACGATAACAATAATATTTTAATATAAAAGAGAATGGATAAGTAGTCAAGGAAGGTAAAAAATGAGAACAACAAAAACTTAAGTTTTGTCTATGTGTAATATTTAAGAATTATTAATTTTAAAAAGTGTTTTTGTAATTATTTATATTTTTGTAGTATTTAAACATTTTTTCTTAAATTTCACAAATTTCCCTAAATAAAAAAAAACATGTTTTGGACTAGAAACATGACGTACAATGTAAGGGACAATAGTCATTATTCAAGGTTATTTCACAAATTAGGGGTATTTTGTGAATTTTGAATTTTTTAGAGATATTTTGCAAGTGTATTTTTAAAAAGGGGTATATTGTGAATTGTGAAAGTTTGTAGGGCTATATCATAAATTTTAAAAGAAAAGACAAGGACAAAAATGTCATTTTCCATGTGGGGTTAACGATGGAGTTGACGGACATTACAAAAAAAGGGGCATTTTATAAATTTTAAAAGATTTAAAGGGTATTTTGTGATAAGGTTTCAAAAAGGGGGTATATTATGAATTATGAAAGATTTTAGGGTTATATTGTGAATTTTTATATATATAATGATGTAGATTTGGTGGGGAGATAAAAACCCCGTTCGCGATTGAAGTTTTTTTTTTCTTTTTCTTTATTCGTTTTTTTCCTTTTTCTTTATTCGTTTTTTAAACATCATTCATATATGAGTATTATTGCATTCCATAAGTAACACTTTTAATAATGTACCTTTTGTTCTCGACAATACCTTAATAATTTAATTATTTAATTATTTATAATACTTATAACTTATTCATCGAGACATAAAATTTTATATCAATATATATCATATATAATGTAATATATATCAATTAAAATATACATGTCTTAATCAAGTTAAATAAATTTGAAAATAATTTAAATTAATATAAAAATTACTAAGCTAAATATTTCTATTTTAAAAAATTTAAAAGAGTCGCATGATGTTTTATTGAATATTAAACTTTAAAGTTTTAGCTTAAAATTTAAACCTGATGTAATTAATTTTTGATGTTACATAAAAATAAAGTTTTAGACAGAGTTTATTTAGGATGATAAATAGAGAACAAAAGTGCTATAATCATATATATATATAATAGATAAAATATAATTAATTTAAAAGATTGACAAAAGAAAATTAATAGATAATATTATTAAATCATAGATGGGCGGGGTTTTTAAGTACAATAGGAAAAGACACATGGTAGAATAGTGGACATAATGTTTTAATCAATAGTTTAAAATGTATAAATAATAGTTGATAAATGTTTCCATAATTAGTAATGTAATAATTACTTTTAGAATGAGTATATATATATATAACTATTAAATAATATTTTCTTAGTCTGATGATATTTTTTTGTTTATATACATGAAAAAATTAAGTATACATTATGATTTCTACACATTTTGATTCGATAAGAACACAAAACAAAAGATATATAACAGTTAGTGTCATCTTTTTTTAAATAGTGATAAAAAATGACTATAGAATGTTGTGTCGATGTTTCTAACCATGAGTGTAAACGTTTATAAATTATCTTGGATACATAAAACACAAAGTTAATAAATACGTAAAATCAATTCCAACAACTCAATTTATCGTTTCCAAACGTTTATAACATTCAAGTTTATCAATCAGTCAAACTCTATACTTAATAAATGGTAAGAAAATATTCGTATACAAGAAAGGCCAAATGAAAAGGTATATAAAATATATATAACGGTTAATGTCATCTTTTTTTAAATAGTGATGGAAACGATTGTAGAAAGTTGTGTATATGTTTCCAACCATCTGTGGAAACGTTTATAAATTATCATGAATACGCAAATGGTAGGATTAATGAATAGGTAAAGTCGACTTTAACAACTCAGCTTATCGTTTCCAAACGTTGATGACATTCAGTTTATCAATCAGGTTAGCTCTGTCAACTGATAAAATGCTAAGAAAATAATATTATACACTATGATTTGATAAGAATGGTGAAAGGAAAAGATATTATAACATTTTATGTTATTTTTTCTATAATAGTGATGGAAATGATTATAAAAAGTTGGGTTCATGTTTCTAATCTTCAGTGGAAATATTCTTACGTTATTCTTGAATACGTAAAAATCAAAGTTAACGAATATGTAAAATCGAATCCTACAACTCAGTTAATCATTTCCAAACATTTATAGAATTCAGGTTTATCAATCAATCAAGCACTATAAACTGATAAATGCTAAGAAAATATTTTTACACACTACAGTTTCATAAGAAGAACCAAAGATATATATATATATATATAATTTCTATAACAGTGATGTAAATGATTATAAAAAGGTGTGTACGTGTTTCTAATCATTAGTGTGAATGTATATAAGTTCTTTTGGATACGTAAAACCCAAACATATCATATCGATCATAATCGTCAAAGGTTTATTTTAGGATTTGAAGTGACGTGTTTAGGGTTTACCGAGAAATTAAAACCTTATAAGGGTATAAAAATGAATCACAAAAACCAATCATAAAACCCAGAAATATCCTAAGGAGATAGTCTTGGCTACACCTTACTGTAGCCAATGTGGCTACATCCGCCGTGCAGGTACGTTTTTTTCTTTTTTTTATTCTTCTTTTTTTTCGCGCGTCTCCGACGCTTTTCTTCTATTTTTTTAAAGATTTTTTTATTCTTTTTCTTTTCTATATCATAAAAACTTTAAATTGTTGTAACTTTTAACATATAAGTCCAACATGAAAAAAAAATTATATCATTGTTCACCTAAATTCAAGCTCTTCAAAACAAGACCAGTCATGGATATATTTTGACAACTTTAAAAAAATTGTTTTTACATGTATAGAGCATAGAACGTAAAAGAAAACTTGTACATATGGTCATACAAACCTGTACAAATGTTCACTAAAACATGTACATCCTCACGTAAAAACATGTACATCCTCGCATTAAAAATATAGATACTCATATAAATCTGTACGAATCATTAAATATGTACATCCTTAGATTAAACTTGTACATATAAGGAAGAACACTTATACAGACGGTCATACAAACATGTACGGATGGCCATACAAACATGTACAGATGTTCATTAAAGAACATGTACATTCTCACATTAGAACATGTATATTCTCACATTAGAACATGTACATTGTCACATTAAAACATGTACATTCGCACATTAAAATATATAAATCATCACATTAAAGTATAAAAACATCAAATTCACCACTTATTACTTAATGAATCATAATATCAATTTTAATGAATCATAATACAAAATTAATGAATCATATTATCATTTTAGTGTATCATCATATACATGTAAAAATGTTTTTTTTAAAAGCTGTCAAAATATATCCGTGACTGGTCTTATTTTGAAGAGGTTAAATTTATATGAACAATGATATAATTTTTTTCATTTTGGACCTATATATTAAAAGTTACAATAATTTAAAGGTTGTGTGATAAAAAAAAGGAAAAAAAACAACTACACTACATCGGCGGTCATCTCAATTTTTTTTTTAAAAAAAAGCATAAGCGCCAGGATGTAGCCAAAGATGGCTACACCCGGCTTTAGCCAAGAATTCGCGATCCTAAGAATGCTAAATCAACAAAGGTTTAACCACAAACCCTAAAATATCTTTCCGCGAAATTGACCCGTTATAAGGGTATATATAATGAATCATAAAAAGATAGCCTAAACCCCTGACATACCTATGAATATTAAATCATCGAAGGTTTTTAATCAAATTTCAAGATGTAAAAACTATTGTAAAATTATTTAATAATAGTACTTAATTATATACTATCTTTTAATAATTTACTTACTATATTATAAATTTTATTACTATTTTTAGTGATATTATTATATTATAATTTGTACTATATTATTTATATTGTAAATTATGGAAATGAAACATTTATTTCTACTGAATAATTTTGGGCTTTGTGATTATCGTATGTTACAATCTAATTTTATTAAATAATATTAGTACCTAAAGTGCATGTTTCCCTCCATTCATATATAATCTGTAAGATTTAGCACTTAAGTTATTTTTGGTGCAGTCACCAAGTTTTCAGTAATAATTCTTATTAAATATTTAACCATATTGAAAAACATACTAAAAAGTCTCAAGGGGGTGTTTGATAATGGCTGGGAATTTTCATGAGCTTAAAAGTGACATTTGTCACTCTTTAATTTGTTCTTTTTTTCTCTCTCTTTGACTGGGGGCCACCAATATATTCACAAGAGAGATTTTCCAAACGTCCAATTTGCTGCGTTTGTCATTCATCTCCCATTTATCTCTCGTTCATCTCGTGAACGAACGCAGCCTCATTAAAAAAAGAAGAAGCGCTCGCTTTTTTAAAAAAAGTTATCTAAAGAAAACACTTTCTTATTGTTCGTCGTAGAGTGGAGATGAGACATAAAAAAAGAAACAAAACTAAATACTACTAATCTTGGATGGTTGAGATTAAAAATCTGGAAAACCACTCATGGTGTGGATTTCTTTCGTGAGGGACTGAAATAAGCCCTCAGTCACCAAACTCATCATGGTTTAAGTGACTAGTGGCACGTCCTGATCAAGGGCTCGACATTAGAGCTGTCAAAATATGATCCAACCTGAAAACCCATCTGTTTGACCCGAACTCAAAATTTGATTGAAACTTAAAAATATTTAATTATAATAAACCTGAAATCCTATTGGGTTAAACCTGAAATGACCCGAATTATTTATAACCCAAAACTGACCTGAACCTGAAATGACACAAAATAATAGTAATTAAAAATTAGTCAAACTCGAATAACATGAAATAATAGTGACCTTAAATTCTCATGAGCATGAATGATGTGAATAAATATGACCAGAAAGCTTGAGTTAACCTTATTATATTCGAATAAAATTCAGAATATGCATTGTATTGACTTTTGTGTTCTATGTGTAGTATATTTTTATACAAATTAGGTATACATTTATATATATAATATTTTCAAAAAATATTAACTATGACCCGACGTAACCGAAATCCGATTCTACCTAACACTATTACAACCCAAACCCGATTTGACTCGAACCCAAATGACCCGAACCTAAAATGACTCAAAAGTTTAATGACCCGAACGGAGTTGGCCCGAACAGATATGACTCAAAACCCGAACGGATAACCCGTTTGAAAGGTCTACTCAGCACGCCATACAATTTTGATTGGCAATCAATAACCATTATGTGGGGCGGGTGTTTGGCTTATAAAGTGTTTTTAAGATTATAATTTATGATAGAGGAGACTGGACGCAATGAGTAAAAGTGATAAAGGAAATTATCTTACTTCTAATCGGCACTAGTCGTTTCATTATTTAAGGGTTGGGTATAACCCTCCAACCACCCAACGTTGCTCATGTAGCATTTTACTCTCCCTTTTATAATCTTCAGTTACACCTTTATCTTAAGCAAGAACGCAGCCTCTTAATGTGTGAAGTTGACCTATTCACAAATCAATCCGTAAATAGTGCATATTTACATCTTTCCTAAAACTCTCGAAGGCGGTTGGTTGAAAGAACAGGCATCAAACAACTTATATATATTCATATCACTTTTTAAAACACCAATATGCATTGCGGAAAACAGCAATTCACACCATAGCAGTAGCGATGCAGCTCTTTACTTCTCTCCCGCCTCTCACATCGCCCTCTTCTACCTCTACTACCACCGCCACCATCACCGTCACCACCACCATCGCCTTTGTCACCGCCATCGTCTCTGTCACTGCCATTGTCTCTGTCACCGCCACTGTCTTCCCCTGAAGCGGAAAGCTACTCTCTTATTCTTATCTAGTTCCTAGCCGACTTCCTCACACCTCCTTCTCTTCCCGTCGAAACCACTTTTGGTTTTTTACCCTCTACTTCCGTACTTGCCAAATTTTCTTTTGTCTTTTCAATCTGTTTCCCACAAGATGTATGTCAAATAATCTTAACCCTTGTGTTTTTAGCCTACCTTGTTCGTTTGCGGAAATCGTGAGTGAGAAGAAATAGAGTTGATCGAACGCAAAAGAGAGAACGAAATTGATTTACAGGAGGAAGGAATCGAGAGAGATTTCATAGTAAAAGAAAGTGGTCATTGTTCACTTTAGAAGAATAACCCAAAGGGTTATTATATACAAGTATGTAGAATGCTAGTAAGAAAACTAAATCTAAATAAGAGGAACGTGGTCAAAAGAGAATTAGACCAGAATATCTAGAGAAATCCTCATTATTAATTATCCTAATAAGAGAAAAGTGGTCAAAAGATAATTAGACCAGAATATCTAGAGAAATCCTAATTATTAATTATCCTAATACCCCCCCCCCCAAACCTAGGAAAAAGATGCTTTTTCTTGGTTTGAAGAAATGTCAACCATCCCCACAGAATCTAGTTGGTGACGGTAATCTTTGCCGGCCAGAGATTTGGTGAGCATGTCTGCATTCTGGTCAACATTGGAGATGTGGGAAACATCAATCAAGCCTGCCTTAATCTGGTCTCGAACATAGTGCACGTCGATTTCAATGTGCTTTGTACGTTCATGAAGAACAGGGTTGTGTGCAATGAAGACACCTGATCGGTTGTCACACTTCAATGGTATTGGAGTGACATCAGTTATTCCAAGTTCATGGAGGAGTCGAGAAAGCCAGGACAGCTCTGTGGTGACGCGTCGTAAGGCGTGATACCCGGCTTTGGCGGAGGATAAGGAGACACATGCTTGCTTCTTGGATTTCCAAGAGATGGGAGAGCCGCCGAAAAGAATGTAATAACCGCTCACTGATTGGCGGGAAATTGGGCACGAGGCCCAATCAAAGTCACAGTAAGCAATAAGTAAATGATTATCAGAATTGTTAAGAAAAATTCTATATCCAAGGGTTCCTTTTATGTATTGGAGAACATGAATGGCGGCATCCCAGTGCTTCTGACAAGGTTGCTGATTGAACTGACTTAAGAGTTGGATGCTGAAGTTGAGATCGGGGTGAGTATTTATCAAGTAATTCAGTTTCCCGATGAGCCGTCGGTATTCAGTAGCATCCGTTAAAGGAGTATCATCTTGGATGTGAAGTTTTTTTCCCAGAATAAGGGGGCTTGGGACATGGCGCATGGAGGTGATGTGGTACTCGTTGAGGAGGTCCGATGCAAACTTGCTTTGGGTCATGCTGATATCGTCTGATGTGTGATGAAACTCTAGGTCAAGGAAGAAGTGAAGATTGCCTAAGTCTTTTATTTTGAAGAGGTGATGAAGAGTATCTTTCACTTGAGTGATCTAGGCATCGTCATTTCCACATAGGATAATGTCATCCACATAAACTCCTAGGAAGAGAATGGATGAACCATGGCTCCATTTGAACAAGGAGTGATCATTTTCTGAAAGAACGAAACCAAGGTTGGTTAGAGAGGTGGAAAGTTTGGCATACCACTGACGGGAGGCCTGTTTCAAACCGTATAAGGATTTTTGTAATTTGCAAACCAAGCCATTGGTATTGGTAACGAGGCCATCTAGAACTTTCATGTAGATTTCTTCATGCAAGTCTCCATGAATGAAAGCATTGTTGACGTCAAGTTGGTGAATCTTCCAACAACGTTTGACAGCAACACTGACCAAAGCTCGAATGGTAGTCATTTTGACTACGGGTGAAAATTTCTCTTGGAAGTCCTCTCCTTCTTTTTGAGTGAATCCTCGGACGACCAATCGGACCTTGTATCGCTCAATCTCTCCATTGGATTTGTATTTGATGCGATAGACCCATTTGCATGTAATGCACCGTTTCCCTTTTGGAAGTTTGACGAGGGTCCAAGTGTAATTGTCCTCGAGGGCACGGAGTTCAATGTTCATAGCATCATGCCAAACTTGGTGTTGTGAAGCAATCCGATAGGTGGAAGGTTCCTCGGGAGAAAATCGTTTGACCTGTGCACATATCATACGTGAGGGTATGAGATCGGTTAAAGAGTTGATATCAGGCATGAGGTTAGGGCGGGAACATTCGAGACGAGTGGACAAGATATGAGTGAAAGGATCAAAGGTGGTCTGATTACACTCATAGTCATGAAGTTTGGCAGGGGGTTGTCTGTGGCGTGTTGATTGCCAAGGAAGGTTATTGTCGGGAGCTACGCCAGGAATGGTAATGAAATGTTCCTTGTTAGATGTGGGATCCTCATTATTGGCATGATTGGTATTAGCAAGAATGTGCCCGTTGGTGAGTTCTGTGAGTCAGGCTATTTCCAAATGTATCGTGTGCTCGGGTTGGTCATCATTATGAGTTTGAGCTGCTCTGTTTTGATTATCGGAAGAGGCGTCATCAGTGACTGGTTCAGCATTGGATCGTCTTTGAGTTGGTCGGCCCATGTCGAGATGGAGAGGAAATTCATCCTCATCATCGATTGTTGTAGGAAACATGGTATGTTGAGGTTGTTCCAACACATCTCCTTCAGAAAGTTCGGCCTGCAAAGGAAAACTCGCTCGAAGAAGGTAGGGTCTCTGCTTGTAATTACGCGTTTAGTGTTGATAAGAAGTATCCGATGCCCCTTTTTACAAAGCCCCGGGCCTAGGTAGACACCGTGATGTCCTATATCACTGAACTTGGAGCGATGGTCATCAGGCCCAGTATGATAGACTAAAGACCCAAAGGTCTTGATATCTGTTAAGACAAGATCCTTTAGTTTTGATGATAGCAAACCTTGTATTGTCTATCTAATATGTTTGTCAAGATTCATGATTCAGATAGACAGGTATATAAGTGGCTTAGCACGCAAGGTTGCAAGCGCACTTAAGTCATGAGTAGCTTAGCACGCAAGGTTGCAAGCACGCTCAACACACGACATGTGCTCTACCAGTCGGACACCTGTCTGCGAGAGCTCCGGAGGACTTCTAGTACACGCAAGCAGTCAAGACCACACCATCATGTATCTCTTACATCAGACATCGTACAAGGACGAAAATGGACGAAAATGTGTTAGCAACATTGACAAACTCACTCAGATATATCACACTCATTCCAGCAACTAGCTCACGACAAAAGATAACGCTCCTTAATGTGCAAGATAATAAGATATGTCTGTACGAGAGAAAAGAAAGAGATAATCTGGGAAAGTGTGGATTAGACTTAGGAGTGTGTGTAAGTGCTAGAGAGTTGGTGAGCTAGAGAGGACTGGGTTAGAGTATCAATACATTGGGTATTTGATAGAACGACATGTCGGGGAACGGTCAGTGAACCGTAGGCCGATAGTCAGGAGAGGGTTGACGACTTTAGGGGTAAAGTTGAAACTGTCCCGGGAGTCCGTGTGTGGGGCAAGGGAGGTTGAGTGAATTTCGTGTGTGTAAATTCTCAATCGAAATGTGTTTTCCAGTTTAAGTTTATCTCGCGTTTATTCCCTTGAACCATCAAAATTTAATTGAGTCATAGATACGTCCACGACCGGTCAGGGACGCATCAGGAGCACTAGCACTTTACAATTGGTATCAGAGCAGGTCTCTTCTAGAAAGCTAACGGTTTTGGAAGACGATCAAGATGTCTCATGCAAGCATTCTAGCAGTATAAGAAGATTCTGCACCAAATCGACCACCACTCTTCAATGGAGACAACTACACTCACTGGAAGAATAAGATGGAATTTCATATCAAGTCTGATGATCCAAAAATGTGGAGGGTGATAACACATGGAGAATACACCTTCCTGAATACTCAAAGACAAGACATATCTATCAACAGCATGACAAATGATCAAATCAAGAAGCTGGTATTCAATGCTCGAGCTGTGAGAATACTTCACTGTGCACTACTACCTCAACAATATTCCAAGATTGCTTCAGCCAAAACAGCCCAAGAGATTTGGAAAACTCTTGAGGTTACTTATGAAGGGAATGATGAGATCAAGAAGACTCGCATTGAGTTGCTACTCACTCATTGGGAGCTATTCAAGAAGGAAGAAAAGGAGAGCATTTCTGAAATGCATACAAGGTTCACTAAGCTGATCAATGAAATGTTGGTGCTTGGAAGAACTATCTCTAACAAGGATCAAATTCGGAAGTTCCTCAGATCTCTTCTTGCCTCCTTTGACAGCAAAGTCAATGCCATGCAAGAAGTGCATGATCTCTCCAAGATGTCTCTGGCAGACATGCTAGGATCTCTAATGGCTTTCGAGTTAAAACTATAACATAGAAATTCAGAAAGCTCATCAACAGATAGAGGGAAAGGCATAGCCCTTCAAGTAGCTGAAAATGAAAGATCTGAGTCAGGAGACGACAATGATGAAATGGTTCTCTATGCTAAAAGGTACGTTCAAAAGTTCATAAGAAATAAAATGAGGAAAGGCAAGGAGTCCTAGGAGTCGGATGATCAACAGAAAAACAATGACAAATGTTTTGGATGTTCAAAACTCGGACATCATATCAAAGACTGTCCTCAAGGATTCTGAAAGGACAACGATAGGGTCAAGAAGCATGTCCGATGATCATTCAACAAAGGACCAAAGAAGGAAGCCTTTGTTGCCGCATGGGGAGATTCTGAACAGAGTAATGACAATCAAATCTCAGATAGCGACATCTCTGATAAGCCGTAAACTTATCATATTTTATGTGCTAGATTTAGGATTATATTTATCTAAATAAGGTTATATAGAAGTTATTTATGCTATATTATGTATGAAAGTATATTATTTGTTCAGTCTTATGTTTTATATGTTTTCTATGCAAGGAACGAATCTCTAGGCAGAAATTCTATTGATGCCGGACTCCATGCCGGATGAATCCTGCACGGCATAAACATAGATCAGAAAAGAGGCTTTGCCGGACACGATGTCGGGTACATTCCATCCGGCATAAGTAAAGAGTCGCCACGGTTGACCAAACGATGGCAGTTATTGACCGTTGGTGATTTGGCTGGTGCCGGGTATGATACCGGGTATCTCCTACCCGGCATATGCATCATTTCGCAGGGATTTAGCGGTTTCGACCGTTGAGCAGTTGACACGTTTTCCACATGTGCCGGCTACCTATACACTCCATCCACGCTTCATTTCCGCCCACATTCCATTGTTGGTGTCCAAGGCATTTCTACAGATCCATCCACGAAGAAGAAGAGAAAATTCCTTTTCGGGTTAAGGCTATGACCAATCTCCTTCCCCCTTATGTATTTCTTCTTTATTTGAGTGGATGGTGAAGTAGGAATCCTTGTTAGGTTTTGGTTAGGGATGAGTTCTTCCTTGTAAACACTTTGATCATTCAATATATATTTCTCCAAGTTTTGCTAAGACTCAGATCGTCATATAAGGCGGAATTAAGATCGCAACTTGTTCTCCAATCTTCTAAATTCTACCGGAGGTTCAAAAGACAAAGGTGTTTTGCTTGAAGAGTTTTAGTGGTCTTTCACCGTTGTTAGATGCAGAGGTGTAGATGACAACACCGAAAGAGTTGAATAACCTTATCCATTTCCGTTATTCCAGTCGAATACTAACGAGAGATCTTTGGGTTTGAATTGGGTAGCGAGTACTTGTTTTCAAGATTTGAGGCTGGGACAGGAATTCACATTTTCGTTCTTACCGGGTCTTGTGCCGGGTTGGTTCTGTCCGGCATATTCAACGTCTTTGAACATGTCGTGCATAAACTATCCGGCAGGATATCCGGCACATTCATTTGTTCGGGTGATTTCAGAGACTTGTTATGTATTAAGTGTTCACAGTGGTACTTGAGGTTGATCTAGTCCCGAATCATACGTTTAGTTAGGATTTTAGTTAGTTATTTTAGATTAAAATTACATTTACTTTTCCCCCTTGTTTTAGAATAGGTTATTGTAACACCCCTACCATTAATACAGTGCTTACCGTCCAATTTCCTTACATATCAGATACACGCAGCGGATATATGCTTACATACAATGGGTGGTACAATGCCGTTAGTCACCCACGTGACTAACAAGGCTACTACTTCTACATACAGCATCGGTCTGATGGACCGGAATCCCGAGTACTACAAGTCTACAATACATTCTCCGTTTACCAAATACTACTACAATCTTCATTCAATACAATACTCCAAGTACAATACAGTATAATCTACATACCGAGTTTACTAGGTTCCTTATACAAGTATAATACCTCTTCCAGTTCATACATACTCACTAAGAGACTACCTACTACCCATTCCTCACTACTACATTACTTTCTAAATACAAGGGGTGTGCTAGTTAATACACCTCTACATTCTGCTACTACTATCCAATGTAGTCACCGGTCTCGTGCCTTGACCACATTCGCTTCGGGTACCTGCACACTAAAAAATGTCCCCCGAAGGGGTCAGCTTTCGCCGAGCATGATAACCGCATACCCCGCGTACTAGTGAGGGTACGCCGACCACTTGGTCGAATACATGCGGTTGTTTTCTTTCAAACATACATGCATACATGCTCTTATACACAATACAACAATACTTACGCAAGGCATACTTACATACACTACATTACATACAAGGAATACAATAAACCATCCAATACATACTTACCTTCTTCCGAAATACACATACCCATTACATACACAATATACAATTCTTGTTAGCTTCATTGGTCCACCCGGGTTAATCGGGTGGAGATTACTCTTTTACTCGTTACTTCATACACATACATACTCATACTCATACTTACTTACGGATCCATACTTACTTACTCTTACTCTTACTCAAGTTAAGTCGTGGACCTCCGGCCCTGGGGACTACACCGTCCCACCTCCGGGATTTACTTGACTCACCAATCCGGGATGCTACCCATTTAAGGGATTTGGGCCGCGGACCAGTTTAAGAGTCAGGAATTGCAGCCAACCTCTTGTGACTCCGCATCCTCACGCGTGGCCGAAGCTATATCGGACTTGTACTCATTCCAATTTACTCACTTAAGTTAGGAGTTAGATAGTTAGGAATTAGTACAAGTCAACATCCAAGCCACAATAATACAATACCCATATACACTTACATACAAATACATTACAATATACAAGTACACTGCAAGTATGATACACTTCATCATCATTCATATGTTTCATGAATTATACAAACTATTGTTCAAGACAAATATCAAGAACAATGTAAACAAGCACAAGTAGGTGCAATATAGTCCGATTCATGCATTTATCTTATTAGGTGATCAAATAAGCACACAAATCGGGGTAACCAGATTAGGATACAGGGCATGAAGAAATCATACCTTTCACCGTTGACTTTGGACACACCGACTCCCTTCGGTGTTTCAACTATCGAATCCTATGACATACCTACAATTGGGTGGTTAAGTATCCATAACTAACCTTACTTATTACTTCCCAAAGGTTTCCTAGTTCATTCTTACTAACTCTTTGTTACTTAAATACATTTACTTTAAGTTACTTACTTACAATTATTTTCTAAGCTTGTTTATAGCCTTAATGACCTTTAAACATCACCAATCATGTCTTAATTAACTTATAATATCATTACCCATCCTTACCCCACTTTAGTTTAGCTTTAAAATACATTCTGGGCACTTTTCAGGGTGGTCCTGGTTTGTGTCCTGGTTTTAAAACCCGGACCAAATCACTGGAACAACTCTCGGGTGAAAATAAGGCTTGGTCCTGGTTTTAAACCCGGACCAAACCACTGGAACAACTCTCGGGTGAAATTTTTGCATCGTCCGGGTTTGCATACTACTTTCAAACCCGGACAGTTTGTTTCAGAAACCTACGGGTGTATTTTTGGGGTTGTCCTGGTTTGTATCCTGGTTTCAAACCAGGACAATTCCAGCCTGTTGCAAAATTTACAGTTTTTAAGCTTTGTTTCAATTCCAAACTTCTACCAATCTCTTTCCTTATTCTACATATAATCTAGCATGTTTTAACATTGATTAGCATTTAAACTAGTCTAATCCTCCTCTATAAAAATCTGTTACATCCACCCATTACTTAGAGTTTTCCTCTCCTGTTACCATGTTTCCTTCTCCAATATGCTACAGATTTTTCATTTCCTCTTCCCATTATTCCTATGGCTCTTCTATAGCCTCATTTGCATTATACTCAACCTAAAGCCTTACTCACTACCTTACTCACTCATCCAAGTCTCACACATTAATTATCCCTTGTTTCTCCAACACATTTCAATACCTCTTGCTACAGATTTTTCCTTAAACCTTTACCATTCAATACCCCCTCCATTAATGCTACTCCCAACATTCTAAATCCATTACTTTGCCACTCTAGTTCTCCTCATTACCAAGACCCTCTTCAAATCTGTTTTCAAGGTACTAAACTACTCACTTAAACTCTCCAAATTCACTTAGTTATTACCTAGGTAGTTTTCCTCTCTTACACAACTAGTCCTCCTATTTCCATACAAATTTGGGCAGAGGTTCCCCTATAATTTTAACATTGCCCACATACATATTCAGCTCACATCCATTCTAGTTCACAATTCAACACTTATTTCACCTGTTTCAATAGCCAAAAATATACAAGCTCCCATATACAATACCAATACTAAAACACTCATAAAATTCCTGCACATAAACTCTCATTCCCAATCTGTTTTAACAAGTTTTAACATATCTTTTAAGGCTTCAAAATACTTATATCCTCTTATACATTACTCTACTACAAAAATACCATTTTACAATACACATTTTCATTTCTAAAATCTGTTATATATACAAACATACACAGGGTTACACAATGAGCATTCTTACCTTGTTTTCCTTCTAGATTTTCTTGTTCCTCTTGCTTCTCCCTTCCTCTCTTTCTCCACCGGTTTAGCAATACAAATTCTCTACTCTACAACCCATACACATACACATTTCAATACACTAATAACTAACCCTAACTATTATTTAGGCTTTAGATGTAGGTTTCTAGGGTTTAGAAATTGTATTACCTTCCAAGAGTGCAAATGAAGCTTGGAGTGGTTCAAGAACAAGATTTCCAACTCCTTCAACAAGCCAAAATCGGCTAGAACACAAGAGACCAAACAAGGTTTAGTCTAAATTTTCGTTTTGCCTTTGAGGCTAGAAAAAGATGGAGTTTTCAAAGATATTTTTACCTCAAAAGAACAAGGAGAAGGAGGGCCTTCTAATGGTGGTGTTGAGGCTCCAAATGGGGTATACCCATAAAACGAAAGTTCTCCGTTTCGATTTTTGAAAAGAGGGAAATGTTCCTCTTGATGAGAGGATTCCAATGGTGTAGTTTTTTAATTTTTGGAGAAGGTTTGATTGGGTAACAAGAGGAGAAAAGGTAGGTTTTGTGTGGGTTTGCTTGTTTCTCCATTGATGTCGCATGGAGGAAGGAAAAATAGAGAGTGAGGGAGATGGGTGTGTACGTGAGTGTTGTGAGGAGAATGAGGGAATTGGAGAGAGTGTGAGAGAGGGAGTTACTTTAGTGTTTTACTTTTTGCTTTTTAATTAGTTTGTTTGTTTGTAAATAAGAGAGTGGAGGGAGTGTGAGAGAGGGAGGGGGAGTCCATCGGATGACAGCCCACACACACACAAACAGTTTACATTTTATTTTAAAAGTGGACACATAAGTTTTGGTTATTTATGCTTTTACCCCACAACTTCCCGTTTTTTACAGTTTTTACTATTTTCTCGTTTTATTGATTTTATTGGTTCTAAACCTTCACTAATTTATTAATGACTATTTGGTTGACCAAAATTACTACGAGTCTATTTGACCCGCTTAAAGACACGTTTTCCCGGTTACCTCGAAAAACGCGCTTTAATGTTCATTAGTGATTTTAATCCATTTTAAGGATCCGTTTTCTTCGGGATTTGTTCCCTCATATTTATTTAGACTTAATTAAGCCTTTAGAATCCTTACAATACGCTAACCGAGGTTTCATACCTCCTATGGTTATTTAACGCTTACTTAGCGTTTCCCGCTTTCTAAGCGTTTCTTTATTTCTTTTGGATTTATTTTTCCTTACCAATATTACTTAAGCATTATTAGGCTCTTAAATACCTATTAGGATAATTTAATCGCCATATTTAAGGTCGGGGTATTTCAATCTACCCCCCTTAAGAACTTTGTCCTCAAAGTTGTTCGAGGTTATAAGTTTACAATGCTTACTCGTTCTTACATGTCTAATACCGTGGTCCACATCCTTCCTCCTTACAATTCCCAAATTCGTTACTCAAGGTTTCTCCTTTCCATACCATACCAATCTACAATAATTACTCCAATCCATATTACTATCAACCGTTCGGTTCCTCATTACAAACTTTATACATACATACAGTGCAAAGCTATCCCCAAAGCAATGCAATACACATCACAGTCCCGTAGACACTCAGGTCATCTCGACACAGGACTCCTCTATGTCCTGTTGCCCTTGGAATAATATAACATGCTACACTACTATCTTCTCCGGTATAACTTCCAACAATTACTTACTCTCCAGTCTAAGAAAATGTCTTCTACAACTACTAATTAGAAATCTTCCTAAAGCATACAACTCCAAATTCCAATTTGTATTCATTACTTCTATCCTATGTGTGATTCTTGTGACCACTTGAGGGGAGCTTCAAGAATCATTCGACCCTGATGTGATCAGCATCAGTGTTGAACTATCTTTCCACCCCAATTTGTGTTTGGTTTCCCTTGATCTGATCAGGATCAAGTTCGACTTCCCACATCAGTTTCAAACAAGCAAATAATTTAGTTGTTTTCATTTTCTATCTTTTTACCCTTTCTAGTCGTGATACAATTTCATACATCTCCAAAGGATGGAATCAATCCATCAATCATCCTCACTCTACTTCCCAAATGCTTTACTCCTTGGTTCAATACCTAAATGCTCACTTCCTCAGCCTTCACTGCTTTCATCTATCACTCTCCAATATTCTAACTAAGGACTACAGTACTTATGAAATTCAATCGTGCTCAATTTACTTCCAATAACATACTTACGAATACATTACTCCTGGTTACTTTCCTCTACTACTCATAATCCATTCGTACTACTTCTTTAAGGGTTACAATACTTGTGGAGCTCCGTCCACTACTCATTACTCTTCTTTACAAATACTCTTACACTGGTGTTACAAGACGGGTATATTCACCTATGGTATTTACATATCTAATGCCTAGTTACCATAATTATAATATGAATGAATACTTATGTTTATTTAACATAGTATCAATCATCAATTTGATTCTCATTTGTGCTATGCACATTATGGTTTATGTGTTTTATTCACAAAACTTACATTAAGCGGTTTTCGCTCTACCCCCCTTAAAAGGGATTACGCCCACGTAATCTACCATATGTTATTATTATTAAACATTGGTTTAATCAATTTGGGCAATCTGAAGCGTTTAGCTTCACTACGGTATACTATACAATATGCTCTGGTCAAGGGTCCTAACCATACCAATGGTTTAGTCTTTGCACCAAAATCCCTATATGAGTTTATTTAAATCACAATCAATTTGGTTCTAGCCTATTAGGCTTTAAGGCATTAATAGCCAATCTCGCATACTTACTGGGTGTATTACATTCCTCAGCTAGGGCCCACTAGCTTCTGCTGCGCGACCCTGATAGCCTTAGTGTTTAAATCACTCTTTGGTATTTATAGATGTGTTACTCATCGCCTTTTATCCCTTTTGTGGGAATAAGGTTTACAAACAAGTGTGGTATTCTTTTACCGCCTTTTAACTCAACGAGTTTAGATTATAACCAGCTTCCTGGTAATCTATTATACATACTATCCGTACTCTCATGATTATTCGCTAAGTTCTTCCAACTTATTGTTGGTGAGGCTAAGCCACTATTTAGTTATAGTGCTTCCTCTGTTGTCAATAGGTTCTGAATTATACCAGTTCTTCTGGTTCAGTACAAGTGTCCTTTACTTGTGTGACCTTGCATTTTTCTATGTGTCGGTCCTTGTGACTTTCTTAAGTCTCTTTTCACTCTTTATTCCAATGGAATTTACATCTTGTGATTGCTAGTGTGTTTTACACTCTTCGTGCTTCTTTGGCCTTAGGCCGCACGGTTTGTTGCTAAGGTTGCTTAACTGGCTTATGCCACGTTTGTTGGTGAAAAGAAGGGTTTACTACGGTTTACATTCTCCATATCCCAAGCCATCCCATTAGATCATTAGCTGCACAAGTGCAATACCAAAACACTCAGTCATACAGAGTGCAGAGGTGTAAACGCTTGACAGTAAGTCACTTATGTGATAGGAAAGAATATTTTTGTTTGTCATCTCATACTTATACTCCGTGTTGTTATCTGCTACTTCCTCATAGCGGTCGCTTGTTGCGCACCGTATTCTTACTCATTATACAATCACTTTTACTGTTTCTGTTACTGTGATAGTTCCTTTTTACTTATTGCCATTGTCATTGGCACCATTTCCTTATGGTGTGTACACTGAGGGTTTCCTCTGTTCGCGTGTATGACGGTTGTCGTAGCATACCGCAATACTATTATCTTCCCATTGTGGGGGTGTTTTATTTCAATTTAGGTTTCATGTGTAGGTTAACTTACCTCACATTACTACTTCATTCATGATATAATTTGCCAAATAACTTGGTTGACCAAAGATGAAGTGGTTTATAAGGTTACAAGCTCTCTTGGGCGTTGGTCATTCGTGGTGTTCAATGTGTGTTCCCATTAACTGCTTTGTTAATTATTGCCTTTCGGTGCTGAGCATTGGTTTAGGCTCTGGCTGTGTAGTTTTGCTTGTATGTATACTACCAGGACATCCCATGAAACTTCAGGGGTTTTCTGGTCCCGTTCTCCAATTGGAGGGTATTCTATCACTGACAAGTGAAGGTTCTTGTTGAGGGGTTTGTCTCCACTCATAGGTCTAACGACAAGGTTTGCTATGTTGGTGTTTACGCAATGGTCCACCACATGTTTCGGTGTATATGGAGTATGCTTACTCCCTTAAGTCGTAATGGTTTGGAAATCTCATTTCCTTATCCCATCATCCCTTGGCAATATTCTATGCGGGTTTTATGTTATAGTAGGTGGAAGCCTTTTCTAAGGGTTCACATCATCACCGCGTGGTGGTCTTGGTTGCGAGGGGTACCTTCCCTTGGGTTTCTCGTAGTGTCCAAGCATGGACTAGGCCAATGTTGGCATATCATGATTCTCATGCCTCTGTGCTACCATTGTACAGAAGGCATGGCGGTAATAAGAACTCCGTCAACTGTATACTAGGCTGATGCTCTAGTGACAGTGACATGAGTTGGCCATTATCCAAGCCACTCAAAATGTTGGGTTTGAATTTATGGTCAGTTGTTGATTTCTTGTCGTATGAGGCAATATTTCTTGCAAGTCTTGTTAGTAATGGTGTGGGTTTTACAACCGTTTTAAGGTTACACAACGCATCATGGTTATGGCTTTAGAGCCATATTGCTGCAAGCTATGCTCTTTGTAAGCTGCTTATACACGTTTCCACCCCATGTATACCGTCATAGGTTGGAGGTATTATTGGGCCATGGTAAGTCGTGGCATCACGCTTCCGTCATAGGAGACCTTCTTAGGCAAATGGTGTTAATAAGTGTCTCTCAGTTATCTTAGGGATTTCTGTTAAGTGAAATTCCTTCGGTGTCCTAACCGAGTGTTCGTTTAGCTCCCGTGCTCATATCACTACGCTTGTTCAACTGTTGTTACCGCAGACACCCTTCAAGGATCGCTCCTGGGTGTTGGTAGCTGTGCCGTTACATCGGCTAATGTTTATGACATGTTGTCCACTGTACCGTCTTGTGGTATTGTACTTGAGTCGTCCCTTTTTGGGTTACGGCGTCTCCCGTCCTTGGGTAGACTGTTTACGCTTGCTCCTAGTGCTTGAGTCTAGGTTTATATATCCTCTCCGATGATGGATTATATTTAGTGGTAATTTGGTGATCGCTCTTGGGAGTTCTGTCCCGTTTGCTGAGCATTGTGGTGTTCACGTTAGGCAACTGCCTTATTGTGTTTAGGCTGGGTATACCTTCCAGCTTTCACGTATTCGTTTGGCGTCCTCGTGACATGTCCAATGTCTATATTTACTAGTCTGTGCTTTTTGCACTTCCCAGTCTTCATTCCTTATCTTCAGATGGATTCTCTGGGTTCCCTTATGCTTGATTCTCTGAGGTGTCCAGCTGTCCTGGGTTGAACTTACTGATGGTCCGTAGAACGGAGTCGACTACTTCCCGTGTGTCGTACACTACATGCATACATACGTGGGGTACCATGTTGATACGTTACCACTTACCCAACTATATGTCGGGCCCGCAAGCTCCTTCGGAGTGCGGGTTGTCCCACATCCCGTAACGGGTATACTCGTAGTGTTCGTCACACGCCTAGGTGAAGTATTCTGTTGCCAACTCCTCTTGTATCATCCCATGATACTCACCATAATGTTGTTGGTCTGGTTTTAAAATCCAAGGTTTTTTTAAAAGAGGGTTGTGGTTTTGAAAGGAAAATTTTGGGTTTTAAAACAATGGTCCAGTGTTAAAAGAAATCTCTCATGGCATAGCCATGTTTGAGGTCTTGACCAAGTCTAGCCTCCCGCTGACTGGTATGCTCTAAGTATAGTGGTCTGGCCATTAGGCCTTTCCAAGGTTCCATTCCTTCAGTTTTAGGATGTTTGATCCTGTGGTTGTTTCGTTACTGTCACCGTACATTACTATGTACTTGTGACGTATTAGTGTTCCTTTACATATCTCTGTCTTCACTGCACTTGCCTTGGCAAGTGCGCGGTATCGGTGGTTTTTGGATAATCCTATACCAATCTTGGTATGGTGTCTGCTTGTATTTAATAGTCTTGTTGATCTTTCCCTTGATCTTGTTGATCTGCAATTGGTATACTCGCTCCTTTAGGTAGCTTCTTAATGATCTTGGCGTGATTGTTGATAATCGGGATGTTTCTCCAATCCTTGGAGACTCCCATTCTATTTGGTTTTGCGTCGTTCCTTGTGGCTCGTTCCCACACATTTGTGGTGGTTACTGAGCCTACCTTGTTTAGGCACTACTCTTGTAGTCCTATCGGATTATATCCCGTGGATGTTCTTGTAGCTGTGTAAGCTATGCTGGCCAGGTATTGTAACCTCTTCGGCGTTGTGGTTTTTGGAGTTAACCGTTCCTGGCTATGTCCTTAGTCAGCTAGTATACCGTTGGTGGTACTGCTTGGCTATTACTGTTGTCCCGCAGACTTGTGTCTCGGGTCCCATTACTGCTCCTTTACCATTTCGTTGTACGTTTAGCGCTTCTTTTCCTGCTGCTGGTTGTTCAGCTAGGTTCTGCGACTGCTAAGCATGTCGCCCCATGCTGTTGTAAGTTGTAGCCTCCTTATGGTTGGAGTGCTCATTCTACCGCCATTAAGTGCGGTTATTGTTGTTCAACCGGATTCCATTTCCGGATCTTCCAGTTCTTGGGATCTACCATATGTCAGTTCTTGTTACTGTGTGATTGCTTCACAACTGCCAGATCGGGTTTTCCCGAGTATGAGAGGACGTTCCTTCTCTCTGGCGTTCTTTCCCAAGTTATACAGTGGGGTTGCGGTGGGCGGGACTGGTATTGTAGGTATCCGGTACTCGCCGGTAGTTCCTAACTAGCATCTCTCTAATGCTATCACTCAGCCCTTAGCCCTAAGCTTCTAATTCCTAACTCGGTATTCCTAAACTCGGTACTTCCAGTCATCAGAGCGATACTTCGCTCTGATACCACTTTTTGTAACACCCCTACCATTAATACAGTGCTTACCGTCCAATTTCCTTACATATCAGATACACGCAGCGGATATATGCTTACATACAATGGGTGGTACAATGCCGTTAGTCACCCACGTGACTAACAAGGCTACTACTTCTACATACAGCATCGGTCTGATGGACCGGAATCCCGAGTACTACAAGTCTACAATACATTCTCCGTTTACCAAATACTACTACAATCTTCATTCAATACAATACTCCAAGTACAATACAGTATAATCTACATACCGAGTTTACTAGGTTCCTTATACAAGTATAATACCTCTTCCAGTTCATACATACTCACTAAGAGACTACCTACTACCCATTCCTCACTACTACATTACTTTCTAAATACAAGGGGTGTGCTAGTTAATACACCTCTACATTCTGCTACTACTATCCAATGTAGTCACCGGTCTCGTGCCTTGACCACATTCGTTTCGGGTACCTGCACACTAAAAAATGTCCCCCGAAGGGGTCAGCTTTCGCCGAGCATGATAACCGCATACCCCGCGTACTAGTGAGGGTACGCCGACCACTTGGTCGAATACATGCGGTTGTTTTCTTTCAAACATACATGCATACATGCTCTTATACACAATACAACAATACTTACGCAAGGCATACTTACATACACTACATTACATACAAGGAATACAATAAACCATCCAATACATACTTACCTTCTTCCGAAATACACATACCCATTACATACACAATATACAATTCTTGTTAGCTTCATTGGTCCACCCGGGTTAATCGGGTGGAGATTACTCTTTTACTCGTTACTTCATACACATACATACTCATACTCATACTTACTTACGGATCCATACTTACTTACTCTTACTCTTACTCAAGTTAAGTCGTCGGGACCTCCGGCCCTGGGGACTACACCATCCCACCTCCGGGATTTACTTGACTCACCAATCCGGGATGCTACCCATTTAAGGGATTTGGGCCGCGGACCAGTTTAAGAGTCAGGAATTGCAGCCAACCTCTTGTGACTCCGCATCCTCACGCGTGGCCGAAGCTATATCGGACTTGTACTCATTCCAATTTACTCACTTAAGTTAGGAGTTAGATAGTTAGGAATTAGTACAAGTCAACATCCAAGCCACAATAATACAATACCCATATACACTTACATACAAATACATTACAATATACAAGTACACTGCAAGTATGATACACTTCATCATCATTCATATGTTTCATGAATTATACAAACTATTGTTCAAGACAAATATCAAGAACAATGTAAACAAGCACAAGTAGGTGCAATATAGTCCGATTCATGCATTTATCTTATTAGGTGATCAAATAAGCACACAAATCGGGGTAACCAGATTAGGATACAGGGCATGAAGAAATCATACCTTTCACCGTTGACTTTGGACACACCGAATCCCTTCGGTGTTCAACTAGTCGAATCCTATGACATACATACAATTGGGTGGTTAATTATCCATAACTAACCTTAATTATTACTTCCCAAAGGTTTCCTAGTTCATTCTTACTAACTCTTTGTTACTTAAATACATTTACTTAAGTTACTTACTTACAATTATTTTCTAAGCTTGTTTATAGCCTTAATGACCTTTAAACATCACCAATCATGTCTTAATTAACTTATAATATCATTACCCATCCTTACCCCACTTTAGTTTAGCTTTAAAATACATTCTGGGCACTTTTCAGGGTGGTCCTGGTTTGTGTCCTGGTTTTAAACCCGGACCAAATCACTGGAACAACTCTCGGGTGAAAATAAGGCTTGGTCCTGGTTTGTGTCCTGGTTTTAAACCCGGACCAAACCATTGGAACAACTCTCGGGTGAAATTTTTGCATCGTCCGGGTTTGCATACTACTTTCAAACCCAGACAGTTTGTTTCAGAAACCTACGGGTGTATTTTTGGGGTTGTCCTGGTTTGTATCCTGGTTTCAAACCAGGACAATTCCAGCCTGTTACAAAATTTACAGTTTTTAAGCTTTGTTTCAATTCCAAACTTCTACCAATCTCTTTCCTTATTTTTCTACATATAATCTAACATGTTTTAACATTGATTAGGCATTTTAAACTAGTCTAATCCTCCTCTATAAAAATTTGTTACATCCACCCATTACTTAGAGTTTTCCTCTCCTGTTACCATGTTTCCTTCTCCAATAAATGCTACAGATTTTTCATTTCCTCTTCCCATTATTCCTATGGCTCTTCTATAGCCTCATTTGCATTATACTCAACCTAAAGCCTTACTCACTACCTTACTCACTCATCCAAGTCTCACACATTAATTATCCCTTGTTTCTCCAACACATTTCAATACCTCTTGCTACAGATTTTCCTTAAACCTTTACCATTCAATACCCCCTCCATTAATGCTACTCCCAACATTCTAAATCCATTACTTTGCCACTCTAGTTCTCCTCATTACCAAGACCCTCTTCAAATCTGTTTTCAAGGTACTAAACTACTCACTTAAACTCTCCAAATTCACTTAGTTATTACCTAGGTAGTTTTCCTCTCTTACACAACTAAGTCCTCCTATTTCCATACAAATTTGGGCAGAGGTTCCCCTATAATTTTAACCTTGCCCACATACATATTCAGCTCACACATCCATTCTAGTTCACAATTCAACACTTATTTCACCTGTTTCAATAGCCAAAAATATACAAGCTCCCATATACAATACCAATACTAAAACACTCATAAAAATTCCTGCACATAAACTCTCATTCCCAATCTGTTTTAACAAGTTTTAACATATCTTTTAAGGCTTCAAAATACTTATATCCTCTTATACATTACTCTACTACAAAAATACCATTTTACAATACACATTTTCATTTCTAAAATCTGTTATATACAAACATACACAGGGTTACACAATGAGCATTCTTACCTTGTTTTCCTTCTAGATTTTCTTGTCTTGCTTCTCCCTTCCTCTCTTTCTCCACCGGTTTAGCAATACAAATTCTCTACTCTACAACCCATACACATACACATTTCAATACACTAATAACTAACCCTAACTATTATTTAGGCTTTAGATGTAGGTTTCTAGGGTTTAGAAATTGTATTACCTTCCAAGAGTGCAAATGAAGCTTGGAGTGGTTCAAGAACAAGATTTCCAACTCCTTCAACAAGCCAAAATCGGCTAGAACACAAGAGACCAAACAAGGTTTAGTCTAAATTTTCGTTTTGCCTTTGAGGCTAGAAAAAGATGGAGTTTTCAAAGATATTTTTACCTCAAAAGGACAAGGAGAAGGAGGGCCTTCTAATGGTGGTGTTGAGGCTCCAAATGGGGTATACCCATAAAAACGAAAGTTCTCCGTTTCGATTTTTGAAAAGAGGGAAATGTTCCTCTTGATGAGAGGATTCCAATGGTGTAGTTTTTATAATTTTTGGAGAAGGTTTGATTGGGTAACAAGAGGAGAAAAGGTAGGTTTTGTGTGGGTTTGCTTGTTTCTCCATTGATGTCGCATGGAGGAAGGAAAAATAGAGAGTGAGGGAGATGGGTGTGTACGTGAGTGTTGAGAGGAGAATGAGGGAATTGGAGAGAGAGTGTGAGAGAGGGAGTTACTTTAGTGTTTTACTTTTTGCTTTTTAATTAGTTTGTTTGTTTGTAAATAAGAAGAGAGTGTGAGGGAGTGTGAGAGAGGGAGGGGGAGTCCATCGGATGACAGCCCACACACACACAAACAGTTTACATTTTATTTTAAAAGTGGACACATAAGTTTTGGTTATTTATGCTTTTACCCCACAACTTCCCGTTTTTTACAGTTTTTACTATTTTCTCGTTTTATTGATTTTATTGGTTCTAAACCTTCACTAATGTTTATTAATGACTATTTGGTTGACCAAAATTACTATGAGTCTATTTGACCCGCTTAAAGACACGTTTTCCCGGTTACCTAGAAAAACGTGCTTTAATGTTCATTAGTGATTTTAATCCATTTTAAGGATCCGTTTTCTTCGGGATTTGTTCCCTCATATTTATTTAGACTTAATTAAGCCTTTATAATCCTTACAATACGCTAACCGAGGTTTCATACCTCCTATGGTTATTTAACGCTTACTTAGCGTTTCCCGCTTTCTAAGCGTTTCTTTATTTCTTTTGGATTTATTTTTCCTTACCAATATTACTTAAGCATTATTAGGCTCTTAAATACTTATTAGGATAATTTAATCGCCATATTTAAGGTCGGGGTATTTCAGTTATTACCAGGATTAGGACTAGTTTTCTATAAGTCCCCTGGGTTCGATACTCTCGGTCGTAATATATTTACACTATACTCCGACCGGGTTTTATTTGCTACCCGTAGTAGAGTTGTAGGATTAGTTTATTATTTTATTCTTTTTGTATATAGTTTTTTTCCTACAATTTTCCTGTTAGCAATCTCAGAAGATGAGAAGGCTCACCTATGCCTTGAAGAAGTGTGCTTGATGGCACAAGGCAATGATGTCTCAGAATCAGAAGAAGAAGAAGAATAACATAAGGTAAACTATTCTAAACTTAGAAGGAGAATTCAAAAGGCTGAACTTCTAGGACTTATAAAGTTTTCTCTTACATTAGTTGATCACTTAGAGGCATTAGAAACTGAAAACGAAGAACTTTTGGAAGAAAATGAAAAATTGAGAAAAACCTCGGATAAAAGTAAGGTAGATAATCTCATGAGAGAACTCATGAAATTACATAGAGATTATAGTGAAATTCTCTCCGTTCATGAAAAATTGAAGTATGAAAAGCAACCTGAAATCGATGAATTGATTGCTGCGCTAAACGCAAAAGAAAAGGAACTAGCTACCATCAAAGAAAAATATTCTTAGATAGATGTTGTTTCTAAGACACCCATGAGGAGAAGCAAACGACAGGTCGGATACAGGTCAGAGACCAGTCGTGGAGATATCTGCAGCTTATGTAGACAACCTAGTCATCATGAATCCAATTGCTATGAAACGTGTTTTATAAGGCATTGGTGACTCAAGAAACTAGGACTAAAATGGGTAGTCAAAAATGATCTTAGAACATTTAATGGTGGAAATGGGTCTAACCTTTCTATGGACCCTAACCCCACACCACTAACGTGTTAAGTGCAGGATCGAGTGAGAATGAACCCCTGCTGGTACATCGACAGTGGGTGCTCTAAACACATGACAGGAGACAAAAAGAAGTTCTTCTCACTCGAACCAGGAATCCAAGGAACTGTTTCCTTTGGCGACAACAAGAAAGGAAAAATCATCGGTGTAGGTAAGGTTGGCATTACATCTGACTATGTCATAGATAGTGTAAATTTAGTTCATGGTTTAAAATTCAACTTGCTTAGTGTTTCTCAAATTTGTGACAAAGGCAATTCAGTTCACTTATATCCTACACATTGTGGTATAGTAAGTCGGAACAATGGCAAAAAGTTGTTAAAGGGAAAAAGGTGGAAAAACGTTTATGTAACTAGTTTGGAGGATATTGACAGTCCTAATCTTCCATGCTTGACTGCTTCAATAGATGACTCTACACTATGACACAAAAGACTAGGGCATGTTAGCACTTCTTTATTAAGAAAACTTGTCAAGAAACAGTTGGTAAGAGGTCTCCCTGAGATTAAGAAATCTAAGACAAATCTTTGTGACGCCTGTGTTAGAAGCAAACAAACTAAGATTTATTTTAAATCAAAGAACTTAGTTAGTCCATCCAAGCCACTTGAATTACTTCACATGGACTTATGTGGACCAATGAGAATAAAAAGTTTTAGAGGAAATTGGTATGTGTTTGTAATTGTTGATGATTACTCACGGTTCACTTGGACACTCTTTATTGCTTCCAAAGACGAAGTCTTTGAGAAATTTCAAGCCTTTGCGGGAAAAGTCCAAGTACAACTCAACTTCAAGATCAAAACCCTTCGGTCTGATCATGGGTCAGAGTTTGAGAATCAACAATTCATGGATATGTGTAAACAACATGGGATCAGTGACACATATTCAGCACCAAGAACACCTCAACAGAATGGGGTAGTTGAGCGAAAGAACAGGACACTACAAGAGGTGGCCAAGGCCATGCTATTGGGGAGCAGTCTTCCTCAGGTCTTCTGGGCAGAAGCAGTGGCAACTGCATGCTACATCCCAAATAAAATGCTCATACGACCTATCCTCAGCAAAACTCCCTACGAGTTAATCAGGGGAAGAAAACCAAACATAAGTCACCTCAGGACCTTCGGTTGCAAATGTTATGTCCACAACAATGAGAAGAGTCTCCTTGGAAAGTTTGATGCCAAAAGTGATATGGCCATCTTCCTTGGATACTCTGAAAGAAGCCGGGCATAAAAGGTATACAACAAAAGGACACTGAAGGTGGAAGAAAGTGTGCACGTGGTCTTTGATGAGGCTGACGTACTCAAGATCAAGAAATTTGATGAAGATGAAGAACTTGGATTTGATCTAGTTGATCAGGATCACACAGATAATCTCAAAGATGAATCACTGACTGAAGAAAACTTGCCTGATAGGTCAGCGATAGGTCAACAACAGGTCAACGAACGAAACAATGATGTCGAGGATCCACTATCTCCATCAACCATTCATCAATCTTGTGTCTTGTATAAAAATCATTCATTGGAGAATATCATATCAGACATATCCAAAGGAACTCAGACAAGAGCACAGACTCGAGATCTTCTAGCCTTCTCAACGACAGTCTCACCCATCGAGCCCAAGAACGTCAAGGAAGCTTTTCGAGACTCAGACTGGATCAATGCAATGCAAGAAGAACTGAACCAGTTCGAAAGATGCAAAGTCTGGCATCTTGTGCCTCGACCTACTCATCAAGGAGTACTTGGCACAAAATGGGTATTCAGAAACAAACTGAATGAGATGGGAGAAGTAGTCAGGAACAAAGCTTGTCTGGTAGCTCAAGGATATTGTCAACAAGAAGGGATAGACTTCCAAGAAACCTTTGCTCCAGTGTCAAGGATGGAATCCATCAGATTACTAATTGCATTTGCTGCACACAAAGGAATTAAACTCTTCCAACTTGACACCAAAAGTGCCTTTCTAAACGGGTACGTCAAAGAGGAAGTATATGTTGAGCAACCCCCAGGTTTTGAGATGTAAGAAGGAAAGAGCATGGTACTTAAACTCGACAAAGCTCTTTACGGGCTCAAACAAGCTCCAAGATCATGGTATGATCGTCTTTCTTCTGATCTCTTGGAAAACAAATTCGAAGGGAAAGGTGGATAAACCTTGTTTGTGTACAACAACAAAAGGATTTCTTAATCGTGCAAATATAGTTGATGATATAATCTTTGGTGCCTCTGATGAGAATATTGCAAAAGTTCGAAGCATTATGAAAAAGGAATTTGAGTTGAGTGATCTGGGAGAATTGAAGTTTTTTTCTAGGACTCAAGTAGCAAAATGAGGTAAGACTATCATATCCCAAGGGAAGTACTAAGGATTGCTAAAGAGATTTGGAATGGAGAATGTAAGATGTTTGACACACCAATGGCAGTCGCACCCAAGATGGGTATCATGACTGGTGACCGACCGTCGACCAGCGATCATACAAGAGATGATTGGTTCTCTGCTATATTTAACCTGCTAGTAACCTGACATTATGTATAACGTTTGCTTATGTGCCATGTTTCAAGCAGATCCAAAAGAAAGTCACATCACACGTTTGTAAAAAGAATCCTGCGGTACTTAAAAGGAACCATGAATCTTGGTCTCTTTTATCCTAAGTTCACTAACTGTAACGTTGTAGGATTTTCAGATGTAGACTATGGAGGATCTATCACCGATAGAAAGAGCACATCAGGGACAACATTCTTTGTTGGGTCCTGTCTGATTGCATGGGGATCAAAGAAACAACAAAGTGTTGTAATCTCAACAGCTGAATCTGAATACATTGTTGCGGCAAGATGTTGTGCTCAACTCCTATGGCTTAAACAGCAAATTGGTGATTATGACGTCAAAACAGGTACATTTCCAATTATGTGTGACAATACAAGTGCCATCTCTATTTCCAAAAATCCTGTAAATCATTCTCGTATAAAACATATTGACATTAGACATCACTTTCTTAGAGATTGTTGTGAAAAGGAATTAGTTGGTTTAAAGTATATTTCTACGGAGGACCAACTAGCTGACATCTTTACTAAGCCATTAAGTAGAGAAAGGTTTACTAAGATTGTTCATGATCTTGGAATGATATTCAATGATCACAATTAAACCCGTCTTTTATTTCCCATGTTATGTCACCGACATGTGAGCAACACATATTATATTGTCGTTCAGTAGTCAACGATCAGTGTAATGCATAGAAATTATGTCAAACGACTACTTGAAACAGATTTGTCATTTTCCACAACAAGTGAGATTAATTTAGATAAGTCCAACGGATAGAAACGGGAAAAATTCTCAACGGATCGCTGACAACCGTCACAACCCTGCCCGTTATGAATAGTACTGTTAGGACATGTCAGCGAGCGGACGAGGAGCGGTCGCCGACCGTTACTCGATATCTATAAAAGGGTGACAATTGTTCACACTATTGCCCTCACTCTCTATAATCTCTCTAAGCACTCAAAGCAAATTTCTCTTCTCTCTCACAAAATTTCCTGCGAGATTTAGAGCAAAAGAACCTCGCCTCACAGCTTCTCTAAAGATCTCTCTAGCGAAAGGTTATAAAACTCTAGAAATCTCTTCGAACAATCATGGCACCAAAATCTGCTCTCCGCTCCAAGAAGAAAGTTGTCCTCAAAGAAACTTCCTCAAAGCAAGTAGCCAACGTACGACCGACAGGAGCTGCAACTGATTCAGCGCCACCTTGCCTATCTAAAGAATTGGAAAATCAGCTTGTGCGCAGGGTAACAGATGAAGGAGAGGTGTACCAAGATGAAATTCTCTATATAAGCTACCACCTCCCTAAAATTCATCACTGCATCCAAGTAGAACTACTAAAATCCAAGATTCTTCCAAATCCTACCTCCACAAGAAAAACAAACCATGTCTTCCCCTGCTCCATCGCCTACTATTGGCACCAAACACTCAAAAGTCAAAAACAACAAAAATCCTAAAAACCAAGATCTCTTCACTGCTACAAAAAGTCACATAGCACACGAAACCCGTGCCTCCAAGCGAGCCAGGGAACAAGAGGGAACTCCTCAAAGAGCCCATTCATCGCCTGAAGGATCAACTCGCAAGTTGCACTTCACCGACGACGAAGAAGCAACTCCCTCAGCCATCGTCAAAACTGTAGCTCGACAGGCAGAAGAAGAGGAAGTGCAAAGTGACGAAAAAAGTCAAGAAAAGGAAGAGACAGAACTTGACTCAGAAGTTGAAGCAAAACTCATCGAGGTATTTGGAGAACCAGTCGTCGACAGGTCCACGACAACTCGTGATACCAGTCACGACGCTGATAGCGATACGGAGTCTTCTCCAATCATACCAACAGTCGAACAATGACAGAAGGCAGAGAAAGAGAAAGGGAAGCAAAAGTTGGTTCTCTCGTCACATGGTCAAGAGCTGGAAGAGCTCTTCCAAGCTAAGAAGAAAGCTGCAAAGCCACATCCACCACAAGCACTCAAGCGTCTAAAGAAGCTCAAAGAGATGAAGCCTACAATGTTCAGAGCAGAGAACGTCAATGACAAGTCCTGTCCCGTCTTACCAAAGACGTTGGATTTGGACTGGATGGAGCAAATGGGACTTGGAAAGATTCAGGAGCTCTTGGAATTCCAAGGATGGGCAGACTTCTTCCAGGAGACCATCCCCGTCTACACTGAGCTACTCAAAGAGCATATGACGTATCTTGGACCACTCCAAGACGACAACGACGAATACCTCATCTCCACAATCTACGGTGTCACCGTCAATATCATCAAGTCTTGGATCTGCAAGACTTTTGGGTTGGAATCAGAAGGACTCGTGGTTCCAAAGGAAACCACCTGGAATGATTTGGGACACCTAGGAGGAAAAATGGTCCAGCTACTCACCCTGGGCCACGATGAAAAACTTCAACGCCATAGAAATGTCTATCCCGACAGGTGCCTCTTCAGTCTGCTCACCCATAACATCACCCCACGGAACCAACACACTCACATCGTCAATGCAAGAGATGTGAGATTGCTTTATGCACTAAAGACAAAGGAGAAAATCGACCTTCCTGCAATGATTCTTCTCACCATTGAGGAAAGTCGCTATGTCAATTAAGATCTAGTGCATGGGGGAATAGTGACCAGGGCGCTACAACAAAATGGAGTGGACACTGACAGGTTCCACGAATGCGCACACACTGCTCAGGACAGCATCTGCTCGGAGATGTTGTTCAAAATGGGGATCAAGACAAGGGGAGACCAGCTGGTGGTTGCTCAGAAGCCAACCAAGAGTGAAGACTCTAAGTCAGAGACTCGCCCAAACGTTAGAGCATCAGGACTTAAAAGAAGGAGAAGTCTTTCACCGGTCCATGACAGGTCGAAGACCAGTATGGATACCTCAACTAGAGATATCCTAAAGAGAGTGAGAGTTACTCTCACGGCTGTGCATGTTATAACCCAAAGTTTATTGCATTTTATTTCGTCACAAGTGGCCTTATGTGGTTGTATTCTGGATTCAGGACATGGCAGTCTTTCTTAATAAAGACAAGGGCGAGGTGGTATTTCTTCTTTCTGATTTTTGGTAAGGGATTATTAATTGAGGTGAGTTATATTAATAATCCCCTAATCACTATTCTAATCACGCTCCCACTACGCTTCTCCCGATCAGTTTTGAAAACCGTCGAGACGCTCCTCCTTCCTTTCTCTCTTTCTCTCTCTCAAGAATACGTTCATTCAAGCGCTCAATCCTGCGAGTGTGGCTTTGAAATCCGAGTTCTTTTGGTGGATTCTGCAATTCGTTTCGCCGTCTCCGTTGCAATCAGGTTGGTCTTGTGGTTATCAATTGCAATTCAGTTTTGGGGGTTAGGCTTTGGGAACCCTTCCAATCTCTAATAGTTCTTTGTAATATGATTGTGATTCAGCGTTGGCCCCTCTGTCCCGATCATTCTCTTCTGCGATTAGCTCCGTCTGTGAGTTCGACGTCGGATTCAGGTGAGGGTTTCGTTGCAGTTTTGGGTTGCAGTTCAGTTTCGGGGTTTTAGTTGCGTTTCTGATTCGGGGTTGCAATTGTGTTCTGTTCAGAGGTTTTGTGCAGCATTTTGGATTGTATCGCCGGTCTGCTTTTCAGGTTTCAGCGTTGGTTGGCTCTGCTGTTCAGATTGGTCTCCGTCTCTACTAATTCGAGGTAGGTGGCTTATGGATTCGGCTTGTGTGTTCAGCCTTGGGGAGTTTCGTTCTGGTTCTGAATTCGAATTGTGATCTGTCTTGAAATTGTGATTGTGAACTATCTGTTTAAATGCCGTTTTAACACCTACAAACCCCCAAGGTTGTTTTCTGCAAACTTATGATGTTTTGACATTGTTTTGGTGCCTCTGTTTGTGTGAAAATCGTCTCTATTCACTGTGTTTTTCGGCGTGTCTGAACTTCCGTCCGACCTTGGAAGTTCGAACATGCATCGTTGCGCTTTAAATCTTCTGGAGTTTTCGCTGTGTCCGAACTTCCGTCCGAGCTTTGAAGTTCGGACACAGCCTTCTGCATTCTCTGATTTTGCTTCGACTTGTGTCCGAGCATGGATGTCCGGACACAAGTTCGGACTTTACGCGTGTTTGATTTCCGAAGAACGTCCGAACATCTGTCCGAGCTTTGATGTTCGGACACCTCTGTCTCTGCCTCTGTTTTAAAGTTCGACCTGTGTCCGAACATTGATGTCCGGACACAAGTTCGGACATGCCTCTGTTTTGACCGTAACTTGCTCGTTAGGGCTCCGTTTTGACTTCCGTCTGCGGGGTTGGATTCCCCTTCTGATTTCCAAGCTATCTATGTGCTTTCTGGTGCCTTTGGTGCACATATGCTTAATTGTTTTAAGCTTCTATTTTGGGACCTAGTTATCTCCGTGTTTGAACCTTTGGATGGCTGGTCTCGCTGTCTCGTAACGCGCTATGTAGGATCCTTCTGTTCACGGGTGACGTTCCCCGTTCTGTTCACGGGTGTTTCACCTGTTCTATTTATGAGTGAGGTTTCCTCGTTCTGTTCACGAGCTAGTTGCTTGTTCTGTCTGTATGCTGTGATCAACTAGTGTCCCGCTCTGTTTTCTGCTTCTGTCTGCTTCTGGCTCTGTTTAGTCCTCTATTGTATGGACTTCTGTTCTGCTTTCCGACATGCTTATGGATTCCGTCTATTCCTTCTGATTTGATAATGTTTCTGTAAAATGTTTTGAGCATGCTGGTTGATGAAGTTTGTCATCTACTGGGCATAGTTGTTTGCTCATTCCCCTACTTTATCTAACATTGCAGATTGATCAGCGAGGGTCACTTTCCTCAGCTTCTGGAGTTTAGTTTGTTTTGTTATTCGATTCTTTTGAGACTTTGTATTTGAATTTGAGCCTTTGGGCCTCTTCAGTTAGCTTCCGCGTTTGATATTCATTTGGTGGGCTCTGTAATAACTTTTGGGATGTTAAGACATCATTTTGATTATACTTTATTCAAGCATTTGTTTTGGGCCTTGTTTGGTTATTTGTTTAAGTTCGTTTATTAGAGCCTTGCGTTATTATGCAATTATACGCGGCGTGTAATACCCCTAACTCCCAGGCCAGTGTTTGGGGGTGTTACATTTAGTGGTATCAGAGCCAGGTTCTAATCTGCTGGGATTTTAAGTTAGCCAGTCAGTCAGAAATGTCAGTGCTAGTATCTGAGCTTAACTGCTTGCTGTTGGACTTTCAGAATGCCACCAAGAAGAGCAACGAACCCTCCAGGAAGTGTTGCTGATGCTGTTCAGCAGTTTATGACGCAGCTCATGCAGACCATGGCTGCAGGGGGTGGACCAGCTGGAGGAGGACCAGCTGGCGGAGCAGGCCCGGCTGGGGCTGAGGCTGGAGGGAGGAATGTGAAAGCGCTTCAGGAATTCATGAAGCTGAAGCCGCCATCATTCGATGGGGCAGGAGACCCCCAGGAGGCCAGTCACTGGCTGTCAGAGGTGGAGGATTTGCTGCGTGTGATGGGCTCTGAGGAGGAGCAGAAGGTGGACTTCGCCACCTTTCTTTTCAAGGCCGAAGCCAAGGAGTGGTGGAGGTCAGTGATGGGCAGATTCCCACAGCCTTGGACGTGGGAGCAGTTCACTGGGGAGTTCAATAAGCAGTTCTACCCCGATGTGTATAAGGACCAGCGCATCCTGGAGTACAATAGGCTTCGCCAGGGGCGAGACATGAGTGTTGAGGAGTACGTTCGTAAATTCATCAGCCTGTCGAAGTTTGCACCTGAGCCGGATGAGCATAGGAAGGCCAGGAAGTTTGAGAGCGGCTTGAGGCCGGATATCCATTCTGCTGTGACGCCCCTGCGTCACAAGACCTTTAGGGACGTTGCTGATGTCGCCCTGTTGGTGGAGGCTGATTTGAGGGGTCGTCAGTCTGGAGGGAAGGACCAGAAGAGGAAGCAGAGGTCCGAGGAGGGCGATAGGAGAGATCAGTCTGCTTCTCAGAAGAAGCAGTCCACTGGAGATCGAGCTGGAGACCGCTCTGGAGACCGTTCACAGGATAGAGGTGGTTCGACTTCGTCAGTTCCCGTTCCGAAGTGCCAGGTCTGCGACAAGTTTCACAGAGGTCAGGACTGCTATAGGAAGTCAGGAGCCTGCTTCAAGTGCGGCTCCTTAGACCACAGGATTGTTGATTGCCCTCAGGCCGAGAGGAGCAGGGGTAGCTCTGGAGGTAGAGCTGGTGAGTCTGCTTCAGGGTCCAGAGATCGAGACCGGGCTGAGTAGAAGAAGCCCCAGGGCCAGGCCAGAGTGTACGCGATGGCTGGAGAGAGACTGATCGACTGACAGAGTTGTCACAGGTATTCTCCAGCTGTCTTCTCGTTCTGTTTTCTGCTTGTTTGACTCTGGAGCCACCCACTATTTTATTTCTACTGAGTTAGTGGGTGAGCTCGGTTTGCCTGTTGTGCCTCTGGGTGTTGAGCTGTGTGTGCATAGTCCATTAGTTAGAGACTTTTCTATGTTTTTGAACTCTGTTTGTAAAGATAGTTCTGTGTTAGTCAGAGATAGGACTCTGTGTGCTAACCTCATTCCGATGGAGATGACTACTTTTGATGTGATTCTGGGCATGGATTGGCTTGCTGTGCACCATGCCCACATTGACTGTGCTGCTTCGAGAGTCACGTTTGAGGAGCCGGGTCAGCCCCGTCTAGTTGTAGCAGGGAATAGACTCCCGTGCTCGCCGCCGGTTATTTCAGCCATGCAGACATTCCGCTTTCTGAGGAAAGGATGCCAGGGATATCTGTGCTACATCCCTGAGGTTCGCAAGGACGCGAAGTTAGAGGAGATTCCAGTAGTCAGAGACTTCCCAGATGTGTTCCAGGACGATGTGCCTGGGCTTCCCCCTGTCAGAGAGGTGGAGTTTTCGATCGAGCTCGCACCTGAGACTCAGCCCATTTCTAAGGCCCCATACCAGATGGCGCCTGCTGAGCTTAAGGAGCTGAAGGTTCAGTTGCAGGAGTTGTTGGACAAGGGCTTCATTCGCCCTAGTGTGTCGCCTTGGGGAGCACCAGTGTTATTTGTTAAGAAGAAGGACGGTAGCATGCGTTTGTGCATTGACTACAGGGAGCTCAACAAGGTTACCATTAAGAATAGGTATCCTCTCCCGCGCATTGATGACTTGTTCGACCAGTTAGCAGGAGCTAAGGTGTTTTCGAAGATCGATTTGAGGTCCGGTTATCATCAGTTGAGGATTAAGGCAGACGATGTGCCTAAGTCCGCCTTCAGGACTCGTTATGGACACTACGAGTTCCTAGTGATGCCATTCGGTCTGACGAATGCGCCATCTATGTTTATGGACATGATGAATCGGGTGTTCAAGCCGTTTCTAGACTAGTTCGTGGTAGTGTTTATCGATGACATCTTGGTGTATTCCAAGAGTGTTGAGGAGCACGAGGAGCATTTGAGGACCGTTCTCTAGACGCTGAGGGAGAAGGAGCTGTACGCGAAGCTGAAGAAGTGTGAGTTCTGGTTGGATCAAGTGGTATTCTTGGGACACGTGGTCTCTAAGGATGGTATCTCCGTGGACCCGGAGAAGATTCGAGCTATTACAGAGTGGGCCAGGCCTACTAATGTTGGAGAGATTCGTAGCTTCCTTGGACTAGCGGGCTACTATCGTAAGTTTGTGGAGGGCTTCTCCAAGTTGGTGATTCCTTTGACTCGTCTGCTGCAGAAGGATGTGAAGTTTGAGTGGAGCGAAGCCTGCGAGCAGTGCTTTCAGGAGCTGAAGAAGAGGTTGATGTCTGCGCCGATTCTGACTCTTCCAGAGGGGACCGAGGGTCTTGAGGTGTTCTGTGATGCGTCCCATAAGGGACTTGGGTGTGTGCTGATGCAGCATGGGAAGGTAGTAGCATATGGCTCTCGTCAATTGAAGCCATATGAGAAGAACTATCCGACCCATGACCTGGAGTTAGCGGCTGTTGTGTTTGCCTTGAAGATTTGGAGGCATTACCTCTATGGAGCTGAAATACCCACAAATTTTCATGTTAAGAATAATATAATTCTTTTTAAGAATGAATAAGTCCGAAGTTAGTATTATAGTGGCCCAGGGAAGTTAAACGATACTCTTATATTAAATTCTTTCCTCTTCCTAAAATGTTTACAATTATCCGCAATGTCCTTGCCCTTACTAATCGTATTCCTATTATTAATATTATAATCATTTAAATACTACTTCATCCTTCTTAGATGTTACAACGTTATTTAAGTTCCCAGAATACAATCCTAGAATTTCTTTTTCAAATTGATTAATCTTAAATTCCTAGAGTTCGAATTCAATTTTACTTTCTCTTAGTAAATTAGCATTAACTTTAAGAGTTCAAATCCCTTTTGACTTCTCCAAAATTAGTAAGATATTAATCCTTTATTATTCTCTTAATATTATATTACTAATATTCTAGATTCTTCTTTAACGTAATTATTTTCCTCTTGCTAGGATTACTGATTTGTTTCACTCTATCCTTATTTATTTCAATCTCTTCCCTATATTAAATAAATGTTTATTAATTATTTTCCTAGATATTCTACTCTCATCCTTATCTTGTTACAACGGTTTAACCACTTCCTCCTATTATTTTGAATTGTAGATCTATTAAATTATTTACTTCTAAGTTGATATTGTTAACAACCTCGATCCTTCTATTGGCTTTCTTAACGTTGATCATTTTTTTATATCTTTCAAATATCTATAATACTAGTTACTAGAACCCTTCTTAAAATTATTTAATAACTTTCTTTTCTTTAAAATAGATTATTATTTATTACTTTAATAACATCTCTCTTTGTTTAGTAAATTACTTCTATTTAAAACATCGACTTTCTTCACTTCTCTTCATCCTCACCGTATTGCCATTACGCTCTTCCAAACTCTCAAAATTCACGCAACTCTTCTACGTTCTTACTTCCACTAAAATCTTCTCGATTCTTCACTTTGAAACCTTTGCAAATTCACGTTCTTTATCCTGCTGCTGTCAGATCGTCTTCCCGGTGCTAGTTAGGATTACGTTGGGTAAAGTATTCTACCTAGATCGTCGATTAAATTATTCGGTTGTGTTTGGTAGACTCTAATTGTTGATTATATATATTTAGACTCATATTTCGTCGACGGGTGTTACCAGTAGTCCTGTAGAGTTGATCTCTTGAAGTTGTTTGTCTAATCAGGTAAATTTCTATGCTCATGTCTATTTGACTGATGTTTTACAATTTGGAGGAAAAAGGCTTTGGCTGTGTTTTAATGGATTCTCAGTTGGTGTTTGGAAATTGGGATTGTTTCCCACGTTTTGGAATTGGAGGAATTGGATTGTGTTGTGGTATTTCAGTTGTGGATTTTTGGGAGTCTTTCGCAGGATGCATTCCTCTGTTTAGGAGCCCACAGGTGCTCCCCATTATTATTATTTGCGCTGCACACAATGTTGCAGTTAAGCCCTCTGATCTACTCTATGTTACTGCTGTTTCATAGGGGGTGTGCACACTTAAGGACTTAGGGTGAAGTGGTTGTTTGACGGTCCCATAGGTGACTGTCCTGGAATTGTTGTTTGACGGTCCCATAGGTGACTGTCCTGGAATTGTTGTTTGATGGTCCCATAGGTGACTGTCCTGGAATTAATGTTTGGGGTCCCATAGGTGACCCCGTGTTTGGAAATGTGGTTATCTCCTGTTGAAAGCTCCCTACTATGGTTTTGTTGTTTATGGTGATTTCTGGAGAACTATTCTAATGCTCGATAAACTATTCCCATCTGATTGACAAATGACAAAATGAATTTTAAAATGTATTTTACAGATTGAGGTAGAGTTTACTCAATTTATCTGATTTGTGCGATCCCTTCGTGTTTTTGTCCATTGTTTTCTGATCGCAGGTGATGGTTGCTGAAGGTTGGGGATTGGGAATGCGCTACCACATAGTTCTAGAGTTGATTAATTGTCGTTGAGATACAGTATTTAAATGGCGATGTTTTGAATTTTTATTTCTGTTGATTTGTTTAAGGTTTAGCCTAAGCACTCATGGGATTGAGTGTGGCGGTAGCACTCTGGATTTGAGAATATTTTTCCGCTGTGTTTTTATGGTAAAACATTCACTACATATGCTTATACAACATTCAATTCCCATTGGCATTAATATTATGGTCATCTTGTACCCTTCTAAACTTGTTTTCGTTTTGGTTTTCATAAATTTGGACCTGTCCGAACGTCCGTCCGGACATCCATGTTCGGACAGGCCCCGAGAGTATATTGTTTTTCACGGAATTAGTGTGTCCGAACATCTGTCCGAACTTACATGTTCGGACAGCATGCGAGGACGGGTCTGAACTGTAAGTCTCGACACCTGTCCGAACTTACATGTTCGGACTAATGTTCGGACAGACCTTGTTTCTCAGTTTTAAGACTCGTTTGACGTCTGTTTTAGTCCCCGTCTGCGGCGTTGGATTCGTATCGTTTTCTACTTTATAATGAGGCAAAATACAGGGTGTTACAGGAGCTGCGTGCAAGGTGTATACAGACCATAAGAGCCTCAAGTATCTGTTCACTCAGAAGGAGTTGAACTTGAGGCAGAGGAGGTGGCTGGAGTTGCTGCACGATTATGATCTGGAGATTCTCTACCATCCTGGTAGGGCGAATGTAGTTGCTGATGCGCTCAGTAGGAGGGGTCCGTCTGGAGCCGTTTGTGCCTTGTCCGGTGTGCAGAGGTCTGCTCTCGAGTTGCAGCGTATGGGTATCTGGGTCGTCCGTCCAGAGAGGTCCGGGGTGTTAGCAGTGTTGCAGGTTCAGCCTACCTTGATCGACCGGATCAAGGCCAGTCAGGAGCTCGATGTCGGTTTGTGTAAGATCAGAGAGAGTATCTCTTCCGGTCAGGAGTCTGAGTTCAGAGTTTCAGAGGATGGCTGTTTGAGGTTCAGAGACCGTGTTTGTGTGCCGGCAGACGACGCTTTGAGACGTGAGATCATGCAGGAGGCTCATGGGGCCCCGTACTCGGTACACCCAGGTGGTGTGAAGATGTACCGGGACTTTCGGGAGACGTTCTGGTGGAGTTACATGAAGAGGGATATTTCAGACTTTGTATCCAGATGTCGGACCTGTCAGTAGGTCAAAGCCGAGCATCAGAGACCAGCTGGTTTGCTTCAGCCTCTTCCCGTTCTGGAGTGGAAGTGGGAGAGCGTCGGTATGGACTTTGTCATGGGACTGCCTAAGACTCCGAGGGGTTTTGATGCAGTTTGGGTGATAGAGGACAGACTCACGAAGAGTGCTCATTTCTTGCCTGTCAGGAAGACTTTCAGTTTGCATCGCTTGGCTCAGTTGTACATGGATGAGATAGTGCGTCTTCATGGGGTTTCTGCTTCTATTGTGTCTGACAGAGACCCGCGCTTCGTCTCCAGATTTTGGCAGAGTTTGCATCAGGCTTTAGGGACGAAGTTGTCTTTCAGTTCAGCTTATCATCCTCAGTCAGATGGTCAGACAGAGAGGACGAATCAGGTCCTTGAGGACATGCTTAGAGCATGAGTGTTGGACTTCGGGGGCAGCTGGGATCAGCACGTTGCCTTGATAGAGTTTGCATACAATAATAGCTTCCAGACCAGTATCGGGATGGCTCCGTTTGAGGCCTTGTATGGCAGGAGATGCAGGTCACCCATCTGTTGGGATGACCTGAAGGAGAGAGCCGTGATTGGTCTAGACTTGGTTCAGGATGCTGTGGGCAAGATTCAGTCTATCAGAGAGCGCTTGCTTGTGGCTCAGAGTCGTCAGAAGAGCTACGCCGATCAGAGGAGGCGACCTCTAGAGTTTGAGGTGGGCGACCATGTGTATCTGAAGGTTTCTCCAGTTCGAGGAGTTGTTCGGTTTGGGAAGAGAGGCAAGCTTAGCCCTCGCTTTGTGGGTCCTTTTGAGATCCTGGAGAGGATCGGACCGGTTGCCTATCGTTTAGCTTTGCCACCGTCGTTGGCTGGAGTTCACAGTGTCTTTCATGTGTCTATGCTGAGGAAGTATATCCCGAACCCATCTCATGTGATTGACTTCAGTCCGCTTCAGTTGAGGGAGGACTTCATGTTCGAGGCAGTTCCTTCGAGGATTTTAGCGCGGGATGTCCGCAAGCTCAGGAGTAAGACCATGCCCTTGGTGAAGGTGCAGTGGTCGGGTCAGTCAGAGGAGGAGGCGACCTGGGAGGTCAAAAGCGAAGTGCGCTCCAAGTTCCCCGCCCTTTTCGAGCAGTAGGTATGTTTTAATTTCGAGGACGAAATTCTTTTAAGGGGGAGGTGATGTTATAACCCAAAGTTTATTGCATTTTATTTCGTCACAAGTGGCCTTATGTGGTTGTATTCTGGATTCAGGACATGGCAGTCTTTCTTAATAAAGACAAGGGCAAGGTGGTCTTTCTTCTTTCTGATTTTTGGTAAGGGATTATTAATTGAGGTGAGTTATATTAATAATCCCCTAATCACTATTCTAATCACGCTCCCACTACGCTTCTCCCGATCAGTTTTGAAAACCGTCGAGACGCTCCTCCTTCATTTCTCTCTTTCTCTCTCTCAAGAATACGATCATTCAAGCGCTCAATCCTGCGAGTGTGGCTTTGCAATCCGAGTTCTTTTGGTGGATTCTGCAATTCGTTTCGCCGTCTCCGTTGCAATCAGGTTGGTCTTGTGGTTATCAATTGCAATTCAGTTTTGGGGGTTAGGCTTTGGGAACCCTTCCAATCTCTAATAGTTCTTTGTAATATGATTGTGATTCAGCGTTGGCCCCTCTGTCCCGATCATTCTCTTTTGCGATTGGCTCCGTCTGTGAGTTCGACGTCAAATTCAGGTGAGGGATCGTTGCAGTTTTGGGTTGCAGTTCAGTTTCGGGGTTTTAGTTGCGTTTCTGATTCGGGGTGGCAATTGTGTTCTGATCAGAGGTTTTGTGCAGCATTTTGGATTGTATCGCTGGTCTGCTTTTCGGGTTTCAGCGTTGGTTGGCTCTGCTGTTCATATTGGTCTCCGTCTCTGCTAATTCGAGGTAGGTGGCTTATGGATTCAGCTTGTGTGTTCAGCCTTGGGGAGTTTCGTTCCGGTTCTGAATTCGAATTGTGATCTGTCTTGAAATTGTGATTGTGAACTGTCTGTTTAAATGCCGTTTTAACACCTACAAACCCCCAAGGTTGTTTTCTACAAACTTATGATGTTTTGACATTGTTTTGGTGCCTCTGTTTGTGTGAAAATCGCCTCTGTTCACTGTGTTTTTCAGCGTGTCCGAACTTCCGTCCGACCTTGGAAGTTCGGACATGCATCGTTGCGCTTTAAATCTTCTGGAGTTTTCGCTGTGTCCAAACTTCTGTCCGAGCTTTGAAGTTCGGACACAGCCTTCTGCATTCTCTGATTTTGCTTCGACTTGTGTCCGAGCATGGATGTCCGGACACAAGTTCGGACTTTACGCGTGTTTGATTTCCGAAGAACGTCCGAACATCTGTCCGAGCTTTGATGATGTTCGGACACCTCTGTCTCTGCCTCTGTTTTAAAGTTCGATCTGTGTCCGAACATTGATGTCCGGACACAAGTTCGGACATGCCTCTGTTTTGACCGTAACTTGCTCGTTTGGGCTCCATTTTGACTTCCGTCTGCGGGGTTGGATTCCCCTTCTGATTTCCAAGCTATCTATGTGCTTTCTGGTGCCTTTGGTGCACATATGCTTAATTTTTTTAAGCTTCTGTTTTGGGACCTAGTTATCTCCGTGTCTGAACCTTTGGATGGCTGGTCTCGCTGTCTCGTAGCGCACTATGTAGGATCCTTCTGTTCACGGGTGACGTTCCCCGTTCTGTTCACGGGTGTTTCACCTGTTCTGTTTACGAGTGAGGTTTCCTCGTTCTGTTCACGAGCTAGTTGCTTGTTCTGTCTGTATGCTGTGATCAACTAGTGTCCCGCTCTGTTTTCTGCTTCTGTCTGCTTCTGGCTCTGTTTAGTCCTCTATTGTATGGACTTCTGTTCTGCTTTCCGACATGCTTATGGATTCCGTCTATTCCTTCTGATTTGATAATGTTTCTGTAAAATGTTTTGAGCATGCTGGTTGATGAAGTTTGTCATCTACTGGGCATAGTTGTTTGCTCATTCCCCTACTTTATCTAACATTGCAGATTGATCAGCGAGGGTCACTTTCCTCAGCTTCTGGAGTTTAGTTTGTTTTGTTATTCGATTCTTTTGAGACTTTGTATTTGAATTTGAGCCTTTGGGCCTCTTCAGTTAGCTTCCGCGTTTGATATTCATTTGGTGGGCTCTGTAATAACTTTTAGGATGTTAAGACATCATTTTGATTATACTTTATTCAAGCATTTGTTTTGGGCCTTGTTTGGTTATCTGTTTAAGTTCGTTTATTAGAGCCTTGCGTTATTATGTAATAATACGCGGCGTGTAATACCCCTAACTCCCAGGCCAGTGTTTGGGGGTGTTACAGTACAGGCCGTATCCTCTGAACCAAGTGTTCATAACATGGTTCAAGGAGCAATAAACTTTATAGACTCCCACATAGCCTGAGAGTTCTTTGTCTCTTAAAGACACGAGTGTAACCGAGAGAGTTAGATTTAGGATTAGGTTTTTCCTTTTCCATTAATGTTTTATTTTGCCTTTGACTATCTGTTTCAATGAAATCTTTTGATATCAATGACAAATGCAACTGATTATTGTCAACTCGAATGCTTATAATGCGTACGAAATAATTTATTTTATTGGCTGCTTCTTCCTTGATTAAAAATTGTAAAATGATCTGAGATATTTAGTCTCATCCATTTCACTAATCCAATCTAGGACCTTGACACCTAAAAAGCCTACAAACATAGCCCACAAGACGTAGCACCTCATTTAATGCCACTCACCAATCAGTCGTTGAGCATATCCAAGTGTCTATAAAAACTTGCTCACTCCATCTGCCAATCACACTCCATCATTCACATCTCACGACATGGCTCAAGTACCACAAAGCTCATCTAGCTCGAATGAGCAAACCATTCACTCCACCATTCGCAAGTTTATGGCCACTAAACATCCAAAGAAATACGTCGCACAAAGCTATGTTCAACCAAACTCCGACTCCCTTACAGCTTGGTCTATCACCTCAAGTGTCACACTATCCAATACATGTTCTCCACACTGCATAGAGTTCACAATAGATTCTGATGAGTCTGACCTTTCCACCACAGCTAAATCACCTTTGATCAATCTTACCACAGCTAAACCTTCTTGGATCAAAGCTTCTTTTCCGGAGGATGAGCCTTTTGGCTCTAAAGATTATGAATGGGATACCCAAACACGTCACTCCATCTAGACTATCTTGATCATCTTTGTAGTTTGTACTCTATGGAATGTCATGGCTTTTACAACATCTTACGTCGTGTAGTTTCTCCCTATTTTTGCTGTATGGCAAAGGGGGAAAGAAATATGTACTTGTGAGACTATGTCTATCGTCCTTGTATTATGTATCATCTGAATGAAAAACCTTATCTAATTTAGTCATAGTATAACATAAAAGCTGTCACTTATTGCTATCATTCGTTAAAAATTTTCATTCTTAAAACCCTTAACAAACTCAGAGGGAATCCTTCTTAGGGGGAATCTCTCAACTTTTGAATAGCTAAGTACATATAAGTGTATAGGTTTCCATCATCAAAAAGGGGGAAATTGTTAAGACAAGATCCTTTAGTTTTGATGATAGCAAACCTTGTATTGTCTATCTAATACGTTTGTCAAGATTCATGATTCAGATAGACAGGTATATAAGTGGCTTAGCAGCAAGGTTGCAAGCGCACTTAAGTCATGAGTGGCTTAGCACGCAATGTTGCAAGCACACTCAGCACTCGACATGTGCTCTACCAGTTGGGCACCTGTCTGCGAGAGCTCCGGAGGACTTCTAGTACACACAAGCAGTCAAGAACCACACCATCATGTATCTCTTACATCATACATCGTACAAGGACGAAAATGGACGAAAATGTGTTAGCAACATCGACAAACTCACTCAGATATATCACACTCATTCCAGCAACTAGCTCACGACAAAAGATGAAGCTCATTAATGTGCAAGATAACAAGATATGCCTGTACGAGAGAAAATAAAGAGATAATCTGGGCAAGTGTGGATCAGACTTGGGAGTGTGTGTAAGTGCTAGAGAGTTGGTGAGCTAGAGAGGACTGGGTTAGAGTATCAATACATTGGGTATTTGATAGAACGACAGGTCGGGGAATGGTCGGTGAACCGTATGCCGATAGTCAGGAGAGGGTTGACGACTTTAGGGGTAAAGTTGAAACTGTCCCGAGAGTCCATGTGTGGGGCAATGGAGGTTGAGTGAATTTCATGTGTGTAAATTCTCAATCGAAATGTGTTTTTCACTTTAAGTTTATCTCGCATCTATTCCCTTGAACCATCAAAATTTAATTGAGTCATAGATACGTCCACGACCGGTCGGGGACGCATCAGGAGCACTAGCTCTTTACAATATCATCCAAGTTTAGGCTTTTTCCGTACAAATACTCATATGGAGACATTCCTCCTAAAGTCGAAGAAGGCAGCCTATTTATAAGAAAGGTAGCCATAAGGACGCTCTCACCCTAATAAGTCATGTCTAACCTGGATTGGAAGAAAAAAGCACGGGTCGTTTCCATCAAATATCTATGCTTTCGTTCAACGACTCCATTTTGTTGAGGCGTGTAAACGCATGAGGTTTGGTGGAGGATTCCTTTACTTCGAAAGAATTTTTTGGAGGATTTTCGATGACCCAAGTTCATATGCATTATCCGATATAACGATCTTAACAAGTTTGTCGAATTGGCATTGGACCATGTGAATGAAATCCTGAATGTGTTGTTGAGCGTCGGATTTATGTCTCATGAGGATGGCCCAAGTAGCTCTACTAGCGTCTACAATAGTGAGAAAGAAGCGAGAACCGTCATGGTTAGTGGTGGAGCATGGGCCCCATATATCTATGTGAATCAGCTCGAAACAATGTTTAGATTTGTTATTAGAGTGAGGAAAGGATAAACGATGACCCTTAGCTCTAAAACAAATGTCACAAACAAAATCATCAGGAATATCATTCTTATCAACAATACCCAATTTAACCATCTTGCCAACGGGTGGATGGCCCATTCGTTTGTGTAACAAAACAAGTTTAGCATTACAAGAATTGCTAAAACAGTCCGGTCCTTATTACAGCCCAAAGAAAAACTATTTAAGCATGATATGTCTAGGAAGTATGGTCCATCTTCTCGGTAGCCCACTCTCCGTTTAATCATCCAGGTATGGGCCTGCAGGAAGCAAGTGTTGGCGTCAAAGGAAACAATACAACTCAATTGATGGGATAGCTTACTCACAGAGATGAGAAAGACGAAAGTTCGGTACATACAGTACCCCTTCCAGCTTGAAACCATCTCCTAATAGAACATTACCCACTGTACTGATAGCTTCGACACATCCATTAGGTAGAGTGACATAGTGAATGCGCGCAAGTTTAATTTTATCACATAAGAGAGTTTCATCCCCTATCAAATGGTCACTAGCACCCGAATCCAAAAGCCATCGCCTATTCATGGATTTGCAGACATTCATAGAATTGCAAAGTACTGTATGACAATTAATATCAGTACCTGCAAAGTTCAAAGATTATTTGTTCATAGAGGACCTACTACTTGTAGCCCCACTCTTGTCTGGAATACGATCGCTTTGCTCCAAGTAATTACACAAATGATTCAATCTGTCTGCGTTAAATCGAGAAAGACTGTTGGTTCATCCTGATCTGTCGTGTGTGACGGTGTTGGCACTAGCCACCATGCGCGATCCTTTCCACTAGTCAGGATAACCATGAATCTCAAAGCAACCGTTTTTCAGATGCCTAGTTTTACCGCAATGAGAGCAAACCTTAGAACTTTTCTTATCTCTTTCGCGACGATTCTTTCCTCTGTCTGAGCGATTCTGCTCGATTTTTCTGACCTAACTAGCGAAAGAAACGTCTGAAGTTTCTTTGGAGAATTTTCCATTATTACGCTGATGTTCATCCTGCAATATGATAGCATAGGCAACATCTAATCGAGGTAAAGGTTTTTTCATCAACAGATTTCCTCTAACGTTGATAAATTCCTCCCTCAATCCTAACAGAAATTCAAACAACTTCTCGTTCTCATGAAACTTTGCCAATTTATCTGTGTAACCACAGCAACAGGGAGTCAAATTTATGGAAGCAGAAATGTTATCCCAAAGGTTAGTGAGTTTAGTAAAATACTCGGTTACAGAATCGCTTCCCTGTTCTATCCTGAAGAGTTGGCGTTTCAATTCGAAGAGTTTGGTGTTGTCGATTTGATCAAAGTGTTTGCATAATCGCTTCCACATGTCGTATAAGGTGGCGCAAGAGACCAAACTATCTCCGATGGAATTCTTGACACTCGCCAAGATCCACGACCTCACCAGCCCATCACACCTATCCCAGGCATCTCTGTGATGTTTGGCAACTTTTGATCGTTTCATGGTTCCATCAATGAGTTTAATTTTGTTCTTGGCCAACAGGGAGATTTCAACCTTCTTTTTCCAGTTTTGGAAGCCATTGCCGCTGAACTTTGTGGTGGTGAGTTGAATGCCTGGCGCTTCGGAATTAGACACCAGCAATGAATCGGCATTGATTTGTTTCCTTCTTCTTCGATTTTGATCAGGTTCTTCTTCAGATTGGGAGGAATCGTCTTCCTCAGTTACGCTTTCTTCATCCTCGCTGGAATTAGGGTTTGACATTGCGAATAAAAAAAATCAGGCACAAAGAGCCTGCTCCGATACCATGTTCATTTACGGAAATCGTGAGTGAGAAGAAACAGAGTTGATCGAACGCAAAAGAGAGAATGAAATTGATTACAGGAGGAAGGAGTCGAGAGAGATTTCAAAGTAAAAGAAAGTGGTCATTGTTCACTTTAGAAGAATAACCCAAAGGGTTATTATATACAAGTATGTAGAATTCTAATAAGGAAACTAAATCTAAATAAGAGGAAAGTGGTCAAAAGAGAATTAGACCAGAATATCTAGAGAAATCCTAATTATTAATTATCCTAATAAGAGGAAAGTGGTCAAAAGAGAATTAGACCAGAATATCCAAAGAAATCCTAATTATTAATTATCCTAATAAGAGGAAAGTGGTCAAAAGAGAATTAGACCAGAATATCTAAAGAAATACTAATTATTAATTATCCTAAAAAGAGGAAAGTGCTCAAAAGAAAATTAGACCAGAATATCTAGAGAAATCCTAATTATTAATTATCCTAATATACCTTCGTATATGTTAAATATTATGTTAGAGTCCATGTTTTTTCTTTTTTGTAGCTTATCTGCAGTACTACTTATTAATATATAGAGTAGTTGGATTCGGCAAAATTGTAACGTATATTTTCCTGAAAAAAAAACTCAGGAAGACACGCAGCGGAAAGCACTTAGAAACATTCAGGCAACATTCAGGCACCCAGCAAACACACATGCGCACAGAAACATTGAACACCTGCGTGAAGGCAAACAAGCATTCGCATACTAACGACGCCAAGCACTTAGTTTGACATGCCCTAGGGAAATTACCCCAGGGCTCCGGCAATGCTGTGCTATGCCAGCATGCCGGAATGCGCCACTCATAACCACAAGGATGAGAGTGGACTTATACCACCCTTATTAGATCATGCTTCGGTAAGGAGTATGATAGATGGTCGGATCGATAATATGGTGTCAGCGGTATCCAGTGCCATGACAAAAAATCACAAAATAGCAGATATAACCAACACATCAGTCGGTGTTGGCTGAGGTTGCTTCTAAGACATGGGCAGACACCGATACAAAAAGGAGGAAAGCAACCACAAGTAGGATCTAGAGATGTCGTCTTCCTTTCTGGAGATCATTAACCGCAGGAGTCATTGATGAAAGGGGATGCAACTTGCATCTTTGCAATCAAGATCAAGGAAAGACCTCTTCAAAAAGTGACTCAACTAGGTTCTAGAGTTACCCACGTGGTGAATCGCCCTGCCCTCCTGCAGCTCTACTTCAAATGCAACACCCAACATCAATCAACAGATGCTTTCGGCTTCATGAAGTCTAGGTAGGGAGAGCGGCGTCCTCGAAAGGATGCTGAGAAAAACTACGGTGACTTGTTCCCTGTTCTTCCCTTCGATTCTCGCATTAGACCTCCTCGCTCCATACCTCACAACCTTGGACTCACCTCTTCTAACTGCTGGTCATCTCGATCTTCTTCTGCCAAGAAGGATCGTCCTCACTTTAGTGAATGCATAGGGAGCATGCTTTTCCTTCAAACCAACCAACAGGATAGTTATGACCTGTACACGCATGCCCGAAGCAATAAGGAAGGATCAGCTCATGTCAATGACCGCATCCTGGTCTCCTACTCTAATTGCCCAAATAATAATCTTTGTAACCATTACTACAGGCTATGGTGGTGGCTATCTAAGACTCGATCTCGCCACTCATCCCTGAAAATATCGTCACGAAGTATGGCCATATAAAGCTCGACCATCTCCTTCAGAGCGGTGGTGTTCTAACACCTTAGATCTTCTACCGAGCTGCTACGACAGACATGGATGGATCGACAAGCACACTTCTTTACTGGTGCACTCATTCCTGATGCAAGGTTTAGCACTTCAAACGATGATCCTAGTCGGCTCCAAGCGGATGGTGTCAAAAGAGAAATATACATATGCATGCCTGGAAAACATAATCATAAGAATAGACCCCCAACAAGCTAAACATATTCAACAAATTAAACTGGTACGGTCTTCAGCTTGGTATAATGGGGTTGGTCAAAGCAAGGCTTAGTCGGCTTGCATCCTCCTCTCATCTCTGAAGAGGCACACAAGTCTTTCCCTTACTATGTCGAGGAAGACTGTAATTTGAGATCCTCCTTAAAGGATATTTTACCGATCAACTGGATAGGCAACTACCCTATGGGATAGTTTTGACCTTAGTTGACTGCCCTAATTGGGCATGGTGTGATATCTCAACTCTCGGTGAATATACCATGACCACTATCGGTGATAATAGTTTCATAATCAATTTACCTATCACTTTGTTAATGCCCCATAAAGCGCTTTTGGCGTGTTTAAGCCGTTTGTGCCTCATATCAAGACTCGTAGGATTATAATCTCGTTATCTTAATATAATGTTCCTAACTTTGAAAAATTAACAACAATTTACACCACACCTTAAACAACCCCTGGTGTGCTACTTTATCTTTGAAAGAAAATGGGTTAGGGAATTACTTTTTCTAAAGGTATGCAACTCATCTATTTGTACGGGTGTTTCATTTAGGTGGATAAATGAAATGGAATATAAAAGGAAACAAGGGGCAATTAAAACGAATTCCCGTAGATTCTTTTGTCTATTTGTTTGTTCAGGGTAAGAAGAAATGAATCAGTGTCAACGGCCATTGGTATGGGAGTTCAATTTCCCAAGGGAATCAAGTTAAAAGAGATTTATGATAATGTCATTCTCTTTCACTTTCATAAAAATGAGAAAAAGTATCCAAACAAACATCAATAAATAAAATCTTTATGATTTTATTTCTTAATTCCTCAAAATCAAAGGCCTTAAAATTGGCACTTTGTTTCTAACATAATTCATTTGTATATATTCAAATAAAATATCACAAAACTAAATAGTATGTTTTTATAATACTTATTAGTATTATTTATGTATTTACCATACTTATCTTATACCCATCATACTCATTGAAACTATTAGAGACAATTAAGCAACTATTTCAATATTCAAGTTTACAACTGTATTAGTAAAAAATGTATTTTCATATGAAAATTACTTTAATTTTGATATTCTTAGTTATATTTACAAATTTACATCTATTATATAAAAAAATTTAATGCTTGAGACGATACACTTAGGGGGCGTTTGTTTTGGGGTAATCAGGAAAGAGAATCATTCCTATTTTCAGGAAAGAGAATCATTCCTATTTTCAGGAAAGAGAAAGGGAATGGGATTTCCCCAAAACCCTCTATCTTGATTCCCCACCCCCTACTAGGGAATGGGATTCCTTTTCCTTAGTACATGTCGACCGGTGACATATGACCATTGACCGATGACTAATGACCATTGACCGGTGATTCGTGAATGTTGACCGGTAAATAGTGATCGTTGACCGACAGCCGGCACCCATTGACCATTGACCGGCGGCCGTTGACCGATTATTTATTTCGTTTCCCCCGACTCAAACAAACAACCGGGAAAATCAAAGGAAATTATTTTCCATTCCTCTTCATTTCCTTTCCTGATTCCATTCCGTTTCCCCCACTCGAAACAAACGCCCCATTATTATGATGTTTCTCACTGCTAAACTCACAAAAGAAGAGGTAAGTCATAATACAAAAAGTCTCTTTTGAGGCATGTTAGATTATCGGTTAAAAACATACAAGTATTTATGTGATGATTACTAGCATTTACAACTGCATGTAAGGCACGTACAAAGGAAGTGATGGCAAGTTAAAAGAAGATGCTTCTATAAACAAGGAGATAGTTACTCAACTAATGACAAAAAGGAAATGCTAAATCTGCATGATAATTCAAAATCTATGTTACCCAATTGTTTCAAACTTGCGACTATGGTCACATTAATATGTTTCAATCATAATTAAGCTACCAGCTATTGGCTCTTTTTTTCTTTGTATCTTGTTACACCCAAATATCTAAGAGCACCTGCCTTCAAGAAACTGTGACAAGATATGGAAATATTTTTTATATTGTGATATATGAGACTAGGGGATGTCTACAGTTGGTTTCATTATACGGCAACTAAGGTTTAAAAGTGAAGTTGATGAGAACAGAGGGAGAACAATATTGCTTGCAAAGGAGTAGCCTGATGTTTCTTCTTATCTACATAACTCAACTATATATACTCCCTTCCAGGTTGTAAAACTTAACTCCTATTGGTCACCCACAATTTTAATATGCAAGCTGAAAAATAGTTTACATTTTGCCCACTATACCAACGAAAGCTGTTCTTAGCATTTAATGACGAACACACTGTACAAATACGTGTCACCTGACTCGTCTTCACGAGTTGAAGTTTCAACGCAATCAATTAGGAATTTGTCGTTTCCTTTATGAGGATAGATAAAGTTGTCACCTTCTTTTTTTTTATCAGAAAGTTGTCACCTTCTATAATAATGTTTGTACAACTCCTTGTGCAATGTTTTTATTAAGGAAAATGACAAACATTAGGAGCCAAACCGGTTCTAATACATTCTTGTTCTTTTACACTAAGCTAATAGAAATTTGTACTTGGAGAACACGTTAAAATCTTAATGTATCTAGTGCATTTCCTTGGCAAATTGATTCGGTATGCTAGTAGTAGCAGATAACCTGTTGTTCCCCCGCTAGCACTAATAAAGGTGGCCAATGTGACTGAATAAAACTAGAACCAGCAGGACCGAACTGGAACCGGTTCGGAACCAGAACCGCATGTGACTGAAGCGAATCTGAATACACCCTTGGAGATTCGGGACCGAACCGGAAGCGATTGGAACAACCTAAAGTTGGCATCAGAATCGGAATCACAAGAACCGAAACCGAAACCGGTGGAACCACCCTGAGCCAGTCATATTACCATTGGTCAAACCACTAAAATGATGTTGTTTTGACTAAGTGGTGCACACCCGTTTGGCAAAAAGTCGTTGGAACCGGAACCGGAACCAGAACCGGCCAAAAAGGCTCCAACAACTCTCTTTTTTTGTAACGGCTACAAACGACCATATGCCCTCAAAACCCTATAAATACATCATTTGATCACCATTCTCACCACACAACTCATCCTACTCTTCCTCTCTCTTACTACTACTATTTTATCTTGTGTAATTATGGGCTATTAAGCATTTGAGCTACTAGAAAGCTCATTTCCCACATTAGCTCAACTCCCACATTCTAGCAAAATGTCTAGGAGAGCCAGAAAAGAAGTGATGCCTTCTTCCAACCTCCCAATCAATCCAATATTCAAGTTGATAATCAAGACCAAATCTATGAGATGCAATTCGGGTATCATCAACAACACATTTTTCACCTTCATATCTCCCGCAAGGTGGAAGTTATACAATTTCTTAACATGGATCTACTAACATGGGTCTAACACAACCATCAATGTCACGATTTGGTAAGTTTTAATATTACTTACAATTTATTTTGTACAAACTTTAATTTAATTGCATTCTTATCTTAATTATAGTATACTTTAAAAAAATTCCAATTATAGGTACATCCTCTACCCCAACCGATGCCCACAATATTGATCAAGAATAAGATGATCATGGTGATGCCGACAACATTCCATCAAGAAAGTAACTGACTTTTTGGGTGTGGCCATACTTCAAAAAGAGAAGATCTTAAGAAGGTCGAAACATACAAGCAATATTACGATATTTGCAATAGAGGACTCGCATGGGCGGTGGACACTGGAACTGGATCCTTTGCAAAGCACTTGAAAACGCACAAGATCTGCAAGTATACAATAATGGGGGGGGCGCACTAGCGGTCAAACTATGCTTACCGGGTTTACCGAACGACAACCCGATCTAGGTTTTTTTTATATGATAGATTACATGACTAGATTTATGATTGATGAACAATTACCTTTTAATTTCGGTGAAATCTCACATTTTGAAAATTTTGTTTGCACCACATCACAACCACAATATAGTAGAGTGCATAGAAACACATTTAAACGTAGAGCTTTTGCACAACATAAGCGCACTAGAAACAACCTAATGGAAATGATGAATAACTTTGATGGTCGTGTTTTATTGACTAGTGATATGTGGACGTCTACAACTAATGAGGCATTTATCTGTGTTACACTTCATTGGATTGTTAGTTCTTGGACGCTCCAAAAGCATATTATTGTTTTTAATATTTTTGATGATGTGCATACCGGTCATAATATTTCTGAAAAAATGATAGAAGTATTATCTTAGTGGAATTTGTTAGACAAGTTATTCTCCCTTTTTTTAGATAATGCTTCGAACAATGTTAAGTGTGCACAAGATCTAAAATCTAATAATAAACCCACACTCTACATGATGGGGATATCTTGCATGTTCGATGTTGTGCACATGCTTTAAATTTGTGTGTAGAAGATAGGTTACATAACTTGACCGCTACACTAGAACCACTTAGGCATGTTATGAGAAAAATTAGGAAATCACATCCTGTTAAAAATGAATACAAAAAAATTGTGTGAGCAAGCTGGTATACGTCCTTATCATTTTGCTCCCAATACCCCCACTAGATGGAACTCCACATATGATTGTTAGTTAAAACTAAGAAACATCGATCCATATTATCTCATATTTATAACATTATGATTGTTCAATCCGGTGATGATTTAATTACTCTAGAGTTTTGGTTTAGTGCTGATGTTGTGTGCAATGTTTTAAGATGTTTTGATAGTACAACTATGGTATTTTCATTAGTCTATGAACCTAATGTGCATCTCATACAAAATGAATGCATAACTATTTTCAATGTTTTGCATGAGAACAAGATAATGTTAGTGGGATTTATGGGGTTATTAAGGATATGATGTCTAAATGGTTTACATAGTTCAATAAATTTCCTTTGATTGATTGTATTGCAACTATTCTTGATCCACATATAAAATGGATGGCTAACAAAATTGCTAGATTATTATTATAGTATTATTCTAAGATGTGAAGCCGATGAGGATTATGTTGAGAAACATGTAGCAAAGGTTGATAAAGCCTTGAGAAGGCTACATGGATTATACATCAAAGTTTCGTCTGGATGAGCTTTCTACTGCTGGTGGTAGTAGTGGTTCCTCTCCTAAACCACCACGCCCCGGTAGCAAAAGGAGTACTTTGATTGCTCTTATTTTGAAAAGACCAAAATTTGTTCAATCGGCTGTTAGATTTTGTACTTATGATGATTATATTAACTTAACTTTTAGTTTTGATGTTGATGTTGATGTTGATGATGGAGATATAAATGTTCTTAAGTGGTGGCAAGCACATGAAGACAAGTTTATCATCCTTGCAAGGATAGCCCGAAATGTGTTAGCAGTTCCAGCATCAACCGTTGCTTCTTATTCAACGTTTAGTGCAGGAAGATGAGTGTTGGACACAGAGATCAAGCCTGACACCAAACTCAATCAAGGTTTGTGTTAAGAAGTATGATTGAGACTTAGCCGAGTTGCGATCCCAAGCGCGCACATTGCAGTACAAAGGACTTTTTAAGACTTGCAATCATGTTACCTCTTAATAGCTATATTTTTTTTCCTTATTAAGGTTTCCCAATGGGTTTTTACCTAATAAGGTTTTAACGAGGTAGTGAATTCATATCATACAATAAAATATCTACTCTTTGATTGTAAATTCAATAAAATATATAAGCATTTGTTACTTACACATTTAGGGTTTTAAACTTGAGGAATATCCTAGGAGTAAAATGGAAGAAGAGAGCAACTCATGCGTGCAAATGGATCTCAAATCGTAGCTAAAACGAAGAAACTGGAGCCGACCTCCCCAAACATCCTCCCCACGTGGGGTGGTCGTACCGTTGTAAAATTAGCCCGACTGATCCACAGTGGGGCGGTCGGGCTAAAAATTCGACGCCAAAATCTGGAACCGAATGGAGCCGATATGAAACCGTTTCCGGAACCAGAACTGGTCGAAACTGGTTTTTGACCAAATCTGAAGCCAAATACACCCTTGGGAACATGAACTGCTCGGGAACCGGTTCCGAATTCGAATACACTTGTTCCAGAACCGAAAGCAGAACTGGACGGAACCGAAACCATGAGCACCTTTAGCACTAACTATTAGCAAGACTCAATTAGCGAAAGAGCCTTTTGTAACCTTTGTATGCTAGTGTGCACAAAAAAAACTAGTTTGACGGGGATGATCATGCCCAACCATTACCATTAGGGTTCGTTCACTTCAGGGTAATCAGGAAAGGGAAAGGGAGTCATTCCTTTTGTGATTGTTTGTTTTACATCTTTAGTGATTCTATTTCCCCTGCTCCAAGTTTTGAAAACCCCCAGAACTCTCTTCAGTCATTCCCTCTACAATCTATCTTACCCCTCTCATCTATAACATAAACAAATATCAATATACTGTATGATAAAAAAATTATGTAAATATTAATATATGATATATAACTTAAATAAATATTTAAATATGATATATATTTATAGCTTAAAAAATATAAATATATTACTTATAATTTAAATTTGTATGGATATTAGGATAATGTATATTTTTTATATTTTTCATATAAATATTAATAAGTATCATTTATACTTTAAATAAATTTTAATATATACTATAGAATTTATATAAATATGAATTTATAATTTAAATAAGTATTAACAAATATTATTTAATATATATAAATATTATTCATAACTTGAATACCATAAAAAATACTAATATTAATTATTTATAAATTTTAAATAAATATTATAATATATTGTAAATATAATTTTAACTTATATAAATATTAGTATATATTATTTTTAATTTAAAGAAATATTAAATAATATATATATACTATTTTGATTTAATTAATATAATATTAATAATAAATACTAATATATATCATATATAATTTATCTAAATATTAATAGTCATCTTTATAATCTAAAAAAATATGAATATGCATATACTATAATCTATATAATGATTATTTAATATTACATATACTTTATGTAAATATTAATATATATTATTTAAATTTTAAATAAGTATTAACACTTCTCTCCTCAGAACCAAACAACAACAAAGAGAATCATTGAGAATTCTAATTCGTTTCGGTGTTAGAACCAATCAGACTTTTTGATTCGAAAAATCTGTTTCTTTCCTTTGCATTCCCTTTTTTTATGGTAATTTCTTGGCTACATACGAATGTAGTTATAGATGGCTACATACATGTACATTTGTTCTATAAAATCTATACAGTTAGTAAATAAAAACTGTAAGGATGTATATGTAAAATTATACATTAAATTCTAATATTATTGAAATTCTACTGGATGTACATACTAACTTCTTAAACTGTACAATAATGAAATACCCCTAAATTAATTTAAATTAATTTAGGGGATTTCTTTTTATTAAACCATAAATAATACTATTAATTATTAAATTATTGTATGGAATTATGAATAATAAATTTTTATATTACTATATGGAATTATGGAAATTAAATTAGGGGATTTCTTCTATTTAACCCTAGAGGATACAAATAAATATTAGATTACTGTATTATTATATAGTATTATGAATTTAATAATAAGATTTATAAGTCAATAAATCTTGGAAAAATTTCTAAACACTCCAAGTATTTATAAAGATTTTAGAAAGAGTTGGAACATTAATTTGAATCATAAAAGTCAATATAAAATCATGGAAACCATAAAGCTTATTAAGCCTTGCTAGGGTTGACTTTTTGAGAATGGTCAAACTAGCCCATGAAACCTATACCAATAAAAAGGTTATGGAAAACCAAGAAGATTGATAAAAGGAACGTCAAAAACGGATCATCCTAGCCAAAGTTATGATAAAATGAAGTTTAGAGCCAAAATTTTGAAGGCTGCTGACGTGGCAAGGGCCTGCTGACTCAGCCACGCCCGCCTCGGGGAACGTGCCACACCAGGGTGCCAGAACTCCCACTATTTCGGCTAACTCTTCTCAGCCACCATCAGTTATTGCCTCATTTTCAGACGCCATTATCTCAGCCATCCTTGGGTATTTTTGCATGCCGTTTCTTTCATTCTCTTCTCCTTCAAACCCTATTTCTAACCATTACTCATACATGACCTAACTCCTTCTAAATCCGCCGCAAACTTGATCTGAAGTTGCCTCCTCGAACACTTGTAACCCAGATTTCCAGAAAAACCGAATCGGTAAGGTAACTTCTCCGAGTCGTATCTCCTTCATCTCTCCATGAAAATTAGAGTTCTATAGCTCATTTTTTAGATCTCTAATCCCTCTACAACTTTCCTTTTTATTTCCAAGGCTGATTCTCAATCGAGTAGAAGTTAAAGGCGTCTAAAGTTCGCTAGTCGATCACGGTGGATTTCCTGCCCAGATCTTTCCAGAAATCGATAGGTAAACCCAGATCTTGTGAGATCTGTAACTTTCTCTCTAATCTATCAAATTCAATGATTCTTCCACTAGTATTTAGAGTTACATTCCTACTTTAAAATGTGGTAGGTTTCGTGGATTGAATCTTTCCCAGTTGGCGCGAGTTGGTCCGTGAAGTAGCCAACTCGAACTGCACACAAAATCATAGAAAACGCAAGGTATAAACTCGTAACTTTTGAATTAAATTTCTTCCTGTGTATTCCGTATTAGATCGATATATTCCTATCAAATTGTAGAGTTACATTTCCTCTTTCGATTAAGCCTAAGAACGTAGCCTAACTCTATATGTACTGTAAATTATAGATCCGCAAACTTCACTACTCGAACTGCCTCGAAGTCCAGTTTTTTCTGGAAACCCAAATTCGATTTCGCTCACCGACGCAATTCCGGTGAGTTTCCAATCTAATTGTTCCGTTCTTGTCATTTGGAATTGCATTACCGGTCTAACCCATGTATCAATTTCGTTTATTATGCGCTATACTAAGAGAGTTTGTCAAAATCGAAATCGAACTAACATAAACCCTAAACCGAGTTACCCAGAATCGAAATTCCAGTGCGCTGCACGATAGCTAGCGAAATTGGTATCAATAGATGTAACACCCCTCTCCATAATCACGTAATAATCTCTCACGTAGCAATAAATAAAACGTCTTACAGCGGAAGAATTAATAACAATAACAATACTCACTCGTGTGTCACCGACCATTACTCGCCCATGCGAGCAACGAAGCCAAACTATATCCAACTTCCAACATAAACAAAATGCTAACCGCTGTGATAACGAGATAACTCCTATACATCATACTAAGTCCATAAATCATAAACATCGACAAGTGAGCGTCTTCCCAATCCCAAATATACATAACCTTACCATAATACAATTCACCATCTTCATTGCTATACAAACCAACTCCCTGTGTGGTAATCAAAATAAACTCTAATTACCCTGTTCTCGCACTTCGGCTTCGGCGATAATCAACAACCTGCATATGGTGTAGTATCAGCGATAGACACTGAGTATGCCGGGCCTGGACCCTATTGGTCACTTAGTCATTTTAACCATCTTAATATTAGATTGGTTTCATGCTTTACCATTTTACAGTTATAATTAATACTGTAATCTACATGTATAATATACATAATCATCCATCCAAATATTCATAAACACTTAACCATCCATCCAATCCAAACATTCATTTAATATCACAAACCACAATTGTATATCGAACGTATCGAATAATAACAGTGTAATGTACAATGTACAATCGCCGTAGCGTACAGTTTCCATAGTTAATTTAATTTGGCCTTTAAGACCCCATCCATCCAAACCATGTTTAATTAATACCAGTTGGGCGTCATGTCAAGACAACCCGATAACCCACCATGGACAGTAGTCCTCCCGTACACACAAAGGTGCTCATTTCGCCAGAGGTCCGGAGGCCCCTGACTATTCTCTTTTTGTCTCGTAAGACGTCCATATAAAAGGCCATAGCCACCTGACCTACGATCCAAATAGGGCTCGTTGGGTATAAACCTGGAGCATAACCCAATCGGGAACCCCCTCAGTGATCACAAATGCGCAACCAAGTAGTACGTAAACTACCGGGATTCCTCACCTCAACTCATATCATCTATCTCTCATAATGTTTAAGATATGCTCTTAGTCTTATGGAGATATAATTATTAGTTAGCTGGCCCATGGGTCTCACACATACCTAGAAGTAATCTAGGTCATATTCATGTTCTAGATCCATGCTCTAGAGACCGATAATGTCGTGACTCGTTCCTAAGTGTTTACTTAGGTTACCATATACTTAAATTATACTATGGTATTATATCTAACCGTCATGTCATCACAATAACGTATATGTATGTTTATATAAGTCGATCTATAGTCGACGTAGTGTTATCCCCGTAGACGCTCGTGCATAAATAATTAATGCATAGCACACAATCACACATGTATCCAAAACCTTAACACACAAGTGATATCAACCAAATCCGAGCCCAAGGAAATCCTTAGGACAACCCGATCAACCCTTTACATACCGTTCACCAAGACCTAGGATATGCGCAGTGTAGACCACTAGCTCGTCAAGCCCTCCTCGTCTGAAGTATGATCTAAACGGTAATAAACTATCAGTCTCCATGACTAACTACATCCGGTATTTCCGAATAACAAGTAACCCCGACAGTTCATCCCCGGATTTCTACAGTTATTTGTTACGGGTTTCTCTAAACCGGTCGGCTTTGTTACTAAAACTCGTATGTCAAAACATTTCAACTGTTAAGTTCAATTCATTATATTTCTTTAATCTTATCCACCATTAAATGTAGGTACATAACCTATAGTTGCATGTATGCATGCATGCCTTATAATATTGTATTATTTTCCACCATCCCTTATAATACATTGTATCATATAATCCATTATCTTAACAAATTATATTTGCATTCAAAAACTCATAACTCATAGTTTATAACTATTTTTTGTAATAACCACCACCATTATATTATATGGTTTCTAACCATAATATATATCCATCCTTATATACATTATTCTTGTATATGTATATATTTACCATGTAGGTAAGTTTCATGAGTTTTAAAACTCTTATATCATATGTTACATTTTATCATCTTATATCAGATGATTATTCCCATTAGTTGTATTATATTATACAACTTATATTAAGATTATTATCCTAATATTATGTAACATTTTTATGTTGTAAATTTACAACTCCTAGGATTTATTCAATATAAACCTTAGTTATTAAATCTTATTTATTTATAGTTTGTCACATTATTTAATGTGAATATCCTTTCTTATATAAATTTCATTAAAACCATTAACACCATATAATTGTTATAACATTTATAACATTGTAGACCATAGTCTAAAATTCATATTCCAACCTTTTATAATTCGGTACAGCCCTTATATTTATTTAAATTCCATTTTGACCACATAACATTATGTAATGTTATACCATATACTAATATCATATAATATGATATCTTTATTCCCTTTAATTTATAACTTATAGTTTTTATACAAAACTACATATATTGCCGCATGGGCATATATATTTATACCTTATTCTTTCCATATCCCATAGTTTCCTTTATTTACAAAATCACCCCATTAATTATTACATGTTATATATATCATATAATATAACATTTTTAACTTATAAAATGGTATAACCTATGGTTATATTTTTGTAAATTCCGAACAGACCCACCATATTCTTATAATTGCCATTTGGCCCAATTTATCATATAGTTTTATAATATCATTTAAAACTATAATTATGCACATATCTAATAATACTCTTATATATTTCTAAAATCACCAATTTCACCAAAGGGTTATAATAATTATTACTACCCAATATACTTTCGGTATATACCATTCCACCATCTATATTTCTCCAAAGTGTCATAATGACATAATAACTATATTATACATATATAGTTTTTTAATTCCAAAAACAATCCAATAATTCCTAAAAATTCCTAATAGCCCATGTTTATAAATACCATTATACACCCTTTATTTTCGGTAATAACATATACCACATATGTTTATAAAATTGTTACAATTAAATACTTATCTTATTATAAAACCTTAAATAAGTTATTTAACTTATCTAATTTTGGTCAAAACCTACTATATGGTCAAGGTTGACCACCTTAATATTTCCTTGACATCAATAACCATATATTATGGTTTATACCCATCTCTTTTTAGAATTACCATTTAACCTCAAAATTTATATAATCTTATAATTTTTATATAAACTCATTTAAACCTCTAAATTTCAGCCATATTATTATATAGCCCCCAATTTAATTTAATTTCACTATAACCCCTTATATGTGCGGTAATGCATATTTATCACCTAAACTTAAATAAAAGCTTATAAATGCTAATTAAAATGGCCTAAAGTACATGGCCTTATTACAAACATTAGCTTATAAAATAAATTACACATAAATGCCCAAAAATGCATTAAACTCTCGTCCCTTACCACATCTTTTCCTTATTTACCAATTTTCCACATAATGTCTTAAATTTGACAATTATGTTAATTAATTAGTTATAAAATGTACTAAACCATTCTTTAATCACCTAGGTCAAAATAACCTTAATACTCATTCACTCACGGCACATATTATACAAATATGTATAAGCACATATTAATATACCAAGTGAAGGTTTAAGTGATTTATACCTTGTTTTTGCCTAGTTAAGGCCTTGTTTGGCCATGGCCAGCTTAGGATAATTTTTCCACAGCTCCTTTTACATATTTCCCAACAGAAATTAAGGTATAATTAGTCTCCAAGCAAGATCTAACCATAAGAAGTGTTTAATGTATATTTTCAAGGTAAACTTTACCTTAAAATACCAAGGTAAATATGGATGTCTTCGGCCTAAATTTATAGAACAATAAGAGCATCAAAAGAGCTACTAAAACCAAGCTTTAAACTGGTATAACTCAGATTAGAAGATGGCTAATTTTTACCTTGTTTAAATGCCTAAAATGGTGTTTTTGCTTGGATCTGGTTATACCTTGAAGATCTTGATATACCAACTGATAAGTATGTTAAGAAGAATATAAGGGCTATGAACAAAGTTTCACAACCGAATTTGAAGGGAATCAAAAGATATGTGCTTAAAGCACATTTTTATACCTTAAGAACAAGATTAGATTTCTCCACCTTCTTCCCTTGTTAATGCCGATATACACCCTCCATTTAACCTCCAAAACAACCTAAGAACATTGGTGGAAGTGGTTGATTCTTTGCTCCATGGAAAGAGGAAAGAATTGTGAAGAAAATGAACATAAAATGACTAATTAAGCTTACCTAGGTAGCAAGGTGTTCTTCTCTGCATATGGTGAGTTAGCCACGGTTTTAGAGAAGCAAATGGAGAGGATGGAGCTGCTGTGTCGGCAGGGAAGGAAGCAAATGAGGTTAATTAAGCTAGTTTAGCTTATATGTTATTATAAGTTACTTTATGTAATAGTAACTAGGTGGACTCATCACATTAGCTGGCTGATTGATTAATTGATTGGAGAATGATTAATGGGTGGGTTTGACAGCACATTGAAGTCGGCCAAGGGTAGTCAAGACAATGGGTGCCATTTGACCATGGTCAAAGGTAAGTATTTAAATGTTATTTTTGGGTACTATTCATACTAAATTGCCCATTTTGATTTTATTTTTAAACTTTGATTTAGACTTTATAATATAGTCTATCATGTCACATTAATGTTATAAAGAACTTAATATAGTCTTACAATGACAAAAAGTCATTATCTTAGAGCTCATACACACAAAAACGTGCTTTAAGGAATTTTAGTGCACATTTTGAGTCGCAGGGTGTTTCTGAGCTCTGTTTTCTTTGATAACAGTTTTGTTGTGTTCCTTACATGATATTTGATCATGGTATCCAATTTTATATCATTTAGAGGTCATTAGACCTTTAAGGTTTCCTTAGAGCACATTTTTGCCCTACTTGTCCTCGAAGCATGTAAATGCTTGTTCTTTGTGTTGGAGTGTTGTCCAACAATTTTAATATGTTTAGTTATGTGTTAATAAGCTTAGGACAAAGTTTTAGGTCCTAAGAAGTTCATTTGGGTATGTATTTACCCTAAACAGTCAAAGGGTGCATATCTTGCTTTGTGTTGACCACTGTTGTTCTCAATTGACTTTTAAGGCATATTTAGGCCTTAATTAATGTGATTAGATGTTTAATCCATGTTTTATTAGTTTGGGGTATTTCAATAGAACCACAATCAAATTTCGGATTCAATGAAACAAAAATCAGTCGATTTGGTTCTGTGAGTTAAGAGAAATCAACGAATTAGTACTCGGGTTGTCGTTTGGGGTTGATGATGAACTCGCGTTTCAATGTCCGTCCGATCTGGAACTATAGGGACGGACGGCCGAGATTAAAACACAGAAGTTTTAAATGTTTTAAGTTTTGTAATAATTCCAGAATTAAACCCTAACTTGTCGAATTTATTTAATGACCTTACCGAATGTATTTTGAGTTTAAATTTTAACCATAGATTCCTTATAAATGTAGTTTTTATATGTAAATTAATATCAGTTTTGAGTTTTTAAACGTAAGTTTGATTTTTGCAGTTATGATTATTATGGAATTATTTGGATAGTTTAAAAAGATATTTTTATGAAATAAATTTTTTATAATATGTCTAAACTGTTATAGTTACTATATATTTAATTTGGGGAATTTTAGACATGAGGAATAGGTTTAAAAATTGTATTTATAAGATTTTTCCTAAGTTATCGTATGATATAAGGTTTTTAATGTAACAGAAATTAAAGTATGGTTTATTAATAAACTTTTTAGGTTGGGAAAATATGAGAAGACTAACTTAACATCTAGTAACAGTATGTTTATAAATATTTTGGGTATTAACTTTTTAGTGAAGTAAAAATTGTTTATATATATATACTTATATGAGAGAAATAAAATGGAAACTTATGTTAAATCAAGGAACTAAACTAATCTACATTTTTATTTATTATATAAGATGGAAGTTAACATTCTTAATTAAAACTAAGGAGAATACTTATTTTATAAACCATTATCGGTTGTGGATATGTCTAAAGTTATTACTTATAATTAAATACAATAAAATTTCTTAAAAATGTTATGGATAAATCTTACTATATATATATATATATATATATATATAATATATCTCTATATATAATATATAATACATTAAATAGATGAAGGAAATAACATTCCTTGTGGGAAATATAATAAGAAGAATATATATACTGAACGTTAGGACCTTAATCAGTGTTGTAAAAAAAAAATTAGTCAACGATAACCTAAAAGTTTAACTAAACTAACCCTATGGTTAAGAGTAAGTAATTGAAGTAAAATTAAATGTACTCTTGAGACAAACAAACTCACTGGCGTAGTTCGAAACCTCGCGGGAATCTTTTTAGGGAATTTATTTAAACAACGTAAACGTAACCCGGACTTGGGCTAACCTACTAGGCCCAAGTCTATGAACTCCAAAGCCCACTTAAACAATTCAAAGAGAGTTTGAGCCACTCTCAGAGTTAAACCCTAAATCATTCCAAATTAAAAGAGATGGGCCTAATGGAAGATTTAATTAACGAGATCTAGCCCAGATCCTTAAGAGAGAGTAATTGTAACCAGAAACTATAAATCAGTAAGAATAGAAGGTGTTTAGTTTATAAGTCCCTTAACTAATCAACACTTGGAACACCTCAATTATAGGTTACTATTGGGGGATCACTCATTTGAGTTAATTACTGTTTCTTCACATACCAGGTACGATTTCTCGTACTCCTATACTGATGCTAACCGACTTAAGGAGACGTTTTGGAAAACGCTAATTGACCTTGAATGAATTTTGAAAGGAATCTGTTTGGGTGACTACCTGAGCCTGTATGTGAAACTTCCTTGGTTATTGATTCCTTCTATTTGGTTGTTTCACTAGACATTAACTGCCTAGGGTTTACGCTTCTGCACTCTGTAGGACTGAGTGTTTTGGTATTGCTCTGGTGCAATCCATGATCTAGTGGGAATATGGAAAAGGTCAATCTTGGTAATTCTTCCTTTGACTCTGGATATTGTTTCATCCATGAGCTGAGTCTTTTGTTGTGACGTCCGCGCGTCTTCAATGGTAACAGTGAGGGGCTGTATATCCCCTGTCCCAAAAGGGACGTAGTAAACAGTAAGGGGCTGTATATCCCCTGTCCTAAAAGGACGTACTTGGCGGTGGGGGCCATCTCTCCCAGTTGATTTTATTCCACTCTTGAGTTGTTGGTTCCTGGTTTCTCTCATTCATTCCTAGTCCTTGTGACTATCCGAGTCTTTTTACTCCTAACTGGAATTGGATCTAACATAAGCAATGGTTGTTCACTAACTCATGGTGTGGTTTTAATTGACTAACTTTACCTTTCTGTTATTTATCTCTGTTCCTTATCTTGTCAACTTTGACTTGGTGATTTCTGAGTGCCTTGTTCCTCTGTTTTGTTTTAAGTTGTTTGACTTCGAGTTATTGCTTATTTAAGAGATATGTTTAAAGGGTTTGTTTTGGAGAATCGTACCAGTTCCATTCCAGGGAACTAACTCACCCCTCCCGGGGTGGGCTGCTTGGTTTTATCTTGCAGATACGAATTATTATACAGGTGGCCACGAAGAGAACGAGTGATTGGGATGGGATTAGGTTTTGTGGAGAGTTAATGTGTTTTATTACTGTTATGTTTTGTTAAGTTTTCTCGAGGTTCAGATCGTGGCTTTTGTAATCTTTTAAGTTGTAATTGGTGAGGTTGGTGCCAAGTGTTTGGAACCCGATGGTCTGTTACGCCTTTAGTATTTTATTTCCGCTATAAATATGTTAAATAGGGGCGTTACAAATAAGCTTACAAAACCTGTACTTTTACACTATATAAACAATACAATTTTAAATGTAGTCAAAGATAACTACATATGCTTGTACATTTCCTCTGATATATAAACCAAGGAATACCCCTTGAGCTTGAGCCGACCAACTTAACAAAAATGATTTCTCCAACTTGATTCTAGTATCCATGATCTGATTTGGAACTTATTTCAACTTAAACATGCTAAAAAGTTAACAAGTTCCACTTAAATGACCTTTTAAATTTAATTTATGTATTTCTTCCATATATATTTTTTAATTTAAAAATATAAATTGTATTTTCTATATGTATATAGTATATAATTCATATTGTTTATATATGAATGAAATTCTGAATACTCCCTCGCCCCGGTTTGACCTTTTTAGTTTATTATTTGGATATGTCATTTGACTTCAATTTTTCAAATGTAAGATGATATAATTTTTCAAATCTAAGTTTTACAATGGAATCCTTATATAAAAACTATATGTTGTAAAAATTTGTTTTGTAAAATTATTTGATCTTATATATTTAATATTGAAGAAGAAAAACGTGCCAAAAATAAACATGAAGATGAAAATTAGATGGAGGTAGTAATATACTAT